>CM071567.1:101697074-102036711 GCA_036426205.1 Ascaphus truei
TATAACACAATTCAGTATAAGACAGATCCTGTATTTTATATCAACATTTCATAATTGGAGCCTAATTTATCAAGGATAACGAATTCAATCCATTCAGGGGCAGCAGGGATGAACAAGGCATAGTTAAGAGTGAGAAAAAGGAATACACCGCACTCTGATTATAGTGTTTATGTATGCATTTGTTCAAATTACTCCTTTTGAAACTGAAAAATATGATGCAAAGTATGTAATGTACACACACTAATTACACACTAGCTGTGCAGTAGTAGACAAAAAGAAGCTGTTTCTATAGGCTTTCCAGGAGTACCGGTAATTATTAAATGCATGCTGCCTGCTTTGCCTTTCAATCAATCACACGCAATCTAATCCCACCTACTGTGCCCACTCAGAATAGCCGGTGCGAAGCTTCAAAGACAGAACAAGGAAGACTTCAAGTAAAATATCTCTTATACACAGGAATTCACTTAAATGTACTTCAAGGTGCTTTCCCTGTGCTGTGAGGTGTCTTATGGAAAACTAGGTTATTACAGATAGATACTAGCAAGAACAAAAATGCTTTGGTAATAAAAGAGAGTAAAGTTACAGTAGGGTAGTACTGAATGGGTTAGTCTACTGTATGAAAAATAAAAAGGCAGGTGACATTATTTTATACACGGAGGGAATTCCCGAACTGTCAATAACGACAATCGGCGGTCAATCAGCGTTAATTACTATTCAAGCCAATGGCAGTTAATGCCAATCAAGCTGACATCCCTTATCGACACTGCGTGAATCTTTTTTATTTTATTTCACTGGCTACAAATCTAACAAAAATCCTACCTTTTTGATCCTCTTAAGAACAGGTGAGTGTCAGGTACAATTCATCAGGGTTAGCCCGAAAATTGTGACAATTAACCTTTTAATTATGCTGACCGCGTAGCGTCTCAAACACCTAATATGAAACACAGGGTATCCCTGTCCTCAAGAGCTTACAATCATATTTTTAGTTGCTAATGTCCTAGTGATATGATCAAAACAAGATTTTTTCCAGGCTTAAGACATTGGGGCCTATTCACAAAGCAGGGATAAGTGGTTTTAAGTACGATAAATGCCTTTATAGTGCGATACTGCCGTGATAACAGTGGTAACAGTGCAGTATCGCGCTATAATGGCTTTTTATCAACCATAAACAGTCAGGGGGAAAAAAAGTCGCACGATAGGCTCAAAAATGGCAAACCCGCCGTTTTTTGCCAGTAACTGTTATTCACAAAGCAGTGATAAGTTTATCGTACTGTAAACGCTCACCATTTCTTTTCACCAGCTAAAGGCTGGCGCAAAAGAGATGGAAACATGCATAAAAGCATTTTTTTTCACCACCCGAGGGCCCCCAGACACCCACAGGGACCACCTGACACCCGCGGGGCCCCCACTGGCCTCTGGTATCATTCCTGTGCATAGAAACAAAAAATTGCTTTTATGTGTATTAGGGGGGTATAGGGGTTGTTGGGGGCAAAGGGGGTGGGTGGGTTGTGTATTGGTGGGTAGTACATATTGCAATGTTTATTGTGCCTTAACCCCTTCATTGCCTTAGCGGCTATCTAAGGTAATGAAGCTGCTTTAATGTAAATGTTATTAATAGTGTGTGGGAGCAGGGGGGTCTCCTGAGCTGAACCGCTTTGATTTCTGCCTCAATGACAAACAATTACATTAAAGAAGCTTCATTACTATAGTGGATAGCTGCTACGGTAATTTTTTTTTTTTTTAATTGTTATTGTGGTTTTGATACTAGTGTACATGAGCAGGGGGTCTCCTGAGCTGAACCGCATTCGTTTCAGCCTCAGGGATCTCCTACTTCCTGAGATAGGCCCCGTTATGGGGTGCCGGTATCCCACTGCAGGATTTAAATCCCTCGGTCATGTGACATGGAGATTTAAGAGCACAGGGGATACCGGCACCCATTAATGGGGCCTTTATCTTGGGAAGTAAGGGGTCCCCGAGGCTGAAACCAATGCGGTTCAGCTCAGGAGACCCCCTGCACATCTACAATATTATCAAAATCAATATTTTTATTGCACGATCGCCTGTAAGAGATGTGCATGGAGACACAGCTATCACGCTATGTAATTTATAGCACGATAGCACCGATAGTGCATTTTTTTATCGGACTTTAAAAATGACCTTCACTTCTTAGTGAATCCCGCTTTTGGCTTCATGTCTTATAGCACGATAAAAAAAATGAATTGTCAGACGCAAAAGCACTGATTTTAGCACTGCTTTGTGAATTGGCCCCAATGTCTAATGCAGATATAATAGTAACAGTTGAATTAATGACGTGTAATATTTATGCAGTCGCTCAAAGTTGGAAACAGTGAATAACACATTGGCTGTGGAGCAGACCCCTACAAAACCATGACCTATCTAATTAGGTACCAGCTGCTTTGTGAGGTAATGGGTTAAAGTAGAATTCATATGTGAGCACAACAAAACAAAATTGTTTCACCCACCAAGTGCATTTACATATTTAAATTAGACATGGACAGAATGATAAAAGCCAACAACCTCACACAGTGCCGGATGAGAAATTCTCACCTCAAGACAAAACCAAGAGCCGTGAATGTTAGGTGTGCTCAGACTACAGATAACACTCATCAAGTCTGCCTGTTCTCTACAATCAACAGCATACAACTCTGATGTTTAGCACAAACTAAACAGCGAGTCTCCGTTGTAGTCAACACAATGGAGACTTTTCTCACTCTCTCAGCACTTACCCTAAATTAATTCATTAAAGTAAACTTGTATACATACAGTATATATAGAAAAATATATATATATATATATAATAAATATATTATATAATAAAATAATATATATAATACTGTGGTGGTGCGTTACCTGAACAGCCATTCAAATCAACGGCTGCATATTGTTGCAAAATCCCATACTGGAGCTTAGTGAATGCCATTGCCAGCCAAGCTTCTGCTTTCTTATTTTAGAATAATATATATTTATATTTATATATTTAATTATATTATTTAGAATATAATATATATATAGACACACCACACACACACACACACACACACACACAGCTCAACCCCCTTATAACGCTGGGCTTGGGGTTCAAAGAATCACATCGCGTTATAAGCGGAACGCGTTACAAATAATGTACATTGTATGCATTGCACAATAAAGTATTTAAGACACCAATAATCATGTTGTAAAGTCTTCATAAATACGAAAATTGGGAGCAACGCTTGATCACGTTGTAAGCGGTTTTGCGTTGTAACGGATCGCGTTAAAAACGGGGTTGAGCTGTGATATATATATATATATAATATATATATATATATATATATATATATATATATATATATGGTCGACAGTGGTCGACAAATAACCAAAACAATCTACGCGCCAAACAAAAAAATCTACTCGCCACCTAGTAGCACGTGTGCTGCTTGGGCCAATAGGAGCTCGCCACGCTGTTTAATCCACTCGCCCGGGGCGTGCAAATGTATAGGTTTGTCGAACACTGTATATATATATATATATATATATTTAATATGTATTTCATGTTTTTTAAATGAGGCCATGAGGAAAACACTATCATTTTTCTTTAAACAAAGCAGCACTTCATCTTATTCTACACTTGAATGAAGGCCCATAGAAATGCAATAGGGATGAGAAGTGAAGGGGCAGGGTGTAGATATGCTTTGGAGGAGGGATTTAATACAGTGTGAGCCAGAGTAATTTGCACTAACTTGTGTTTGCTTATACTGTATTTTAATGCAACTTTTCAATTCATCTGCGTAAACAAGGCCACTGACAATGATGAAGTATGTGGAAGGCAAGCATTCAATTAAACATTTTTCATTTCGGCTTTTGAATAATAAATGTTGCTAATAAATTCTACCAACAAATTCTGTCTAGCTCTCACAATGTTTGGTATTTGCACATATTTGTATAGCTTTCCAAATGTAAAATCAAATAAAAAAATGATGTTTTCATATGCTTAAATAAGGATATTAACACACGTGTGAAACAAACCTCTATTTACATTATAGAATGCACGACTTCTTTACTGGAAGAAAAGGGAGGTGATCCGATGCGCATCCAAAACATTAAGGAAACATTCCTAAACAAAAGTGCAACATTTTTTAATTATTTCGTTCGAAATATGTACCTCCCCACCTTTAAGACAAACGTAAAAACTCACCTCTTAAATGAAGCGCTCCAATAGCCTAGACTCATGGCTACTGTCCCACACCCACAGTCAATTCTACTAATGACTGTCATCTACTGTACTGTACGAATTCCCTCACCTGCTGTCTCTGAAAGTTTCCCATCATACCACTTAGATTGCACACTCTATGGGACAGGGATTCCCTTTCTGATTGTCTGATCTTATTTGTTGCATTTATTATACCAGCGCTGCGCAAACTGGGAGGAGCGCCCCCCCAGGTCGGGTCGTTGCAGAGGCCCTGCGCTCTTCCCCCAGACATTTAATGCCGGGGGATCGCGCGAGGCCTCTGCAACAAGGAAACTTACCTTGTTTCAGACGCGTCTCCGTGGCAACGGGTGGTGACGTCGCCGGTGTCAAATGACGCCGTGGCTCACGTGACCCCGGAGCATCATTTGACGCATGTGGAAGGTAGGAGAGGGGGCGTGAGACTGAGGGAGGCCTGGCAGGGGGGCGCAGCTTAAAAAGTTTGCTCTCCCCTGTTTTATTATCATTCCCTATACTGTTTTAGCTTTATTGTAAAGCGCTAACTACTGCTGTAGGTGTTGTATAAATATATATATATATATATATATATATATATATATATACACATCATACCGTAGAGATTAAGGTTCATTGTGTTCATGTTGTGCTGTTGCTAGAGCTGTTAGCTAAACATGTTTGACTAAGTTACTACGGTGAATTCTGAAGATGTAAGTTATTTGGTATTTTAAGGCATAGCACAAAAAGTGATGCCATAATGTTACCATATTAATACCAAATAAAAATATCCCTTGTGAGCACATTCATATGTCTCAAACAGGTCTGGCACCCTGCTTTCCCCATTATCTCTTAGCATACAATGCTTCCAATGCAGCCAGGGATTCTGGGAAATGACATGCAAATGAGCACACGATATTAATACAAATCAATATAGAGATCAAGTCTACCTTCCCTCATGAATACACAAGGGGGGCTTTCCCATTGTGTTTATTACTACATGTAGTTTGATTTGAAGCCTGTGTTAAGAATTATTTTATTCCTTAGCTATGCTATTTCAGAACATCCCGAAACACTGAATTTCCTCCATGCCAAACTCATTTTTTGAAAGAGGAACATGAATTGTTTGGAAGTAATCAGGTGAGGGTTACAGTCTTGTCCATTGTATTAGATAAAATCCATAAAATAACCTATCATAAATTCTCATAATATTTTATTTGAAAACAGATTGATGGTTTTGTGAAGGTAGGCCAGGATGTGAGTTACAATATTTATTTTAAAAACCTACTTTGTCTGAATAATTGTAAACTTACTCGTTTAAAGGATGCCATGAAAAGATTGATGTATACACTGCTCTCGAATAAAATAAAATCAGACATTGTACATATCAGACAGTAGAGTCAGATATATCTGTGTTACGAATGTAGTCAAATGTCAAAGTGAATGTAATGTAGGGTACAGTACATCAAAACTTATTATGTAAATCATTTGAATTTTAATATTACAATGTGATACCATTCTTTCTACGATGTTAACACTAGGGGTCCTTGGCAGTGTTTTTCAACCAGGGTTCCTAGGAACTCTTGGATCCCGCAGGCATCCCTAAAGGTTTCCCTGCAATTTTCAGGTCATTTCTAAATTGTACAGAATATAGAAGAATTTACAATGCATCCGATCTCAGACGTGCAATAAGAGAGGGTTGGGGTTCCTTACAATGCATCTGATCTCAGATGCGCTATTAGAGGGTTGAGGGTTCCTTACAATGCATCTGATCTCAGACACATTATTAGAGAGGGTTTGAATTTCTTACAAAGCATCTTATCTCAGACGTGTTATTAGTAGGGTGACTATATTTGTCCTGACAAAAACCGGGACAAATGTTGCGCATGTGCAGTCGGCACTTGCCGACTGCGCATGCGTGAGCACTGACTGCGCATGCGAGAGGACCTAACTGCGCATGCGAAAAGACCTAACTGTGCATGCCGAAGAGTGCTTGCCAGCCGCACATACATGATGGGCACATACCGGGCGCTCGTGCGCATGTGTGATCGACACTTGCTGACTGCGCATGCACTATCGGTGTTTGCCGATTGTTCATGCGCATGTGAGATTGGAGCTTGCCAATCACGCATGCACACGTGCAGCCAGCAAGCGCCGGTCGCGCATGCGCACGCGCCCTAGCGGCCGGCAAGTGCCGATCGATCATGCGCAGTCGGCAAATGCCGATCGATCATGCGCAGTCAGCAAATGCCAATCGCGTCATCAAAAGACGATCGCGCATGCACAAACGGCAAAAGACGATCACGCATACGCAGTCGGCAAATGTCGATTGCGCATGCACGGCCAGCAGCATAGAAAACTGGGACAGCACCCCAAAAGTTGGGACAGAGGACTAAAAACCAGGACGTCTGGTCACCCTAGCTATTAGAAGGGGTTGGGTTTCCCTAGAATTTCACAATATAAATATAGGGTTCCTTAATCAAAAAAAGGTTGGAAACCAGCAGCAGGGTTCTTCTACTACTCCAAAAGGGCCAGATGAGAAAACATTTAGGCGTAGAAGGGCCATAATATTATTGCAATGTTTTTTTACAATATATTTAAAGACTTACAAATTATAATATTTCAACATTTTTGCAAGAATTTATAACCATATAACTGTACCACATATATTGTCATTACCTTAACTCGCAAGTGGAATTGCACTTAGCGCCTGCTAAATTCATACTACTGTAGTTGCTTAAGCAGTTGAAAGTCAGAGGGCCTCATCAAGCTCCTTTGCGGGCCCCTTTACAGTATTGCTTCACAGCTATAATATTATCGTTTCTGAGATACAAGCAGAAGATCATTTTCAACGAAAAAAAATCAAATATTTGCAACAACAACAAAAAAACATTCTAACTTAAACAAATAACATTACCCCGTTAGAATGGATATTTTTCCTTGACAGTATGAAGCAAAGCATTAAAGATGGTAATTTAGATTCAATAGAAAAAAGTTGAAAACCATCTGCCTTTTAGAGACATGGGACCAAGCCTGTTTCTTGAAAAACTGAAGGGTATTAACGTTTAGAACTCTTAGAAGTACATGCATCAAATTCTGGCACACGTTATTGTACCCGTTCTGGTGTTAACTCCATTGACTTGAGTCTTGGGAGTTGACCCCGGGAACGGGTGCAATAACCGAACCGTCACTTGATACATATGCCCCTTAATGTAATATTTAGTGCTCAATTCTTTTGAATGTAAAATAGAAACTACTATAATGTCAGTGTTGATGATGCTTGATTTTTACATAGTGGTAAAGCCTGTGACAAAGAATATGTGTGTCTGAGTCCTGAATATCCAGAGTACCTGAATGTACGTTTACCCAGCAGTGGTGGTGTTCCCTGTTTATGGTTCGGGGGGCTTGCAGCCCTGAATAATAACAATTACAATAAACAACCACAATTCTTTATAATGTTACCCTATTCTGTATGCTGTTTCTTTACTTTCTTTGAGGGATAAAAGCTGGTAAATGTGCCATAGCTATTTTTAGTTCATGTCTGCACCGTGCTCCACCATTCTATCATACATGTTATACACAGTGGAATACAGACAGAACTCATACCTCAAAAAGTTTACAGTTCAGTGGTTTGTACATGAAGCAGAGGAAGATAAAATAACAAAACTAAAGATCACATGGTGGTGTGCCTTGAACCAGAATCTTCCATTTCAGAATCCAAAGCCTTAAAGCAGGAAGTCAGTACTGCTCGTGATTTCCCCGGAGCTGATCCGTGGCTCCTTGACTTCCAGGGAACCCCCGGAGTCCGATTGATGGGCAAATGTGTCCACCTGTCTGACAGCCAAAAGAAAGTTACAACATCATCGGGAGATGACGTTGCAACTTTCTTTTTGTGACCCAGCGGCCATATTTGTCATTGTTTCTACCAAAACTGGCACAAATTAACCTACAAAGATCTCTGGAACTGGGGAGACCCCATGGTACAAATAAACTACGCTATTATAGAGAGTGGGTTGATGCCACTTTATGGATCATGGTGAGACCTCATCTAGAGTACTGTGTTCAATCCTGGATACCATATGTCTGAGAGGACATGCATAGATTGCAAATTGTGCAAAAAAGGCTTAGTAAAATGCTGAATGATCTACATCCTAAAATGTATCAGGAAACCCTAAATGACCTTCATATGTACAACTTAGGGCAGGGGAGCGCAAACTTTTTTCCCTGCGCCACCCTGCCGGCAGTTCCCATCTCTCCAAGCCCCCACCCCCGCATGGCGGCACGTCTAAGAAGCCAAGGTAAGTGAGGTTTACTAGAGGCCTTCGCCGCTTCCCCGGGCACTTAATTTAAGTGCATTTGGGAAGCGCGCGGGGCCTCTGTAAACCCCGCGCCCCCGCAGACAGTTTCCCCCCAAAGCCCCCAGTTTGTGCACCGCTAGCTTAGGGTATACATAAAGGGTTTCAACAAAGTACAAGACGGAAGCATATTTCAGAAAAAGAGAAGTGCTCTGAAGCTGCATGCTAAGGGGGAATAATAATAATAATAATTATTATTATTATTATCTTTTATATCTATGGTGCCAACATATCCCGCAGCACATTGCTATGTGAGAGGGAGGGCAAGAACATTGTATGACGAAAGAGTAAACATGTGTAAAGAAAATATGAAGGATGACCCTGTACTAAGGAATTTATCAACTAGAAGGAGAGGATTGGAGACACAAAGATTAAGAAGTTCTTCTTCACGGTAAAGGTGGCAGTTTTGTGGAATAACCTCCCAACAGACGTGGTAGCGGCTCCAAAAGTAAGGGAGTTCAAACATGCTGGAGATTCATATAATGCAGGGGTGCGCAAACTTTTTTGTTCGCGCCCCCCTGTCTGACTCCCCCCCCCCCCCCCTGCTCGTGCCATCCTCCTTACCTGCTCTCTGGCTTCGGCGGCGTCATATGATGTCATGTTGCCATGTCAACACATTGCCATTTGACCCAATGATGCTACGTTGTCATGGTGCTGCGTCGCCGAAGAGCCGGCCGAGAGCAGGTAAGAGAAGTTACAGTGGCCTCACGGCTTCCCCGGCATTTAATTTAAATGCCTTGGGGAAGATCGCGGGGCCTCTGTAACTGCCACGCGCCCCCCCGCCCCCCTTTTAAAATCCTGTGCACCCATGGGGGGCGCGCGCCCCAGTTTGCGCACACCGGAAATTATGCTATCTCGGATACTGTACAAAAGAAAGCCATGGATCAAATAGTGCCTGAGTTTTTACAGCAGACAGGAAAATGGGCAGACTATGTGAGTAAAGGTGTTTTTATCAGCAGGCAAATTTTATGTTCCTTAAAAATATTTTTTTGGGGGGGGGAGGGATTAGTTCTTTGAACCATAAGGTTACTCTTCTCAATGCCCAGTTGCTCAGTTAGATTTAACTGACTGCTCAATGAGTTAGGCTGAAGAATCTAATATCAGGAATAACATTACTTTAGATGTCTGCTAGCTAGTCTTTGAAATGACTTAAAAATGTAGTGGTTCTATGCCTGATTTAAAAGATGAAGCACAGTAGAATAATGCTTTCAAAGCCACATATAATCTCTAAGATCACAGGAAGAAAGGCTGACAAAAAGAAAGTACAGCAGCTACTAACACTTTTTAGTAGCCCAGTTGACACTAGCGATGAGCCAATTCATCTAATTTTTAATCTCTTTCTGCCCCCACCACACCCTCCATATTTCAGGCACTCGTTTGTGGATTTTAAAAAATCTGCAAATGGATATTCGATCAAATTTGCAAACAGTCGTTGCTGGGGGATTTGCATTTTTGAGATTGATTCGTGAATTTTCGCAGCTGAAAGGAGTGTGCAAATTTGCGGCGGATTTTGCCGAAGATTTTGTCGATCACTAGTTACCACATTGATACACGCATTTTGATGATTCAGAATAAATTCGTTAACTTAGTGTTTTGTGGAGATATCTGTTTATTAAAGCAGCAATAACACATAATCAAAAGTTGAAGCACAACTCTTGAAAATAGGCACAAGAACAAGTACTGTACATGATTGGACGGTAGCACTGGCTCGGTTGCAGAGGCTATATTTTGGGTTCCTTTAGGGCAGGGGTGTGCAAACTTTCCCTCTGCGCCCTCCTGCCTACTATCCTCCGCTGCTTGCGCCTCACTCCTTACCTTGTCTCCGGGTGACCCCACAGCGTCATTTGACGCCGTGTTGCCAAAGACAAGGTAAGGGAGGTTGCAGAGGCCTCACGCGATCCCACGGCATTTAATTTAAATGCCGTGGGGAAGAGCGTGGGTCCACTTCAAACCCCCCCCCCCCCCCCGGTTTGCGCACCCCTGTTTTAGCGGTTCTGTAGTGAACAGTAACATTAATTTACACACTCTTCAGTTATAATGGAATGACCCACACATAAACTGCTGCGGTTACCAAGTTGCGGCAGTGTTGATTTGGATTCAGCTAAGCATACTTTACCAGTTTGCTAACAGAAGTTCACATGAAAGCCTTTGTTAAAAAAGCTTGATTGGGTTTGTAACTATGGTAACTGGGGTGAAGTGGAGAATGAATTTCCTCAGGAATGTTTCCAAAAACTGTTTAGTACCCTGTAACAATATGTCTGTGTTGCCATCCCTTCAGAGAAATCACATCAAGGGTCACCTTTGTTCCTTGTTTTCACTCATATACACTGTCACTGCTTGCATTTGCTTTCCTTTTTTATGCCACTTGTATATCACCTCTGTGGAAGGTGTTACCAAACGTGAGCCGTATAATACAGTGTACAGTTACATAGTTACATAGTAGATGAGGTTGAAAAAAGACGTAGGTCCATCAAGTTCAACCTATGCTAAATTTAGACAACAGATACTTTATCCTATATCTATACTTACTTATTGATCCAGAGGAAGGCAAACAAAAAAAAACCCCATTAAGCCAGTTGTGATATAAAACAATATAAAGTGCCAACATTAAACTATGCCAAGCCGTGTGGTCTGTTGTGTAATCAGTGTGTCTCCGATAGCATAGGTTACATCTGTAGTGAGTTTAGAAAAGTAGCATGGGCAGCGCTTTGGGTATACTAAACACAGTATTACTTCATTGTAGCCCATCTCATGCATGTGCTTAGAAAAGGGACAATGTAACATAAGCCCTGCAAGGGACAATTTGGAAACCACACTGTGTATTTTGGGACATATAACTATAACTATATGTGTGTGTGTGTGTGTGTGTGTGTGTGTTTTTGTATTGTATTTATATTTAGTTATTTTGTTGTCTTTACATTAGATGTGAAATGAGATTGATTGTAATAAAATGATATGTATATATATTTAGAAGTGATATTGTTTATAAATAGGTCAAGCTACTGTGTTCATTTAATCCTATCTTTGTATTTTGATTAAAAAAAATGACATGGGATTGAGCAACTTTACAATTATCAAAGAGTTGGCACCTGGTACTGATCTGGAGCAGAGCACATTTATGTTTGTAACTAATCTTGTTGCCCCTCCCCAGGAAAACTTTCACTTTATAAGTGGTAAAACGAAAAAATATAAATTCCATATCATATTACAGAAATCAGACTGTTCATTTTCGCTCTACTTTTGTTCTTGTGTTTAGGAATAATTTATTCTCTTCTGTGTTGTCTAGGGAAAACTGAAATATCAAGCAGTGAGTAGAACAGTTGAATACTCTGTTAGAGTTCGGAGCTGTTGTTTAGTATTCTGGAATCTCTATAAACCCCAAGGCTTAGAGTACAGACCTCTTTTGTTAAGTTGTAAATGCCTGGTCCATTAACAAAGCAATGTTTAAACTGGGAAGAGTATCAAATAAGAGATGAACTATAACAAAGTGATTCTGATTACCTAAAGTAGAAAAAATGATGTCTTTTTTTTGACGTATATAATGTAGTTCACTGAAATAATTTGTGCATTTTTGGGGGGGGGGAAGAATTCAAATAATGTATGTTATAGTGTTATAAACTATAGGGGAATATATGCGCCAACCTACTCATAAAAGACTGAACTATCATGTAATAGAAAAAATCCAGTGTTCATATGAAAATCATGACACTAGGAGTTCCCTGCGCATCCCTAAAGCAAACTTCTTGAACTGCGCCCCCCTGCCTGGCAGCCGCAGCATTTGCGCCCCCCCCCCCCCTCTCCAAGGTCTCGGCGTGAAATGACGCCGCGGTCATGTGACGTCACGTGTCTCCGCCGTGTCATTTGACACGCGTTGCCATGATGATGCGTCACATCACATGACCCCGCGACGCAATTTGAAGGCGCATTGCCATGGCGACACGTCGCCGAAGACCCAGCAGAGAACAGGTAAGGTAGTTACAGAGGCCTCACGCCTCCACCGGCATTTAGTTTAAATGGCGTGGGAAAGAGTGCGGGGCTTCTGTAACCACCGCTCCCCCCTAGAAATTCTCACGCCCCCCAGTTTGCGCACCGCTGCCCTAAAGGTCTCCCTGCAATTTTCTGGTCATTTGAAAATTGAACCAAATAAGAAGAATTTGCAATATATCTGATCTCAGACGTGCTATTAGAGAGGGTTGGGGTTCTGCAGAATTTCCCAATATATTTATAGGGTTCCTTAATAAAAAAAAAAGTTGAAAACCACTGATGTGGGTGAAGAAAAAAACATTTTGTGGTGGTAAAAGAGATCATTACAGTGGATGGAAACAGGACACAGGAGACGCTAAGAGCCAAATACAAAGAAATGTAAAATAATCTTTTATGTTTTCATTTTTCGGATTTTCTACCTGTTCATCAGTAATGTGTTCGCAGATAATAAATAGTAAAATGCAAAAAGAAATGCCTTACACTGGACAACACAGTAACATTTGAGAATAAGACTTTTCCTAGTCAGATATGCCTGCACTGTATCCGAAAGAACCTCCTTGTGAATGACACTGCCAAATAGCACAAACTAGATTGGAAGGTCTTTCGAGATGGATTCCACCATGTTTTATAAATAACAAAAGCAAAGTCTTAAACTACTTGATAAAATAATAAGGATGTCATGCTTAAAATAAATGGAATGCTTGAGGGGAGTTCTCCGTACCAGAGAGAGAAGATTACAAAGGCATTGTCCATAGTGCAGGCGTGTGCGACGGAGCGCATGGAGTCGCCCGCGCTTGTCATCTGAGCGATCTGTGGACTCAGATCGCTCGCGACAGGGAGGTGTGGCGGACGCGTGGCCGTGACCAGGCTGGTTTGCCCTCAGTGGCTGAACCACTCCCTTGACGCGAAAAAAACTAAATAATTTGTCTGTTCAAAATACTGCCGCACCATCACACTTCCTCGCGCGCAGTATGGCCGCCCAATAGTCACTATATTTTGTGCGCACCGTCGATCACACTGTTGACACAGCCTATTTAAAACCAAGAGAGCTCCAAAAATATATTTTCCTTTATTTGAGCCACACCAACAGAACATCGATATTGCAGATGAATGCAGTAGACATGCTTACCACTCTTATTACCTCCTCGGTCTACAGATGAATTATAGTTGCCATATGAAGCCCTGAATCCTGGAAATGAAAAATATTATTACAATAAATTGATATATTAACATGTTTGCTGGCTGTGAAAGGAGTTAAGTCAATAAAGAACTCCGAACAATTATGAATTCTATCAGTTAAGATGTTTTTCATGCTTGGCTCTCAAACTCAGAATCCTAATCGAACGAACTATTGGGAAAACATCATTGTGATGATTTCTGAGCATTCTTCGATCCTGCACAAACACAGTTCCTATTGTATCTTTACCTATGACAAAAAAATCATTATGCTCCTCTCAATATTTGTAGTGATCATTCTCTTTGCTTTTATTCAAGCCTTTAAGCACCATTAGGTACAATGATTTCACAAATTATATGAGAATTATCTGTTTCACCTCCTATATTCACCATTTTGCATAGTCAATAGAAGTCAGGCTATTTTGAGCTCTGTACTACTACATAATGTTGTGGAAAAAAAAGCTCTACTGTGTGTAATGTGTGTGATTGTGTGTGTGACTGTGTGCTGTGTGCATTTACTGCTGCTGAGCGCGCTTCAAAATCTATTTTCTTTGTCTCCCCAAGTGCTGTGCTTGGGAGAACGTACGTGCACGAGCGCGCGCCACATGAGGATGGCCGCGCAGATTCACTTTCAATGAAGTAAACGCGTCAAGCGTGCTCAGCGGGAGCGTGGACACAGCCTAACACTGCCAGCAGCTGCTCTAACTTGTATACATAATAGGGGCCTAACTTTAGCACTGCCTGCTATTACCAGGAATTATGTGCAAGGCTAGGGAAAATAGCAGGGGGAGGGGGGATATATACAGTATATATAAGTGTAACATGGTATGTCCAATAACACCTCTCTTCCCCACATAGTATATCTGTTACAAAGTCCTGTTAGCTCCAGGCAGTAACAGGTTAATCTATGGGGCTGTGTGGGGAGCAGAGGGGGCTCTGTGTGGGGATCAGAAGAGCTCTGTGGGAGCAGGTAATGCTCTGTGTGTGGAGCAGAGGGGCTCTGTGGGAGGCAGGGGGCTCTGTGGGGAGCAGACGGGGCTCTGTGGGGAGAATGGGGCTCTGTGGGGAGCAGGGGGGCTCTGTGTGGGGAGGATTTGGCTCTGTGGGGATCAGAGAGGCTCTGTGGGGGGATCAGAGGGGCTCTGTGGGGGGATCAGTGGGGCTCTGGGGAGCAGGGAGGCTCTGTGGGGAGCAGAGGGGACTCTGTGTGGGGAGTAGAGGTGATCTGTGGGGAGAAGGGGGCGGTGTGGGGAGCAGAGGGGGCTCTGTGTGGGGAGTAGAGGTGATCTGTGGGAAGAAGGGGGGCTCTGTGAGGAGCAGGAGGTTCTGTGGGGAGCAGAGGGGGCTCTGTGTATGTGAAACTTAATCTGTACTGGAGTCTATAAAAACTACAATTCCCATGATTCCCTTAGTGTGAACATGCGCAGTAGGACATAGAACTGTGACCCGGATGTCATCAGTATTTTCACTAACTGGAAATCGGCCATTGAAAAAATATAACGTTAACCGGAGCTCCAACTGAAGCAGGAGGAGAAGAGGAGAGATCAGAGCAACATGCCTCGCCTGCGGCTTCAATGCACTCACCCTGGGTGAGTGCATTTGTCGAGCCCTGTATATATATATATTTATAAATATTTATAAAACAGATGTCCAGGGCACTAATAATATAGATAAGCTAGGAGAAATACTTAGCTTCCAACAGGGTCGCTGCAGCAGGGCCTGGATCATACCCATCAGGGATGGCAAAAGCCTGAGCTCCTAAAATGTACCCACTGGTGTCTGTGTTGCGATGCGGCAGTGACTTGATCTGTCGGTTACAGCCAGTGGTGGACTTGCCACCCAGGGGCTTGGGGTTGCCCTCCTCCGCAGCTTAGCACCGTCATGACATTACGGTGTCATGTGACGCTGCAGCGCCATTTTTCGGCGGATCACCATGACAACGCAACACTGTAGCAGGAGGGCCACTCTAAAGAAGATAAGGCCCCCTTCTCAACACACACAGAAATTTCCTCCCCCAAAATTGCTACCCCCCAAAAAATTGCCACTGTATTCTATAGCGTAGTCAATAGAAGATCAAGGGGGTGTAACTGAGCGCTATTAATTACAGTATAATGGCTAAATAAGTGCTGAAAAGGAAAAAGTGCGATAAGTGAAAATAAATAAATATTAGGCGGTGCAGTGCGTGTCAATGGAAGTTAAATGACAGAGGCTGGAACGCTCAGCAAATGAAAAAAATATTGTATTGGATCCTCCGCAACATAGTATCACACAAGGATTGTGAGAGGAACCTCTGACACATTTCGCTTTGTCAAAGAGTATGGTTCCTCATGTTGCTGAAATATATAGGCGGACTACAGGCCGGAAGTCCCACCTCCCATAACTAGAACACTGCCTCCCAGGTGCAAAACCACAGAGAACGCCGCATTCGAGAACGAATGCCCCCCACCCCCCCCCCCCCCTCTCTCTTCCCCCCCCCACGGGGCGGGAGCTCACACTATAACAATGCAAAAAAGATTTTTTCATATATAAAAATAACAACTTGCAAACACCCGTGCAAAATTATAAACCCTTACAAACCAGTGATCGGTCAGTGTCTTAATAGAAATATATTTAGTATTCATTATTATATCAATGTATTAACTGACCATTAATTTCACAACATTTAAAAGAAATAGAAGATTAAAAACAACAAATCATTCTTGTGTGTATATGATCCGTACCTTCAAAGGTCTGATAGCTCTACCTATGTAATTTTTGCCGCAGGCGCAACTCAGTATGGTAGACAACAAAATTTGTGTTGCACGTAATTAAAGTTTTAATTTTATATTTCTCTTTAGTTACTCTAGATTAAATAAACTTGATCTGTCTGGCATAATTACAAATACTACAGTAACCACATTTGGGAAAACCTGTAGGAGGTAAAAAAACAAAAAACTCTTGTTTGCTGAGTAGGAGATCTAAATAAACTTGGTAAAAGGTGCATGGGGTTTGAGATCTGAATCTAATTGAAGGATAACCTAATGTTTCATGATGATCGATGTAATATTGTCACTGTGTCTGTTGTATTGCGTTATAAATAAAGGGGTATTGTCCCCAAAATCTTCTCTTTTTTCTTTGTATTTGGGCATTTCCCTTCCCTATTTCTCAACGTAAATAAGGCATAATCAAAAGCAGTCTGTATGTCTTTCGACCTATAGCCTTGTTGCTGAAATCTCAGAGCAAGATCTCTGGATTGCTCAATGAATGACTCTGTAGTAGAGCATATTCTCCTCAATCTTAAAACTTGCCCCTTTGGTATTCCTCTGATGAGGGGTTTAGAATGGCAACTACTGGCTTTCAAAAAAGCATTTCTCAAGTTTGCTTTCTAAATAAGCAATGTGATGTATATGGGCGGTATATGTAAAATTTAAATTATATTCATTATTTCAAGGACTCCACGAGTTCCCCCAATAACTTTGTGCCACCTTCCAAAATTAAAATGAGATCGTCTATGAATCTGCGGTAAAAAATATTATGGTGCAATACTTATTTTTGTCACTGTAAGTGTGTTTTTGCTCCTATTGCCCCATAAATAAATTTGCATAAAAAGGTGTGAAAGAGCTGTGCCATGTTGTTGTAAATAATATTGTTTGTCGAATAGGAAATAGTTATGGCTGTGTGTTACATCAAAAGTGTCACATATAAAGTATATATTTGTCTGATTGGAACCCTTCTATCAATGTTAAGCCCATCTGCAATTGATATCTAATTAACAACTATCTGGTATGAGCTGAATAGGCAGGCCCCTCCCTTAATTGTTAGTCAAGTGAATGTGTCTTAGAGTATTTAAGGCAGTCTATCTTGGCTGTGAGCCATATGGCTGTGTAACATCTTAAGTGTCACATTTAAAGTGTCTGTGGAGTTAATACTGGAGTTGAAATTGGAAGTGAATACTACAAGAAAATCTGGACTCTGCACCACGAGCAACTTTGCTACTGTGAGAACTTGACTTTCTAAATGTTGTGATTATTTGTACTCTTCCTATCCTCCAATAACTGGGAACTCTCTCCTCCTGCATCTCACTATGCCCTCCCTATTGATTTTTCAGTTTACTGTTTCCTCACTCCTTTGTGACAATTTCTGTTCTCTCCAACTTCCCCACTCCCCTTCTATCCACATTTCTTCATCTCTCCTCCCATCCACCTATGCCTGTGCCCATACACTGCACCATTACTTATACACCTCTTTCCCAACAACGTCTTTACCCCTGAATAAAAAGCACCTCCATAAATCCTCTATTCACACCCTCTATCTACTCCTTCCTGTTGCTGGGGATATCTCTCCTAATCCTGGACCCAGCCATGTTCACACCTGCTCTCATTCACACCACCTTGCCGCCTCTTCCCCTGCTGATGGTGTTAACCTACAGTATCTAATTTAATACTGACCAACCTTAAAACTTGCCTCACAAATCAGACATCCCAATAGCCTGCACTCGTGGCTATTGTCCTACCAAGCCTACCAATACCAAGTCACTTCTACCAACCATTGTGACCAAACACTGTCATCTAGAGCACTTATTCCCTCACCTGCTGACTCTGTAAGTTTCCCGTCATGCCACTTACATTGTAAATTCTTTGAGGCAGGTATTTCCTTTTCTATTATCTGATTTTGCTGCTCTTATTGTATTATTATAATTCCCTGTACTGTATTCTCTGTGAAGCGCTGAGTACACTTTTGGCGCTATATAAATAAAGACAATGCAATGTGTAAGAAGAAAAAAAACAGATTCAGTGATGAATGTGCTTTGAGCTGGTGAAATGTGAGAATTGCCTAAAAAACATTGAATGGCTGAAATGCCGTGTTTATGATCTATAATAGTGTACAGTTACGTGGCATCAAGTGTTACCCAAGTGTATTTGTGTGACCAAATTAAATATTATTATGATGGTAACTTGTATACCAGTGGCTGCAAAAAATAATCAATATACCTTGCTAAACCACCTCCAAAGATCCAATGCTCTATATAATTGGCCTACCAGGAGGGCAGGTAAGAGACTTCTTTCACTTTCACTCTGCTCCTTTCCAACCCTCTTTTCTCTCAGTCTTCCCCCCTCTCTCACTATTCTATCCCCCCTCTCACTCTTCTCCCACCGTCTTCCCCCTCTCTCCATCCCTCCCCCTTCTCTCGCACTCCTCCCCCATTCTTTCTCACTAATTTCCCACCCCTACTTTCTCTTTCTCTCTTGACATATCACTCTTCCCCACACCCTCTCTTACTGTTCCCCTCCTTCCCCACATCCTCACCCCTCTCTCTCCCCTCTTTTCCCATCCCCCATCCCCTCAGTCTCCCAGTGTATCTTCCTGACCCCCTCTAATCTCACTCTCTCCCTTCACTCTTCCTCCCTTCTTCCCCGCTCTCTTCTCTCATCCCTCTCATGTCTTACTCACACCTTTTTCCCCACTCCCTACCCTCTCACTCTTCACCCCCAGTCTTCCAACCACCTCCCCTCACTCTTCCCCCTTCTGCCCCACCCCCTTTAAGTCCCCTCTCTATCAATATTCCCCCTTCCCCGCCCTCTCTTCACACCCCTCTCCCATCTTACTCCCCCCTTCTTCCCCACCCCTCCCCTTTCATTCTCCCCCTCCTATATCACTAGTCCCCCCTTCTTCCACACACCCTGTTCCTCTCGCTCTTCCCCCAGGGCCCTACTGTGGTGCGGGGCCTTATGCAGCGATGGAGGAAGGCAACCCAGGCGGTTATTGTGGAAATTTGGCCCGATTTAAGTGGGGCCTAACTTCCATGTTAGGAGCACCTGGGAGGGCTCTCTCCACTGCCTCCACCACCAGGTAAGGCCCGAGGAGTGGGTATGGAGTGAAGGTGGCTCTACCTGTGGTGGGCCATATAAAATCGTTTGGCGAGGCTGTATTTTGCCCAGCCCTAAACAATAGCAGATAGTATTTCAAAGCATGTCTAGATTTTTTTATTTTTTCATAGGTTCAGCTCATTTAATTATTTGGAATACACTGTAATTAAGGAGCAACAAGGGCTTTATTGAGCTTTCTAATTACTTTCTTTTTGGTACATAAATGTATGTATTACGACAGTATTTATTGTACAGTGTTTTGTTGTCATTGTAGTACTGCAGAATAGCCAACTTGTTTTACAAGCACTGGTATCTTTAAGTATTTTGGTTTTTGGTATTTATTTTGTTCTAAAATCAGTTTGTTTTGGTTTAGTTTTTTTCATCATTTCATTTTATCAGTGTTACCAATGAAAATAATTTGACATTCTTTTGAATTCCGGGTTTATCCGTGCTTTTTTTTGTTTAGTTACTATGGCACTTTGTGTTGCCTTTGTCTTCCTACCAGTGACTGAGCTTCTATAAGAGGTGGCAGCCAATAGGAAATGATCAGTTGGTTGGTGGTGTTTTTCCAGTGTTTTTTTGGTTAAAACCAAGGTCCCTAGGTTCACCACTTGGAAGTTCGTCATAGATGTTGCTATTTTATAAGTTGCGGTTATCTTTCATCGGTCTGTCAGTTCATATGCATAAGCATCTATGAAGGACTCTTGCAATTACCTGACAAAAGGTTTCCCAGACTGAATAAATCCATGGCAGCGGTCACTTGGGTACAATACACTTTCGTTAAGATTTGTTATCTGCTGAAAGAACATTTGTATTTGTTACATTACCTCTGACTTCCTGTACTTCAAATCTTATTATGCTAGTTGTGCCCAGGTGGGCAAGATACCAGTGTGATAATGCTGCAGGCAATGAAGCTGGAGCAAGGAATGCATCAGACAGACTTTCTAGGTGCCATATAAAGCCAGATCATTCAAATATATATATAATTCAGTAGATTATGGGCACCGCTTTATAAACATAATACTTCAAATTGGACACTGTTTTATTTAATAATCCTAGTTCAGAATACTAACCTTCGGCTGTGAAGCAGGAAACTGGAGGTTAGTACTACTGAGGCACACGTTGCACATACAGTAGAGGCAGCGATTATTCTAACAAAAACCAGTGGCAATTCCCCAAAAGACCCAGGTACACCCAGGTACATTCTGAATACATGCCTTAAACTTTCCTTAAACTAGCCCCAGCATTTCTGCATTGATTAATGGCCTATCAGATTAACAGCGGGGGGTCCCTGGCAGTCCCATTCAAACTGAATGGGACTGCCAGGGATCCCTGCTGTGTTAATCCTATGGGTCGTTAGTCAATGCAGAAATGCCTTAAACGTGCCTCAAACTAGCCCAGAACATACCCAGCACATACCCAGCACATACCCAGAATGTAACCCGGCTAGTTTACAACAAATGTTAGAATAAACGTTGCCTCTACTGTAGAGCCCAGCTAGTCCCTCCTTAGCACACACAGCTGTCACTGCAACATTGATAACAGGCTATAGTTCTACAAGTGTATGTCAAATCTGGACTTATCTGTTTTGACATCTGTTGATGGAAGCTCTGTTTTCTGTTTAATCTAGACAGTGACCTTGATATTCTTTTTCGAAGGAAGGAGCAACTAAGGATGGTGCCTCACACCTGCCATCCTAAATTATCAACGTGAGGCTGGTCCTACAGCTAATACTAACTCAGTAATAATACATCTGGTGATAGTGTTAAACTGCTGGCCTCTCCTAGCTTATTACAAGTCTATTTACACGTGTCCATTTATTAAAAAACAATCTCGGGGTGATTCAGCACCAGGCATCACGGTGACAGCTTCCCTGTGCCTTTGTTGTAGACTTTTTTTTGGGGGGACCATACATGAACCCTATAACACACTGATCACCTAGAAACTAAATCAGTAGAAATCAACGTAAGTAAAACATCACTACAGTATATCACATAATAAAACTATGTAAAACAGCAAACATCCTTGTGGTAACTACAGTACCCAAGGGATGTTTTCTGCTTTTATATAGTTTGTTTTTATGTGTGTAGCACACTGACAAGTGATTAGCTAAGTTGCCGATCAATCCGTTCTCCTGTGATTGATCGGCGAAGATTCGGCTCGGGGGTTCATTAAATCACTGTTAGTGCTGCAGAAGAGTACCCAAGATGCAAAGTTCTGCGTGGAAGATCATGTGACGAGGCAGTCACTAGATACAATTGGTGCACTGCTAGAGAGAGGGCGGGGCTCAAGAGCCAGAGCCTGTTTTAGAAGAGGAAGGGGATGTGACTTTTTATATGGTTGCTATAGAAACAAAAATGCTTGTTACATTATAATACATGCAAAATATCTTTCAAAATTGTTTTTTTTTAAATGCTACAAGTATTTTCTCATAGTGCAGAACTGATTTAATAAAATAAAACACACATGTAGGCGATTGCTTGAACTGCAGCTTTAGCTGCACATGTTTTTACATAAACAGTAGCAGCTAAAATAGACAGCGCTTCTATCTACAATTACAAAGAAAACTTCTGAAACAAACTGCCAAATTACATGGTCCTCCCTTCTCCAAGATTGTTTTCTTTTTTAAATAGCAATTTGAGCCTTATTAACAATTTTAAAATATAATTGGCTATTGAAAAGCAAGGCGACACTTCTAAATAGTAGTGCAATTCTCTTTTAATGTGCAGTTGCTTTGTTTGCTTGATTATAGTGATTATTGTATTCATTAGTACTGACTGGTTAGTTACTGCAGTCCAGAATACCAAACAAACCATAGCCTGTGAAAGCCTCCTCTGCTTTCTTCCCTGGCAGCCGTTATTAACCATGGCTTACATGCTTCCCCATGATACAGTATACCAGGCCTGCACAACACGCGGGGAGAGTTATGTGAGGTGCAGGGGGGGGGAGAGTGATGGGAGGTGCAGGGGGAGAGTGATGGGAGGTGCAGGGGGGGAGAGGGATGTGAGGTGCAGGGGGGGTGGGATGTGTGTGGTGTGCAGGGGGTTATTGTGTGTTTGATGTGGAGGGGGAGTATTATGTGTGTGGGTGAGGGGGAGAGATGGGGGTATGAGAGATAGATGGGGAGTATCGCAAAGGTTGATAGTGAGGGGCTCTGGAAGAGATATGAGGATGATGATGAAGGGTGCTGGTGGAGATATGAGGATGATGATGAGGGGTGCTGGGGGAGATATATGAGGATGATGATGATGAGAGGTGCAGGAGGAGAGATGATGATGATGATGATGATGAGAGGTGCTGGAGGAGAGATGATGATGTGCGGCCCAATTTTTTTTCCTTGCAGCAGTTCGGCCCTTCTCATTTTACGAGTTGTGCAGGCCTGCAGTATACAGTAGTATGCATTTTGTAGGGTCTACCTTGATGTGGTTGCAGGCTTGACATTTTTTGGCCAAAGGATTGAACTAAATGACTCATACTTATGAGAAGAAAAAACATATACTGTAGTAATTTACAGTACTATATAATTTGTCACAATGGATGTGCATTGGGGCTTCTTTCTTTATTATGTATTTTTTTTACATACATTAGCTGGCAGACCTCACTCCTTACAACTTTGTGGCAACATATCCATGAAATCAGGTATTACCAGCACAGGTTTTGATAGCCTTTAAAGACATTTATGTAATTAGAATAGTGCACCGTCTTATGAATTGTTCAGCAGAGTGAGCTCTTCACATGCAGATGGCCATTTTTTTAAAATAATATGAGTTCATCAGTTTTCTTAGCTACATGGGTAATTTAAAGACTTTAGGTTTGAAGTGATTTCTATTAAGTATATGTAACACATGTCCCCCCCCCCTCTCTGGGAGATACACTGCATTACTGTGTTAGTGTGGTGCTGAGGCATACCTGCTGGTTCAGGAGAGCTGAGTAGCCGCGATGGTAAGGGCAACAGGACAGGCTTTTGGGGTTCTCTGGTTCTACATCAGTGCTTCAGCGCCTCCAGCTGTGATGGGCTCCTGGGATGCAGGACGTCAGCTCCCACCACAACACTCCTTACCCCTCCTGCCCAAGAACTGATACCCAGGCAGAGGTATAGTGAACAGATATATTTATTGGTCATACTGCAGCAGTTCTTCACTCAGCATAGATGTTGATGTCTAAAGTCTTTCGGCCTGGGTTGGGCCAGCTCATCCACAGCATGGGAGAGTCTGACAGCCCATGCTCTCTCCTTCGCAGGCAGAGCAAGACTACTCTACCTTTGCTACTCCCACTTGGAAGTCTCTGGAAGGGGCGGGCTCATGGACTGTACCTATCTATGATAGGTTGTACACAGGCCATGAGTCACCACCTTACTTCCTTCACTTACAAGTGGAGCATGAGGGGGATCACTGGCCCATAGATTAACCTGTTACTGCCTGGAGCTAACAAGACTTACATAACAGATATACTATGTGGGAAAGACAGGTATTATGGGACATACAATGTTACATATATAAATACGGCTTCACAAGTCATCATCTTGCATACATATAACATCAGTAGAAAACGTAGTAAGCTTTGCTATGAATATTTTTTCTCTGTCATGAATCCTTTCTTTTGCTATCTATTCTTTTTGTGTCTTCCTTTTCTGTTACACCCCTTTTCCCTCCACCCACTTTGTTTCCTCTCCTACAGTATAGCTCCCCTCATCTGCATCTCTTTGACCTCATTTGCCTTTATATTATTAACCTTAACCATCCATATTGTGCCCACGTGTGTCCTCTCACACCCACTTTCTTTGCTGTTTCTCCCGCGAATCTGGTTTTGCAGCCTATGGCCCCTTATTGTGTAAGGTGTGATAGCGCAGATGATGTGCTGTCACATGAAAAGTCCTATTGACTTTATTGGGCTTTTAATGCGATAACACGTCATCTGCGCTATCATACCTCACAGAATAAGGGCCTCTGTGTGTTAGTTGCAGGTCGCGTGAGCAAAAGCTCCCTGTCCCAGTGGAGCAGAACAAGTCTTTGGGAACGAGTAACTAACTGGGAACACTCACCAATGTAGTAACAGGCAGTCGCAGATTTCCCTTTAGGCCCGGGCCTAAGACGGCAACATTTTGGGGGGTCATACTAAGACGCTTGCTGCCCGGGCATGTGCGATCAGCACTTGCCAGCCACGCATGAGCAGCCGGCAATCGCGATCATGCATGCGCTGCCGGCAATGACACTGCAGGAGGAGGGCGGCACCAGGTAAGTGCCTATGGGCGGCATATTTTTAAGTCCGCCACTGGTAACAGTATCCCCTTCAATAAAATGCAAGGGGTGAAAGTAGTTGGCTTCGTTTGAGGAAACAGTGTTACAATATGCCCATAGAAAGAGTAGGGGCGCAAATAATTGCAACCATTTGCTAATTGTCCAATGCTTATAAATTGGTGGGCGGAAATGAGACACTAGATGTTACCCACTGCCCTGGTTTTCAGATATCCCAGAGTAAGAAAATCACACAGCAACAGCAACGGTGTCTCTGAACAATGGAGCAGAATTCCCAATCCCTATCATTTTACTTTCATCATCAATCTATAAACCTGATATTAAAGTTGTCATACTTTAGAGAAAGCCACACTTTTATTAGCTGTTTTTGACAAATTACAGTGGAGAGCAGTGTTGTAGGTCTATATACTGTCAGCAGGGGAAAAAAAGCTGAAGTAGCAACCTGGTTTTTACCACAGTGCCATTTTTTGTTTTACTGAGCTGTATAATTATCTTAGTTGAAATCAATGGTCACAAGTCTGGGAGAGACAAAAGATCAGTCAAAAGTGTTATTACAACTGATGTTCACCTGTTTCTTTGTGCTCACACAGCTTTGCGTTTTTGCAATTACTACTGCAGTTATTGTTTAATGTTGGGCACTTGCATATTGAAGATTTTGACAATCTGGATCAAGAATACTAGAGACAGACTCAGTCAATTCTAATATATTTTCTCTCTCAGCCATCTGACTGGGATACGCAGCTTCAGGATATATACACATGTTTTAGAATATCGAATTGCTAAATATAATTTTGAATATATTTATTTTTACTCTCATATTTATTGAAATCAATAATTTTTGGTCCATTATAAATAACTAATTGTGTGGACCATATACATGTATTTATTTTTGTTTTCTATAAACATTTTGCTATAACACCCTTCACACTATCTATTGGATCTGAGTTCGTTCAGTTCCTTAATATAAACGTACTCATGATAATTATTATTAGTATTAATATATTTTATTTGTATGATGCCAACATTCTCAGCAGAGCAGCAGAATGTGGGAGGGTGGACAAAAAAATGTTATGACCAAAGAGTACATAAGCATCCCAATAGTCAGTGACCAAGCACTGCCACGTACTGCACTTATTCTCTCACCTGCTGTCTCCGTAAGTCTGCCCACATACCACTTACTCTCTAAGCTCTCCAGGGCAGGGATTTCCTTTCCTATGGTCTGACTTTGTCATGCTTGTTGTATTAGAATTCCCTGTACTGTATTGTCTTTGTAAAGCGCTGAGTACACTGTGGGTGCAATATAAATAAAGATATACATACTGTACATATGTAACAGTGTTCCCCCCCTAATCGCAGATAGTGGCCATTACAGGGTGTATGTGGTGCATAACTGCTGGTAACAAGAGGGCTGAGTCGTCCGCGATGACTTTGGGACACAGGAACAGGCTTCTGGGGTCCATACCTCACGTAATACTTAGCAGTGCAGCGCCTCCATCTTCCGTAGGCTCCAGGGATGTATGGAGATGATCTCCCACAGTAGAACTTGTACCTCTCCCCCCAGTTAGATCACACACCAGTCCGGAGGTATATTGCAAACAGGAACGGTTTATTACTACACACTTTGCAGTAACACAACAGCAGTCTACGCAGCAGTCTTCTGCCGGATATAGTCTCCTTAGATCAGCTCTCACTGAAGATGGTCCCTGGACTGTCACTACAGGCCAAGGGCACCCGCAGCCATCCTAGCTCTTCCCCACCTCTCTAGCGGAGGCAGAGTATGGGTTCACACTCACTCCTCCCCGCAAGGAAGAGCACATGGGAAAGCCCCAATCTCAGACTCCCAGTTGTGTGACCTGCCTTCCTCAGAGGGAAGGAACAACCTCCAAATTTAGGGCAGTCCTGCCCTTAAGTACAGCCAGAAGGCGGGCACCCTGTTGTCCCAGCTACAACAGGATGTACCACCCCCTGCTGTCACTCAAGGGCAGTACCAAAGGTGAGGGGTAAAATCCCATACCAACTACTGGCAAGCCTGTGAATACCAGGGTTTACTGCCAGCCCATTGGGTAGAATAGTAGCCAGGGGGTACCCCGCTACACATACATATATGTTAAGACAAAACTGAACGATAGCAAGGAGGTCCCTGCCCCAAGGAGCTTACAATCTAAAAGATAATGAAGAACAAGGAAGAAAATTATTTATTGGGCATGAGTAGAGATGGGGGAATGTGTTAAAATTCGATTCACAGGTTTTTTTTTTTTTTAAAGAAATTTAGATATTCTCGCATTTAGAAAATATGTTTCCGTTTTTAGCAAATTTCTGAATATTATTCATTTTTCTAATTTTGCATATACAGTACACATTTTTTATAAAACCCTAATGCAAATGTTTTGGAACTCCAATAAATTTACTTTATTTGGGGGAAAGAATGCTAATTTTCACGGCAAAATAGATTTTTTTTTTTGTGTGAAATATTCACCCATCTCCAAGTATGAGCCACAGTGACCTCCTTATTCAGAAGTTTTCTGTTTATTAGACTTAATTATTTCTTTGTGTATATTTCTTCCTCATCCCATAGGTATACTAGTTCATTTTAACACATTCACTGCCATATGAATTTATATAACCTGTCCTGTCCCCTGTATGGGTTTTATATGCCCTATGGCAGTTACCTTTTAGTATTAGTTTGTGTTACTGTGTAACTCCTATAGCTGTCTTCTGAGCCTTACCTAGAAACCCCTTCCTCTGGCCCCTCTGATTTGGTATAATCCAGTGAACCCCTGCCACTTGGCCTGGCCCTATTTCCTGCTTGTATGGTTGTTGCACCCTTTCTTAACAAGCCAGCAGCCATTGATAGTGGTCTTTCCCTCACTTTTCTCCCTGGGATAGCTTTGTCTTTTTACCTTACCCTCATTCTGCAATCCCAAATTCCCCTTTTGTTTTCTTTTTGCCCTCCCCAAAGTTTTCTGAAATCTTAGAAGGACTCGGTTTGCTGGAGGAGATGAGTTTAGCTGCCTGTTTCTACTCACTAAGCCACCGTGAGCCTGGAACAGAACATAACCCCTTCACTAACTCTCTAATAGAGAACGTCCCTGACTTTGCATTTTACCTTATCATTCAGTGTTTTATTTAAAGCAAGGATTTGATTCTATAAAGTCCAATGGGAGTTTGTGTTTTTAGATAGTCTAAAGACAAAAATGAAACTGATTTTGTGCCAAGTATTTCTGGGCTCTGAGAGAGCACATATTAGTTGGTATTCCTTGTCGGGCAATTATTGTGAAATGAACTCAAGTTTCATGGTGAACTCTGATTTTAGTGTGGAATAAACTGTTGTGTGGAATGGTTTCTTGTTTTAACATCTAACAGTAAAAATACTTACCATTACTTTTTAACACTCGTGTTATTGTGTCCCTTTATAATACCTGACCTTTTCTTAAAAGTTTTGTTAATCTTTTGATGCTGACCCGTGTTTTAAATCTAATTTTCAGCTATGTTGGTTTATCTAATGAAGTCAAATGAAGGGTATTTGTGCCTGTATATATGGTAAGGTGTTAAAAGAGATACAGTCTTGAGAATGTTGCTGTGTGAGTGACACGGGAGACTAGCACTTTTAACACCTTAATACCTGGATCCTTTGATTGACCAAAGCAAAGAGGTCAAATAAATTGTGATTTATTTACAGAATGAACACACACACATTGGTTTACAATTACACTCAAAATTACACTTACTGGGACAGGGCAAACGAAAAATCTTGTTCCCAAAACGAAATCTTTGGAATAAAAGTCTGTAGGCACATTTTCCCAGGAGCGGAAGTTGCACGCAAATAGAGCTGGAAACAGTCTTTGGTTAGTGGCGCCTATCGCAACCACTGTTACTCCGCCAGTGCTGCTTCGTTTGTTCTCCCACTGTAGTATTGGATCTGGAACACTTAGTTCTTACAAACTCTTAACTCTTGTTACGAAGTTGCATGAATCTTGTTACTTGGTGAATCTCTTTACATGATGAATCTTCGGTGAATCTGGTTCCCGATGGGCTGCAGGGATTCTTATACACTAAAAAGTCCTATACTTAACGCGTGCAGCCAATCTACTCCATGGGAATAATATTCCCCACCTATCCTGGAGTTGCCAATACTTTGCAAAACCTGGCAGAGGGGGCTTCTTAGTTTGGTAAGGGCATGTGCGAACCTCGCACCTTTGCCGCTTAGCATACCAGACCCGGCCCCCTTACCTGCCGACATTTTGTCTGAGCTGGCTGGACATCTGGCCCATTTGCCCAGATATTACTAAGATGAGGATACTTGAATTACTCCTCCCCACTTAACACTCTGGAGAGTGGGAGCCTTTCAACTACGGACTTTTTCCATACATCTTGGCATCGAACCAGCAGGATGCTTTAGAAGTCCATGGCTGAATATGCGTCGTTACCTTGCAGGAGTTTCCTGCCATACATTTCTAAATGACAGTACTTACAAATTAAGCGTTCCCTCTGGCTCTGGTGCTTCAAAGGAAAATCCCAATATGCCTAACATGTTGTTACAATTAAAATGGGGGACTTTAATTCATCAATTTTTATATGATTCTATAAAAATTGTGCAATATGATATTTCCTGATTTTACCCTAACAGCACTCACAGCAAATCTCACTGCGCCAGGAGCTTCCTAGCAAAAGTTAGCAAAGAGCCGCTTGCTATTCTGCTATCTGCTGGGTTTTAAAACCATTTTTCCTTTCACGCGTTTACACGAAAACACTGCCACATTTATACACATAATCTTAAAAATGGCTTTACTCTGAACCCTCGCCTGGTTCTGGGGTTCTCGGGCATATACCGGGGGACCTGAATGTAATTAATTCCCCTGCCCGGTCTTACTATTCTGGTCTGTGCTGAAGCAGGGAAATGTCCGCTGCTTAACACTCCTGGAGTAATAAGACACACATATACAGTTTTAACACAAAACACAATGTCTATACCATGATTGGGTTGCAGAGCTGATAGTTTACAATTCCCCAATATGGCTCAAGGGCACCCAGCCGGGCAAAATACCTTTATTATTGGCCTGGGTACCCCTTCACCATCACAGTGAGCCTTATTCATTAATCAGCAGTAAAATAGGTGAAATAAACCTTATCCCTGAATGCACCTTATCTCTCAGCTACCATGATATTCACTAAGGTAATTGTATGCAGAAAGACTATATAAAAGTTATTTTAAAATGCTTTAGACACACACTTTGGGATGACTGGATGGATAATGTAATCATTGTTTATTCGAAGCATAACATTAGCTACTAAAATTGTAATGTGATAAAATAACTAATTGTCAGTTGAATTAACAACTTATTTGTTATTTATATGCATTTCATTATACTGTACTTGAATGTAGTACAATCAAATGTGTGGTAAGTCTATTAAGTTATAAAAAGAATGGTTATTGTGAAATCCACACATGCTGGTCCTTAATGCTGAAAACATTTTGGTGTGTGTGAGTGCATTTGACTCTGGTTTACTGGTTCTTCTGCCTTTTTTCATATACTATGTTGCACTATTTTGTGTTATTTATTTTTCACATATTCCATGAGAGCTGCACTCTTGTTCTGTTCTGTATTGTGTTCTCTGTCCCTGGAAAGGTTCTTCCGGAGCAGCACCTCATAATCTAAATGGGTTGTATTAATTAAACTTACCCCTTTTTCACGTAATCACATGTACTGTATGCACTTTAAATAAGTTGCGCTGAAACACTTATTGTGACATCCACATGTTTTGTGGGCCTAGTGGTCACAGTGAGCAATAACACAGGTGAGGCTATACAGTACCTCAAACTATGCAGTGAATAGGCCCTGGTGTGTTTTGTGTGTTTACAGTTTACTATTTGTTCAGCTGCAGACTAACAGTAGGAATGAGCATCTAAGCAATGTTATCGGTGAGCCCATTAGAAACTTACAGTAGTAGAGGCCACTTGCATGAAGTGACATGTCCCAAGGCCTGCAGTTCCATGTATGGGTAAATAGAAAAGTGTAAGAATGCTACAATAAATCAATGAACAAGATTTGTTACACCATGAATAAAAGATGAAGATGGCAGTGCACTACATAAACTATATGCAATATACGCAAAACGGCACTGCGATTCCATGTGGCTTGAAACACTGTCCTTTATAAATGACATACAGAACCTTATTCGTGACTGTCCTTGAATGTGAGTTGCATGGATCCCCCTAAATGCAGCCATGGACATCCAATTATTGTGGGAACCTCTACAGAATAAATTACCCAGATAATAAATTAAATGATTGAAGTCATAAACAAAACATGGCAGGTGCCTGCTGCATGAGCTCCAAGCCAAGTGCTCACGAGCGAATATTCCATTACAAAATACACGGCCGCACACTATATCTTCATTATATTTGAAAAGACTATTAAATGAAGTTTAGTCTAAACATAGTTAATAATCAGGTTGGTTCCACATAGCACATTCCTCAAGGACAACCTCACATGGTAATGCACTTGTTTTATGGATGTGCATTCATGACTATGTCTTGTCTCAGTCTTGTTTGGTAATCTCAGCCTATGAAATAATGTGTATGATTAATATGGACTTCTTTATCCTATTCATATTTTTAAAACTGGCAATCATATTTTGCACAAGCAAAAGAACACATTTATATTAGAGTAGAAAATGTTGGCAATACACTGCAGACCAGAATTCATCCCTCTGTTGCTTAGTTGTGGAACTAGTAGAGCTTTAATACATTTAAATGGTTTACCGTGTCTTTAGCCTAGAGAGCCAAAAAGAACATATCATTTAAGGATATTGTATTGGTTCAAGGTAATGGATATGATTCAAGTTTTCATTTTTCTTTTAGTAAATTTCTTCAAGTATTTTAAACAACATTTCATCATATTCATCATTCATAGAGCACATGTTTTTATTCTAGACCTTTCCAGCATGTTTGTGATGATAGATTTATTGGGGAAAATCTACCACATCACATTACTCTTCAATATTAATTTCTTATCTTCCACGTCTTACTGAAGGGGATATTTCATTAGACCTTTTCCATAAGGACCTCCTCTTCTCAGTAAGCGAATGGCAGATTGCATGTTGGTACAAGATAATACGAAAGTGGAAGCAAACATGATGTTTAGAGTGCTGAATGTGTATCCTGAGGTCATGGGATCAAGCTTTGCCTCAGTGTGTGATCTTGTCATGTCAATTTATCTCCCTGGCTTTAGTTTACACAGCTGCAATTGGGTAATAATATTCATTATTTGTCTCTTGTCCAATTTGAAGTTATCATTCAAATAAGAGTGCCCCAAAGGTTCCACTAGATTTCGAACTGCAGGGTGACAGCATGTATGAATGGGAAATATAAATGTGCAGAGCATGGAATCTAGTTTGGCCTGCAGGCTCTCTATGAATCCAGATGATTCTTATTGTCAGATGCAAGGTGCGGCATGTTTGTAATCCACAGACATTTAGAAACCTGAGCCTGACACGCGTTTTGCTTAAAGAACAAAGTTGTTAGATACTTTGTCAATAATGAATTTCTAATACAATAAGAACAAACTGTGTCCCATGCTGTACCATGTATTTTCTTTCAAAGATAAAATAGGCATGGAAGAGCTATCACTTTTCTTGAAGTAAGGTGCTCATGAACTGTTTATTATCCAAAGACAAGGCATCCACTTCATTGACACAACTAAGGTGTGAATACAGTAAATGGATAACACACTTTTGTTGGATAGTTCTGTAAGCAAATCTGGGAGGTTTAGAAGGCAAACATAGTAAAAATATAAAATGTTTTGTGTAAAAAAGGAAGTAGATCACAGATATGTTGATGCAATTTACCCCCAAAATCCTTTTGGACAAAAGCCCCAAAGAGTGTGAACATGGAGCCAGCTTATCAGCTGCCCAAAATGTACATGCTTCAAAACTGGGAAGGTCTTCCTTTGTGGAATTGTATTATTTTCAGCTGTAGAAACTCCCTGGTTCCCAAGACACTTCAGTTTAAGGGGCCACTGTGCATCCTGGTTTTTTTAAAGATGGTGCCTGGGGTGAGCCAGTAGGAAGCCATTGTGGTTACTATTATCTTGTGGTTTAGTGCCCATTTTGTTTTCCTGTGATAGGAGAACTCAGCGCTGAAAATAGCAGTCAGGCTCCAGAGCACCTCACAGTTTGTCTTGTTAACAAAAAAAATTATAAAACAGTAAAAGATAAATAGCCGAGTTGGCCGGGATTGCTGCTTGAGGATTTGAAATCTTATCCAGTGCTAACCCCAGGCAGGTGAATGAAACTCTGTGAGGCACGTTGTAAAAAAAAAGATACCTTTGTTCTGCATAAGAAACGTTGAAACAGCAAATGAAGAAATGTAGTCTCTCTAGGATGTGTATAGGGTCATCCAATGTTAAGTGCCCCCAGAGAAAGGTGCTGGCAGTGTTTCAACTGTGATAAAGGATAACAGTGCTTAGTTTAAAGATGTAGGCCCATATTTACTATGCAACCTTCTGCCAGAAGATACCTTTGGCGCTAGATGACACCTTACAGCCCGTAATCTCCTAAAGAAGGTATTGATAAAACCACAGGAAACATAAGCACACTTTGAAGATCCTACATCGTGTTTTTGCTTTTGAAAATCTTGTGTAGTGCACATTCTCCTCCCCCCCGTCCCCCCGGGAGATATGGTGGCTACTGTGTGTGTGTTGTGCGTTACCTGTGGCTCACAAGAGGTCTGTACCTCTGCTGCTGGGAGCCTGGGGTGTATTTGATCCGTCTGATTCCAGCGCCTCCACCAGTGCGGGATCCTAACAGTGTTAGATAATCCCGTCACAGGACAATGTACCCAGTAACACACACACACCAGAATATGGTATAACAATATTTACTAAGTACAAACTGAATGCACACATATAATACACAACCACGCCATAAAAGGCGTATAGCACAGTATTAGCACAGTACTTGGGTGCAGGGGCACTAATGTCCTAGTGTCCAGCCCACAATAGGCACTCCCACCCCAAGTGTGTGTGACAGCGCTGCCCACAACTAACGTGTGTAGATTTGGTGCACTTGGTGATACCTGCCGGGTACTCCAGCACCCAGTAGCGCCGACTGTAGACAAGGAGCCATCCGGTCCTACGCTGTCGTCGTCAGCGATGAGTCCGCCTCCACATGGGGTGCTGTCCAGCTGAAGTGTCCCACCATTATAGTCTCTCTCTGTGCGTGGTGATCTGGTCCCAGACAACCTGTCAGGTTTCAGCCGCGTCCTGGCTGTGTCCCTCACGCTTATGCTACAGGGGCAGTGTCCCTATCTACTGGGCCTGTCCCTGCAGCAACCACAAGCTAAAGGGGGATTTGGGGCCTAAGGGGGTCTCCCTTAGTCCACCAGCGCGTAGACTCAAGCACTCATCCCAAGCGTATGTAGCTCCCTTTCCCCGTGATTAAGGGAACTACGTGTGCTGAGTACCTGTTTAGCATACAGGAGGCCTGATCCTCCGCCACTAGAAGCCTGGGGTGATTGGGTTCTCTCTGGATACAGCACCTCCACCTGGGAGGGATCCTAGCGCTGCAGGATAACCCCTCACAGGAACCAATACAATCAGTGAATAAAGACACTCACACTGGTATAACGAACTTATCTTTACTAACACATATATATTAACATAACAACAATACTGGCCCCCGCAATACAATACCCACACAATATATATATATATATATATATATATATATATATATATATATATATATGCACCACCCCGGTGGAACCCCCAAAGTACTGAGGGTGCCCTTGGGCACCTGACCACCCCGGTTTCCACAGAGTCAGACCCACGGGGGTATGTGTGGAGTAGCGCTACCCGCTGTGTATGGCCGTTGGTGCATGTTGGGTAATTCCTGGTCTTAGGCCAGACCTGGCTGACTTGGGATAGTAAATCCGCAGGACCGCAACGTGATCCCACAATGCGGTCTACCAGATCCTCTCTATCCTGTCCGAAGGCGTCCGCCTCTTGAGGGAGCTCCAGCTGGAGGATGTCCTTTAATGTCTCTCAGGATATGCCTCCATTTCCTCTCTGAATGAGAAGAGTGAGCTGCTAGTTCTAGGGGATTTCAACTTCAATTGGCTTGACCCTAAAAACCACAAAATCCAGATACAACTCAAGTCACTTAACCTATCGCAACTCATTTCCCAACCCACACGAATAAACCTGAAGTCGCATAACCATTCTTTGCAAGAATGGATTCTCTCCTCAAACCCCAGCAGAATCCAATCCTCTGGCATCCTTCCTGACATTTTCAGTGACCATGCAATAGTGTACTGTGTAAGGAAAATTAAACCGCCCCATTCAAGCCCTAAAGTTCTCCTCACTAGAACATTTAAAAACTTTAACCCACAACAGTTTCTGGATGACCTTACCAACTGCCCATGGCACAGAATCGATTTAATTCCCGACCCCGATTCTGCGTTCGACTATTTCCAATCCGAGTTCTTAAAACTCTGCGATACCCATGCTCCACTACGCAAAATAAGGGTACGGGGGCCCCACCTTCCATGGGTTACACCTGACCTTATAGCACTCTACCTGTTCAGGGATGCCTTGTGGAAAAGCTACAAAGTAACTGGCACTACCAAGGATCTCAATCACTACAGATGCCTGCGGAACGTGTGCACAAGGCAAACAAGGTATGCAAAAGCACAATATTACTCTGACAATCTCCACCAAAATACATCAAACCCAGCTAACTTCTGGAAGGTTATCAACAATATATTCCAGCCTCCTAACCATCAACAACCAAGTAATATCACTAAGGGGGATATTACTCTGACAAACCCCACTGACATTGCAAATGCATTCAATGATTACTTTGTGGGGTGTGCCACTAACTTATTAGCGAAACGCAGCACAAACCCCAAACCTGAATCTCATCCTGGGAGTACCCCTATAGTCCCACCCCCTCCCAACACTGCCCACAATTTTCAATTTAGCCCAGTATCTGAAGAGGAGATTACACAAGCGCTCCTCAAACTAAAACTAAGCAGCCAATGTGGACCCGACTTACTACAATCTAGGTTCCTACGACTTGGTGCCCCAGCCATTGCCAAACCAATTGCGTCCATAGTCAACTCTATCCTGTCTGCAGGCCATATCCCTAAGACCTGGAAAACTGCCAGAGTTGTCCCAATCTTCAAAAGTGGGGACAAAAACACTGTCTCAAACTACAGGCCAATTTCACTTCTCCCAATTCTATCCAAAGTCATGGAAAAATGTGTCCACTCCCAATTAAGCGATTTCTACACCAAGACAAATTTCCCTAGCCAATTCCAGCCTGGGTTTCGTCCCAAACACTCCACCGTAACTACCCTGCTAAAAGTTTGCAATGAAATCCAGTGTGGAATGGAACGGGGACAACTCACTGGTGCAGTATTCCTAGATTTTGCAAAGGCTTTTCACACAGTTGATCATGTTATCCTGCTTAACAAACTCCAGAGCTCTGGAATAGTGAAACATGCTTTAAACTGGTTTCAGTCCTACCTATCAGGAAGATCCCAACATGTGTCCATCTCAGGCTCTAACTCCAACCCCCTGGATATCACCTGTGGTGTCCCGCAAGGCTCTGTTCTGGGGCCCCTACACTTCTCAGTGTTCATTAATGATCTTCCCACAGCTTGTAAGGAAGCCTCAATACACATGTATGCAGATGACACAATCCTGTATGCACACAGCCATAGCCTCTCTGACCTTCAACACATACTTCAGTCTGACTTTTTGAGACTCGAAAACTGGATTTCCCAAAACAAACTGTTTTTAAACACTGACAAGACGGTAACAATGGTATTTGGGACCAAGACTAAATTTGTAAAGCTTCCAGTGACTGAGCTCCAGATTAGAACCAACGCTAAAACCACCCTAACACCTGTCACTAGTTTTAAATACCTGGGCTTATGGTTTGACTCCCACTTAACATTCGGGATGCACATTGATACCCTGACAACCAAGACCTATGCCAAACTAGGGGTACTTTACAGGAACAAATCCTCCCTAAGAATCCTGGTCATAAAGCGTATTGCACAGCAGATGCTAATGCCAATTATTGACTATGGAGACATAGTATATGGCTCGGCTCCTCAAACCCACCTTAGCAAACTTGACACCCTCTACAATTCAATTTGTCGTTTTGTTCTCCAATGCAACTACAACACACATCACTGCGAAATGCTCAAAGAACTAACTGGTCATCACTAGAGTCTAGGCGCAAAGTTCACCTTTCCTGTCTCACTCTCAAATACTTTCTGGGCAAGCTACCCAGCTACCTGAACAAGCTCCTTACCCCTACCACATGCAGCACCTATCACCTGAGATCTGACTCCAAAAGACTGTTCATGGTCCCAAGGCTCAAAAAAGTATCCGGACGTTCCTCCTTCTCCTACCATGCACCCCAAAACTGGAACAACCTACCAGGGACTCTCATATCCACCACCAGCTTAAGTTCTTTCAAATCTAAGGCTGTCTCACACTTTAATCTGGTCTGTAACTGTTTCATACGCTCATAATATATATTTTCTATAACTGTGCATGCAATGTCTTGTATATAATGTATACCCTGCTCATTTATGTAACTGTATTTGTAACCATGTATGATTTTGTTTTACTCTGTGCCCAGGACATACTTGAAAACGAGAGGTAACTCTCAATGTATTACTTCCTGGTAAAATATTTTTATAAATAAATAAATAAATAAAAGTGGTCTGGTCCCAGACAGCAGGCGGCGCACACCGTGTGGCATCACCAGTGTACTAACACTCTATCCCTAAGTGCTGAGGGAGCGTCCCTATCTGGCACCTTAACTGCAGCAGCCACAAGCTGAGGTGAGTCGGGGCCTAGCTGGGACCTATGGGGTTATCTGGTCACTACCTTCTCTGCCGATGTCCCTGCTCCAAATCTTGCGCGGTCCGTGCCAAATGTATCTTTTACCTTCTCCATCAATGCCAGAGCCCTATTGGCTACTGTGCATAACATGTGGTGCCTGCCCTGGGCATGCTGGGATGTGTAGTCCCTTGCAGAGCCTGTCTAATGGCCACCGCAACTATCTGCTACAGCACATGCGCACCACTACGATCGCGCATGCGCGAGATTGCAAGATGGTGGCCCACGCTTGCCGGTCCGCCCGTAGCTCCGGCGGCACTCGGGCCTGCCGGCAGCTCCCCCACCTGTAGTGGAGGTAAGCGGGGAGCCCGGCTACACGTATAAAATAGGGGAAAAGAAAACCCAATTTTATAATAAAAGTATTCCCAAATACAGCATACACTAGTTATACACTGTACACACGTACATGAATCTAAATAGTATCTGGGATATATCGGAGTATACACTTCATATCATCCAGTTAAAGATGATCTTGAAAAAAGTAGAGAAAAGGAACATGGCATAATACAGTTTAATACAATAAATCTGGTAAAAAACAGGTTGCACTCACAAGTGGATAATTCACATGTACGTTGTGAATAGCTTTCCAGCACAGTCTAAGTTCAGTTAAATTCAGCCCTTCCACACCTATTACTCCTCCTGTGCTAATGTGGAGTCCGCGTGGTATCCGTTTTTATAGCTCTTTATCCTCCTCTCGTCATGGTACAATTGTCGTTGTAGCTCCCCTGGCTTATGCACGACCGGGATGGAGCCGTGCGGCAGTAACTTTACCCTGGAGTTGTGTTTGCGCATGCGCACAAACGCTCGAGGAGGTCAGTAGCTAATTGGATAGTGGCTGTCTGTATGAACTACAATGGCTTGTTGCGCTCCAAAAACATCAAACGTGTTTCGCTGTACATTGATTACCAGTGCTGTCGGTTTCTGAAGGTAATATCATTAATTTATTGAGTGGCAGAACATCCCCCATTTTTTCTGTAGATAGATATGTATCTGGACAAACCAAAATGACTTTTTGTTAAATAAATACATGTGAAATTCTTTAGGAATGAACCACCACAAATAAAATCCATACTGTATCTTTCTAAAATCTGTATTTTTAATTATGTATGTGTACTGTACCGTATGTAGCAGAGGTTACTTCTTCTACAGTTTTCGTGTGAGCTTTTCAAATGTTAGCTTTAGTTAATATATGAATACTAAAAATATCTAGTCTAAAAATATCAGCCTGGAGACAATAGAGAAGTAAAATAATGACGCCTTTGTGACCCCTTTTCACTCTGTTCAAGTTAATTAAAACTTGGGAAAATATGGGGAATATAATTTGTTTGCAATCTTGGAGACAGAATCCGGGCTGTGAAAAAAAAACCTATATTCTCCAATCTTAGTAATCGGTCATGTTAATAAGAACTTTGCAACAACAGTTATATTCGGTGGAATTGCAAGATCTGTACTGCACCGACACACTTTATTCGAGCGAATACCCAGTATGTACCTGGCAGATACCTGGAATGCGCCGCTCCTCACCTCTGACAAGCCCCGTTGCGTTTGCCTTCCCAGCCTGGGTTCATGCCTGGCTGACGGGCGGCTGATCTGTTAAATGATAATGATTAGGATTTAATAGGCTGCAATGCTTCGCGTGTCTACCAGATGGCATAAATTCATGAATTGTAATGCAGTATATATATATATATACTGTGCAGTATTGCAGCCAGCGGGAATAAAATGCTTCAATCCCTGCCTGGAAAATACCTCAATGCACTCGGGCAGAAAACAGTCACAAACCTCAATACACCCGGGTATACCCGAATTCGTGGGACTAGCCGAGCTCGAATAAAGTGTGTCGCCAGTGTACTAGTTTTAGAAGCAGATTTTCTGTGAATACCATATGTAAAACAACAAGTGCATATTCATTTTGTGTGTTTGTTAAAGTGACAGTGACAAATTAACGCAGGTGAGTGCAAATAAAAGGACACAAATTATCAAAATTTGAGTGCAGCTCTAGAAAAAGACTTGTTTTCACTTTGTCTTGGTTGTAGTGGGGCAGGAGCTTCTGAGTGCAAACACTCTCACATGTTTTAAAAAGAAAACACAGGAAAAAATAATTGTGCAGCTCTGTGAATAAATTGTGATGTGTTGGTTTCAGTAATGGTAGTGAACTCACATGTTACTGTAAAAAATCAGGCATTTTCATATATAAGGGGGTCATTTCTGTGAATAGCAGTGAATATTGAAATAAAAATGGCAAAAGAAAAGCCTCTGCATCTTTTTTCAATAGAAATAACTTTTTTATGGATTCATTTCCCAATTTATATTTATGTTTCAGTAAATCTCAAAGGAGAAAGACACGGCAAATTAATAGAAAAATTCAATGGTTACATATCATGTTACTAACATACACGTTACATACTTTTTATTTAACTATTTAGATTGCAATGCTACTATTATCCTTTAGTGACATGTTTATCCCATTTGGGGTAAAATGGGGCTTAATGGCTTAGAAATAATTGAAACTTGTTTAAAATTTGTTTGAATGTAGTGATCCAGAACGAGCAAGTAGAGGAGGTGGGAGATGATCACATAACATTGGTGACTCACAATTTGAATTTCAGATTGATTTAAATTGATTTCAGCATTTCTTAATTCAAGTATCCCTGTTCTAATGTTCAGATTCTCTCTTATCAACTCTACATACCCCAATTAATGTTATTATTATTATTATTATTATGATGTATGTATCTGTACCGTGTTAGCCAAGCTTAATAATCAAAAACGAATAGACAATACCGTTCTGTGGCTAACTAAATGCTTTTATCTGTGCGAGCTTTCGAGATACACTGATCTCTTCTTCCGGTGGTGTAACGATGGATAAAGCAAGACAGGTTTTTACTTAAAAACAGTGCATCCTGGAATGTATCTGTGACTGAAGCCTATCCCTCCCCCCTGTGCAGTATGCGGTTTATGACCTAAGGTGTTAAATGGTCCCTGAATGTTAGTAATTTAAGAGTGTGTGTGTATGTGTGTATGTGTGTAAATATACATTTAGAAAGTGTATACAGTGCTTTACAAAATGTGTGTGTGGGAGTGTATACCAATGGTGTGGATAGGTGTAGAAATGTAAGAGGGTGTTGCATTACTATTAATGTGTGTAGTTACTATGTGGTCCCTATTGGTATATACAGTGGCGGCCGATCTGAGTCTAAATCGGCTAGATCCGCGGCTCTCAGATTATCCCGGTTAGGTGCGTTTTTTTGTCGTTTTCGCCCGCAGTAGAGATAGAATTACATTGTATATATGTATGTGTAAGAGACAGCTTTGTGTGCATTCATATAGCGTAGTATGTATAGACATAGTCTTTAGCACTCATGGGAAGAGAGTTCTCTTGTGTCAGGGCTGCGGTCTCGGTTTAGGCCACAGCTAAGTGTCTCGAACAGTTGCATAAATTGGTATTCATGCAACCGTCTCTCTTTCGATGTTCTAAGATTACCTTTGAGTATGGCCATCTTCTGATCGTTCTTCTTATAGCCAGAGTCAGAGAAATGTTCGCCGGCAGGACTGCCTCTTGTTCTGCGTGTGATGTTGTGGCGATGCAGATTAATTATCTTGTTTAGCCCCGTCCTGTCTCACCTATGTAGTAGCAGCCCCGTGGGCATTTCATGCACATGATGAGGTAAACCAGCGTTGCGCAAACTGGGGGGCATGAGATTTTATGGGGGGGCACGGGCGGTTGCAGAGGTCCCACATTCTTCCCCAAGGTATTTAAATTAAATGCTGGGGGACCGCATGAGGCCTCTGCAAACTCTACTAACAGGGATTCAGCCAGCTTCAGGATGCGTGACCATGGCAATGTGGCGTCAAATGACGCTGCAAGGTAATGTGACGTCACGGTTGCCTTGGTAATGTGACGTCCAATGACGCCGCGGGTCTCGTGACATCACACAACCCCGCGGCATCATTTGACGCCGCACAAGGTAAGGGGGGGGGGAAGCACAAAGGAGGAGAGCCGGCGGGGGGGGGGGGCCCCTTTGAACCCCCCCCGAAAAAAACCCCCCCCCCCCCCCCAAGGATATATATATAAATAAAATAAAAATTGCACATTCCATAGTGCAATAAAGTTAATATAATAACGTAAAAAAAGATAACAAATGCCCACTCACGAAAAGTCAGATGATCATGTGCAGTGTTAGCACTCAATGTGTTGACAACGATGTTCAGATCAAGAGTATAAGGTCCTCAAATCCTGAGTAGCACATCACATTGAGGAATCCACCTTAGTAACTGCTCACTCTGGGCTGCTGCAGTCAAATCCATAGAGGATGAGGAGGAATCGAGGGAACCAATGGTATGCCACCTGCTCAAACACCTCTCAGCATATAGACACTCGTCTCCTGCTCATCTAGGAGGTGTAGAACGATAACAGAGTTTGTAAAGTCCTTCCTATACGGTGATTTTACACAATGCGACCAGCTAATCAATTTTCAAAGATGTCATCACGTTGGTACGTGCAAGACGCGATCAGTTGGTCACATTGTGTGACCTCATGTGTAGGGTGGACTTTGCGAACTCTGATATTATTGGTCTTCACCACCTGGACGAACAGGGGAAGAGTGTCCTTATGCTGAGAGGTGTGTGAGCAGGTCTCATTCTATCGGTTCCCTTGACTCCTCCACATTCTCTATGGATTTGACTGCAGCAACCATGAGTGAGCAGTCATTAAGGTGGATTCCTCTTTTGTGATCTGCTACTCAGCATTTGATTACCCTATACTCTTGATCTGGACATCGTTATCAGCACGTTATCTCCCTGTCCCTCTCTGTCCCTCTCTCTCCCTCTCTCCCCCTCTCTCTCCCTCTTTCTCTCTCTCTCTCTCTCTCTCTCTCTCTCTCTCTCTCTCTCTCTCAACATGGATAAACATGTCACTAAAGGATAATAGTGGCATTGCAATCTAAATAGTTAAATAAAAAGTATGTAATGTGTATGTTAGTAACATGATATGTTTCTCCTTTGAGATTTACTGAAACATAAATATAAATTGGGAAATTAATATATATATATATATATATATGTATATATATATATAGAGAGAGAGAGAGAGAGAGAGAGAGAGAGAGAGAGAGAGAGAGAGAGAGAGATACATTTATTTCTGCAGCACAGTAGTAGATCATAAATTATATTCCATGAGATTTTTCATTTCAAAATAAGAGCAGAATCAGCCAAGAAGTAATGCATTTTACTAACACGAATTGTGACTAACTTGGGATCCAGTGAGAAAGGCTTTTTGGAACAAAGTCATTAACCCTGTTAAAAATAACCTTTCGAGGTCATGTCATTTTGTTTGCCGCAGTGAAATAAGTTTATTTCAGCAGAATGAAGCCATTATTAGTTTGGCAGAGTCCACTTGTCAGAATTTTATGGAGCAGAACATAGTTTGGCTAGGAAATTCAATAAATACTGTAATGTGAGAGGAGTTAAACTCCAAGGGCTGAGGGGCACGGAGAGGGGGATTTGCCATTAATGGAATGTTTTACAGCTCTGGTAAGAATTCCGTATAATATGTATGCAGAATGGAAGTCACTGAGTTTATTTTCAAAAAGTGTAAACAAGCCTTGCTTATTTGACTAACATAATGTATAGATTTCTTTAACTTTTCAGTTTACATTTCTTGTGGAGCCACTATTTTATTTAAATAATTGTTACCTGCGGCAAAAGGCTGTTAAATCACAATGGAATAATGGAACATGTGCATCAATCCTCTAGAATGGCCATTATGGTACTGTATTAAAGTGAAAGTCATATAGAGCATTCTTTGATAAACTAAGGTAGTTTGATCCAGTTCTGCTCCTTTTACATCAGGTAGTGATTTGGCTGTTGTTATGCAGAGCAATAAGAGGAGTTGTTGTCAAGTACCATATCAATCATATCTATATATATATATATATATATATATATATATATTAAAATATATAATATATATATATATATATAATAATATAAATATCCAATAACGAATATGAGCATATTCACATCTCTTGACAGGGGTCTGCACCCCTGCCTTTCAACCATTATCACCTAGCATACAGTGCTCCCACTGCCAGCAGGGATTCTGGGAAATGACATGCAAATGAGCACACAATGTGTCCCATTTTGCCTGGAATATCCATTCACATGAAACCCATATAAGCAAATGCAATCTGTTCACACAGCTTTTAAGCACAGCATGGGATTATGCAAAGCTAGTCAAACTACTCACAGACATGTTTCAACCTTATGGTATCATCAGTGTGAGGTTGGTTGTACTAGCGTTGCAATTTTCTAGGCTGGGTAGGTTTACCATACATTTTATTATGGGTGGGTGATGAAAAGGCAACAAAAAACCTCCACCTTAGCATAGAGCCAATAAGCTATAATTGGTGTGCTCATTTACATGTAATTTCCCATAATCCAGTGCGGCAGTGAGAGCACTGTATGCTAGATGATAATGGTTGAAAGGCAGGGTTGCAGAACTGTCTAGACAAGAATGTCCTCACAAGTGATATTCTTATTGGCTACTGTATATGCTACGGTGCAGGTACCCAACATAACTTAAAATGTATATGGTATATATATCAAAAACACCAAGAACAAAGAAGTCCTCCAAAAAGAACTCAGACATATCATAAATAAGGCAATAAAGATGTTATTAACGTAATAAAACAAATAATTTTAATCAAACACATCTAACAATAAACTAAAAATAACACACCATGGAAACAGACTGAAAAACCTCCGGGAAAAATCAATGCAAAAAGGACAAAAATGCGAACTACTTAGTTCTCATTATTTTTTTTTATTATTTTATTGTTGTTGTTTGTTTTTGTGTTATACTTTAATCACATCTTTATTGCTTATTTATGATATGTCTGAGTGCTATTTTGGGAACTTCACTGTTCTTGGTGTCTTTGATAATTGTTCTGCGCCCCTAGCACCGCCAGTCCTGACTTTATCTCGCAGGTATTCTTTGGATATATATATATATATATATATATTATATATATTATATAATATATATATATATAATTATATATATATACAGTGTTCGACAAACCTATACATTTGCTCGCCCCGGGCGAGTGGATTTAACCCCCGGGCGAGTAAATATTGGCCCCAGCAGCACACGTTTGGTACTAGGTGGCGAGTAGATTTTTTTGTGTGGCATAGTAGATTTTTTGGTGATTTGTCAACCACTGTATATATAATATATATATATATATATATATATATATATATATATATATATATACACACACAACCTCAGTCAGCTCTGACTAAATAAAACGGCCATCAAATATATATAACTTGATTTGAAGTTCCTTGCTTTTAACGCAATGGTTTAAGACTGGGATAGATCATGTCTCACTGCATTCCACTTGCCGCCCAGTTGACGAATCGACTTCAACATTTGGTTTACATCATGATTAATATTGACAGGTAGAGTCTATTTCAACACTTACTTTATCTGTACAATGTAGTAAAGAACTAATTAAAGAAGTATTTATTTCATCAGCGTGTGATGTAGAGAGCACTATAAACGGATAAGGCAGACTTGTGTGCTTGTCATCTTATGGCCCAGCCAGTCAATGCCATTTGATCTTATGATGCCATAAGGCAGAAGCTGCACACAAACATAACACACAAGCAGGCGTAGGATAGCCTTTGATAAAGTTTCCTGGTATTTCACAGTTTGCACACTGACCTGAAATAGCAATTGCTTTTGGCAGCAACATTTGGTCTGTCAAATATTGTGCGAGCTCAAGAAAAGATTAATCTTGCACAGCGTGTTTTTTTTAGCTCAGCTTCCCGAATTTCAGAGCTGGTGATCTCTTTCTAAGCCTTACATCTTTGGAACATTTTCGTGTGCCAGAAGTTCCTCCTGACCCCATTCAAAATGACTGACTGCATTGTAAGATTATAGGTGTGAGGCTCATAAATGCCTATTTATCAGTTTCAATTAAATGTGAACCGGAGGCCATTATTATGTCCCCAACTCATAGCAAACACAATCAACTTTTTTTTATTCTAACAAAACAACGACATTTTCTCCACACATTTCCAGCCGCAGAGTTTTACAGTGCAAAAGGTGTGGTATAATAACACAAGACACGTATGTTATTTCTATATGGAATTGTTTATCTCCTTCTAACAGACATAAAACTAAAATGCCATTTTTACTAAGCAGTGCTATTCCACAAGACACCTTCCGATGCTGCAAGATACCTTGTAGCCCGTTTAAAGTCAATATCTCTTCCTAAAATGTTCAGCTTGTGGTGTGATGTATGTTACTTTCTGTCAATGCCTTCAACCTTGTATACTCAAATTAGAGATTTCCAATCCTTTCCAGTCCTGGATGAGGGCCACATCCTCTAAATAGTGCTGCCTCTTTCAGTGTGTGGTATGAATTAAGTTACTGCCATGTTCACGAAGACTATTTCAGCACACTGCAATGGCCTATTCTACTTGTTATACCGGTATATCAAAAGCTACATGGATATACATGGACTAAAAACAGTAAAAAGTAATATTTTGGCGGTGGCCGCAGGCATCAGTCATATGCATAAATGACAGTATTCTAGGTCACTTTTTGAAGCTCATTCCAATGTAGTAGCTGTATTATAATTGTAATAGTGTGGTGAACTTATTTATGAAACTATTTTTTCCCATGATACATTCTTGGTTGCATTTGAGAAAATACAGGCATACCCCGCATTAACATACGCAATGGGACCGGAGCATGTATGTAAAGTGAAAATGTACTTAAAGTGAAGCACTACCTTTTTCACTTATCAATGCATGTACTGTACTGCAATCATCATATACGTGCATAACTGATGTAAATAATGCATTTGTAACAGGCTCTATAGTCTCCCCGCTTGCGCACAGCTTCGGTGCAGGTAGGGAGCCGGTATTGCTGTTCAGGACGTGCAGACAGGCACATGCGTGAGCTGCCGTTTGCCCATTGAACGATATGTCCTTACTCGCGAGTGTACTTAAAGTGAGTGTCCTTAAACCGGGGTATGCCTGTAGTACTGTACATAGAACACCATGAATATACAGTATCAGCATGTTTGTGCTAGCATAGTTATAGCCTGACACAGTTCCATATTACATTCAAGGTTTTGATTGCTTAAATAAGGGGTCTGCAACATTTCAATGAAGAAGAGCCATTTTCTAATAAAAAAAGGGTGTGTGTGCCAAGCACGCGCATTTTATGTGAGACGTCTTTGTGTTTTGTCACTGTTTTGTCTCAGAAATTGTAATTGTGATGGTGATGTTTTTAATGTCCAACGTATTCCGAGTGCTGCAACACATGCATGAATATTACTCCCCTACAAATACATACATATACTGTACATAAACTAATAGGTATATACTGTATAAGCATTAACATACGACAAAATTACTTCCATCAGAATTAGGGAAAGAAAAAATATGTGGGGGAATAAAATGCATCACAATAATATGTCCCTATATTTTGTTTGTTTTTTATCTTTGTTTTACTGTGCAAAACAGTTTGTCTTTTTCAAATACATACATGCATACACTACCCCCCCAAATAAATGCACACACTACCCACCGAAATACGCGCACACCCTACCCCCCCAAATACACACACAACCCCCTCAAACACACACACACTACCCATCCAAATACACACACACATACTACCCCTCAAATACATACACATACACACCCCAAATACATGCACACACACCCCAAATACATGCACACACTACCCCCCCAAATACACATACATATGATACCCCCCCAAATGCACCCCCCCCCCCACACACACACTACCCCCCAAATACACACATACAAACTACCCCCTAAATACCCAAATACACACACTTACTTTGGGCCTCTCTCTCTCCCTCACTGTCCTGCTGGCTGCGGGAGGGAGTGTGGGGGGGCGGGGCGGCCAGCACTGGTCAGGCCTCATTTTGCTGCCGGGCATCTTACCAGCTGCGGGGCTGCCTCCGGCACTGTCCCACACCAGGCCTCTCTCATGCCGGTGCGCGTGGCATGCGCCAACATCACTGAGAGGCCCGGCGTGGGACACTGTAGGAGGCAGGTCAGCAGCTTGGGAGATGCCCGGCAGCAACAAGTGGCCTGACTAGCGCCAGCCGGCCCCCCCCACAGCCACAGGCAGGACAGTGAGGCAGCAGCTGGGGAGCAGCAACCTGCGGATGGAGGAGAGACGCATGTAGGTGCAGAAAGTGACCAGAAGTGTTGGCGAGAGCCCAATAAAAGTTCAATGTTTTTGAATTTATGTAGCAAACATACACATTTTGTTTTCTAAATACATCATAAAATGTTGCTATTGTACTGTTCTTTTAAGCTGTTATATATCCTTGATCATACGTTATGCGCTGCAGTTGAATTGTTGCTTTTTCTTTTATCACCCACATTAAAGTGGCAAAATATGTGAAATCTTATGGGGTTTTTTAATATACCAATTCTTTAGTATTAGATAATGGAGCCTGCGTTATTTTTTATTATTATTTACAATCCTAATGCCATTTTTAATGTGTTTTGATATACTGAGCATCCTTTTATTTCTATAGCAGGCTTTAGCACACTTCCTCAGCAGTGCAAGATCTTTGTAACCTTTTCCTTGTTTGTGATAATTTGTTGCCAAATGTTCCCAGCAGTCTGAAAGGCAAACTGTAATAATATATAATGTTACCTAAGTAATATCAGGATACAGTGTAGCTGCTGAGTTATACTGACTGAAGAATTGATTGAAACTCAAAGGCAGCCAACTGTTAGGCACACAACCAGGATTATTACAGATTTATAACAGGGGCATCAAACGATTGCCAGAATTATACATTACCACATGCTTTACATATAAAAATAAGAAGAAGAAATAAGGGTAAAATGTAGTTTTTTTTTAAATAAATTTTTATTACATTTGTTCTTTTACCCCCCATTTTTTTACAGAATGGGAACTTTTTAATGTTTATATTATCTAGCAAGTGAAACAATGTAGCTGATATCCATTATTTCAGGGCTGCTCTTTTTTGTACCCCCTAAGACAAGGGTGCGCAAACTGGGGGGTGGGAGATTTTTCTGGGGGGGCCACAGGCGGTTGCAGAGGCCCTGCGCTCTTCCCCAAGGCATTTAAATTAAATGCCGGGGGATCATGTGAGGCCTCTGCAACACTAAAAACCTACTGTGATTCAGACGCTGTGACGCGTTGGCATGGCAGCGCAGCGTCAAATAACGCCGCTTGGTTATGTGACGTGACGTCACACGCATCAAATGATGCCGCGGGTCACAATGTGATGTCATATGACCCTGCAGCGTCATTTGATGCAGATGCAAGGTAGGAAGGGAAGGGGCGCGAGCACCGGGGCAGGCAAGACAGGGGGGCGCAGCAGCAAAAGTTTGCTCTGTCTTGCCCTAAGCAAATGAAAAAGTATTTATTCACTGGCTAGTAATTCTTCACTTTTCTTTTTACATTTCCATATCGATTAGTACAGGTTAAGATGATATGAAACCGACAATCTGTTCGTATAAATCCCCTTCTGACATGTGGCCATGCTCAGATCACTAGCTAAATGGAAAAACTGCATGTCAGTGGTTAACTTGAGGTCTCTTTCAGGAAAATCATTCTTTCCTGAGTGTCCCACAAGTGTTTGCCTCTCAGATTCACTCTTGCTTTGTTTTTCATCCAACATAAAAGGCCAAGACTAACATAATATACATGTGGTTAGGAGTTATTTTTGCAGCTCAAAGAGGTTGTTAGGTAGTCTTGAATACTCAAGATGTAGATCAAGTTACAATAAAAAGCTTACAGCTGCAATCTTCAACAAGAGTCGCATACCCTAATATTGTACAATAGCTACGAAGAATAACATACAGACCCAAACTGCTTTATTGTAAAATGAGGTATACATTCACTAGAAGATGTTGCAAGGAAACAGAGGCTTTTAAATCATCAAATAATCAAATGCTTAAGTGCAAAGGCCCTGCTTCTTCACAGCTATGTTCTCACAGCAGCCTTATACCAGGACCGGATTGGAAAATCTCAGGGGCCCTGTGCAAATTGTGAGCGCATGGGGGCGTATTCACTAAACTTTGATAAGTGCCTTAACGCTGGTTAAGTGCCCTTTTCAAGCGATATTGCATATGCATATGTAGCTATTCACAAAGCTTTGATAACATGGCAAAATCGCAAAAAAATTACCTTTTAACGAGCGTTCTGTGCGGTAGCTCACAAAATGCCCAAACTCGCATTTTTTGCCAGTAACTGCTGTTCACATAGCTCTGAGATGCAGATCGCTGGTTAAATACTCATTCTTTATCGGAATCGTGATTTTATTTGACAACGTTTCTTGTATTTTTACTGCATAGGATTGCTGCCGATGATCTTCAGAGCTGACCCAAACTCCTTTCAGCCCCCGGAGACCCACGGATTCAAACCTATGTAATAAAAATTAAATTACAACCAGCTTCATTACCTTACCGCTAAGGTAATGAATGGGTTAAATAGCAGGAACTGCTTTGTTGTTGGTAGAGGGTGTATTCTATTAGCTATCTTTAGCTAATATCACTTTTACCCATTCCTGTGTGGTGTTGGTGGTAGAGGGGGTGCGTGAAGGGGGTAATTGACCCAGGTGTGTGTTTAGGTCATCCTTGGAGGGTTCAGTAGGAGTTAACCCCTTCATTACCTCAGCGGTTACAACATCTAAGGTAATGAAGGGGTTAACCACTCCCGCAAGGTCTAAACACATGCCATGGGGCAACTACCCCCTTCACGCACCCCGTCTACCACCAACACCACACAGGAATGGGTAAAAGTGATATTAGCTAAAGATAGCTAACAGAATACAATACAATGCAATACTATAATATATGCATTACTTTAAAACAAAACTAGCCATTTAATCCATTGATTGTCATTGTGGTCGTGTATGCCCTCAATGGGTCACAGATAGTCACATTGGAAAGCAATGGCCATTCAACACCCCCTCCCCTCCTCTACACCTCCCCCCCAACACACACTATAATGGGCACAATTCTTATTATCTAGATCTGGATAATTGCGCATTTGCCTATTAAAAATAAAACATTACACAGCCAGCATAAAGTAACTTAAAGTTGTACTTACTTCTGCCAGGATAAAGCCCATCCTCATCTTCCTCCGCGTCTTCTGTGCCTTCCGTGGGCAGCAACATTAAAATTAAAAAAAAAATATCTACTGGCCACTGACACCTTAATCACCTTAGCGGTTAGTAATAGCTATGGTCATTAAAGGGATAACCTCCCTCCACCGCTACCCACCCGGGTGGCCTAAACACCCTCCCCAGGGCAACTACCCCCATCCCCTCTACCCATTTATTGTCACAGTGGTAAAGCATGCGCACAATATGGGCATGGATTGCCACAATGGCAAATATACCCTCCTTTCATAGGATGCAAAGTATCACCATGTTTTCATTTTGTACAGTGACCACACAGTGACCACACAGTTGCACTCAGTAATTTCCTTCCAACAGGGTTTTATGTATATTGTTCAGAATGAGTTAAAGTATAGAATATAGAACATAGGGCCATATTTACAGTGCTATTCCAGAAGACTTGAGAATGTAAAACTATTAATTTACATGAGAATTAACCCTATTAATCTAAAGAATATAAAGAACACAGACTGGTTTTCAAATAGTATACTATGTTTATTGAGGATAGATTCATGTAGTTATGTTATTTTATTATAAAAAAAAATGAAAGAATATTTTTGGGGGGATTTCTTTTATACTACATGAACTGGGTCCCTCTGAGATAATCTGAAGTTCCTCACCTCCAGGAACTCCCTGGTTCAAAATGTATAACTTCTTTCACCACCATGCTATAATATTTGTCCAGCAAACACAGTATGACTGCCAGATTCAACCTTTCTCCTACAACCAATAGAAAGCTGCAAAAGCATCAGGAGGTGAAGTCATGACTTCCTATGTGTGACCCTGCAAAAATGTCAAATGTCTACTGAATGGGAGGGGGGGGAGGGTTGTCCCAGTAGGTTGGAAAAACGCAGATCAGTTCAGGGAACCCTCAAAAATTGCTGCTTTTAAATTCATTGTTGTCTTCAATGTGAAAGAAGCAGTCTCACAAAAGAATTTGGAAAGCAAAAAGCATGTCAGTTACCTTTCCCTCCACCCTTAGCCCAACTTCTCCATGTTTGTACACCAAGCTAAGAAAAAAAAAGGGGGGGGGGCACTGTAACTTTATTTAAAAGGGTAAGGTCCTGATCACACACATTGACATCATCATATAAAAAGTAAAATATTACAGTGTTCATGAAATGGCTTTAAAATGTGACATTGTTTATTTTTTAATGTGTTTAGGTTAACAACCCATCATCCAGACACATGTCATTGCAGTGGATTCATTTTAACTGCTAATTTTACAGAGAAGGGTTTGCTCTTAAATGTGACTGAAAAACACAATTACAGCTAAGGAATTTGTCAGGCTGTGTTATGTGACCTGTTTCTTAGAAAACATTTTCCTGACAAGGTTTCTGTTTTGTGGCCTATATATGGATTCTCAATTGTTGGGATATTTTCAATATGCAGTTATGAAATTAGAGAGAGAAACTGAGCCACAGGGGATTTTTCAGTGAATAATAACATTGATGGTTTGTTGTGATATTAGGAAGATAATGAGATTTTTTTTTATCATTACTGTATGTCACCAGATCAATTTCATTACAGTTTATTATCGATTGATATATAGATAAAGATGCATACATATTTGTTTACATGTATTTATTGAGATACTTCAGACAGAAGGGAATATGCATTTGAAGTACACTGTATCCGTATTTCAGTATTTCAGTAATTGCCAATCACAGCAATATTTGTGGCGAAGAAAACGATAGAAAGAACAATGGAGGCAAAATTAAAGTTACAAAAGACAAATGAAAGTTACTTAATTTGTCAAAACTTGAAGTTCCATGCTGAACAGTAGATCAAGGGCCTCATGCTGTAAGCAGCGATAAGCCACTTATCGCCAGCTTATCGCCAAAAAGCCTACAGCAATTCAGTAAACCCTGATAAGCCATCGATAAGAGCAAAAATCGGCGGGTTTTTTTGCAGAGGGAAAAAAAATCGACAAACGCACGGCGATAAGCCACTTATCGTCACTTTCTAAAACTCGCTCAATTCCAGTAGCCCCGATCAGCTTATCGAGACTGATTGCCGCTCTAGAATTGAGATTTCCTCTCCAAATCGTCCCGCCATAAAAAGTTGGCAAGAACGTGGTGTTAAGCTGCCGATAAGAGGCGAGACGGCACTTAGAAAAAAAAATGCATTTTTGCTGCATTGGATTGATGCTGGGAGAATCCAGAGCTGATGTCCATTATTATAGGCTAAAGCAGTAAAATTCCGGGCATTACTGAAATCCCTGCCCTCTCATTGGTCAGAATTCCAGGCATTATTCATTTAGTAATGCCCAGAATTTTTGACAACTTGCCAACTCACCTCAAAGCAGAGATGCAGGGGCCCGCGCTGAGAAAAAAACCGGCAAGTTTAAATCTTAACTACAGCAGCCCTGCTCTCCTCACTGATCACACTGAACAAGCAGCCTCTTTCACCTCTCTCCCCCTCTCTCTGACAGCTGCTAGTGCTGTCAGAAGCTGCTGTGTCCCAACTGGTAACTTTGTTGATTGCAACAAAGTAATGTTTCTAACCACATCCATTGCCTGTGCTACTGTAAGGTAATTTGTATTTCTTTTTATTTAGTTGTAGTTAATATCACAATCCCCCCACTTCTCTACCAAAGAGAACAGAAAGAAAAACGAGCAAAAGAAAGGCAAACAAAAGGACCAAACAGAAAAGAGGGCGACAAGAGAGCGAGCGAACACCGAAAAGGCGAGAGAAAAACGAGAAGAGCGAGCGAAAACACAGCGGGAGAAAGAAATGAAAAGAGAGAAGCGAAAAAGAAAAGAGAGAAAAAAGAAAAAGATCGAGCGCCAGACAAAAAACGCAGAAGCGGATTCAAACCACGAAACTCTCTCTGTAAACCCCAACTTCTTCCACCACCACCACTTTCCCCCCTCCTCCACCTCTCTTTCCCACGTCATCTCTCTTCCCCCCTCACCTCTCTTCCCCCTCACTTCACTCTTCCCCCCCTCACCTCTCTCTTAACCCTCACCTCTCTCCCTCCCCCCCACCACTTCTCTCTTTCCCCCCTCCTTCCCTCTCCCCCACCCCCTCCTTCACCTCTCTTCCCCCCCTAAACCTCTCTCTCCGGCCCCTCAGCCTTTTCATCTTCTACTTTAGTTCTTTTTCCTACACAGGTATATACACTGATAAAAATCAATGACAACAAAAATGTATCTTTTTTATGAAAAATTTAAAAAAGCCTACATTTAGCCTATAATAGTAATAATCCCCTCAGAACAGGGCATTACTGGCCAATAATGCCCTGGCTGGGTTAAAGTCCCTTGGCTTCGCCTCGGGCCTTCAACTCTTCCAGCCAGGGCATTATTGGCCAGTAATGCCTTGTTCTTCGGGGATTATTACTTACATATCACCATCGGAGACCCCCGGCATGAATCCCATGCAATAAAAATGCAGTTTACAGGCAACTTCATTACCTTAGCGGCTAACCGCAATGCAATGAGTTTGAGATGGCTCCGCAGCAGTAAACTGACCGTCAAGGTATTCCAGCCTTCCATATATCCAAATAACATTGGTTTAAAGTCATGGGGAAGCTTTGTTTTTAGCAGTTTGTTTAGAAACTTTAAGGTTTTATTCCAAAATTTCTTTATTTTCTGTAGTAAATGTGAAATATTGGTGCTGGTTCTGCCTCATTTTTTACACCCAATTGGAGAAATGTGTTGAAATTTGTTTAGTTGTGCTGGGGTGAGGAATGCCTGGTTCAATATCGTAATCTGCAGTTTTCCTAAGTTTGCATCCAGAGTAATTGAATAGACACTCCCATAGCCTCTGACCAAGACCTCTTGATCTATCAGATCAGGGAAGTCCACCTGTCATATAACCAATAAAGGACTCAGAGAACCACAGTATTGGTCTCTATAAGGGCGGTATAGATAAGTTTAGAGGTCAAACCCATTTGAATGGAGATCTCAAGACCGGACTCCAAGGCACTGTGTTCTAAAAGGAAGTCACATAATGTCTGAACTGTAAGTAGGCAAAGAAGTATTTATTTACTAATTGATATCTTTCTCGGAGTTGTTGGAAAGTTGGGAAAATGTGTTCTCCTGTGTTAAAACAGTCTGCGACATGAACAAGTCCTCTACCGGCCCAAGTCCTGAAAACTGCGGTCTCTTGGGCTGCCGGAAAGTCTGAGTTCCCTACAATCGGTAACAACCCGGATACTCTCAGTGGTAGTTTAAAATATTTTCTGACTTTACGCCAGGCTCTTACGGTATCTCCAAACATAATGCCATTCAGAATGTTATTTGCATTAGCCTTATCCTGTAGGAAGAGCAGGAATCCCAGGGAGTGTGGGAGAGCCAGCTGTCCCTCTATTCTAAAATTCACAAACTCTGCCTTGTCAAGTAGCCAATCCCTAATGTACCTAGTCAGCGCCACCAGGTTAAACGCTCCCACATCGGAGAGGTTCAGACCCCCCTGTTCTCTATCGGTCTGTAGCCTTTGCAGACTGATCCTGTGTTTTTTTGTTATTCCAAATACAATTGGAAAAAACTCTGTATCTTCGTGATATATTTTTTCCTTATAAGCAGGGGAAGTGTCTGAATTAAGTACAGAAGTTTCGGGAAAGAAATCATCTTAATTAAAGCAATCCTGCCAGACACAGTTAATGGTAGATTCATCTATCCTGCCAACTCCCTATAAATTTTGTTTATGATGGGAATATAATTCAGCTCATATTGCTTCTGTAGGTTCAGGGGAAACTGAATACCCAGATCCTTAATGGAATCCTTAGCGACTTTAAATTGTGTTGGTGGGCCTATGAAATCTAGAGTTCCCTTCCTCAGCCAGAGAACCTCAGATTTTGTCAAATGTATTTTATAGCCTGAATAAGTATGGTAGTTGTCAATAATTTGCATTATTAGCGGTAACTGATTAGCCGGATTTGCACAGAATAAAAGGAAATCATCTGCATATAAAGTCAATTTTATTATTTGGTTCCCAATTTTTAACCCTTTCATTAATTCTCTCAGAGCGATAACCAGAGGTTCAGTAGCCATATCAAATAGCAGTGGCAAAAGTGGGCAACCCTGTCTGGTCTCTCAATAGTTTGAACGGTCCCGATAATTTACCGCTGAAAGAGATTGAGGCACTTGATTTGGCATAGATAGTTTTAAGGGATTCTGTAAAATTCCACCTGAGCCCGAACCTCTCTAGGGTCTGAAACAAGTGAGGCCATGTTATCATATTGAACGCTTTCTCTGCATCCAGATTGAGAACACAGGCCAGTCCGTGGTTGTCTGCGGCAGAGGAAGGTCCATTGGCCTCGCCATAATATTGAATGGCTGTCAATAGTTTCCATATGTTGGTGACTGAATGTCTACCCTTCACAAAGCCAGTTTGGTCTGGGTGTATCAACTCAGGGAGAAGATCTTTAAGTCTGTCTGCTAGAATGTTGGTGAATATTTTGTAGTCCAGATTGAGGATGGAAATTGGTCGGTAGGAAGCCGGGTCTTTATCTTTTTTGGGGATTAGTTTGATTACCGTTGAACCAAAAACCAGGGGGCTTTCTCGTAGTGCCATTATTCGATTATATACCTCTACCAGGTGTGGTGTTATTTCTACGGTCATATGTTTACAATATTCGGCCGAGTAACCATCAGGTCCCGGAGCTTTAAGTGTTTGAAGCTGTTTGATGGCTCTAGAGACTTCTGTGGAGATGCGGCTGTCTAGAATATTTTTTTGAGCTCTCTGACAGCTGAGGGATCCTCAAATCTCTCCAGAATCTATCCTGCTGATCTAGTTTAATATCTGGATGATTATATAGGTCTGCGTAGAATTTATGCAAGATATCTGCTATTTTTTTGGGGTGCACCTGTGCCTAATCCCAGTCTGGTCTCTCTGGGCTGCTGTATGACATGTGGAGCGATTATTTACTACTAAGTTAGCTAGCATCTTCCCAGCTTTATTTCCATAACGCATGAATCTTGCATTTCTGTAGTTTTGATTCAGCAGTTCTCTTTCATGGAGCTCCCTTTTTTTCACCAAATACTCCTCCTTGTTTTGAGGAGTTGGTGATTCTTTGAATTTGGAGTACGTTTCAGTTCATTTTTGGTTACAATAAAGATATTTTTCTTTGTGTTTTTTTCTCTGTTAAGAGACGTACGATAGATATTTTTCCCCTCTTTGGACTACTTTAGCTGTTTCCCAAAACAAAAAGGGGTCTCCTATATGTTCTGCGTTATTTATTTACTATAGGAGTAATGTTAGAGTTGTGTACGGCCCTTTAAGTGGGACTCCTCCTTTGGCCTGCAGTGCTCTGTGGGGTATATGCAGTTCTCTTTACATGCAGGTCTCTCAGGGATCAGGCCTCTCACTCACCTCTCAGCAGCTGCACGCGGCCAGGGACGCTCCCAGCGATGTCTCCTCTCAGCCCCCCTGTTCCCAGGCCGTGCTGCAAGCACTCCTCTTGCCGCCACCTCATGGATACCGGAGCTCCCATGTGGACACAACCAGCGCTGTTTACGGCAATCATTCACCTCCCAGCAGCAGATAGGGGAGATGGACCCTCTGACGGTGTCAGGGATGTGTTAATGCAGTAAAGGAGCCTCTGCCTTACCCCTGGAGTTAGGCCTCATGGGATGTCAGGCCTCTTTATACTATATTTCTCTGGGACTTCCCGGGCGAGAGGTCACAGTGACAATACGCCCCTCGTTGTAGAACCCCCCGGTCTGGGCGAGCCACCGCAAGATTCTGCAAAGGCCCAGATGGAGCTCCAGGTGCAATTAGGGGATTTAAGGGGTCTCTATCTGGTTTCCAGCGCACCCAAAATATTAATGTAATATTTCATAAGGTGGTGCTGTTTGTCATTCCGGCTACAGTATATGAATATTTGGAATATTTTCCTTTTTTTTACATTACTTTGATAATGGCTTCATGACATTGAAGTGAGCATGTTTCATCTGCCATAAAAACATGACAGATGTAGCAAAGGATATTGCATCCGCTAAAAAGGCAGAATATCGCGTTAGTACACAGAATATCACATGTTTTCCATATGATTCAATGGCAGTGATAACGCAGAATATCACAGAATATCCCACCAAAACGTGGTTGCAGGGACAATAACGCCCGCAACATCTGTATATACATTTGCAAGATAGGGGGCAATCTTGTCATTTGAGTGCTTTATAAAGTTTGTCTATAAAGCCACCTGTCCCAGGAGATTTAAATTAAGATATTTGGATATTCAAGATTGTGGGGAATAACCTAAAGATGTCAATAGATTCCCCAAATCTATCTTATTTACTCTGTTTAATGGCATGCTGACTGTAGAGCTTTGAATAGAAATTAAGTAATATTTTTGTGATATCAGCGTGGTCCTCACACTTTCAGTCCTTGAGAAGATTAGAAATAAATCTACCAGCTCAATCTCCAAATCTGTGGAATTTGACTTTAAATTGACTGTAGTTTCACAAAAGAGAAGCTCCAAATGCCTTTTCTTAAATAGAGGTTGTTATATTGCATACTTACAGTAGATCACTTTTAAATTTGATAAAGGCATTAGACAACTCTTGATTGAACTGTAACATGATCAAGACAGGGTCGTTGGTTTTTATATGTGCAAGTTAGTTCCACCCACATTCTAAATTAGGAACCTCACTATCTAAGAAAGTAAAAATAGTTTTAAAGTATGAGAACAGTGATTGAATTCACAGGATTATCAAAATGTCAAACTCTTTAAAAAAATGTATGGTATAGACGCCACTTGGCCTAGAATATTTAACAAAAAAGACAAGAAGCATACAAGCCATAAGCAACTTTAAAAATAGAAACATTATAAAATTGTAATTGCATCAAAAACCCATGTGGAGATGCCCCTGCAAACTGGGGACCATCAATGTGCATATCACCCCTCAAGTATGAGTGGGGGACACAAAAGACGAAAACCAGACTCAACAGACAGAGCAAGTGGTGATTCTTGAAAGAAAGTGTTATGCCATGGAGCCCATATCTCTTTGAGAAGTGGACTGCATAGGAAGTGGATTGATGCTTGTCCTGAAATTCTTGTGCTTTGTCAGGAGAATCAAATGATCTGTCAGAATGTTGAGCTTAGCTAGATACTGTATATGAATGTGAATTGTATCTATCTGTTGTAGAGGGTAGAGAAAATGGAGGAGAACCCTCTTTTCTGAGAAAGATCTGTAGAGTAATCATGGACCGGGACAACCTTTCTGTCTCTGAAGGTGAGGTCAGGCATCCATCTGTAGGCTCTCAACACAGACATTTTATGTTCACAAATTTCAAAAACAAAACATACCTGGCCTAGGTGGGGTAGCAAAGCCTCTCTCTGGGCTGATCATGTATGCTCTTTCCAGCTCTGACTGACATATTTCAACTTGAATCATTTAGGCAGGTCATTTGCATCAAAATCTGTTATATATTTCGGTTTTATTTTTTATGCCATGGATCTGTTTTCAATATAATCTAGATTAAATGCCAGGGCTACATGTTAGCATTTTAATACATGATTAAAACGTTGATTGGAGGCAACTTGATCAAACATGTCTGAATTCCATTGCTGCACATTTGGATCATCCAGAATTTTGATGAATTAACTGATTTTTCAAAATTCAATTAAGATTGTTTTATTTAGTTGAGTGAAATTCTGATTTTACATAGTGCAAATAGACTTGGTATCTGGCTAGCAATTGCTTAAACCATTAGGCATCTCTTCTGCATCATGAACCATTTCCTGCAAAGAGGTAGTGTCTCTTCTCTAACTCTTTTCATATGATGCTTTAAGGCAGGGGGGCGCAAGATTTTTTAAGGGGGGTGTGGAGGACATCGGGAATGGAGCAGGGTGGTGGCAGATGACGACGGCCCACCAGAGTGAAGCAGGATGGCAGAGGAGTTGGATGAAGGCATAAGAGAACAGCCGGGGAGGAGCCCGCACCAGCGGTCTGACCTGGAAGTCTTCACTGACTTCCAGATTCTGCCGCTGCTACAGTGCACTCCTCCCCAGCCATCTTCTTATGCCTCCACCCCAACTCCTCTGCCATCCTGCTTCACTCTGTTAGTTGCCATCATGTGCCACCACCTTACTCCACTCCAAAGGTCGTCTCCCGCGGTCCTCCTCCACCGAAGCCAGGTAGGCATGGAGGAGGGGGTGATAAGGAGGAAGGGGTGAGGAGGAGTGATTGAGTGATGATGAGGAGGGGGTGATGAGGAGGAAAGGGTAGTAGGAGGAAGGGAGGAGGGAGTGATGAGGTGGAGGTGGAGGAGGAGAAGGGGTGATGATGATGCTGAGGGGTTGAAGAGCAAGAGAAGGGAGATAAATGAGGGGAGGGAGAGAGGATGATTAGGGGGAGAAAAAAATTGGAGTATGTATTATCTTATACTACTACACTGATTTATTTAAAAAAAACATAACATTTGTTATGTTTCACTGTTTTAAAAATGTTGAAATGTGGAAGTATTTGTTATGTATTTTATTCACATTTATATTGTATGCTATTAATAAAAAAATGTGATGCCATTTGGATTACATCAGGCAGAGGTGGGGACGGGACTAATATTACGGATGAAAGGGGGGGGCTTATCGTAAGAATGTTGCTCACCCCTGCTTTAGAGGGCATTAAATGGAAGTGAGAAACTGTTCTACAGTATATGCATTAGTAACAAATAGAATAAGGATAAGAATAGGAACTTGTAACTAACTCAGAGTCACAATAAATGCAGAAATGAGCCTGGAACATAAACAAATCCTCAGAGACTCTCCCATAGGCCGAAGAGGGAAATCACAGAAAGGGTATTTCAAACCAAATATTGTATGTACTGTATTACAGTCAGTGCTCTGAGCAGGTAGCAGAAACCGCAGCGATTCTACCACCTCCAGGAACGGGTGATCGGATACGTCCAAGAGCCCATATGACCAGTTACTAGAAGGAATTGGCTGCTTTTAAGCCTGGGACAGCAGCACAGATAACGTACCGTGTGGTGAGCCTGATTGACCTAAGGAAATCTTACGGAAAGTGGTGTCATAGAGGAGTCAAAAATTAAGCCAAACGTTGGTGAGGAAAAGGCAAAATAATGAGATTATTGCCAGTTACTATTCTTTCTGGACACAGAAGTATTATGTCTAAGATCGGAGCAGCAGTTTAAGCAGCAGATTAATTAAGATAAGTAAGGGCCTTCAGTGCCGGAGCTTCTCATAGCGTCCAACTTTGTTGGGTGCCTTTCGGAAATACACTAAGGCTGCGTCCATAGTGGAACGCGCTAGCTTCCGCACTCCTTCTACTCCCGGCGTCGCGCTTCAAATACAAACTTATTTGTATTGCGAAGCGCCGCTATCCCTGTAGCACATGTGCGTGCGCTAGTGCATGTGCACTATGCGCATATGCATTGGCATCCTAGTGTTTGTTAGCTCGCGCCATATCCTGCACTGTGGACAAAGCCTTATGCATATTTATGTGTAGCTACAAAACCGGTTGCAGGTTAGTTGCTATAATCTTTGTTGTCCTTATACATGAACCATATGATAGTCCCCTCAAGCATTGCAATGCTTAATAAATATACATTAGCCACTACATTTGCTTTCTGCCTTTATTCTAAGTATTACATTCTGATTTAAACTAGATCTCAATGACAGAGAATTTGCAGATTCCCAGTAGATATTTTTTCATACATACAGTAGCTGACTGATTACAGAGACAAACCTTTCAGTGCTGTTTTTATCTGTGACTTTTATGTGCTTTCTACTTGTTGAGCCCATAGTCAAAATAGTATCCTCTACGGGAAACATTGTGTCTGCAAGAATGGAGTGACACATTCTTCTTGTAATGTTGTACAGCTCCACGAGGGGTTATCTTTTTTCATGGTTTTTGTTGCGCTTGTAACTGTTGGAAATTCAATGATAACGTCTACGTCTGCTGTTAGCTAATGTGTCCCAAAAGCATGGTTATTGAATTGTTATTGTATTTATACCAACATATTCAATTATGTATTTTAACAAAGTTAATTAGAAATATTTCTCTAACCAGCTTTATTTAATTATTTTTCTCAGTGTTAGATTTTTTTTAACCCCCTTTTTTTTAACAGGAGGGGAACTGGTGGGTCCGTGTTGATGAACCAGGCTATGTTCAACTCCGGGGAGCCCTGGGTACCTGAGATACTTGCTAGTGAACGTAGCAAGGTTTCAGTCCCCTCCAGGGGGGAAATGGCAGTTCAAATGTGTTGCAAGTTGTGACACAGTAGGAAAGTGCATTGTCATACGCCATTTAAAACACTCTGTGAAGCCAGTAAAAGAGAGATACCAGCACTCCAAAAGGAGTAGGAATATGGGGGTGCACTAGGGGAAAGAAACAAGGCAAAAAGAAAAACTGATGTACATCAAGACCAGCAGGAAGTGGTGGGTCAGTAAGTCTCCAAGTTACGTGCACTCGCAACCATACAAGTAATATGTAATATATACATATTATGCCTGAAATAATGCTAGAACTAAAACTCCATGAATAAAAATGGCGTGGTTTAAAATACTTTTATTGTATATAATGATTAAAATAAAAGGCGTATATATAGTCTCCCATATGAGGCGACAGTAGCTGAATCAACAGTAGTCGGTGATAATCTGATACATATGTAGTGGATAGTAATAGATCTACAGTCCACTGCTCTTTAGGGTTGAGCTATTGTGGTTATGTAACCGTATGGTCTATAAGGTAGTGTAACTAAGGGAAGAGTCTTGATCATCAGATGAAGAGCAGGGGGAACAAAGTCAGGAGCAACCACAATGAGCCTTCTAGAGTGCACGTAACTTGGGGACTTACTGACCCACCACTTCCTGCAGGTCTTGGTGTACATCAGTTTATCTTTTTTACTCTGTGAAGCCAGGAAGTGATACCAGTACATTCACCATTAGGTATCTCAAAACTGGGTGATCCCCAGGGTGGAAAATCGCATTGTTCGGCTTTGGGGACCCCCGGTTCTCAACCTGTAATAGGAAAAATTATGGGATTGCTACTTAAACTACTTATTTTAGAGTTTGAATCTTGTGTATTTTTACTTTTCCCCATTTTATGAAAGAAGTTAACTTACAGATCCAAACGGAATATATTGCCATATCTGGACCGCATATTAATATTTAAAAAAGCAATTTGCAGCTATGAATAACTGCAAAATGCTTCAGCCCCCTTATCAACTTAAGCAGAAATCCTGCCCAAAATGGAAATGGGTTTTGTAACAGGATTGAGACGGGGGATCCTCTAGAGCTGAACAACACTCTTTTCAGCCTCAGGGCCCTTTAGTTTCCAAGATAAATACAGTTTTAGGTACTGGTTCATTTCTCCTGTTTTTAAAGACGGCGTCCACGATCATCCAATAGGACCTCATTTGTTTCCTATTGGCCCACTTTTTGGGGGCCATTTTGTTTCCATGGGATGGGAGGAGAACACCGGCACCTATCTCGGGGAAACAGGCGGGGTGTCCCCAGAGCTAAAACGAAAGAGTTTGAGCTATGGAGGACACACCAGTTCAAATCATGCTAAGAAATACATTTACATTTCTTTTTACAGCAGGCATGGAACACATTAGATGTCAGTGGATCTCGCAGTGCTTAGAAGGCCTATTTGGCTTAAAAGGGTTTACATATTGAGCTGCAGAATCTGATGGTTCTATTCTCTGGAAATATAATGCCGTTCACAATAGAGTATACTGTATGTGAGAATAGAGGTAATCGAGCAAACTAGGGCACCTCCTGCAAATGTATTTTATTTTGCCCTTTAGACAAAACATTTTTTGCATATAGGCATTCTGTGGCGTTTGTGGGTTCTGTCCTTTTTAGTGGTTGAAACACTCGAGAGATGCCACTTGTTTATTATTTAAAGAGTACTGTATGACAACATCTTAATCTGTTCAACCTCTCACTCCCTCCATGGATGAAAGACATTTGTCCTCAGGGTTAACTGGAACTACAGGCGTGGGGAGAAAGTGTTTTTAATTTCAAGGGTCAGGAGCTGGGAGAAGCACTATAAATATTTCCTTCCTAAGCAGTCATCATGTTGTAGCAGGCCATTAATTTTAAAGGAGGCTTTCCATTGAAGGAGCTCATTCAGCTGTCGACATGATGGGTTAGCAGCTGATACTTCTACACAGAACTTCAACACAAATACAGTATTTGGGAAGGGTATTTACCTATCCTTTGTTCATGAAGGATGTTGGATAGCATTTTGTGGCAACGAGTCAGGAATTTGTCCAAGTAAATGTGGTCCTTGCTTGTTTTGTTGTTGGGTTTCACAGCATCGAAGAGTTAAAGAAGCAGACAATCTTAGATTACATAAATATAAACCTTGCCACAAAATGAACTCCTATTGTATGAGTCAAATGATTTTTTCCCCTCTGTTTTGTGGTCTAGGTCCCTCGTTGCAGTTTTGTCTGTTAAAAGGCATCAAGATGAATTATGCACAAGATTGCCTGAATACCTAATTCTGTCTGTATTTGGAAGCATCGTGCTTTACAGTTTAAGTGATGCTTGATGTTGCATTTCCACATATCTTTTCTCTAAGTTGCTGAATAAGTTATACTGCGTCTGTCTTTTAAAAACTCACGTGCTGCAGCATTCTGGGATTTGTAGTTCTGGAAATATTTTGAATGAGGTCTGGATCAAACCATCCTGGTAAATGACATCATTTGATATGAATGACTACTCAATGCCAATTTAGGGGGGATTTTGAAGCCAGTCCTTGTGAGCTGGCCAAGTCCGCCTTACCTTTTTCCCGTTTGACCTTTTGATCCTGAAAAAGCATAATGGCTTCTAGGACCTGCTATGTCACAAAATTAACTAAGAATATTACTTAAAATGCTTCCTTTGAATCACCTCACAAGTTACTCACTCTGTGAATGCATTCCTTTCCGATAAATGACCCAAATGATTCCAATTTTGCAAATAGGTGGAAACATGAGTAATAGTCTTTAACCCCCCTTTGGGATACAAACAGTTACCAACCAGGCATAAAATTACAGACATTTATTAAAAGCACATGGAGAGTTGCAGAAAATGTATTTTCCCCCAGCTGAGATTTTTCATTAACTACCTTTGTTGTACGGGAAAACACATATATTCTTACCAAAAAAAGCATTATAGATCTTGAAACACTTTATTTCTCTTGCATTAATGGTGTGACTTTTGGTGAGTAAGGAGCAATGCTGGTTGAAGACAAGCATAGTTCAACTCCTGAGAACGGTGATGCATTTCATTTTACTAATCAGTTTTAGAATAACTAATGATTAAATAGATGTTAGTGTTAGCGTTGGTATTCCAGTTGTTATATTAACACCGTCACTTACATCTTGATTTGTATGTTTTACATGCGGCCTAACATTCTATAGTTCAGCTCAAAATAGCATTATTGAGCACACAAGATTTTGCCAGGGGGGATTTTTGTACTTTTTTTTTTTATAACTTGTATTTTTATTGAGGTAAAGTACAGGTACAGCTATAGGTTATGATGACACTTCATGTCAGTACTCCTATTCAATATATTGGAGCAGCTTTATAAGGACTTATACACCCAGGATCAAGATTGCTATTACCCGTTATATAAGGGATTTATTGGATGTTATATGTCATAAGCCTGTGATTCGTTTCTGCTGCACCGTGGGTGGACTCTATGTCCTTTCTTTGTCATACTACAGGTACAGCTTATTATGTAACAGTGACATATGCCTAGAAAATATGTATCACATTGATCTAAAGAAGTGATATATTGCGTTAAGGATGACTACAGGACAACACAAGGCAAGACTAACTTAGACAACACCCAGCTCTTGGTGAATCTGTAGTTATCCGACATATATAAACTGTATAACGTACTTCTGGGTGGGGGATGATAGGGAGGGATATGTAGCAGTATGGTATGGGTGAGCTGGCCCGTAAGGGAAAAGGTGAAGAGGTGAAGGCCCTCCGAGAGGTGTAATGTAGATTGGAGTTTCAAAGCGTCTAACTATTTTAGTTTAATTCCCTGGTCCAGCTATCCGGGATCTTTCTTGATTTGTTGAGTGGGTTATCACTGGCTTCCAAGAAAAGATGAGGTATGAACTGAACCCACCAGAGGAGAATGCACCTAGCGCTATCAATGCCAGATTGTGGCACGCTCCACCCCGGGAATGTCTGTTTGGGCCAGCCAAGGTACCCAAATTTTTAGATAATTGATGCCAGTGTCGTTAACCAGACTCGTTAGTTTTTCCATCTGGCAGACAAACCAAATCCTGTGCAGAATCTTGGGGATGGAAGGAATCTCGTTTAGTTCCATATTGCTGCGATCTCGCATCGGTCGCTAGGGCAAGGTGCTGATTAATTTATTGTTTGCTCTTGAGAGCCCCCTCAGTGGTCTGTTCAGTAAGAACAGCCATGGGTCTAAGGGAATTGGGAGGCCCAAGATCCTCTGAGTTCAATCTCGCATTTCTTCCCATAAAGGGGCGGTCCGTGGGCAGGACCACAGCATATGGAACAGGTCTGCCGACTCTCCGCACTGTCGAGGGCACAGCGGGGAGAGTCCCGGCACATACCTTGATAATTTTAGTGGGGTGTGGTACCATCTCATAAGGACCTTATATGCATTCTCCTTTAGTGTGGTGCAAATTGAGCTTTTTGCTGCAGCTTGATAAATACTATCCCAGTCCTCATCCTCTAAGGATTCTCCTAGATCTGACTCCCACTGGGATCTGTATCTCGGATGTCTCTGCTCAGGGACATCAGAACCGATCACCTCTCCGTACAACTGCGATTTGAGTCCCGAAGTGTCTGATTCTGCCAGACAGAGCTTTTCAAAATTAGTCAGTGCTGGGTACGGGGCTAATTTATTGTAAAATGCACGAACCTGAAGGTATTTAAAAAATTCAGAATGAGGGATGTTTTTTTCCGATCTGATATGTTCAAATGATTTAATTCTGTTATTATTTCCCTCCGGGTCCCTAAGGCGCAGATATCCATCCTTTTTCCAAATAGAAGTATTGCTACACTGCAGGCCAGGTGCAAAGTCGGTGTTCCCCCATAGGGGGGACATCAGGGAGTTGTTAGTGGTTAGGGAGTATTTGTGCTTTGCTGCGTTCCATATTGACAGTGAGTTGGTCATAGAGGAAAGTGGGATGTTGGCGCCTGCGCATGCAGTTTTGGGGAGCCAAATTAGGGATTTCAGCTCTATCGGAGTGCAAACCGCCCCCTTCAGATCCACCCATCTTTTCAATGTAGGGCTGGAATGCCATTGGACAATTTGGCTTAATTGCGCCGCTTTATAGTAGGACCACAGGCAAGGTACTGCTAAGCCCCCCCTTGTAGAGGGTCGCTTCATAATTGATTTGTTTACTCTCATTTTTTTGCCTCCCCAGATAAATTTGGAGATATCAGACTGAAGTGAGAGTAAGTCTTTCAGTCTCAGTGGCACTGGTAGCGTTTGGAATAGGTATAGGATACGGGGTAGAAGATTCATTTTGATACTTTGTATCCTACCTATCCAAGAGATTCTTTGGGATGACCACTTTAAGATGTCAGCCTTTAGTGATCGAATTAAGGGCGGGTAGTTTGCCTTATAAATGTCTCTGACATCTCTGGTATTATGGACTCCCAAATATTTCATCTGGTTTTGTTTCCAGTTAAAATCTAAATTTAGCTCTAGTAGTTTCTCAACCTCCTTGGGGAGGCTGATGTTGAGAGCCTCTGATTTAGATTGATTAATTTTGAATCCGGATATTTTAGTAAATTTGTCTAGCAAGTCGAATAGATTTGGCAGAGAGGTGAGGGGCTGAGAAATTAACAATAAGATGTTGTCAGCATATAAGGCTGCCTTATGGGATTGTGAGTAAATATCTATACCCACTATATCTGGACAGCCACGGATCTGTGCTGCTAAGGGTTCCATACAGAGGGCGAACAGGAGGGGGGATAACGGGCACCCCTGTCTCGTGCCGCTTTTAATTTGGAATTGGGCAGAAGGGAAGCCCTGATGTATGACCCTAGCTGTAGGGCTTGAGTAGAGCGCCATGATTGCCTCACTCACCCTATCCCCGAAGGCAGATGCCCTGAGCGTCTCTTTTAAGTATGGCAAGTCGATCCGGTCGAACGCTTTTTCTGAATCCAGACTTAACATCATATTTTTAGATTTCCCTTTGTTAGCCAATTCTATCAGATCAGTGATTCGTCGAGTGTTATCCGCTGCTTGTCTACCTTTAATAAATCCGACTTGATCTGGATGAATCAGTCTGGGCAGGATCTGACTTAGTCTATTGGCCAATAGTTTGGCGTATATTTTGATATCTGTGTTAATCAGGGAAATTGGTCTATACTTTTGCAGTCCAGCAGACCTTTGCCTGATTTATGGATTAATGATATAGATGCCCGAAGCATCTCGCTGGGGATCGGGGCTCCCGCCATGATTGCGTTAAACATGTGGAGCAGCCTAGGAGCTAGAACTTTGCAGAACTTTTTATTGTATAGTCCTGAGAAGCCGTCTGGGCCAGGGGCCTTTGACGTTTTTAGTTCTTTGATGACCGTGTCTATCTCCTCTATAGTGAAATCAGCACCCAGATTCTCTTTGTCAGTCTCAGTAAGCTTTGCTAGATTTGAGTTCGCCAGAAAATCTTCTAGGGTTTTACTCTTTTTGGGGTTATGTGCCACTTTCTCTCCGTTGTATAGAGAACCATAGAATTTGCCAAATTCGTCTACTATAGTTTTAGGGTTGGCCGATGTGGCGCCTGATCTCAGTCTAATCGCTTGGATATTATAATTGGCCTGTCTGTTACGTAGCAGTCGGGCCAGCATCATATCTGGCCTGTTAGCCTTCTCATAAGATTTCCTCTTAGACGAACATAAGGAGTTATCTGCCCTAGATGTCAGAAGCATATTTAATTCAATCTTAATGTCTTTCATTTCTTTTAGGACCTGCGGGTCCGGACTTTTTTTGTGCCTCTTCAATAGGGAGCATAATTTGGTCTGAAGGGTGACAATTTTAGCATCCTGTTCCCGCTTACGTCTCGCTGCGACACAGATCAACGTGCCTCTGAGGGTCGCCTTGTGTGCCTCCCAGAGAACTAACTGAGATTCCACAGAGTCTGTGTTGATTTCAAAGAATTGGTTGATTTCTTTACCAATGTGTTCGCATATATCAGGAATTTTCAGCAGGGATTCATTCAGTTTCCAGTTTGCTCCGAGCATGTCGTGTTTAATTTGGTGCATGGCCAGACCATGAAATATCATGGATTTCCGTGTGGGTGACCAACGGGATCATTCTAAAAGAGACGAAGAAGTAATCGATTCTACTGTATGAGTTGTGTGGGTGGGAGTAAAATGTATAATCTCTATCCTGTGGGTGTAATTGTCTCCAAATATCTATTAAGTGGTTTTTTTAAGGCCTGAAGTCAGGGAGAGCCAAACCTTTTTGTTATTTTCTCTAGGGACGCTAGATCTGTTTAATGCTGGTTGGAGAGCTATATTAAAGTCTCCTTCCACTTGACCATGTGCCATAGTGTTCAGGGTTTGAAAGAAGGTGTCGAAAAACTTCCCATCTTGTTCACAAGGAGCGTATACGGCTGCGAAAGTGATGGGTTGTTCATGTATGGTGCCAGTAAGGAGGATGTATCGGCCCTCACTGTCCCTTCTTACCGTCTTAGTGACAAACGGGATCCTGTTGTGGAAAAGTATAGCAACTCCCTTCTTCTTTTCGGGGGCCGAGGAGAGATAGAACTTAGAGAATTGTTTATCTATGAAACGGGGGCACTTTTGTCGCTAAAATGCGTCTCTTGGAGCATCAGTACATCGGCGCCCCGTCTCTTGTATTCCGTGAAAGCTATTTTGCGTTTGATGGTACTGTTAAAGCCTTTTACATTGTGTGAGATGATGCTGAGGGCCATTTTATGTTGGTATGTGTGGGGCCCAGCTCATGAGTACCAATCTTACTCTTCTCCGAGGGCTGGGAGATCCACCGGATGTGTTGTCAGGTGATTTGGTGGTAAAGGTTCCCGAGGATCTATTGACGGTTATACCTCTGTCTGCTGAGTGAGGAAAGAGTGGGGGTAACATGAGGGTAGGGAGGGACGGGGACACATATAACATACAAAAAACACAAAAACAACACTGTCAATCTTAACGTTATATCTCTTTTAGTATGTAAACAAAGATTTGACAGGATCCCAACTGGGGCAGCCCCAGTGGGATCCTTGTGCCCGTAGGAAAGGCCAAACAGACCATCTATAAAATTAGACAGATCTGTGTCCCGAGGGACAAGCCTCCTAGGGACTTTAACACGACCCATATTAGGAGTCGAAGTTGGAGACGCCTGCGGCAAATCATAAAGCCTAATACTTTAACTTGTACCAGTAAAATTTCTATTTTTACTGATGGTCGGCAGAAAACATTCGAAACATTCGAAATAAATCAACCACCTATCTTACGAACAGCGTAAGTAAATGTACAGCAGAATAAGCATAACTTTGTAAGTTTGAGAGAGCCTGCCCAATCTTTAAATGCCTTACAGACTGAGGAAGACTGAAGTATGTCACAACCCCTAATTATGTGTTCTAAATCGTATATATAATCCTAAATAAAACCCTCACAACTTAAGTAATCTATAGAAATATATAACTTTACATAACCCATATAACCCCTATAAGCTAGCATGAACCTTTATAGCCAACTCCTGTAAAACCTGTAAAACCTATGTGAACCTGAAAAACATATGTTAAGTATATGAACTACCTTTATACCCTTATATCCCTATGATTGTACCTTTATATTGTATACGTTATCTATTATTCGAGCTAAAACTAAGATTCGGGCTACAGTATATCTGATCAATGTTCACCTCCTCTTCCTATATTCTAGTTCCTATACTACACTTTATGCCCTTTAAGGAGCTGATAAGATATCTGGCGGCTCTCTGCTATATCCCATGTGAGGTGTCCCAGCCATTGGGTGCTCCTCGCTGTCCTCAGGCTCTATCCCCTACTGGAGCGGGACCCCCACCCGAACCGGGCCCCGTGGCCTTTATTAAGTTCATTGTGGCCCCCTCCGGTGTGCGTGGTAAAACTATTATCTGCTCCCGAGCCGCTCCGCGTCCCTCCCACGACGTCACCACCGCAGCCGGCCAATCGGCTGTCTCCACGTCATCGTGAGGCGCCGGAAGGGGAGAGGAGGGACCAGAAGGGTTGGGACGGACGCCATTTTGCTGGCGTATGTCAGACCTCTCGAAGGTGTGTCCTGTGAGCCCGCGCTTCTGCTCAGAGGATCCCGCTCGGCTCGAGGGGAAGATGGCCGCCGCTCCAAAATTTCAGGAGAATCAGCAGGGGGGTCAGCAAGGGAGCCCATGTGGATATCGTCAGATCGCGCATAAGAAGCGCTGCAACTTCGGCAGGAATTACAGGGATGATGTGAATGAACCCCTGATCCGGTTAGCTGGAATCAACCGGGATTACCCAGCTCGGCTTACTTCTTGGTACCGGAGTGTGCGGATCCAGAGGGACCAGCTGTGCTCCAGGAAGTTGACGGAACCTCACCCCTCTCTGGGGATGTATGTGGGGAGACCTGAGGAGACCCTGAGGACTGTCACAGGCCCAGCCTGTGGAGGAAGTCATCTCCATCCTCAGGCCTGCGTAAGGTATGTGCGGTACCGTTTTTAATTACTAATAAAGCAAAGGGGAACAGCCAGCGATACTTGATATTATTGTCCCTCAGTGATTTTGTTACTGGGCTCAGGCCTCTTGTCCTGGCCAGTGTAGAGGGGGCTAGGTCTTGAAAGACTTGAAACTGGACCTCCTCAAATTTAATATATTTTTGGTTTCTGGTGTTTTGAGAGATGGACACCTTAGTTTTGAAAAAGTGAAATCGAACAATGATGTCTCTGGGGGGGTCTCCGGGTTGAGGGCGGGAGCGGAGGGCCCTATGGCACCTATCTAGATGCTGATCTAAGTCAGTGCCATCTGGTATGAGATGTTTCACCCAGCGAGTGATAAAATCCTCCGCGTCTGTGATAGCCTCCGGGACCCCCCTGATACTGAGGTTGTTTCTCCTTTCCCTGTTGTCAGAGTCTTCTAGCTTGTCTTCCATATCTTTTTCTTTGGCAGTTAGGGAGGCAACCTCTGTTTTGGTTTGGTGTAGAGCAGTTATTGTATCATCTGATTTTACTTCAAGAGTATTTGTCCGTTCACCTAGCGCATCCAGATCTTTGCGTAGAGCCCAGAGTTCTGACTTGAAGAACCTCCTCATCTCTCCACAGAGTTCTTTAATATCTTTCACTCTGGCCCAACTCTGGTCCCCGTCTCCTGATGGAGGTCTGGTAGCCTCGGCATTTGTATCTTCGTCGCCGGTGTCATTGACTGTAGCGGGGGGGAGGTCTGTCTCTGCTCCTGCTGTCCTTTCCCTTTCCGCCTGTCGCCATTGCTGTAGGGGGTCTGAGGGTTTTTTTGCGAAAGTAGCATGCTACAGAGGTGATTTTTCTGCTACTTCTTGTGTTCAGCGGCATCCCCTGCCGATCGGATATCTGTGGCTGTCTTTATTGCCGAATTTCATTCCATAAGTGCCGGTATATAATTAAATAATTGCGCCGGTGGGCACAATTCTAAGCTTCCATGCACCACCGCATCGCGCATGCACCTCGAATTTTTGTACTTTTGAAGTGAACTGGGGCAGAGGCACTGAAGACAGTTAGCTTAGCTACAGCTGTAGGAGCAAACTCAACAACTTGTTAGAGCAGTGGTGCTCAATTGTAGTCATCAACACCCCCCGACAGGTCATGTTTTCAGGACATCCCTGCTTCAGCACAGGTGGCTCAATGAGTGTCTCAGCCTTCGATTTAGCCACGTACTGCTAGCTGGAGGGAAAAAAGGAAAACAAACCCTCTGTCTTCGACTGAGCCACTGATTGTACCATCTGTGCTGAAGCAGAGATGTCCTAAAAACCTGACCTGTTGGTTGTCTTGAGGACTAGAGTTGAGCACCCCTGTGTTAGAGGTTGGCAGATCAATTTAAGATGCTTCACTTTATAATCCTAATATTATTGTTATATAAAAAGGTCTCATTTTCATTTAAGAAGGTTACTATCTGATAATAACTGTGCTCTAAAGACTGGACTTAATTGGAAGCACATTAATGAATATAATATAACCATAAAGTAAGAAATAACATGACACATATCTGTCATCAAATGAAAGCAGCATCCCACACTGTTTGTTTTTGTTTTCAATCTTACCCTCGGGCATCCAGGGACCACTCATTGCCACCCTTCAGCACCTGGCAGAATATGTGCCCGGCTGGGGTAGGGCTAGACTCATTGTTCAATAGAATAAGTTGTCCAGCTAGTTAAGTTTAGATTTTTACTCACTGAGTATAATTGGGAAATTGTATTTTGACAATAATTCATTGATACATTTCTGCTGTACTGTTTGTATGTTTTCGGTACATTTCAAATGGTTTGTTTCCATGGCATAAACAACATTTAATTCTCAAAATATTCATTAATCTTAGTTTATTAGGGGGACAACTCTATTTTAGGTATTTAATTTTCAATTAATTGACTTACACTCTATTTCCTCTCTGTATATTTTCTTTTTTTCCTCCAGTTAACAGTACATGTGGCTAAATGCCATTAAGGACTTAAAAATGACCTGTTACTTATTTAAAAAAAAAAAAAAAAAAAGATTTTTATGTAGGCCCATCATGTGTTTCCATAATGAAATCTGTTAGTAACACAGGTACACTTCCTCCAATGATTGAATAATTTTACAAATAGGTGTAATATTGGGGATGTGAAGCATCTGGACTCTGCAAGGTTAATTGTTTTTCCAATTTTCAATTCAAAAGGCTGCAAGTCCCAGCAGTGGGATTTGGGAATGTCTAAAGGAAATTGGGGAACATTTTAACCTTGTTTTCTCACCATATTCAGAATGCTTTCAAGCATACACATCTGCATTTGTCAATGTCTTAAACGAATGTTTGCAAACAAACTGAATCTACTTTAGTGCTTGCTTATACACCCTGAAGCAATCTTCATTCCTTGCGCTATTTTAAATTTAGCCTGATGTTTCTTTCATTTGTACTTGGACTTCCCTTAAATCTATCCCAATACAAAGTATTTCATGTGAACTCTCTCAGTGTTTTGTTCCACTACTGCCACAAGCAGTAAAACCTCAATTATTTTCAGTTTCCTTGAACTGAGGGGGGTCCTCAAAGCTGATCCACGGTGCCACGACCTCCAGCAGGCCCCCCCCCCTCCCAGTTCCCGAGCGACAAGAGTTTACATTTTTTTGCACTTCCTTTGAGGCAGGTCCAAAGAAAAGCCCAAACATGGACACTGCGGTCACCAATAGAAAGCACAGCAACATCTGGCCACCGGAGAAAAAGGCTGACCCGAGCCCATTTTGTGTGAGACAAAACGCTTTGTCGCTCGGGAACTAGGGGGTGCCAGGAGGGCGGGGGGTTGGTTCAGTTAGTTAAAAAAAAATATATAGCAAGCAGTGGGGATTGTTACTTTAAGGCTTTGGGCAATTTGTTTTAATCCTTTCAGTGACAAAATGTTTAGTGACAGAAAACGGCATGTATAGCAGAAAATCAGCATGTGTGAGATGTAACGGTTTTAGAAGGGCAACTACAAAAAAAAAAAAAAGACTATTCCTAATTTTTGTAAGCCAATAAAAGTCTTCAGGTGTGACGTCCCAGAGTAAATTGTTTCTTTATTGTGTCACCAATGTTGCAGTCGAGGGCTTGTTTGCATTGCAGTTTTGAAGTCACTATTACATTTAAATTCAATGTATGTTTAATACTTTTGTTACAGTAAAGGTGCAGCACACATAAGCTATGTTTTCTTACCAGAATTCTATCCTACTATTGTGATCTCTTTGGAGAGTTTCAGCAGCGGCCGGGAAAACTTGCAGTTACCTGCGAATGTTCATTTATGTCGGAAGAAAAAAAATAACAGAAAAAAAAACACGTTTTTTTCCTTTATCTTTGTGAATGTTAAAAACTAAATTTCGAGAAATTTCTCTAAACATTTGTGTGAACGTTCACAAAATGAAGAGAAACAACATTTCCACCTACAATATTGTATTTCATTATGAGGTTTTGTACATACAGTACTGCAGTGCTGAAGAAAGCCTCATGTTAAACGCCTGGATGTAATAGTTATATCTGAAGCATTTAAATAGAATGTAGAGGTTTATACAATCAGTGTTTAGATATTAATCTAATTCCAGGTCATTCACAGAACAGGCCCAGAAGTAGAACATATTTGAAGAACATACAGTAGTTTTTGTTGTTGTGACTAAATGTGGAATGAATGATTGTATGTTAATGTCTGTATGTTCAGAGTTCATAAGCCGAGCTAAAAAAAAAATAATGGATTTGTGTTCAGAAACTTGTTACAAATAGAATCTATACTAATTATTATATTTGTTTGCAAATATGTGCTCTTTTCCACGGACGCATGGACTGCTGCTCCAACTCACGTACACGTCATTAAAATGATCTGTTGAGACAGGGTGACAGACACATACACAGCTCATGCTGCTAATCTGGTGTAAAGATTACATTTATAGACTAAGCCATAAAAAACCCCAACATTTTTTTATCTGTTGATATAATGCAGTAAAACAAACCTGCTATTACGACCTACATCTTTTCACCAAGTAATGTTGATATACTGTATATTTAGAAGATAGCAAAATGTTTTATTTGTTTATAACCAGACATTAAAAAAGTTGTGGGGGGTAAAAAAAAGTGACAAAATCACCCACCATAAATAAAAATACCACTTGTGAGCACATTCACATCCTTTCTCCGCGATCTCTTAGCAAACAGTGCTTCCACTGCAGCCAGGAATTCTGGGTAATGACATGCAAATTACCACAGTGTGTAATTCTTTATTTCGTATCCATTTTAACAAGGCACACTATAAGCTTATGCCTGCCATATTACACAGTCTTTCAGCACAGCCTGGGTTAAAGAAGTACATCGCCAGTAAACCTAATCACACAGAGCTTTTTTGAGCTTTGGGGTCTCATCAGTGCAAGGTTTGGTTGCTGTTATGCAACATAAAGCTGGTAGAAAGTGAATCAGTGGTTCGGTCTTTCGAAGCTACAGTATTAAGGGAAATCCCAGACATTTTATTGCTTTATACATTACTGTGCAGACGACAATTTCACTACTAAAGAAAAATAAAATATATCTGGAAGTAGCAGAAATCATTTATATACTAGCCACACACCATTTTTATTGCATCCCTGTGCATTTCACTTTTTTGTTCACTGTCCCGCCATAGGAAACACTTGGGTACAACTAATTTGTAATTTCACAGTCATTTTTCTTAAGAACAGTAGTCGTGTATAACCAAAGCCCAAATCAACCAGTAGGTTGTTGATCTGGTGATAGACAATTTGTGTTTCTTTAAACGCAAGTGAGAGGCAGTTTGGAATAATTAATATAATGACCGGCGATTGCGACAGCATTCTTCAAAAACTATAGTGAAAACCAGTTTAACCCCTGCAATGCTCTAGAGGTTTAGAATTCGTTAAAAAAAACGAAATATAATAAATAACACCAAATGCTAATAAATATTTACAGTTTTAAATCTGTTTTCACACACATACCTACAACTACAATAAAGGGTTTATGCAGATGCTGTTAAAACATTGTTTCTGTGACACAGTTGTATTTGAAAACAGTTCAAGCCTTCCTTGTTGCCCTCAAGTTCAGCAGCCAGCAAAAAACAAAGCAACCGATTCTCCCTCTGAAAGCACATTCTATATATCTCCATCTTCTGCGATAGCATCAAAGTCATTATGTAGCAGTTGGCCAGGATACGCTTGCAAAGACACAAATTGAGTCCGACAGGACTGATGTCTTATGGATGTTGCTGCTATTTGAAATGCTGGCATGAAAATAGTTATGATGATAGGAGTGAGCTGGTGCCCTCAGCACATGCCCCACTATGATTTCTACGGCTTTCATTCATTTTAGTAGCATTGTACATGGTATCAAAGGATAAATAGCACACGAGATGGGGATCGTGAGAGATGCAGGTTGTTTTTCCTGTGAAGTAGATGCTGGGGAAATGCAGCTGGCAATGGATTGGTGCCAATACATTATATGTGCCTATGGTAGCATGCTTCTATTTATATAACACAAGATAATTATTGTTCTCAAGAGGATTATTTTTTATTTATTTTTAATCTTGATTTTCAGATGCTCAGTGTCATCAGGCTTACATTCAGAACGCTGTGTGCTTTAAGCACTTTTGTTTACCAATACAAATGTAAAGCTGCAAACCACTCCCACTGTAAAGCAGTTTTTACCTTCGGGCTAGAAACATCAACGCTCCATTAAATCAGGGCCCATAATGTGATGGTTCTTAGAACAGGAACAGACGTTATGTTGCCTGAGGTTAAACCGTATCCCCAAAGTTAATGGTTTGCGAAAACAAATGCCGCTCTGCATCTTATTAGCACAGGTTTCTCGTCACGTTCTTGTAGAATAACGTTGTGTTGTCTTCCATTTCTTACTTTCTATGGGATGACCCGGCAGGCCATCTTCGTTTTCTTTTATGTCGCAGGCATTAAAAATACAACATTATTTTCTCTGCTTTTCCCAAAGAGCAGGGTGTCTGAGATCTCCAGGGGGACCCCCTGAATCAAAGAAAGTCAACAACAAAAAGCAAAAATGAAGTCGAGCAGCACAGATAGCAATCAATGCATGGGAACAAGGATAGAATAGCTGATGCCGGATTGGGAGACCACCAAGTTCAGATAACGGAAGAATAAAGCATTGCTGTTAGAAGGGATACCTCTCACTGTGTACCTCTCACTGTGTACCACTCACCTCTCACTGTGTACCTCACTGTGTACCTCTCACCTCTCACTGTGTACCACTCACCTCTCACTGTGTACCACTCACCTCTCACTGTGTACCTCTCACCTCTCACTGTGTATCTCTCACCTCTCACTGTGTACCTCTCACTGTGTACCTCTCACCTCTCACTGTGTACCTCTCACTATGCACCTCCCACCTCTCACTGTGTTCCTCTCACCTCTCACTGTGTACCTCTCACTGCTCACTGTGTACCTTCCACCTCTCACTGTGTACCTCTCACCTCTCACTGTGTACCACTCACCTCTCACTGTGTACCTCTCACCTGTCACTGTGTACCTCTAACTGTGTCCTCTCACCTCTCACTGTGTACCTCTCACCGTGTACCTCTCACCTCTCACTGTGTACCTCTCACTGTGTACCTCTCACTGTGTACCTCTCACTGTGTACCTCTCACCTCTCACTAAGCACCTCCCACCTCTCACTGTGTACCTCTCACTGTGTACCTCTCACCTCTCACTAAGCACCTCCCACCTCTCACTGTGTTCCTCTCACCTCTCACTGTGTACCTCTCACTTTGTACCTCTCACCGTGTACCTCTCACCTCTCATTGTGTACCTCTCACTGTGTACCTCTCACTAAGCACCTCCCACCTCTCACTGTGTACCTCTCACTGTGTACCTCTCACCTCTCACTAAGCACCTCCCACCTCTCACTGTGTTCCTCTCACCTCTCACTGTGTACCTCTCACTGTGTACCTCTCACCTCTCACTGTGTACCACTCACCTCTCACTGTGTACCTCTCACCTCTCACTGTGTACCACTCACCTTTCACTGTGTACCTCTCACTGTGTACCTCTCACTGTGTACCTCTCACCTCTCACTGTGTTACCTCTCACCTCTCACTAAGCACCTCCCACCTCTCACCGTGTACATCTCACCTCTCACTAAGCACCTCCCACCTCTCACTGTGTTCCTCTCACCTCTCACTGTGTACCTCTCACCTCTTACTATGCACCTCCCACCTCACACTGTGTTCCTCTCACTGTGTACCTCTCACTGTGTACCTATCACTGTGTACCTCTCACTGTGTACCTCTCACCGCTCACTGTGTACCTCCCACCTCTCACTGGGTACCTCCACCTCTCATTTCTGCAATGTAAGCCTAGTTATATACTCTATAGTTCCAAGCTGCTGCTTAGTTGTCATTTCCATCATTGTTTTCGGAGAAAGGGTACAGTAGCTTTAGGCATTTAAAAAAAGGACAACATCTCCAACTAAAATTGCTCACATCGTTAAAGTATTTTTTGAAGTTATTTTGCCTATTTTGTGCATACAATACACAATATGATATATGGTAAAAGGTGGTGCTTTTTTTCCACAACATATGTGCTCAATATACTGTACTGTATCTATATTCTGAGCAGTACTGTACATCAAGGACATAAACTTAGTAAGGTGTGCACAGTGGGCATGCTCTGCTTAGCCATACTCAGTGCTTATCAGTGGGTTGCATGTTTTTCTATGTTTTCTATATGTGCACTACTGGATATAATAAATGCATTCTACTAATGAGAGGGGTGTGTTATAGAAACAATGGCCCTTATTCTGTAAGGTGTGATACGCGCAGAGTATGTGATATCGCATGAAAAGTCCCATTGACATTAATGGGGCTTTTCATGTGATTGCACGTCATCTGCATTATCACACTTTACAGAATAAGGGCCTTAGTATTACATCAGGGGGAGGTAAGAAGATACAAAATATTAGTGTTGTTTTGAAAAAAGATGTTAATAGGGTATGCTGAATTTGAGTTAATGTATGCTCAAAGCACACTCAGTAGAACGTACTTTTTCACTGAAAGTGGAGTGGATCCATGAGTCAGTCACCCAGCAGAGGCTAATACTATAAATATATTTAAAAATATTGGTTAGACACTGTGATATGCTTCTGTAAAAAGGGAAGAGCCACAGCCGAAATTGGTCTAAGGTTTTAAAACAGCAGAGAGAAATGTTATTACTCAATATCTCTAGTGTTATCATGAGAACTCCATCCAGCACTGAAGAAGTGGATTACTAATGTTTGAGACATTAATGCTTCAGCTTATTATACATTAAAAGCCAGGCTAAATACATCACTGAGCTGGATTGGCAATACTGTTGAACAGACTCTACCACCTGCAAATCTGGAAGGATCTCTCTCTTGGACTGATCATTAGAATTATGTATTTTTCTCCCTTTTGATTTAATCTGTGCTGCATGGAAGTCACTCATGCATAGTAATGAAATTGAGAGAGAATGTGTTTCTACGCTTATGCCAAAGCAAAGTTCTCTCCGTGCCAGAAAATAATAGCCTTTAAAAGGAAAAAAGACAATTTCAATTCTGCAGCTGATTTCAAGATAAATGTATTTGCCTCTCTTTTATATCCTCTGGGGAGCTGGAGCCGAGCCTGCCGAGCTCAGGTGTATTTATTAAAGAACATTTTTATTTAAATCTACACTTATTCAATAAAACTGGAATTTGGGGTATATTAACTTTCATTTTAGTTTGTTTTACAGTATTCGGATTATTGTGATTGTAGCTGTGTATGGATAACGATTAACGAGGTGGCTTCTCACCATCAGATAAACCAAAAAAAAAAACATAATTAAACTTATGCAGCTGTGAAAATCATGTAACAAGTCTGGCGTGTTCCAGTTACGCTAATGCAACATGGACATTTACCAAAATAGCAGATTAATAGCATCCATTTGGTGCTGATAACAAATCATTTTTACTATCCCATTCCTGTATTAAAAATTTTCCATTTAACTTGGAAAAGATTCATGTTGAATCAATCATGAAGTTAATGAATCAGGCTGCATTGTTATACCAAGACGCTTGTTTTTTAAAAATACCAGTGTAATTGACCCAGTCCATAGACATGAAATCTGTGAAAACAACACTTATTTCCCCCCCAGGAACTGATGTCACTAGTTGGATAACTATGACCAGGCATGAGTTAGGCTGTAAAGTAGGAGGGAGTGTGGTTTTATTTGTAGATCTGCCGTATTAGAACAAAATAAGTTAGCTACATTAGCTGCATAATGCCAGGATGCAGCCTTCTGTACTCCTCAGTCTGTTCCTTTTCATTACATTTTACAGTAGTTATAGAGGCAATCCAAGCGACACTTAAAATATATACATATTTAAAACCAGAGAAAGAACATGAAACACAGACAGAGCTCAGTGCTACATCCAAAGACACCAATACACGGTACAGTGCCTAAATATATATATATATATATAAATATCTTTTGAATAAAATGGTCTTTTAGTTTAACCCTTTGGCCAAAGTGCTGTAAGCCCTTGAGCCCCTCCAAGGCAGACCACCTCCCCAGGGTCCTAACACTAAAATAGATTCTTAATAACCTGTACATTACCAGGAAGAATGATTTATAATAAATATGTCAAAATTAGTTGCATAGTTCTAAGTCTGATTGAAGCTCTTATTAACCTGTATAATACCAGGAAAAGCACTCTGTATTAGATTTGTCGCAATCATACTGGATGCAAGTTTCCATGGGTGTGCAAGGTGCAAATGAGTGAGCTTTAACCATTTAAAAGTGAGAGGGTTGAGCTTAAAACTAGGGAAGGAGGAGCCACCTTCCAAATCAGCCAGGACCAGCTGAACAAGAATTGCAAATTATTCAGGACCCCTATAAGCTCATATTGAACCCCCAAAATAACCACCATTAGTTGTATGAAAATGAATTACTTAAGATGCTGGTCGATTCTTTCTCCAGTGATCGATCAGAAAAAATCCTGCTTCCAAGGGTTCAGTAAATGGCTGCCTTTCAGATTCAATCAATCATTCAGTCAGTTTAACTCAGCAGCTACAATGTATTCTTAAATGACTAAGGTAACATTATCTATTGTTACAGTTTGCAATGCAAACGGCTGGGAATATTGGCAACAAATGATCACAAACAGGAAAGTGTTGTGAAGGTCTTGCATTGCCGGGGACGTGTGCTAAAGCCTGCTATAGAAATAAAAAGGATGCTCATTATATTAAAACTCATTAAAAATGGCATTGAGTTGAATAATAATAATAATAATAATAATGTAGTAAGTATTATCTAATACTACAGAACTGATTTATTAAAAAAAACATATATAATATTGCATGGATTGCTCTTTTAACTGGATATTTGAATGCAATTGCATGTACGTTTTTAAAGTAAGAAGGTTAATGTAGACCTGTGTTCAATATGTCTTTGACAACACTTCACTCTACTACTGTACATCTTCCAAAGAATGTGATGCTCAATCTGAAAGTAAGGGAGTCTGAGGTGATGGATTAAAAAGGAATTCCACAAACTAAATGGGTTAAGCACTCTCTCTATGCTCTCATAATACATTTTGTAATTTAATAAGGCACCACCTGTAAGAATGACACCATAATATGACACCACCACCATTAAGAATGCCGATGCTTTTAGCTTTTGATACACCCTTAAAAGTGTAAAGTTTTACTTTTGATAGCAAAGCCTTCTTCATGTTTCTGCCATAACACCTTAGCCAATGCCATAGGGTTACTTTGAGCATCCACAGACCTACAACACCCCCAATATATCACCCTGTGCTTCCACTCTGTTTCTCATCATTTTATATTGTAAGCTACTTTAAGAGGGGATGTATACGGTAGATACTGTGCTGCAGTATTTATTGGTGTATAATAAATATTTGCTAAAAATATATTTTAACCTATTAAATACTGAATGAGCTTCCAATGCATTTGAGATTCTGAGAGTCTGAGAATGTTGAGTCTTATAATTTGAGTGATGCATTAAACCAGGGGTTCTAAACTCCAGTCCTCAAGAACCCCCCAACAGGTCAGCTTTTCAGGATATTCCTGCTTCAGCACAGGTGGCTCAATCAGTGGCTCAGTTGAAGACTGAGCCACGGTTTGAGCCACCCGTGTTAAAGCTGGGATATCCTTAAAACCTGCCCTGTTGGGGGGGGGGGGGGTTCTTAAGGACTGGGGTTGAGAACCTCTGCATTAAACTAATACTTGGATGACGACAATGAAGGTTAGTTCTGATCATTGTTTCGGGTGATACTTCTGAGATTAGGTTTCGTTTGCATTAATATCAAGAGATCCATGACCAGTGCCAAGATGTTCCTTGGCATCTTGTATTTTGGCATCAATACAAAAGTGTGTAATGTGCTTCACTCAGTAATGCGAAAACTCGGCATTGCAATATGTTACCTTAAATATTTATCCTCCTTAGACGGGTAGCAGAGGTGAACAAACTAAAGCAATATAATTCTAACCTGTGTGTTTTTTCATCCCCATCAGGCTCTGAAAATACTGCATCTGAAATATCTAAGTGGGCAGACACTCGGCTTGTGAGCCAGTAAAAACAAGGCTTCCAAAGCATGCAGGTGACAAGCTGTCCAATGATGAACATAGCCAGGCCAGTGGTGGTACTCCTGTGCTTCCTACTCCATGCTGATGCTGAAAGTAAGTCTTACCCTTTGTTCTATTTGAGGTCCTTACCCTAATACGTAGTTTTGTTGTTGGTTGGCAGCAGTCGGGAGGGCCTTAGAACAGACTTCTTTTTGACTGAATGATAAAACACTGTGTGGTCCTCTCTGGCTCAAGGCAAGTCTTGGAAAGAGAATATTTATGTGACTTCCTTTACATTTCTTTTAGTCAAAATGCTAGCTTTTGTTCTTCTTGCACTGTTCCTACTGTTTGGAATTTACTTGTTGTTGTTTTTTTAACAGTACACTAGAAAAGCCAAGCCTTGGAAATAATGCATTGAAACTAGACATCTACCCTTCAGCAACAGGAAAGCATCATTTAGCCCCATTAGGATCTTCAGTGGTGCAATGGATATATTGCTTTTTTTAAATATAGCAGACTAAACAATATCATATTGAGTCCAATTAAGATTCCACAACCTTTGTAGATGTTATAGCAGCTGTTCTAATGTATTGTTTCCGACAGCTGTCACAGAATACAGTTTGAAGACAAACCAAGCAGAACTGGCTGCTTAGGGGATATGTGAAGATATCAGGGAAATATACAGTAGGCATTCAGGTTCAGAGTAGCAGACACCTATTTTAAAGCAACAATCTCTCCAGAATTGGACATTGATTTTTTTAACAGCATTGGAGATGGGGGGCCATCTACCCCCTTACAATTAGGGATCCACTTCCGTTTCAATCGTGCCGGCTGCTCCGTTGGAACAGTCAGACCTATCTGCCCCTAGAAATGAAGCAAGTGCCCACGACATACCACGTACGTCATTAGGGCCACCTAGACGTGCCAGGGCTTGTGCCGTACATGGCATGTCATAACGGCACTCTGAAGGTTAATATCACAGGATTTTGGTTAACTACATTACCAATTAGGAGTAAGACAATATGTTTGTTTTTTTAAAGCGATTAGTATGGCATATTTACCATTTAATTTAGATAAAATATTTGCAAACCCTTTGTTTTTCCAGAGCTTTTTTTTTTTATGTATCTGACAAGGATTTCAGGGGTATAATAATTAGTGTTAAAAACGATTTAAAAAAATATATATATGCAGTTTTCTCAAACAAGTAACTTTAGTGGTTGAATCCAGTAAAAGAAAAACAAAACCAGTTTGCGTTTTTCTGCGGGCCACGTATGGAGGCCTTCATTATGCTTTCTTTCTCTACCTTTAACAAGTCACAGGATTCCATTTGCCAATCTATGACAAGGGTATTTGAGCTGTCTGACACTGAACATGTTCTTGCTGAAGGTTTAAAAAGTCCTCCATTATACCCACAACTATTGATTAAAGTTAAAAAAACAAAACAAAAATGTTCAGAGCCAATTTCTATGTGTTGCAAAATATTAAGAGTGATGTTAAAGTTTTTGAACATTGCAGGTTCCTCTGCTAGTTAAATAAATGTTGGCAGGAGATTGATTCACCTTGATTATCATGTGGATTTGATAAATAGTGTGCAGTAGAAGTACTGTAGCTTTGTTAACTTAGTAAATAATATTTGGATAGGCGAATATGAAAGGTAGTACTCTGGCAACAACTAATGATAATCACATTCACAGAAAAACTGCCACTTGCAGCACAATGTAAATGTGTTTTATTACAAGACTTATAGAGGAAAATTCCCTGACAATTATAAAAATCACTTTCTACCTTAATCACCGAATCATCTTCTTGTTTGCAAATAATTGCCATTTAACTTGAAAATATTGAATGCCTTGAGGTTATAATACAAGCATCTGTGAGGCTGCTTCAGCCTGTCATCCTTTGTGAGAATCTATTTACACAAATCTGTATCAGAAAGACCACATACATTCCACTATGGGCATTAAAGCAGCAGTTCAAGCAATATCCTACATGTGTTTTTGTTTTTTGTTTTTAAATAAATCAGTTCTGTACTGTGAGAAAATACTTGAGGATTAAAAAAAATATGTTTTAAAGGCATTTTTAGTGTTTCTAATGTAGGAAGCATTTCCAAAGTGACAGCCCCCTTCCCCTTCTGGCTCCTGAGCCCCACCCTCTCTCTAGCAGTGCACCAATTGTATCTAGTAATTGCTCAGTCAATCATATTCCAGGACTGCATTGCCCAGAATGCTGTGCAAGAACTGAATTAAATAATCCGGAGCATGTGATCGATTACAGGAGAACAGATAGATCTGCAGCTTAGCTAATCAATCACTTGTCAGTGTGCAGATTGTATTGATGCACATATTGAATGGGAATTTTTATTTTTTTTAAATGGCAGCTTGAACTGCAGCTTTAATATTGGAAGGGATATAACATGAAGGCATGGGACATACAGAAAAAGCAACGATTGGGTTTTATTCTGAAGTAGCTTTGTTGCTGTTTCTTCATAGTACTGTGAATCAACTACTACAATGAACCAATATGTATTTAGCATTTTCACTGGTGTTTTGGTTTGAAAGATTTTCAGTGTTTTGGATTTTCTGGAACCGAATTGGTTTTGGAACTTTTTGCTAAATTAAAGGAAAACCTTCAAAATAAGAAGGATTTTTTTCCCCGTTTTCGGGTCAAACATATTGACAAATGTTTGCAGGTTTCTAAATTTGTGAACTCTAATTTGCATAAAATGGGGGGTGGGGAGGGACTTATGCCAGCGGCCTTGTGGACCCCCCTTTCACACCTGTATTTCTCTCCACCCTCTATCTCTCACTCTTAACCCACTCTTCCTCACTCACTCTCTTACCCCCCTCTATAACCCCTCTCTTCTGAAACTCTCCCCCCCTCCGCTTTTATTCAATTACCCCCTCCCACTCAATCGCCCATTTCTCCCACACATTTTCCCCTCCTCCTCTGGCCACAGACACAATTACCTCACACTCCTAGTACCCATAAAACCTCCCCACAGAAAATAATTACCCCCAATACACACATTTTACCCCTTCCAATACAAAAAATACTACCCCCCAAGATACAATTGCCACCCCCAAAAAACAATTGCTGCTGCCACCCCACCCCCACAAATACAATTACCACCCCCCAAATACAATTGCTACTTACCTCTGGTTGCCATTGCCGAGCCCCGGCTCTTCCCGGCTGCTGCCTGCCTCTTCCCACGCCGTCCCCTCTCTCAAGCCACTGTGCACCGGAAGCTGGGCCTGACTTCCGAGTGCACCCAGCTTCTGGCACACACCGGCTGGAGAGAGAGGAGGGTGTGGAAAGAGGCAGGCAGCAGCTGGGAAGAGCCGGCAGCCAGGGCTCGGCGGCGGGAACCAGAGGCCAGGCAGCTAAACTTCCAGTACCGGCCAGCTGGGCCCCCCACGGCCTCCGGGCCCGGGACACTTGTCCCGGCTCTCCCCCCTGTCGGCGGCCCTGATGACAGTGTAAACAGAACATTACATTTTGCGGGCCCAATTAATCCTTGTTCAAAAGAGCTTACAATCTCATATTTCTGCATAAGGTACAGCCACTTCAAATGCAGTATTCTTACAACCACCATGCCATTCCTTATATAAAAAAAATATATATATATATAAGTATATATTAATATATATTTTTTCTTTATCAGTATTTTCCACAACTAGATATTTTCATAATGTACAATCACAACAAGAAAGTAAAGGCAATGATTTGATGCCAATATACATTGTAAAGATGCATTTTTACCTAATCTATTCAAAAGATGTCAATGTTTTGCACATTTTACAGTTAATCGTTTATATCTTTTACACTAATGCTATTCTATTGAAGGTGTGGAGTTCCACCTCCCATTTATTTTTTTATTTTTTTACGTAGGTGGGGAGTAGGGCGTCTCTGGCGCTGAACTGCATTAATTTCAGCTCCTGGTACTCCCCTCTCTCCCAAAATGCTTGCCTCAAAAGGTGGCGTGATACCATCCTCTTCCGGAGAAGCAAGTGGAGTTTTACATCTCCTGCAGCACTCGGCACGACAGGAAGCTGCAACCCGGCTTGCGTGCCGCGTGAGATTTAAGAAGCAGGAGCCAAGTATCTTGGGAAGCAGTGGGTCCTCAGAGCTGCAATCAATGTGGTTCGGCCCCCAGGCCCCCTGCTTCCTAACTATGTTGACAAAATGGCAGGTCATTTACTTGGCATGCTCCTTTAAGCACGTGCCTGGAAAAAGGCACGCAGAACTGTGTGATGACAGACAATGGGTTACACCCAGTATTTAATCAGGAACATCCATATCTGATTATATTTGGCAGCTTGAAGCACATCCTATGTATTGTGAAGCCATTTCATTCTGAGAGTCCAGAAAGCTGGTGAAAAAGCTCTGCTAATCTCTAAACCAATGGTGAGAACTTGGGGCTGGAAGGAGAATGCCAAATAAAATGCCAAATGGTCAGATTTAGTGTATTAAGCACATGTAGAAGCATTCAAGTTTTTATTTAGAGCCTTTTGCAGCAATTAGAATAGGTTTCTGGTATAACTACATTTAACCTTTTTTAATTCCCATGCTGCAGTGCAAGTTGTATAATTAGTTTACTTTCATTGTCCCATTAAGTCTTCAGTTACAGTACATCATAGGTTTGACTGTAACTGTTTATATACATAATTACAGGATTGTGGTAACGGTCAATAGATATCCTGTATGTAGAACTGTATTTTACAACCAGCCTTTTTATTGTAACTTCAAAGTTGAAAAATATTGACATTTTATAGTACACCTATGTTTTTTTACCACTGAACAGTATTCTCCTGACTTGGTTTTATTGTATTGTTGTATTCCAATTTTGTTTTTGTCATTAATTGTGTTACTGATTAACAGTGGTTGCTAATGATAGACCCTATGGCTAGCACACTTTAGTGAATGTATCTCATAATTAAAAAACAGAAACAGTTTTAATTAAGTTTCTAGGGATGCATCAGGTAATTTAACTGTAACCCGTTCCATTTCCTGGAGTAGACTGCATACTGTAGCTTCACTTTACGCTACACATGCTGTTCTCTTAGCTACCATCTTATATCTGTGCTGGACCAGCTGCTTTATTGCAACTTGTGCCCGCTGGTGTAATAATTCTGCATATATTGTCTTTACATCCAGCCTGAAAAACTGCATGTTTGATATTTATATAAGAGGCAGCACAATCAAATTAGTGTATTAAACTATTAAATAACGTCATGGAGGGGTTCCCAATACATTACTTAACGGAGCAAAATTCAATTTATGTTGCCTTAATTAACAATGAGGGGTTAAGTAAGGCAAAAGTCTGTTGCAGCAATTCCATTGCAATAAAACTGATTTGGAGACATATTTTTGTAGGCTTCAAAAGTATTACTTTACACGTGGATTTCTCCGAAAAGATTCCACAATGATACATGTGTTGAGAATGAAATAGAAAAAAAAGACAACTATTTCAATGTGGGATTGGTGCTTCACTACATATTTTTATAATATATATATATATATCTATACTATATCTCTATATATATCGGTCTACTAATATATAATATGCAAATACACACTGTATGCTCATCTGGCATGTCTTAGGCAGGTCTTGCAACCCCGCCTTTCCCCATTACACCCAGCACTACACACTTCCACTGCAGCACAGATTCTGGAAATACATGCAAATGAGCACACAGTGTCATTTGATTTTGCCTCAAAAAAAGCATTTTTAACACTGTTCCCTATAGGCTTAAGGCTTGCATCCGTCTGTCAACGCTTTGAGCACAGCCATGTTAAGGTGCATACCCGAAACCACCCGCGCAGACAGCTGATCTCGACCTTGATGTCTCATCAGTGTGGCGGTTGATTTTACTGGTAATGCAAAAGAGGCATGTGATCAGGCTATACCATAATACTGACGTTAGTTATGGTGAGTAAAAAAGTGACAAAAACCTCCACAGAAAGCAAATATGCAAATACAAACGGTATGCTCATCTGCATTGTCTTAGGCAGGTCTGTACAATACCCCGCCTCTTCCCCATTATCACCCAGCATCAAGCACTTCCCAGACAGCAAGGGATTCTGGGAAATGACATGCAAATGAGCACGACATGTCCCTTTTGCCTCAAAAACCATTTTTAAACAATGGTTCCCTTAGGCTTAAGCTTGCTGCATTGGTCCCAGCTTTGAGCACAGCCAGGCGTTAATTGGTGCATACCCAGAAAACCACCCACAACACGTGTTTCGACCTTGATGGGTCTCATCAGTGTGGGGTTGATTTTAACTGGGTATGACAAAAGAGGCTATGGGATGGCTATATACCATAATACTGAGTTAAGTTGTGGTGGTAAAAAAAGTTACAACAAACGCCTCCACAGGAAGCAAATATGCAAATAAACTGTATGCGCTCATCGCTGTCTTAGCAGTCTGGCAACCCCACCGCCTTTCACCATTATCACCCAGGCATACAGCCACTTCCCCGTACTGCAAGGGATTTGGGATGACATGCAAATGAGCAGACAGTGTCACTTTTTGCCTCAAAAACCATTTTTAACATGGTTCCCTATAGGCTTAAGCTTGCAAGGTCGAAACAGCTGTCTGTGGGTGGTTTTCTGGGTATGCACTCTAGCATAGAAAAAAGTAGCACTCTAGCATAGAAAAAATATCAAAAATTATTAATCACATACAGATATAAATCATTAAAAAGAATGCCCCTGTCATCTTGGGAGCATGCGCAGTGGATCAGTTGTGGTTTACTCCCTCTGAACCTAGGAACACTCTCTTGGCTGTGGATGTTTGCTACTACCTTGCTGCACTGGTCTAAGTACTTCTGTGACCCCCCTTTTGGCATTTGTCATTGTTACCTGTCATGTACATGCCTCTCTGTGTGTGCTTTATCTACAGGCTCAACCCACATCATGTGATTTTGCTGATATTATATGTATCTATCTTTACATTTTCACTTCACACATGGGGGTTCATGCACTAAGCAGTGATAAGTGATTTTAAGTGAGATAAAAAGCCATTATAGCGTGATATTTAGTGCTGTGAGATTCACAAAGCAGTGATAAGTCTTTTAAGTGAGATAAATGCCTTTCTAGGCGGTCATGCACTAAGCAGTGATAAGTGCTTTTAAGTGGGAAAAAATGCCATTATAGCACGATACTGCAGTGTTATCACTGCTTTGTGAATCTCACAACAGGCAGTATCACACTATAAAGGCATGTATCTCACTTAAAAGCACTTATCACTGCTTTGTGCATAGCACCCAGAAAACCCACTTATCACTGCTTAGTGCATAACCCCCAGAGTGTTTTTGAGGCAAGAATTTTCTTGCCTTTACACTTTCATGTAAAGGGTTAATTATTTTTCATGCAGTGTAGCACTGCTTTCCAGCACACATCTCCACATCCCAGGTCCAGTTTCTGTTCCCCCTAATGATCATATATGTATATACACACACATATATATATATATATATATATATATATATATATATATATATATATATATATATATATATGTATATATGTATGTATGTATATATGTATGTATGTGAAATGTTGCATTTGGCGCAGAAACAGGATAGAACCCAGAATGTGGGAACTCGGTGGGGTTTAGACTAACAGTATAATAAGATCCTGTAATTTCACTAGTATATTAATTGTAGTGTTGTTTATATAAGCTATTGCGAATCACAAAAAACAATAGCATAGGACAACAAATATTGCAGCTAATGGATTCAAAATCGTACCAACAAACTGAAAAATACGCTTATGAAAAAAAAAAATATAAAAATATATGAGTACCATTTCATTCAGAATTGTCTCTATAGTTAACCACTATTAAATACTTTGTGGTTTAGTGTCCCAAAGTTCAAGTAACAAGTTGACGTGATGATATGTAGCTCAGAGAAAATATCCAGCAGTTAACACTGCTCTTACTGGTGTAGTGTGGGGAGCTTCACGCTGGTAGGACTCTGCACCCAGTCCACTTAGCTGATGTTAATCCCTGCTCCAGCGCCTTGGATCTTTCGCCAAGTCACCAATTTCAGGTGTATTTATAAGTTGCCTGTTGTATCACCGTTTGCGTATCGCGTGGCATGCTCGTCAGCCTCGCTATGGAAGGTACACCGGCTCCACTTTGCCCGTCTCTTAATCCCTCACTGGACAGACACCTGACGCCGGCAAATTAGAGTGTATACACCAGTCACCAGAGCACCACTTCTCAGTATATCCAGCACATCTCACCGCTGCATGCCTCTCTGCATCAAGGCGTCAGTGGCCGACAGGTGTAGCCATTCAGCTTCAATAGGCTCCCAGTGAACAAGCTGCCTCTCAGTATAGGTGGGGAGCTCACCTCACTTAAATCAGGGAGGTGGTATGAGATGGTAATTGGGAGAGAAAAAATGACTAGCAGACGTTTTAAAAATCTGACAAGTATGTATTGTAAATTATGAACATGAAATAAACAAAACAAATTCATAAGGGGGTATATAAAGGACACCCTTTATACAGTATATCCCCTTATGAATTTGTTTTGTTTATTTCATGTTCATAATTTACAATACATACTTGTCAGATTTTTAAAACGTCTGCTAGTCATTTTTTCTCTCCAAATTACCACCTTATACCACCTCCCTGATTTAAGTGAGGTGCACCCCCCACCTATACTGAGAGACAGCTTGTTCTCTGGGAGCCTTAATTTGGTGGCTCTTCTCTGCACTTTCTCTAGTTCCATAATGTATTTTCTAAGGAGTGGTGCCCAAAATTGTAATCCATATTCAATGTGTGGTCTTACTAATGCTTTGTAATGGGGCATAATTATATTTACTTCCCTTCCATCCACTGCCTGTTAAATTTTAGTAGATTTAGGGAGCGCAGAAAACCGGTGGTAATATAGAAAAAATAAACACAAAATAGTGCAATTCTATCTGAACAGAGGAACAATCAACAAAGCTCCGTAGGAATGTGCACTCACATTTCATAAGGAATAATCAGACATTGGGTCCCAAAGGAAGTCTATTGGTGTTAGTGTTTCAATTAAACCTTTTCTTGAATGTAGTGTGCCCAAATAATTACTGCACGAACTCTCAGGCCTCAAAAAAAGAGAGATACAAGATGGTGTAGATGGTCAAGATATATTCAAAATACAAAAAGTAAACAATGGCATCTCACATAAGTAGCCCCATTCATGGGCATTTAATGAAAGACAGTTGAGTGTTGTTCGGTAGTGGAGGTCTGTATACCGTGGGTAGTGGAGCTCCTACATGGGAGTTGATGCGCTTTCAGCCCCCTGCAATGTTATTGAAGCTCACACTTCCGCTTTCCAAACCTCACATGATCGACGTCAATCATTGAGCAACCCTTGTCGAAACTGTCTCGAATCAGGACTCTACGCATTACGCAAGTCTGCTTCATCAGGGGTCCTTGATTAAGGACCCCTGATGAAGCAGATTTGCGAAACATGATTCCAGACAGTTTCGACAAAGGATGCCCGAGGATTGACGTCATCGCGTGTGGATGTCGCTCACGTGACAGGGGTAAGAGAGGATAAAGGGAGGGGGTGAGAGGATGAAGGGTGGTGGGGAGGTGTGGATGAATGGAGGGGGATGAGAGGATGAAGGGTGGCGGGGTGAGTGAGGATGTCGGGAGGAGGGTGAGAGGATGAGAAGGGTGAGGGTAAGGGGGGAGAGAGATGATGAGGAGGGGTGCAACAATATTGGAATTTGTGGGAGGAGCTTTAAGATTAGTATTGCTCGCCATGTACAGTATGACTGCAGGTCAGTTATTTATAAATGATCTGACCATTTTGTCATTTGTTGTAAATTTCACTCCATGCATGCACCAATTTGCATCAATTTGCACTAAATCATATTCTATTTCTTAAAAAATCCTCGAAAGGGCACTCCCTCCCAATACTCCTCTCCAGATTTTTTTATGAAACAGAATATAAATTGGTGCAAATTGGTGAATACTTGGAGTGAAATTTAGAAAAAAATGACGTAACAGTCAGGTAATTTAAAAATAACATTCTTCCCCACCAACGATTCTCGCAAACGTCACACCTTTCACCATTGTGTCCAATATTTTTGGAGAGGCCACCTGGCAACCCTAATTACACACCAGTGCTATGGGAGTATAACCACTCCCAAAGCACATGGTCTGTCAAGCAACCCAGGCCACAATTGGTACTGATTACTGTACATTAGTTCTTTACACATTATAAATAAACTCAACATGCTTTAATTAGATATCAGAAGATCAATTGTGGAGCATGATCCATAGACTATACTCTGTTTAGAAATTCCTCCAAATTCCATTTGTACAGCTTATAGTTTTATTAGTTCCTACACTGTATGCTGGTTCCTTATCGGAAATATTAAAATTGGCATATGCTTGAAAAAGACATTATCATTTTGATTGACCTGTTTATTTTAAACCGTTAGGGTTCAGTAACATTTTACTCTGTGAAGAATTTACATTTCTGTGCAAATAATGTATAAAAATGACTTTCTGTGTTGTATTTTGCAATCACCAAAGACGCAAAGTGATTATTAGCTTTTTGAGGACAAAGGAAATAACTGATCATGGAAAATGATGATGACAAATATTAAATTGTAAACTGCAGTGTTATATCTGGAAAAGCTGAAGCCGTGGTATATGAATATTGCAATCTATTTTAAAAAGGAATAGCTCTTTAGTGAACATGTGCATCTGGTAACCCTTTTGTTTATAATTCTTCAAAGTAAAGTAAATGTGCTGAAACCAGCACAAATATAATTAGATCGCAAATGCCCTTGTGCATTTCTGTGAGACGGAAGTGCATTGCTACCAATCATGGGAAATAGACTTTACAGTATTTGGTATAGATCTATGATATCAGAGATCGAAGAAGAGATAGAGGAAGACTATACTTTGATGAAATTGCAATGCAGTTATTGAGTTATACCTGCAATGTTCAATATCATTTAGTGAGTTAGAGGGCCTTGTGTGGATTATTTTCAATAGCCTTTGTTTTTTTGTTGTTGTTGAAACCTCTTCATCTTCACTACTGGTCCTGCATCGGTATTAGTTTATTTTGTATGCGTATACATTAAATACAATGTTTACGTTGTACAAAGTCTGAAATCAACACCACAATGTAGCAGCTCATTGCTCAAGAGGGCATTATTTGTATTGTTTCATTAGGGAACATTTTAATTGGTTAATGTAGCAAACTTGTTTTTGTTTCCTCCTTTTGTTTAAAAAATGAAGCAAAAAGCAGAAAGTTAATCAGCTTTGTCCCAGTGAGTTCTATTTTCCGTATAGACATCACGCTTTGGAGTGCTGGTGCTACTCATTACTACACAGTGCCGCATATTCATTACGTTTCAGTGTATGCGATCTAAACTAGCAAAACTGACTGCATCATCTCGAGAGGAGGTTTATGAAGCACAGCCTGGTTTCAATAGAAGCACTAGACAGAGCGGGTTACAGCTGTCCAGTCTCAAAGGGGTAATGATCTCAGGTCATTTCTAGAGAGCAGTTATACAGCACTTTACAGCAAATACAGATACATTAGGTTTCATTGTGTTAAGAAAAAAACACACTGCTAATTTCTTTTATTTTATCACATACATTGAGGCAGCAATATGGCTTTTACATTTTTTTTGTTTTGTTTACGGGATTGAGGAGGGGGGGGGGTCGTTGGAGCTGAACTGTGTTAATTTCAGCTCCAGGACCCCTTACTTCCAGAGATACTTTCCTCTGTAAAGGGTGCCGGTATCTCTACAGTCAGGGAAACTGTGTGCCTAGCTTAATGGCGGTGTTTAATTGTCTCAATTCACAAGGGCCAATAGGAAGTTGTGATGTCATCCGGTATGGCTTCCTATTGGGCCACGTAACTACAGATGCAGCAGCCGTTATTGGAACACTTCACGCAGTGTATACCTCGGAATATTCCTGTCATGGCGTGGGATTTCTTCCAACCATACTGCCTTAAGATGCGAGTGCGGCGAGTGCATAAAATGGCATTTTAGTGTTCTGGTTTTTAAACACCTGAAATTGACACAGTAGCACAGTACTGTACACATTACAATTCATTCATTTCATTGCACACAATAAAACAGAATCCATGAAATTCAAACAAAGCAACCGCGATAAACACGTGTGCCTGGGGCAACTGGCCGTGATAATGCGTGGAGTACAGCAGAGCACACGAAAAGGGCGCCAGGATTTGTTCAAATAACGGCCGCTGCATCTGTAGGAGCATTTAAACTGAAAAGAGGTACCATCAATCCCTACGGAGGTAAGTATCTCTTGTAGCAGAGTGACCCGAAGCCGAAATTAACACAGATCAGCTACAGAGGCCACCTGCTTCAATCCTGCAATAAAAACTTTTTTAAAGTCAAACCCGTATTGCTGCTTTAAAGTTACAATTTTTGGAGGATAATCGTTAACATCATTGTTTTTTTCAAATCTCCCTTTTCTGTTTATGAAGTTCTGCCAGTTATACAAATATACAGCTCAACCCCCTTATAACACCCTTCTTTGGGTCCAAAGAATCACAACGCGGTATAAGCCGATCGCGTTAGAAATAATGTACAATTGTCTGCATTTGCAATAAAGTATTTAAGATACTGCTGCGGCAGCATTTATTCTTAGTAATCACTGGCATGTACCTGGCATGTTCCTGGAATGCCACTGTGTTCACCCGGAGCATGCCGGGCTCCTTTTGCCATCCCAGCCAGGCGCTTTACATGGCTGACATGCGGTTGATGTGTTAATTAATAATGGTTCAGGATTTACTAGGCTGCAATGCTTCGCGTGACCGCCAGATGGCATAAATTCATGAATTGTAATGCAGTATATATATGTATATGTATAGTTGTGTGTTATCCATAGACTATATATATATAGATATATAGTCTATAGATATATATATATATATATATAATAATATAGTATTACAACCACAGCGGTTCAGCTCCGGAGACCCTCTGCACATCTACACTATCAATAAAAATGTATTTTAAATGTATTTATTTATATTCATTTATTTATTTATTTAGATTTATTTATTAATTGTGCTGCTGCTGCTGTGTGTGAATTTTTTTTATTGTGGGTAGCGGGGGTGGGTGAAGGTGGTATTAGCCCCATCGGTGGTTGTTTAGGGCTTGCGGGGGGGTAGCGGGTGCACTTAACCCCTTCACGACCAGGGTCCTAAACTCACACCAAGGGTTACAGTAGATCTACAGTACACAATACATTGTTCTATTAATATGCCGCAATATAAACAATATACAGTATATACTGTTGCTATATAAATATACCGAAATAACTATAAAATTAGATACAGTAGATCTACAGTACACAATACATTGTTCTATTAATATGCAGCAATATAAACAATATACAGTATATACTGTTGCTATATAAATATACCGAATTAACTATAAAATTAGATACAGTAGATCTACAGTACACAATATATTGTTCTATTAATATGCAGCAATATAAAAAATATACATATACTGTTGTTATATAAATATACCGAAATAACTAAGAAATTAGATACAGTATATCTACAGTACACTATTACAGTACACTAATAGATCTACATTACAATATTTTATAAAAAAATAAACAAATTTAGTTATATAAATATACTTACGTGTTAGTTACCGTTGCTGTCCTTTTGTGTTCTCTGTTTTTTCCGTGTGCAAGATAGCTCACGGTGGTTGCTGGCACAACGATGCCAGAAGTAGCTAACCAGCGTTGGATAGCAGCAAGTCGGTGTCCTCTCGTGTACATCTCCTTAATTCGCATGCTGAGCTCCTTTGAAATCTTTTTCACAAGCATTGTTGCGAGTAGAAAGAAATACAAAGACAAGAATGTATATTCGATGTTTAGTCAATACCACGCCAAGGCCAAAGCGACAGGCTAAGGCCAATAAAGAAAACATTCTGCTGACACCAAAGGCTAATGGTTTTAATAGACGTCAGCCTTATTATGTCAAGAAGAAATACGGTGATGTGCACTCAACGCAAAACAAATGGCAGCCAACCCATCGAATCCGCAGACCACTTCCTCCCATATGCTTCGACGATTCTGCCGCCGCTCTCCCAGAAATCTTCAGCCCGTCTTCTCCACTACTCGTCCTCGATGCTGCCGCCGCCCTCCCAGAAACCCACAGGCCATCTTCGCCAGTGCTCTTCGACGACCCTGCCAGTGGTGCCTCTGAAATCCACGGGTCACTTTCTCTTTTGCGCTTAGACGACTCTGACGCTTCTCGCCCGGAAATCCAGAGGTCACTTTCTCCATCCCTCTTCGACGACGCTGCCGCTTCTCCTCTCCCGGATATCCACAGGTCACCTCCTCCACCCTTCTTCGACGACGCTGCCGCTTCTCTCCATGGAACCCCCATCTCATCCTCCGTAGCACCCATCCACCCAGATGTCCACAGAACATCATGCACAAGAAGCAGCTCATTATACCGGATGCTGAATGGGATAAGTGTGGATATTCCCTGGAACTCTATTGTGCTGGCAAAGATAGATCTGCTTCTGGAGACCATGCTAAATATGGAGCAACGGATGCTAAATATGGATCAACGGATGCAGAAGATGGATCAACGGACAGGCCCCTTTAGGGGGTGCCGGTATCCCTCTGCTTTGTTTACAGGCCGCGATCACGTGATCGGGACCTTTAAACGCAGAGGGATACCGGCACCTCATAAAGGGGGCTGTATCTCGGGAAGCAGGGGGTCCCCAGACCTGAAACCAACGCGGTTCAGCTCCGGAGACCCCCTGCACATCTACACTATCAATAAAAATGTATTTTAAATAATTTTTAATGTGCCGATGTTTGCGCAGAGAGAGCAACGGTTCTCTCTCTGCTGCAAACACATCTCGCCAGGGGACGGCCTATAGTATCATTGATGTGCATATACAGTACTGTATGTGTATGTTAGGGGTTATAGGGATTGTTGTTATACAGTATATACTGTAAATATACAGTATATACAGCATTACAATTCATGAATTTCACGGCTTCAAAGACAACAGCTCGCAAACGCCCCCATGCGTTTTTACACGGCATTGCAGTATTGAATCCAGCCGGAATAAAATGCTTAAATCACTGCCGCGGAAATAACGCTATACACCCCGGGAGAAAATGATACAAACCGCACATCACCGGGATACTCTGAAATTCGCGGAGCTAGCCAACTAAGAATAAAGTTGGTCGCCAGTGTACCAATAATCGTGTTGCAAAGTATTCATAAATACGAAAATTGGGAGAATCGCGTTATAAGCAGATTCGGGTTGTAACGGATCGGGTTATAACGGGGTTTAGCTGTACTATTATTGTTGGCCTGGGCTCTTCAACTAGTTTTCTAAAAGGGCCAGAATTTATTTTTGTAGAAGGACCACAAACATACTGTAATTACATTTTTGATGCATTGAAAGACTTAAGAATGAGTCTGTTGTGACATTTTGCGAACATCTATAACATCTGTCCTATATAGATTTTCAGAGTGAAAAATTGCATTTAGCTACTTAAACAACTGGTATGAAATTAGTGGGAGAACAAAGTTCAAGAACCACATCAGTTGATGCGCCCTGTTGTTGGTTTTAGAAAATAAGACTCCAATTAGTGAAATAATCCTATAGGAGTATTCAATGTTGATAACCAGACTTAAAAACAACTAGGCATTGCAGGTGTCTATTAGTGGCTATCAAATAACATTGGACGTTGCATTCAATGTAAACCACCATTATTTTCATATAGCACTTTTGTTTGTGGACTATTAATAAGAAACAGGGATAAGAGGGAGTTTGAAATGAAATCTGTGTAGACAGAATTACTTGCTAAATCGCTAAAAACTGAAGAATAAGAATTGGTAAGGGGTGTGAATTTAGAAAAAAGTGAGATAAACTTGGCATTTTTCTGATTGGGAGGGGATTATTATCCTATAATTTGCTTGATTTTGAAGCTAAAGAACTTCAATATATTAGCTTCTGACCTGAGGTCCTTTAGTCCCAGTTTAACCTTGAATTGGAGGCCTTCCTCAGCCCTTTTTACTATAATTAGATGAGCTGTGTAAGCTTATGATTGGACCACTAGTAGCAGACTGGTGGTGGGTTCTCATATAGTCTTAGTTCCCCTGACAGTTTTATTAATGTGAAAGAAAAGTTTGCCAAGGCCAGGACCTCAATGGAAACCCATTTGATAAATGACACTACAGAAAACAAAAGTATCATTATGCTTCTCCCTGCATATAAAGTGGTTATGTTATTTACTGTAGTAATGACATCCTTGTTTTGTTAAATTTGAGCTATACAGGTAATTTCACTAAAAATCTAGCATGGTAAAGTTATAATCATGAAAATGCCTCTGCTTGCCATGTGATGCTTGTCATGTGATCTTGCAGTGTAGCTGGCATTTGCTTTAAGTTTCGGAATTAAAACGCATCCAGCAGAGGAGACGTAGCTATGCTATCAACAACAGGCATATACTATACAAGTACAGGTTCTAGTAACACAGGCAATGTACTGTACCTTATAAATCATCACAGTCATCATGGAAGTGTGCAATTGTCTCAACTATATATTGCTTTTAGTACCAAAATTGTAGAATCACTGAGCTGGTAAGAATACTGTACTTTCTGCATCTCAATGGGATACATTCTGTAAAGGGAAACTCAATATTTACTTTTGAAATATCTATTAGATAACTGAGCTGCTTGAATGACAACATTACACCATTGCACAATATTGTAATTTCCCAGCCTATCATCACAACAAAATCATTTTAAAACTCATCGTCTGTCTTGACAGGGTAGTTGAGCAGAAACGTGCAATGCTTTGTCTGTTCTTATAAAAGGTAGACGTGAAGACATGTATTTTGCTTCTGAAAATGCACCTTGACACCCGTTTAACTTTTATTATATTATATTGCGTGCATGATCTGCATAAAATATAAGAACCTTGTCAGTCAGTGTCCTTAAGATGCATATCTGTTAGCTACATCTAGGTCTCATAACGTGGCAGCTTTTTTTAAATTGAAACTTAAAAAGAGATTTTATGGCAAAATATGCATAACTATGGCTTTGTCAGTCAACATAATCAGTGGCTTAGAAGGATCACATTAACTTAAAGCAGGTTGCAAAATACAGTATAGATTGCATACCTCAAAGCATTATATATATGAAACAGTTGGTTTCATAGATGATACCTACAGTATGAATGTAGAGTTTGCACATGTTCCTACCTCTAATTCTTTTTTTAATTATGAAGAAATAAATACTCTTTGCTAAGACAGTGCCCACTTTATGTATGCAGTGTTGGAAAAGATACTACATGCATGTTACATTGGTTTATATAAGTGGTTTGCAACCTGTTTTTTGTTAAGGAAACCTATATGTAATTATATTGTGAAATTCTGGGGAACCCCCAAACTTCTCTAATAGCATGTCAGAATCATATGCATTGTAAGGAACTCCAACCCTCTCTTATAGTGTGCAGGGCCGCCAACAGGGGGAGGGTGGGTCTGCCGGGGTTGGCGTCCCAGGACCGGTGAGTCAGGGGGCCCGGCTGCCCGCGCCCGCTGCCGGCCCGTGTTAGAAAAAAAAGTGTCTGAAAAAAAAGCCTGTGTCAAAATAAAACAAAAAATGAGGAGAGGGGATCCATCCAATCAGGGCCTTCCTCATGGGTGGGGAGTGGGACGGACTAGTAGCTAATATAAGCAACTGCACAGGCGGGTGAAGCGTGTTTGAATGTTCCAGGCTGTGCAGCTGCTTATTCAAATACACACACGTTAAGTACATGCTGTTATCTGTACTGATTGTCTGTCTGACTGTTTCACCTTCACTGTTGTGTGTGTGCATCTGTGTACTGTATACTCTGTGTTTTTTTGTCTCAGTCTGTGTAGTGTAGTGTGTGTCACTCTTGTATCCGTCCCGTCCTAACTTCCACCGCCTTTCCTATCTCCCCCCCACCGTTTTTTTATGGAATTGTATAATGTTGTCATGTTATATATGTGTCATTCATGGGTGTACGTGTGTTTGTTAGTATTCACCTGATATAGAGGAGCAATTATCCAAATTATGCACTTTAATCTAAGCACATGGGGTAATTTGTGTAGACCCTATTTAAGGGACACATCCCAGTGTTCTTGGATACCTCCTGAAGAAGTGCTTTTAATCCTGAAGAAGGGCATGAAAGCGTGAAACTCGTAGAGGGTTACCATACAGTCCTCACAAACCAAATTATATGGTTTAGTAGCGACGTGGCAGCCATTTTGGTAAAGGAGAAGTGGCAGCAGAGGCGCTCCGTAGCAGGGATGGCCCACAGTCGCGCATGCGCAGTTAGGGCGATGCAGTGGCCATTACCAGGTTGCGCAGGCTCAGCAGAGGGTAGCAGCGGCCATTACAGATCGCGCACGCGGCCCCAATAGAAAAGAGGGCCATGGAGGACTACAGCCCCGAGAGTGCTTAGAGGCAGACAGGCCACCTGACAACAGGGAGCCAATAAGGCTTACAGCTTTCCCTGAGAGGAAAGATACATTGTTGTGTGCTCCAGTGAGGAAGCAGAAGAAGCTGGGACACAGACAGGGGAGGGTGGGTAAGTGTAGAGAGCAAGTGGCTCATACACTAGGCCAGACATTCCCCCCTTAGGCCCCAGCTAGGCCCCAATCACCTCAGCTTGTGGTTACTACAGGAACTCCCCTTAGATAGGGACAGGGTCCTGTAGAACCCAGACAAGTGAGGGTACAGCCAGGAAGCATGGATCTCCTGGTATTGCTGTGAATGTGAATCACTCTCTGCGGCTGCAGAGATAAAAGACTTTCTAAAAGTGGATCACTCCATGCGGGAGCCACCCACCGCCAGGCAGAGTTACAGGACATCTCTGAGGAGATCGGAGAGCTTCGGATCCTTTGTGAAGTGTCTGCAGCCCCAGAGGCCCGAGCACTGGGGCAGGTATTGTATTTTAAGTGCTCCAACCTACCGGTACGTCAGGCGCTGATCCCGCCTATAGGTTTTGGGTTTCTTAGAGGACTCGTGGGACTCTGGGTACACGGTGTTGGGGGAGGAGTAAGGTGTAAGGGTATAGCCCAGTTAGGGGCAAGGTTATAGCTGCCAGCTAGTGGCAGAGGGTGACACGGCTGTGTTGCTATGATGTGATGTTATTGTTTTGCCCATATAGTAAACAGTTATATATATCTAGTGTATGTGTTCATTTGAATGTGTCCTGCGAGGAACAACTCCCGCTCTGCTGGGAGCCATCGCAGGTGGAGGCGCTGTACCATATAGTATTGTTCCAGAGGATACACCCCAGGCTCTCACTGGCGGAGGCTCAGACCTCATGTGAGCCTAACAGGTAAAGCACCACACCGGTAATACATATATATATTCTCATCATATGCACCCTACCTGCGATTGGGGGGGGGGGAATATGGGTTACAAATGCATTTTAGTACTACTATTGTATAAATCCATGGTGCACTAATGCCTTTAATACTGTGTACAGTTATGATCTTCTGAATGCAGACAATACATGACATAGTGAGTCACAGAATGGCCACACAGACAATGAATGTATGGAATGTTAATCTTACAAGGAAACGTACAATCAACCTGCAGAACTCACTGCCACTCAATGTTGTGACTGTAAAGAGTATTACTGGGTTGAAAAGGTGATTAGTTGTATTCATTGAGTAGGTCCATTAATGACTATTGGCAGTGTTCGACAAATCACACAAAAATCTACTCGCCCAACCAAAAAATCTACTCGCCACCTAGTCCCGCCCCCAACCCGCCCCTAGTCCCGCCCCAACCCGCCCCTAGTCCCGCCCCCAACCCCACCCCTAGTCCCGCCCCCAACCCCACCCCTAGTCCTGCCCCCAACCCCGCTTTAAAATAAAATATATAAATAAAATACATTTAATAAATTCCTAGTCAGAACAACATTCGTTTTTGACAAATGTATTTATTACATTATACTACAATTAGTCCTTGTTACGTGTGTGTGTGTGTGTGTGTGTGTGTGTGTGCCCAAAAAACTTATTTTAGCGTCTAGATGTTGAGTAATGCCAAGTTTAGCTATGACCTAAGTCAGGGTGTGCAAACTGAGGGGCACGGGATTTTTTCGGGGGGGGGGGGGGGGGGGGGCGCGCAGTTGCAGTTGCCCGCATTCTTCCCCGATCCATTTTAACCTAAATAGCCGGGGACCCGCGACGGCCTGCAACCTCAACTTACCGGGATTCAGCAAGCTTTGGTCACATCGCCATGACAACGTGGGTCATGTGACGTGACGTAAATGACGAGCTGGGGGTCACATGACCAGTTCTTGACAACCTTGAACTTTTTGACCGCAAGCTACCACCAATCCTCTGCAACCGAAATCGCCTCAAATCCCAGCCGCAACCGCTATGTATATTTTGAGAACTAGTCGCAAAAGTCGACACATCTGACAACAATTCCTCCACAAAATCCCTGTTGAAACTCATGCCTAGCAATCCCTGCTCGCCTGACATGCCTGGAAAGATGAAACACAGCAAAACTTTATTGTGCTAAAGTACAGTGTGTCAAGTCTGAGTCAAGTACAGTGAAACCACAATGTTACTGGGGCTCAAGAGCAACTCTCCCTGTGCCGGATGATAGTACTTGGATTGACCAAAGAGGTCGCACCAAGTGACGTGGCATGGAGTCGATCAGGCCAGCTGCCTGGTGAGCTCCGATGGTGGCGCAATGCTTTCTCCTCAAGTCGTTAGAGTGCAACCTGACATTCTGAGCCCTCCTAACGCCTTGGTCCACCGATGTAAATGCTGGACCGCGTCACACTGTTCCGCTGTAGTACCAGTGCCATGAAGGGACCGTGCTGGCAGCTGGAGTATGTGCCCCTGAGGGGCTTGTGGTGGATAACTGCTCAGGACAATCTGTCTGAGATGCCCAGTCTGATTGCCACTGATAACAGGGTCTGGATAAGTGTAAGACCACAGTTAGGTATGATTTAACTATCATATTTTTATTTACAGGGCTCTTTTCCTCTCCAGTCTTCCCCTTTTTAGTTTAATTAAACACCTATTCAGGAACTTGGGTAACCTTTGGGTAAGACAGACATAATGCCTTGTTATATGAAAATAGCACAAGGCTGTGCTGACTTCACATGGCGCTAAGCCTATGCCGTTGTTTTTGCGTATATTTAGCATTGTGGATTTGCGTTACCCTAAGAGAATGTCCATTTCTGATTTTAATAACATGACATTATGAGCCCAGACTTAACAGAGCTTTGTGGATCTTGGCCTAAGTCTGCTAATATCCTGAATAAAAGACCTGTGTAGATGTTGGTTTAATTCCGTATGTCCAGGCTCTACCCATGGGTGTCATGCTGTAAATGTTTGTAGTATAGAAGGAGTCAGAAGAGATCAAGTAAGAACTGCAGCACTAAGCAGTTTTTGCCTGAAATATGGTCACCCACTCTCCGAACTGACCTCTATAAGTGTTTTTGTGGCAGCAGAATGTTTAATGCACTGTAGAAGATAGGTGGTAATATTGTTTTTTTTCCCTCCCTCGTTCACAGAAAGCAAACTGTCAGTGCTGTTTTGATGGTTATGCGATAGTATTTATACTGACATTGTTTAATAGCCAAATTGATTTGTGCCTGTTTGTAATTTTGGTATCCACATAATTAAATACGGCAATTCAATACAATGGTGCAAACGGGACTCATGAATCACACGCATATTGCAGTCCTTTAGCAATATCACTCATTTCACTGTCAATATAAACGGACAGTTTTGCTTTTTGCAATTATTTATTATAACCAAGCTTCACAAAATGTAAGAACCAAGAGTAACATTTGCTTGTGGTCCACAAATCCACATCTTTCAATACCATTTCCATTGAGTGTTTTTTTTTTTTTAATACTGCCAATTTGTGGAAGCAGCTGTTTTAAAAAGACCATATTCTGAGTCCATTGTTGTTTGAGATTTGTGCTTCTGTTGACAGAAGATATTTTAGAAAAATGTAAAAAGTGAAATACAGATTCCTTATATGTAGGCACTTCAGTAATCAATCCAAAGGTTCATCAAAGGAAGTTGCAGGAAAGAGTAGCTGCCATGTTCTTTTCTGTGTCTCAGCATATGGTACGGTGGAAGTCAGACGCTCGTTGTAATTACAATGTATAAAATGATCGTGTTTTTCGTTTTGTTATGTTTTGTTATTATTGCTAAATGAAATTGACAATCTGTTTTCAAAAATGAAAGAGTAAGCTGATAGCAATTGAAGCTTTATGGTCCTGCACATTATCTCTTTGACTACTTAGAAAAATAAGTCCCCCCCATAATAACACATCTTTGCCATTAACAGCTGACCTCTGATGTGTACAGGACAAGTGAAGCTGAATATGCTGTTTTTTAAAGGGAGAGAAGGATTAGAAGAAATGGGATTTAAGTACAGCACAACGGCAAGGCATCTGTTCGGTGACTGTGAACTCAATTTGAAAATGGGAAAAATGCATTTGATCCGTATAGAATAAAGACTTCTGCCGTAAGCAGTCTGAAGTAACATTACAGCAAATTAACATTTGCATTTTTAAAGGAAGCAAGTAAAATGTTGGACATTTGGATTTATACAATGTTTATGTATATATGTGTGTGTGTGTGTATGCGCTGCACCAGGTAATGGTAAGGGTTTCCCCAGGCTCCCAGCTAGCGGAGGCTCAGATCTCCTGGAGCCACAGGTGTGATACAGTTACCAGTAGTCCCTTAGAAGAGGTGTGCCGCAAGGAAAGGGACCGGTTAGACCACAGGGGCCAATGTGAGATTGGGTGGGTCAGGCCGGTTCACAAAAAGGGCTACATTTGGAGGCACTGCTGAGATGATCAGACCTGGGGTGCCCTGTATGTTTTTCTAAATTGTGTCCTATTTTTGTTTCGCCATGGGGAAGCCCTCAAGGCGGAAGAAGCCACGTGCTAAGTTCCCGGCCGCGCGGGAAAATGTTGCCAACAGTTATCCAGGACTGGTGGGAAAACCCGAGCCCCGCCCCCACACTGTGAGTGACTCAGTACCGAGCTCACAACATTCCCCAAAAGACTGTGCTGCTCCTCATCTAGAGTCCACCAGGGGGAGGGAGTGTCGTGAGCAGAAATCAGCCATTTCTGTTCCCCCTAAAGAAAGCAAGGGATGCCGAGAAAAACACCCTTGGCTGTATAGAATCATACGGGCCTCCCATTTAGTCTTGCCAATGGTGGTGTGCCCGTGTGCGTTAAAAGAATGGAAGGTGACGGGTGGCTGGATGGACGGAGCATCTGAGTCACCAGTTGCCCTCACGATGACCGTGGTAGACGGGGAAGAATGCCTGCACGGCCGTCTGAATGAACGTGAGTGTGCCGTTGGGGAGCTGACCCAAGGGCCTAAGTGTCCTGACTGTGCGGCGCAGTTCCTGCAACCCAAACCGCCAGCGGCAGAGGACATTGTTGCAGAAATGGAGTGTTCCCTCCCCGAGGATGAGAGAGACTGCCAGGGGTTACACCCTGATGTGTATGAGCCCTGGAAATTGCCAGGAATGGAGGTCACGGTGCTAATGTGCCCCTGCCTGAGTGAAGCCCTTAAAGAGTCACCGTTAAAGGGATTGCTGGAGCGGACAAAGACTGTGTTGAGACCGCTCCAGTAGTTGTGGCCTCTCCCATTTGCGCGATGGAGCGTTATGTTCGCCATGTGGTGGATCGAGGCAAGAGACTGAACCTCCCTGTCTCCCGTGAGACGAAACCGGAGGGTCCGGCAAGGGTCAATACCTCGGGCCCCTTGCTATTTTTTCTGCGAGAGGGAGAAGGTGGGTTGGTGCAAGGGACAGGTCTTGAGCTCCTAAAGACTCACAGGAGTCAAGGTGGGATACCCTCACCCAATCTGTTAGGGGCACTCCACTCTGAGACTCAGCTGGCCTCGGGTATCCACGCGAGTATCGGTGACCAAATGCATGTTACATGTGATATGATTTATGCAATGTATTTTCCACTGTATAATCCTATGTTGAATGGTTGCTACCCAAGCGAGGTCATTGGGATTCTGCGAGGGGGAGAATGTAGCCCCGAGGTAAATTTGGACTTTCTGGCCCCCCTCCGCGAGTGCCGTGTGGTAGCGGGTGCCACCGGAGGCAGCGACGGACCCGCCGGCACTTCGCGAGGGTGGGGGCCAGTGCAGGGAGTAGCGCGTTGCCCTGCGGTGAAGGCCGGTTGCCGGGGACGCGATCGGGCCGTCGCTAAGGCCGCGATCGCGTTGCCACCGGCCCGGCGGCTTAAGGAAAGGATGCCGCCATTGTGCGTTAGTTCGCGCATGCGCAGTAGGTGGCCAGCGCAGGGAAGGCTCCAGACAGGTCGCGCATGCGCAGGTAATATCCCCAGAGCTAGGGAGAGATCGCGCGAGGGCAGGCATAGGGAGACAGTATACACATATATAGTATATATATATTTATATAAACACACACACACACAAGTGAATAGAACCAACATCGCTAAAGTGAACAATTATACAGTGCTAAAAATTATAACACAAAATAAATTATAGATTGTCACATCAACAATCAATAAAAGGGAGGTGCTAATCTGTGATGACAGATTCTTTCCCTATAAATGCTGCCGGTTAGGTCCTCAACCCCATAGGTGCCGAGAGTATTTTCACGATGGAGAATGACCTAGACGCAAAAAATAGAAGAAAGGGGGAACAGACATAGAGTAGTATGTCCGGACTATACAAGCAGTATATGGTAAGTATTACACTCACAATTAGATGAAGAATTAAAGCCTTTATCCAATAATAATTGGCTCGGGAACAAGGACCTCACCGGAACCGGGGAAAAAAATTACTCACTCACTCACACATAGGGCTGAAAGAGCAGCTCAGTGACACTGATTCGGATACTGAATTTGAACTTGGTTCAATTCCTGTGTTGGCTCCTTGTGACCTTGGGCAAGTCCTTTTATCTCCCTGTGCCTCAGACACCAAAAACATAGATTGTAAGCTCTACAGGTTAGGGACAGTATCTGCAAAATGTCAATGTAAAGCGCTACATAAAATTAGCAGCGCTATACAAGAAAAAACTATTATTATTATTATATATTCATATAAAATACTACAGCAAGTGAATGTTGTTGGATGGCTCAGATCTAAAAAAAAACATATTGGGACTACAAACTTGCCCCTTTGTGATTTAACATTAATGTAGCATTGCACTTCATTTACAATACAAAATGAGGGCAATATTCAAGTTCAAGTCAATCTACCATTGACTCGATGGGAATAATACACGTGGAAATATACCATGATTTTCATGGCTGTCTGCAAGTACTCTTTGGTTGTAGATTTTCATAGGAATTACCCCGTATTACCTAGAGCCGCTTTATTCAGGAAACAATACTCCCCCCTGCATTTTCATAAGAAAGAAATGGCACTTAGCTACATTATTGCTGGTTATAGTTTGAAATGTAAGCATTTAACAGCTGCCTAATACTTTACTTTACTTGGGTTTTCCAAATTCATTAATTTTTGTGTTGTTGCTATTTGAATTTTTTTTTATTTACTAGCAATTCTTGACTTACATATATTTACATTTGGTACATCTTTAGTCCCAGCAATGCATACGTTTTGCCTTGACACATAGACCCCTAAGTACCCACTAATTTAGGCTGGTTGGGGAAGTAGTTTACGTCTCACTTCCCATGTGTTCCAGCCTCAATTTGTTACAAGTGGGTATGTGTGCGAGTGTACTGTATACAGGCATACCCCGCTTTAAGTACACTCACTTTAACTACACTCGCGAGTAAGTACATATCGCCCAATAGGCAAACGGCAGCTCGCGCATACGCCTGTCATCACGTCCTGAACAGCAATACCGTCTCCCTACCTGTACCGAAGCTGTGCGCAAGCAGGGAGACTATAGAGACTGTTACAAATGTGTTATTTACATCAGTTATGCACGTATATGACGATTGCAGTACAGTACATGCATCGATAAGTGGGAAAAAGGTAGTGCTTCACTTTGAGTACATTTTCGCTTTACATACATGCTCCGGTCCCATTGCGTATGTTAATGCGGGGTATGCCTGTATGTATTATTTTGTCTAGACCTTTGCGGAATTGTCAGTATCTGTGCATATATGTATGGTTATGTATGTGAGTGCATACAGTATCTGTGAATCTATGTGTACCCATTAATAATGTATTACATGTGGGTATATGTTCTGTGCATAAGCGTGTACATGTCAATGTGTCAGATTGCCCCCTCCCTAACAATCTTCAGAAGGCAACTCAAAACTCATCTCTTCTCCATCACATTTCATGATCCCCCATTAACCTCCTTTCCAATCTCCTCCCTCGCCCCACCCTCCATAACGCCCATGATCTCTCCTACCCTCACTGCTTCCTAAACCTTCCTAAAGCCTCTCCCAAACCCTCCAAAGTCACCCACCTCACCTGTCCAATTGACACCACTGTCCCCACTGTCCCCACTGTCAGACCCATGACCATGCCACCGACAATATTAAATCCAGAAACCTTATCCCAAACCGCTGCCCACCAACCAAGCAAGCTCTTAAATGCTCCTAACCCATAGCCCAGTCCATAATGTTCCCTCCCCTTCCCACCAAGCAAACAAGTTTTCCAAACTAATGTACAGCGCCCTGGATAAGCGCGCTATATAAATGTTGTTATAAATTATATGTGTGTGTGTATCTGTGAGGGTCAATGTATCTGTGTTCACCGTGTAGATATGCTTTGAGTCTGTCTGTGTGAAATATTCTGTGTGCACCTATCATTGTAACTGCCCATTTATTTTCATCAGTAAGCCGGCTTTTCCTAAAGACATGCTGTTGCTGTTATAAAGTTTTCATTAAACTACACTACTACATTCGTCTTTCCCATGTTTGTACAAGACGTAACGTGGCTCTTGTTCATAAACACTTCAAACACTACCCACACTTGGACATGTTTCTACTTGTATAGAAAGTTCCATTTTAATGACACATTAGCAGTGTAGTCCCTGGAGTCATCCGGCTGATTGATAAACAGCCGCTTTGTAAATCTGATCTAGCATGCTGCTGGCAAACAAGGCTGTGTGGTTTAAGACAGTGGGTTAGGAAAACACAATGGTTTGCAGGGCTTTTAATTCTGGCTGGTCTAAAATGCAGATTTTTACGATGAGTATCATCAATTGAATCTCTCTTTACTTTCAAGTGAAGCGTTGTCTCGAATGAATTATAAATGAGGCATTGTGAAAGTAACTGGATCTGTTTGCTGAAGAGAGATATTGGAAGTATGCAGGCAGAGAAATGCAAGGAAATAGAAAGAAGGGATGGATCTGCCTTATTCATTAGATTTCTTTCTTTTCGTTTGGGTCTCTCAACGCATTGTCTTGTATTATTCATTTCCAATAGCAGCACATTGACAGGTTTGTCTTGTTGCAAATGACCTAAAAAAAAATACAAACATAAAAGTATGGTGTCATAAAATACCACTGAAACGATTGTCGTGCAAGTACAATAAGGTATTGTGCCCGCCACAGGGTCCTTCACTCCACAGTCTAATCACACTACTGTACTTCTACACTATATAATGTAACCCTGTATGCGAAGGGCCAGATGTATGTATGTATGTCTTTATTCATATAGCGCCATTAATGTACATAGCGCTTCACAGTAGTAATACACGTGACAATCATATAAATAACAAACAATACAAATAACAGATCATGGGAATAAGTGCTTCAGACATAAATGTAACATTTCGGAAGAGGAGTCCCTGCTCTGAAGAGCTTACAATCTAATTGGTAGGTAGGAAGAACGTACAGAGACAGTAGGAGGGATTTCTGGTAAGTGCGTCTCCAGAGGGCCAAGCTTTATGTATCGTGTATACTGTAGTATGAGCCACGCTACTCATATGCTTCTTTAAGCAAGTGGGTCTTAAAAGTGGATAGAGAGGGTGATAGTCGGGTACTGAGGGGAAGGGCATTCCAGAGGTGTGGGGCAGTCAGTGAGAGAGGTTTAAGGCGTGAGAGGCTTTAGATTCAAAGGGGGTAGAGAGAAGGCATCCTTGAGCAGAACACAAGAGTCGGGATGGTGCACAGCGAAGAATTAGGGCTGAGATGTAGGTAGGGGCAGAAGAGTGCAAAGCTTTAAAAGTGAGGAGGAGAATTGAGTGCGAGATGCGGGATTTGATAGGAAGCCAGGAGAGTGATTTCAGCACAGGAGACACTGAGACAGATTTAGGAAAGAGCAGAGTGATTCTGGCAGCAGCGTTTAGGAAAGATTGTAGGGGAGACAGGTGAGAGGCAGGAGGGCCGGACAGGAGGAGGTTACAGTAATCGAGACGGGAGAGAATGAGGGCCTGTCAGAGTTTTAGCAGTCGGGCAACAGAGGAAGGGGCGTATCTTTGGAATATTGCGGAGGAAAAAGTGACAGGTTTTAGATACATTTTGAATGTGAGAAGAGAATGTGAGACAGGAGTCGAGTGTGAACCCTAGGCAGCGTGCTTGGGCTAATGGGTGAATGATGGTACTTCCAACAGTAATATGGAAGGAGGTAGTAGGGCCAGGTTTGGGAGGAAGTATGAGGAGCTCTGTTTTTGCCATGTTAAGTTTAAGTTGGCGGAGGGCCATCAAAGATGATATGCAGAGGGACATTCAGATACTTTGGCCTGTACAGCAGGTGTAAGGTCAGGGCTTGAAAAGTACATTTGTGTGTTGTCAGCATAGAGGTGATATTTAAACCCAGAAGATGTGATTAGGTCACCTAGAGAAAGTGTGTACAGAGAAAAGAGAAGAGGTCCCAGGACAGAGCCCACAGAGAGATCGATAGAGGAGGAGATGTTAGCAGACGAGACACTGAAAGCACGATGGGAGAGGTAAGAGGAGATCCAGGATAGAGCTTTGTTATGAATACCAAGAGTATGGAGAATGTGAAGGAGAAGAGTGTGGTCCACGGTGTCAAATGCTGCAGACACGTCAAGTAAACAGATATACAGTAAACACAGCAATAGACATAATACTAGTTAAATACAAAAATATGTCGACCAAATTGGCAAGAGAGTGCCTGGAGCTTAATTAAATAAATGAGGAGCGGCTCAGCGAGTAAAGACACTGATTGGCACTGAGTTTGAAGCAGCGGAAACTGGTTCTATTCCTGGTGTCAGCTCCTTGTGAACTTGGGCAAGTCACTTTATTTCTCTGTGCCTCAGGCACCAAAAACATAGATTGTAAGCTCTGCAAGGCAGGTAATGTGTCTGCAAAATGTCTCTGTAAAGTGTTATGTAAAATTAGCAGTGCTATACAAGAACAAACAATTCTTATTATTAATTGCTGGACAGAAATAGTGAATGATTTTTAGTTTGCCTCTTAAATGTGATACTGTAAAATATGTGAATACATTTAGAATACCTTCCTGTTCTGTGACTTCCTGCTCAATAAGATGTATATCTCTCCTGGTGGGATTTCAGGTACCCCAATCATGGTTAGAACTTTTATGTGTTCAATGACCCATGGATAGATATTTTACTCCATACATTAGGACAGCACTGCACAATCTTTCCTGCTTGGGCCCCCCCTCCCTTACCTCCTCTCCGGCTCCCGGCGGGAAATGACGTAGCGGGGTCACGTGACGCTGCGTTGCCATGGTGACGCGTCACCGAAGAGAAGGTAAGTTAGTTGCAGAGGCCTCACGCGATCCCCCAGCATTAATTTAAATGCCTTGGGGGAAGAGCGCGGGACCCCTGCAACCGCCTGCGCCCTCCCTGAATAATTGTGCGCCCCCCAGTTTGCGCACCGCTGCATTAGGAGACCATCAGATGAAAATGCAATGTCTGCAGCAACATTTAACACTTGATACATAGCATAGGAAATGATCTGCTTGCGCTATGTACTATATGTTTATTGACACCGATCAGGTTAAATAACGAACTGTTGGTGTGACTTTAAGGTGACCGCTCCTTTCTGAGAAATGGTTACCTTTAAAACCACACCAACATTATGTTATTTAACCTAATCAGTGCCAAATTATTATATTTTGAACTCTGTGACACGCCTTATTCCTCCAGTATATTGTGTGCTGATAAAAAAAGAGATGTCACCTAGAATAAATCAAATTTGGTGACCCAATAGGGTTTCTGTTTGCTCCCAGAAATTATATGGACCACAAATTGATATGGAATTGCACAGAACATGTAGCTTTCTTATTAGCTATTGAGCACACGAGAATACAGTATGTAAACAAGCTAAGAGGGGATATTGCTCCTTTCACATTGCCTTAATTCTCTTATATTAGGCACATTTTGGGCAGAAAGTAACGAAAAAGGATTGGTCTAAACGCCAAAAGATAACCCAGCTTTATTTGTGGTAATGTGACAGGAAAAAGACAAGAATCTTATCTCACTCTGTATTCCAGCACTCCTAATAATATTACTATAAAGAGTTTATCATTGGCATGCAAACCTTTTGTTCATGTGAGCTAATTTATCAGTGCAGACCTTTACAAAATCATGTCTTTCCCCACTGTAAAGTTATAATAATGCTAATTGTTTAAATGATCTACATGTGTATTGCCAAGTTGTGGTCCAATGTATATGTTACCCATGATACCAATGAATTCATTCATAAATATAATGACACTATTTGCATATGAATGAGCTCACCAAGTTGCTGCATTTTTGACTGCGAGTTCCCTAATTATTTCAAAACACATATCAATCAGGTCATAAATTGCCATAATGGCAGAACTGCCATTGAACTTTCTTGCATCAAAGAAGATAAGTTACGCTGCTATGCACTGTCACCACGCTATATACCTATCGATAATTTGCAAAATGCGTAACACAGTGCAGGCAGCGGAACGTATACAAAGAATGCTGACGTTTGTATCACTAGGACTCTGCCAGAGAACTTGCCACATGTAATTTGCTTGCGTCTCAGTGTCTGTCAGCAGCATATGTCACAAACATGGATACGTGGCTTCAAAATGACTTACCTGGTGATGTTGCTGAATTACGCTCCTAAAACATCTGTTCCTATGCAAATAAACAGTAAAAAAAAAAGAAATGAAAAAATGTGTGACTATTAAATGAGTCCCATTTAAATATTAGTCTGTCTGCAATTTTTCCTGGGGCATCAGGGACAAAAAATGAAAGCCCATCGCCAGCAGTAATCCTAAAGCGGTGTTTAAAGGAGATGTCCCAGAAAATCAAGGTGCAAATGAATCGTACGACATTAAATCATTTTGTTCTCGGATTTGTCCCGTAACCTATTTGTTTCTCGCTCCTATGCCAGAGTATGCTTTTAAGCATAATCTTAGTAACGATGAATACTTGCTGATGCAATTGTGTCAAGCTGAAGTAACGGCTAGTTAATGTTATTAACATAAGGGTTTGTCCAGCAGAAAATGAACGGGCCCTAATATAACGTGCAGTTGTTGATTATTTTTGGCATCTGACTAATAGTTGTAAAGATCTACTGAAGGCAATATAATTACTCTCAATTTCTTTCCCATAGGGATATTATGGCAATCTTGCCATTAAATTGACACTTAAGTGGATAAACCCTTCTTGCAAAACCGCTGCAAACCTGCAGTAAAAAAGAAACTGTATCCAGTTGTTTAAGGAAAACCCATTTCAACTAAAAACAAATGTGATTTTAGTTCTTTCAACTGGTATCAGTTGTTTGGAGGTTAGTGCCTCCTCCCAGGGTTTAAGCTCACCCCACCCCACTTTTTAAGTAGCAAGGGTTTTTTCATGTTCTTGTGCTGCACAGGTCCATTTTGGCCATTCTCGCTCCAGCAGAGGTAAATGAGAATTTGGGTTTTGGGGTTCTGAGCCTGCTGGGATTGTGTTTATTAAGATTAATGATCTGCATCAAATCTAACAAACTTAATTACCAAAAATGGGTATTCAGCACCGGCAGAAAAATAAATAAAATTGCTGTGCCGCAACACACATTATTAGTTATCTTGAAATGTACAGACCCCGTGATTTTAACCAGTGATTCACAGGAATAAAAGCTGTTTTCATTTTCAATGTATCAACTTCTGATGATCGTATGAAAGTCAGTGAAGTAAAACACGCAAACCATAGGTTCACCTATTAATGAGAGATGTGCTCTGACATCAAGAGCCAGTCTAATTCTCCATAAAGTTAAAAGTTGTAAACATAAAGACAGTCCTGAAGCTTGTGTTACGGCTGGGAGAGAGCATTACATTTCTTCTACAACTGTGCAAAATAATGTAATTTGCTCCATTTGTGTTCCAAGCCGGCATTTTTTTTTTTTTTAATATATAGAAATGAAGCAAGGGGTCTCTGGCGCTGAACCTCATTAATTTCAGTTCCAATTACCCTGTAGGTCTGTAGATTCTTACCTCCGAAGTAGGTGGCGTTAGCTGCTCTGGCTCATCAAGCAGGGATTTCAGGTTTGAAGCTCCTGCTTCACATACACCAATAGGAAGCCATACCGATGATGTCACAGCTATTGGTCCGCAGGGCGGGCAATATCTGAACAGCATATATATTGTGAACCCTGCTTGCCGACAATAGCAGCTACCGGCATCTAATTTGCAGGTAAGTATCTCCGGAAGCAGGTGGTCCCCGGAGCTGAAATTAACAATATATATTTAGGCAATAAACAAAGACAAACTACGCTCAACCAACTTTTGGTAAAGATAGTGTTAATGCAGACACAGAGGAGTAAATACAATGTTGCTAATTTCTACACAAAACAAATGGTGATGTGACTGTGATGCAAAAACCAGAGACAAGACAGTGTTACAGTCCAGAATATGCCAAGTGTGTCACAGTGTCAAATACATGATGCTGAAGTATAGCAACCAGCCTGTGCCCACCGCCCATGTCTGCCTCCCTGCTTCTCCTTCCCAATCCAGCGTCAAATGATTCCGCCGACGTCACCAACGTGGCAGCGCACGGCGTTGCGTTACCGTGGTAACGTGGCTTCATGATGTCATTTGACATCGCAACATCACGGTTGCCACAGCAACGAGATGCTGTGTGCTATCGTTTGTGACGTCCGCTGCGTTATTTGACCCTCGATTTTGAAGCAGAGAGGCAGAACAGAGGCGGCTGCACCGTAAGTAAGTGCTTTCCCATTAGTTCCGATTGGCCGCAGAGAGCGACAAATGCTAATGGAGGTTGACATTTTTTCCGCTCCCAAATTTTGCTGCCTTAGGCCCGGCCCTATCGGGCCTAATGGGAAATCTGACACTGATAGCAACCAAATGTTCAAATGGTAGAAAGTCCTATTAATATCAGGTGCTGTAGAAGGTGTCCTAGTGCAGCCTCTTGAGAGTAAGCAGCTTCCTTTCCTCGAATCAAATTATTGTTTCTAGAAAGGTAGCGCAACAGAGAGACACCTCATGGTGCAATACATTTATTACACAACGGAGCATACGAGGGTGGAACCCCACAGGACTTTGGCTTCCTTAGAGGCACACAGCATTCTCTCTTCAAATAAGCATTATAGTACTCACATTGTGAGTGTTTTATTCTCTTTTGTTTTTATGCTTAATTTAACTGTAATAAATGTATTGCACCACGAGGTGTCTCTCTGTTGAGCTTCTTTTCTAGATTATATATACAGTATATATATCCCCAGCTTGAATTGCCTCTTTACCCACAACAGCAAAACTGGAGCACAAAATCTGCACTCGATTTATCAAAGCAAAAAATCCTATTGTATCCTATAGTAGCCTAGTTGTGCAGCCAGAGACTCAACCACCTACTTAGGTTTGTATTCAAATATAAGGGAGCTATGTAATAGCCATAAATGTCCTGACCTAGATGAATTTGATATGGGTGTTGATTTCAAAATTACATTTGACTTAAATGAATTACAGACTTTGGAGATCTCCAAGAACATCGAAAATCCCAATGAACCATAATAGAGCCCCCATTTTAAGAAGTGTGGTCCGCGCTGACTGGAAGAAAAACAAAATTCCTTCAAAGGAAAGTTTTCCAACTACGTCCAAAAGATGGAGAAATGCAATGTTTTATTCCATGCTTTCTTCAGTAAAAAAAACCTACTCCAGTAGCACAGTAGCATTTTTTGCACATTGGTAAAACTGGAATAATTTCATGAAAAAATCTTGTCCTCAAAATTCCAGACATAAATTAGAGCTTTGCTACATTCAGAATGTGTATGCTATAATTTAGTACATCACAATGGTGAATTTTAATGAACCCCATAAATATTATAATTATTTTCCAATATAGAGAGCTCCTGCAGGAATCATATTGTTGCATGTAATCAAGATAAATGCGTTAGGAATAAGTTTTAACTACAGTAATGTGGGCTTCAGTTTCAAGAGCTCAAACAGAGTACATATGTTATTGTAAATTCATTTAAAAAGCTAATTTTGCTAATTTATTTGGGTGTCAGAAATTATATTTCACTGTCTGTGATTTAGAAATATATACCTCTAGTGGTCTTCATGGCAGGGCCTCTGAAATGTTATGCAAACACTAGTACAGGTGGTCTTCACTATCCATCATTTCGCTTTACGTTGAACGGATTATCCAACGCATCACGATGCGTTCCACGTAACGGATGATCGACGCGGGTCACTTGCATGTCCACGTAACGGGTTCCGAGAGTCACTATGCATTCACAAAGGATTATCGAAGTGTCACTATGCATTCCCAGTAACGGATATCCGAAGTGTCAATGCATTCCAGTATATTTACGTATTATCCGAAGCGTCCACTATGCATTCCACGTAACGGATTATCCGAGGTGGCACATCATCCACGAACGGCTATGAAGTGTCATATGATTCCATGTAACGGATTATCCGAAGTGTCACTATGCTTCCATGTAACGGATTATCCGAACGCGTCACTAGAGCATTCCATGGTAACGGATTATTCCGAAGTGTCACAATGCATTTCCATGTCAACGGATTATCCGACGAGGGTCACTATGCATTCCATGTAACGGTTATCCGAAGGTCACCTATTGCATTCCATGTAACGGATATCCGAGCGTCACGATGCATTCCACGTAACGGATATCCGAATGTCACAATGCTTCCACGTAAAAGGATATCCGACGCGTCACGATGCATTCCACGTAACGGATTATCCGAAGTGTCATGATACATTCCACCTAACGGATTATCCGAAGTGTCACAATGCATTCCACGTAACGGATTATCCGACGCGTCACGATGCATTCCACGTAACGGATTATCCCGAAGTGTCACAATGCATTCAACGTAACGGATTATCCGTCGCGTCACGATGCATGCGTTGAATGGATTATCCAAAGCCGGAATTGATTATGCGACATATCACGATGCATTCCGCGGAACGGACTATCTGACACGGAACGGATTATCCAACGCTTCACGATGCATTCCTCTGAACGGATTATCCAAACGCTTCATGATGCATTCTGCAGAACGGATTATTCGACGCTCACCGCCACCCATTAACATGGAATTCACTTTAAAACGCTTTCACTACCGGACGCTAGTTTTAGACGGATAACCAAGGACCGTCTGTAGTGACTTTAGTGAATAAGTGGCATACAGCAGAGGAAATTATATGAAGGACAAAGGCAGTCAGTAATGATTGTAACAATGCAAAGGCTGCAGGAGAGAACAGTATTGTAAACGGCAGTTTCTACTTTATGCACTGTATATCTTTTTTTTTTAGTGAAACTTCTATGCTGGCACCTACTGTACCATATGAAAATTTCCCTTGGAGTAAATTGCCTTGTTGGAGACGGACGTGCACTCCCGGAAGTAATGTCACTGCTGGCAGAAGAGGCCTCCCGCTCTCGGCGTGCATGCACAGGAGCTGTTGACAACGGCTCTGTGCATCTGCACAGCAGGCGCCAACAATGGCTCGGCACATATGCGCAGTAGGCGCCGCCGACGGCTCGGCGTGCCGGTGTGGGCGCCGGCTGGGCGCATGCACGCACAGATGCAGCACAAGCGGAGCACACACACAGAGACACACAGACACACACATACAGGCACACACGCACAGTGACATACACACACACACAGAGAGAGACACACACACACACACAAAGACACACAGACACAGACACACACACACACACAGACACACAGGCACACACACGGAATTCACAGTTACTATACATATAGAAGTGCAAATAGGTAAAACGGGATGTGCCGCGAATGCGCATTCTAAGTCAAACTTCTTTGCGTTTTGTCACTGAAATTGTGTGTTTGATTTTTAATTAAAAACATCCCCATCACAAATACAATTTCTGTGACAAAACAGTGACAAAATACAAAGATGTGCGTGCTCGGCGCATACACACTTTTTTTTTTCTCCTTTCAAAACCAGATGTTTGAACTTGACAATGGAGTCCTTCAAGAAGCCAAGTATACTAGCAGCGAAACAAGTTTGTCTTCAGAAGCTGTACCTTCGTTTTCCTTCTCCAATATTTAATAGAAGATGAAAACGTTCATTCTCCCTAGTGTATATTTGTGTGAGCCCTTTTTTAGCGAAACCTGGTTGTAGATATTTGGGTGCCATCCATAAACCATACCCCACATACATTTTATTTCAATAAGTATTCAAACGTAAACGGGTTTCAATATCTTATTCACTAGATGAGGATCAAAGATTGATTTTGGAATATAAATAATCATCTTGATTATTGCTCTAAAACAGATGTAATAACATTGATAAGACAGATAATGATTTTGTAATAACGTATTTAACCCATTCACTGCATTAGGAATCTTCAGCTAGTGATTTGATCCTCTTGCAGTGCATCTGTTTAGTTGTAATAGTCACCTACAATATTTTACTTTTTTTTTATATACCAGGGTAATATTGAACTAAAAAAAGAAGAAGCAGTTTCTTGGAAACAGATATTTCTGTTAATGATAACCCTATGTACTGCTCTCAGATTCATTATGTGTGTCAATGATTTACTAGAAGTCAATTTGTAGCTCATTGAATGACGGATACAAATATTTAATGGTTCATGAATTCCTGATTTATGTAAATAAATTGTCGTCCAAATAGAGCTATTACACAGTCAGAATGTAACCCCTTTGGTTGTTATAGGATTTACAGCACATTCCAAAGCATTGGGGCCTCTGTATCAAAGACAAAGGGGTGCGATTCTGGGCAAAAAAAACATCACCAGACGTAACAAAGAAAAAAATCCCATTGAGATCAATACGATTTGTTTTCTTTCATACATCAAATGCAGTTGTTTTTCCGCAAAATGCACCACTTTTGCCTTGGTACAAAATCCCCCCCTTGCTGTTACCTTCGAGATCCAGCAGGTTAATAGAATGTGCTGAGACAAGTAGGCCCGTCAATGCTAGTGAAGCTGGCGATTGGTCGCTAGGTAAAGCAATGCGTTGCAGGCCGCTGTAGCAGTGAAGAGGGTTGAGAGTATTTCACTTTGAACTGGCTCTTGCTTTCTTTCTTTTTCATGTATTTTACAAATAGTCTTGCTGCTTATTTTTTCCAAAGTGTAAGTTTAAGATCAATGTGTGCTTAGCAGAGGCTGGATGGTCTTCTTCCATATACTAGTCTTCACTCTTTTGTGTCTTCGATCTCCTCGTCTCTTTCTCCCCTCATCAGCTCCTACCTTTTCTTTTCAAAGAATCTGCCCCCCAGCTGCCATTCCTCACATCATAGACATGTTGTCCCCAAGCTCTGCACATTCAAAGTGTTTGTATAAAGGAATTTGATGAAAGCATCCTGAACATTGACTCTATTTTGAACAGGTACCGTATACATTTTGGTACATAAGCAATTCTCCAGAAAAAAAAGTCTTTATCTTCCTTTGGAAAAGTCAGTTTGCGTCTGAATAACGAGATGGCTAGGGATCTTTTTCAAATAATAAAGAAGTTCATCCATTTTATTATTGGCATCGTTGTTTTGAAGTACAATAGTTGTTGTTACCATACTGAATTTAAGCAAATTGGAGAGTTTTTCACCTCCACTCTGGTGATTCAAACCAAGGCAAATATGGTACAACAACTTCACTTACATTATTGCACTGGGAGGATATTTAAATCTGTCATTTTGTTTTTGGTAATTTGCTGCATGGCCGTTCCACAGAGAGCAGCATGAGACTATCACTAGTAATTTGATAATACAGACACATTTTGGCCTCTTTGGAGGTTAGTTGTCTTTGTTTCCCCAATAACTCCCTAAATATAGTCATTTTCAAGTGTATTTTATACACGGGCATAACACATGCATTAGGCACAACACAATTTGCCTGATTAAAGCAAATGCATGTTGCTCAAATAATGTTCAGATATGCTCAATAGCTGCACTGTAAAACGTTTCATGTACAACAACTCTGTAGAGTAAATATACAGTACAGCTAAAAATTAGAAAAGTTATTCATAACTTGGAGGACAGACGCAAAGAAATAGCAATATAGGGTAAGAAAAGCAATATTGATAATTGAATGCCACGTTATGGTGTAATTAGGTAAACATTGTGCATAGAATACTCTTTTTTTTTGAGTATCCGGAAAACTGACTGTTTCATTTTGGTGATCTGTGATGTAGCCGAAAGGAGCCAAGTGTATAATATACAGATGTAGCAAACATTAATTACCTTTACCAACGTGGAATAACTCTAGAAATATTGACGCAAATATCTCATTCATTAAAGCGACAACGCATGCATTACCATTGTTTTCAATGGTGCTCCAGGTAAAACTTGCAGTACTAATGCGGTAGCATTAAAGCATCACATCACGTCAACAGGAGTAATACAATTTGCCACATCTGTAGTTTGAAAAGCCAAAGTGTTATTCCAGAATTTATTTTTTAATTCTAATTTAATGCACAGCAGTCTTGTATCACAATAGAGCTTATGTCTTTTTGTTTGTAACATGTCACACACAGTATAAAACTGTAATTGTTGTTGAAATTATAGTCTTTATTTAGGGATTGTTATTATTTCACTTGTGCTTAAATGTATCAGCATTTGAACATATAGCACACTTAGAGATTATTTAGGAAAGACAAAAAAAAGCCTAATGCTCTAAAAAAAAAAAGAGCTTATCTCAGCTCTAAGCTCCATTTCACCATGAAATGATGCTCAGCATGGGAAATAGCCACGTTAAAACCTGCTCAGCAACAAACAAAACCTCTGGGACTCCCGCTATAACAGAAGCCCTGTGTATATGTTTTAAAAGAGCTCGGCTTCTATGTTGAAATGAAAAATGATAAAAAAAAAAAAACATTATTTCATAATTTTTTTTAAGTTAAATAGCTTAATAGATATAATAACAAGAGAAATGTCGTGATGTAAACCCTTTTTTCTATATATTCATATGTGCCACTATTTAGATCAGGGGAGACCAACTCCAGTCCTCAAGGGCCACCAGCAGGTCAGATTTTCAGGATATCCCTGCTGCAGCACAGGTGGCTCAAACATTGGCTCAGTGGAAGACTGCACAACCTGTGCTGAAGCAGGGATATCTTTAGGGCTGGAGTTGGCCACCCTGGTTTAGACTTGTGCTACCTACTGTACTTAATACAAGATGCAACTAGAGAGGTGAATGGAGGTCCTTGATCATTTATCAAAAACATTTTTAATGGCACTGTACAATGGCGAAAACGCGACTGAGCATGCGCCGCCTCTCTTACCCCCCTCCTTCCCCGCTTCCTCTCTCACCCCCTCCTTCCCCGCTTCCTCTCTCACCCCCTCCTTCCTCGCTTCCTCTCTCACCCCCTCCTTCCTCGATACTCTCTCACCCCCTACTTCCCGCTCATCTCTCACCAACTTCTTCCCCTCTTCCTCTTTTCACCCCCTCCCTTCTTCTCAGCCCTTCTTTCCCCTCTCCCTCTCTCACCCCTTCCTTCCCCTTCCCTCTCTCACCCCTTCCTTCCCCTCTTCCTCTCTCACCCCCTCCTCTTCTTCTCAGCCCTTCCTTCCCCTCTTCCTCTCTCACCCCTTCCTTCCCCTCTTCCTCTCGCACCCCCTTCTTCCGCTCTTCCTTTCTCAACCCCCTCCTCTTCTTCTCAGCCCTTCATTCCCCTCTTCCTCTCTCACCCATCCTCTTCTTCTCGGTCCTTCCTTCTCCTCTTCCTCTCTCACCCCTCCTTTTCTTCTCACCCTTCCTTCTCCTCTCACCCATCTCCTTCTCCTCTAACCCACCTCCTTCTCTCATTCACCTGGCTTCAGTGGAGATGGGCAGCAGAGGAGGAAGATGGTGGATGGCGGTGGCGGCAGAAGTGGAGGACTGAAGACCACGGGAGAGGAGCAGGGCGGCACAGGCAGAAGACAGCTGGCAGCATGAGAAGAGGACCGAGGACCATGTCAGTGGAGCAGGGCAGCAGAGGAGGAAGACTGCTGGTGGCGGGAGAAGAGGACCATGTGAGCGGAGAAGAGCGTCACAGGAGAATGGCTGGGGAGGAGCTGCACTGTAGCAGCGGCAGACACTGGAAGTCAGTAAAGACTTCCAAGTCGGACCACTGCGGCACGCTCCTCCCCAGCTTTTCTTCTGTGCCACCCTGCTCTACTGACATTGTCCTCGGTCCTCTTCTCCTGCCACCAGATGTCTTCCACCTGTGCCACACTGCTCCGCTCCCGTGGTCTTCAGTCCTCCTCTTCTGCCGCTGCCGCCCGCCCTACTCACCAGCTGCTAATATCAACTCGCCACAGGCAAACAGACGAGCGTATATGTCGAGCCCTGCACATAAAAGTGATTATGTATAACTTCTTATTAAAATACATGCCTTCATTTCTGCCATTGCTACCAGGTAGTTAACTTTCCCACCTCTCCCAGGTGGCCTGACTTTCTGTCCCAGAATAACTACCCCCATTGAACACCACCCGTAACCCCCCACCCAATAACCCCACACTTTCCCTCAACACCTAACACCCTAAATCTATCTAAGCCGCATACCTATTAGCCAACCAAGGCTAATAGATGGACCACCACTCCATTCAAAAATACAACACAAACTATATAAAAGAACAATTATATAGAATGAAGCACTGTACAAGAAATGTGTCATTTACCCATTGGTTACCCTAGCAGTCATCATGGCATGCATTGTGCATGCCTTTAATTCATAAAGTCTGTATGTATTAATATTATGTTTAGTTATAAATTGCTATTCAATGCATCCCTGGCACCTTTGATCGCAGATTCAGAAACTGCAGCCAAATTAGCGCAAAGGAAAGTAACTGTGAGCCTTTTGGCACTACTCACAACTTTGTCTCCCTTTGCTAATTATTTTATGTAAATGAGCTTCATCTCTCCCCAAAAACATGAGCAGCTAATTTGTATTCAGTAAGGTGATATTGATTCGGGGGAAGAGCAGTAACATATTTTTTGCAAGGCCGGAACGGCTTATTTTGACGTTTTTTGAAGCCATAAAAGTCTTATCTGACAGCAAGAAAGAACCATTCAAACATGTTGGTTAATTTTACAAAGAAAAGCATTACTGTTTTATCCGATAAGGCTGTTCCAAGGTGGTTATTTCATGAATGTCCATCTGATAACGTGCTCAACTATTTGGTGTAGGCATTCAGAACTAGGAATTGTTTTGTAGATACAATCATTTTCATAGTTTAGCTTTATATTTTCAGTCAAACTTGATGAAAAGCAGATAAATAATGGGTTCTACTTATTAAGGAGCACAGAGTTATTCAGGTGGTAAGCAGATGCATGCTGCATTTTTGCATTCCATCTGATTCTGCGGCAGTGTTGCAATAGAGGCAGTTTTTAACCATTTCCAGCCAAACGAGAGATTCAATTGCATATAAAATGTAGCTCATTGGATGTTCATGACCTGTGGAAAAGTAATCAATCTATGGTGACTGTGACTGCCATGATCTTATTCAGCGGTTAAATCCTGCACTGAAAGATACTGGTTGCATCAAATGATCCGCCCTAACTCCTCCCAAGTGCACCATCAATCACTCATCTCACCGCAGACAGACGCAGAAGTCCCCGACAAATGGCGCAAGAAAGATTAATACATATACGCTGTCTGTCACAGGTAGATTTTAGCGTGGGGTGTGACAAAATAATGACGTTGCGCCAGAATTTGTCATTGAATTCAGTGAGTGAGAGATACAGAGGAAGAGATACCAAATTGGGAGCGGGCCCATTGATTTATACCGTCTACCTCCAAAATGATTAACCTATACGCCACCTTGTGAAATACAGTACCTGTGAACTTACCTGGGACATACAGTATTCAAATGTAAATATATAAATCATATTCAAATTAGTTATATGTGTACATGTCCCAGTCAAGTATCCCCCTCCCGCTCCAGCAAAAGCTTTATTGCAGTGCCTGGATGGGAGTACCGCCAAGACATAAGGTTATTTAAAGACAAAAAAAGCGTTATCCTGCAAATTATTACCTTGGTGAAACTCAGGGGAAATGAAGGCTGTTCCCGTTTTAGGTAGCGTGACCAGGACATTTAAACAATAACTTGGGAAGCAGGAGGTCCCCACGGCTGAAATTAATGCGGTTCAGCTCCGGAGACCCCCGTGTTATTAAAATAAAATAAAAGCTGCACGGGAGCTAAAGTGTTAGAGGCGCACAGAGAGAGTGACTGATTCTGTCTTACTCTTACTGCGCGTCTCTTACAGACAGCGGCCCCCTAGCCATAGGCGGGGGGTCACCTGACTGGGGGCTCTGGCCTTCCCCTCGCTGGCCCGCCCCCACCCCTCCTCCCCTGCTCAGGGGAGGAGTTCCCAGAGGGCCTACTTAAGGCCAGACTGGCGGGCAGCACGGCCTCTTTGCTGACAGGTGCAGCCCGGTAGGATTCACACAGTGGGAGTCCCATTCAGATGCAGAGACCCCTGCTGTGTTAATCCCGATGGGCCATTAGTCTCCTTTCTGGCACTCTGCGTGCACAGATTAAAAAAACGTGCCCGCAGCGGATTTCGCGAGGGCATCACGACCGATCACAATGCTACATCTGTATCTCGTTATTTGCCTTGATTTAATGGAGCTTAGCGAATCTGTTCTAAAATGTTTTACCCAGTTTATCAGAACAATGCAGTATTTGTGAAAGTATATAGGAAAGAAGTTAGAAGAATGAATCAACCCAGGCGTCTCTCATGTACTAAACCCATTATGCTAATGTTAAACCACAGCTACCTGCAAATATCCACAATGAATGAACGCATGTCTGCATATTATATTTTAGTACTATACTTGTGTGTCAAATGTTAGCATTATTTCATCATTTCATTGACAGAAGGAGATTGCAAGGAAAAAAAAGCTGTGTGTGCTGTGCACGCGCATAGTAAGTGAAACTTCTTTGACTTTTGTCACAGAAATTGTATTTGTGTTGGTGATGTTTAAATTAAAAATCAAAATACAATTTTTGACAAAACGCAAATAAATTTGACTTAGAATGCGCGTGCTCTGCACACATCCCCTGTATTAGCTATTTGCACTAAGTGTGAATTCCTCGTGTGTGCCGGTGACTGAGTGTGCGGTTGACTGAGCGTGACTGCGACTGCGTGTGACTGCGACTGCGTGTGACTGCGACTGCGTGTGACTGCGGGTGAGTGTGCGGGTGACTGCATGTGCGGGTGAGTGTGCGGGTGACTGCGTGTGCGGGTGAGTGTGCGTGTGACTGTGAGTGTGCGGGTGAGTGTGCGGGTGACTGTGAGTGTGCGGGTGACTGTGAGTGTGCGGGTGACTGTGAGTATGCGGGTGACTGCGTGTGACTGAGTGTGCGGGTGACTGAGTGTGCGGGTGACTGTGAGTGTGACTGCGTGTGAGTGTGCGCGAGTGTGCGGGTGCGTGTGACTGTGCGGGTGACTGTGCGTGTGACTGAGATGTGTTTTACAAATAGTCTCACCCTTTATATTCTGCATGAATACACCATGTTTGTAAAATTAGTACCATTATTATAGTGTCCTTTGCTCAAATAACTGTGCTCTCTCCTGCAGTCAAGCACAGCACCACTGAGGTTGTATTAGTACTGTGACCACTGCATTTTACAATCTGATATATTGCTGACTTTGTATAGATCAGATATTTCCAGTACACAGAAGAATGTTATATTCCATTTGGGTTGACAGTTGAGATTTGTCATACAGATACCTTGCTATTTCCTTATCCCTGAGTATTTACTAGCACTGAGATTTCCAGTGTTTAGTGTGTCCTGTTCTGACAGTCTTTCATTGTTCTGCTGAAGGCTCATGCCAGTCTGGATGGTTCCTTCAGTGCATATTAGCAGAGAGCACAGGACACCAGGAGCTGCATGCAGCTATATCTCACCATCAGAAGCAGCATCTGACACTGACTGTACCTTATTTATCTGACACTGACTGTACCTTATTCACACACACACACACACACACACACACACACACACACACACACACACACACACACACACACACACACACACACGCTGCAAGGGCAGGGAATGCACATCCACTTCTGCCCTGTCCTGCTACTCGCTGCACACACACAGAATCACTAGGACTGTGATGTTTTCAATGTGATGTCCCTCTCCCCAGCCTATTCTTCCTTTTGATATATTTTAATGTGGACATCATTGCCAGGTCCGATCTCCCTCCTCCCTCCTCCCTCCTCCCACCTCCCTCCTCCCTCCTCCCACCTCCCTCCTCCCTCCTCCCTCCTCCCACCTCCCTCGGCAATTCAGCATGTCAGCGACACACTGCTCTGCTTCCTCTCGGTTACCCTTCATGATCCCTGGGCTCCTCTCCTCTGGCAGCGCTCAGTCAGCGGGACACAGGGAAGGGGAGGGAGGTGAGAGGCTGAGCAGCGGCTCACTGAGTCTGATTTAAAATCCCCGCGCTTGCTACACCTTTCACTCTAGCACCGGAAGCTCTGCGGCAGCCATCTTGCTATACCCATGGCAGCTGACGTGTGGGGGTAACAGCGGCCGTTAGGAGCGGCGCCGGCGGCTATCGCCGCCGCCGCCGCCGCATGTCACAGCGGGTGTGTGTGGGGGGGAGCGGTGGCTGTTAGGAGCGGCGCCGGCGGCTATCGCCGCCGCCGCCGCAGGTCACAGTAGATGCGGGGGGAGGGGAGGGGGGGGGAGCCATGACGTCACTTCCGTTTCACATTTCCCCTCCAACTCTCCCGTTTTACTCCATCAGAATAGGTGCCACTAAAGAAGTTTCACTTCAAAAATAGGACTGTTTGAAAATGCCTCTAATGGCTTAAATTAGTGGTTCCATGTTTTGAACGACTTCCATGGAATTTGTTTTGTAGCCATCTTATGTTCAATGATAATTAATTTTTGGATGAGAAAATCAGTGACCTGTCTCATTTCAAATGCCATTCTGATAAGGAATTTGAATAATATGATTGAAGTTTTCTTTCCACCAGTTTTTATACCTAGGGAGGTTTTTGATAGGGGTTAGGTCTAAGATATGTAACACTAAATCCTTTTTGGGCTTCTTAGGGCCTATTCAGATTAATTATTTCCCACTAATATGCTTGTGGTGATAGATGATGAAAAGTTTAATGGGAAGTCAATTACATCAACTGTTTGAATCTCATGCACTTCAATTATAAGCTTCACATACTAATATAATTATGTTTTTAGGCTCATTTGGAAAAGCTAACATAAGACAATGAATATATCTGTAACTTCAAAGCAAATTTCTTTCTTATTCTTTTTTTTCATTGGCTTCAGTTTACTGGACTGCATCAAAATAGCCATGGAGACTGAAGTTATCCAAGTAGACGCATTTCAAGTATAGGGCATGTTGATTTACAATGTATCTTTATATGCACTTCCTGGAAGATGAAGCTCCCATCTACACCTTTGCTAGAGAATCGATACCACCAATGTATTAAGGCAAAAGTGAGGCCAACATGGGCTTTGGGAGCAATATAATATATGTTTTATATACATCTGGACTAGTTTGTCACAAAATTAAACCACTTTTGCCTTGAAACAATAACTCTCTAGGGGGGGTTATTTATTGAACTGTGATAGTGCCCACCTGGTCACTATAGCAAAGAAACTCCCATTGACTTCAATAACACTATTGCAGTTTAACGAGTAAACCCCCTGTGCTGAATGTGTGTCTGTATGATGTTCGTTTGTCTTCTCCCCATGGAAGAAGATATGAAATATAGTAAATCTCTTTCAGAGTTCTTTGATTTAACTTGTACAGTAGGAGAGATTTAGAGCAATAGACAAGTATTTGGGGAGAGCAGTATAGAATTAGAGACTACACCCACACTCTGATTCCTTTGCAATTGTAGTATAATTATAAAGGGTAAAATCTTTTTATTTTCATGTATGCTTACAGGTGTAGTATCACTTTTAATGGCATACACCGTTACTGAATTTCTGAGGTGCTAGCTTGCTACAATTTGTAATGGGTTAAGAGTTATCTGGTATATAAAGGCAACGAAGGGTGGGTAGCTGTGTTGGTCCTTTCTTCCATGTAGTAACAAAGGAGCGAGTGGGAGTAGGTGGTATGATGCCTTTTATTTGACCAACAAGTACAGTAGTTGATATGTTCCAAGCTTTCAAACCTCTCAGGGTTCTTCACCGGGTTCTGTACTTCTGCATACTTGATGAAGGACCCCGAGAGGTTCGAAAGCTTGTAACATAACTACTTGTTGGTCAAATAAAAGGTCACTCCACAAGTTCCAGGGGGAGCATGATTATAACCCAAAAAAGAAGAATCAAAATATAGTGCACTTCTGACGTGACAGTTTTAACTTGTGCTGTATAACTTGGCTCGTATGAGATTTCTACTTACCAAAGGTAAATGTAAATAGGACCTTTCTCCAGGCTGTGATAGATGATCGGATCCTGTCTTCTGTTTAGAGTGGTGTATTCTCTCCGGGTAAGAAAGATATGGCAAACATGGTGCAGATTAGATGCATAACATTTGTATTTAAGTATATACAATACTCACATTTAGGACATACGGTAGTATAAAAAATCAGATTAACTGTGGAGGCTTTGAGATGGTGCTGGAGGAGTGTCCTTAGGGTCTCTGCCTCTCTCCCTGCTGGATTAGAGTTGTCTTGTGGGTCAGTGTGTTGTGGTGAGTCTGGGGCTGTTTCTCTTCCCTGGCGTCTGCTCTCTCACTGGCTGTCTGACGTCACTTCTGCATGCTCGTGTCGTGTCACTTCCTGGTGTCCAGAGATCGTGTCACCTCCGGATCCACTCTACTCAGCTCTCCGCAGGAATTAATAGGACTATCTCCTGATGAAACAGCCAAGACTGAAATGTATAGAGAACCGAGAATCAAGAGAGTTAAAGTGCTGAAATGCTGAATGCAGAGATTCCTGCGGAGAGCTGAGTAGAGTGAATCCGGAGGTGACACAATCACTGGACACACGGAAGTGACACGACGCTAGCATGCAGAAGTGACTTCAGATGCAGTCGTAGCTCGCGCCGACAGCCGGTGAGAGAGCAGATGCCGGGGAAGAGAAACCGCCCCAGAGTCACCACAACACACGGATCCACAAGCCAGCTAAAACTGTCACGTCAGAAGTGCATTATATTTCGATTCTTCTTTTTTGGGTTATAATCGTGCTCCCCCTGGAACTTGTGGAGTGATATATGTGGAGGACGATTTCGGAAACAAGTCCTCACCAGAGGATTATGAGCCATATTTATACCCATCGTTAACACTATATATTAATATAATATTCACTTGTAACACTTTCATAAATTATAATCACTGATTAATTTCACTCTATGATTCACTGTGTAATAAGCACCGTCCAATATCACTGTGTGGTGTTAGGTCAAATAAAAGGTATCATACCTCCTACTCCCTCTCCCTTCTGTGTTACTACATGGTATAAAAATACATTTGATTCTGCGTAATCATTTTATTGAAATAATAGAATATATTTATTGACTAATCTGGCAAAGCGATTTCTCTAACACAACAGTGGAGTACTCCCGCCTACTATGGGCCTTATTTACTAAGCAGCATAAAACCATAAGGAAGGAACCTGATTGCCAATTCATTTGAATGGAACATAAAGTGCTTTATGACCTAACGCCGCTAGATAAATCTGGGCATATGTCTCTTTGTAGCTATGTAAGGTCTAGTAGTTTTAATGTAGAATAAAACACAAATGCAACAAAACTGTGCACAGTATGTATAATTTTAGGAAAAGACAGAACTGATTTCCAAACAAATAGAAGATTTCAGCTGTAGAGCAATATTTGCATGCTGAATAAAAGATGACAATAAACCAACATTTGCAGAGCTACAGTACTAGTGTTATGTGTTTAGCTTGTTCTTTCTGCTTTGCCAGCATACTATCATCACCACTAGGGATGTGCTACAATCTGCATAGAACATATTAGAGTTAATAGTCCCTTCAAAGCTCCAGGGTATTTAATGCATTTTATGTCCATCAAGCACAGAAAAAGCTAATCAGTACAAATTAGTTTTTATTGAGGAACCTTTCCAAAGCTCAAAATAGGTTGTTTTCTCGTTTGTTTTCCTTTTAATTTGCAAAAGCTCCATGTTTACATCTGTACTGGTGCAACTGTGGGCAATTCTGCTGGAGAAAGCAATACTAAATTATATATTATATATATATATATATAATATATATTATATATATATATATATATATAACCAATGGAATTTGTTTCATTTGATACGTTAGTGGCAGTATTTTTGTACCACTTTTTCAGATGGAAGAGTTTGATATGTAACCCTCCAAGTCTCCCATCTCCAAAACTAGGGTAAAACTGGTGGAAGAAAAACGAACAGGTGAAGGAGAATTGGAGCACTACTAGGGCAGTGGAAAAAACTGCAGGAGAGTTGGTCCCATAATAAAACCGTTTAATGGATCAGTGCATAAGCTACAAAAACGAGCCCAAAGGCCCCCACCAACGCGTTTCGAGCTACACGCTCTTTATTAAGGTGCATACTGATCCCTACTAACCAAGTACCTGATATACTTTCGTTTTCCCGCCATCTGCCGCCCTCCATCCGTCACCAGAACACGTCACAAGTGACGCACCATGCGCGGCGTGGAGTTATGATGTCAGCGCGTCTACGAATGTATATTAACAAACAAAAACTTTATTGACACTTATACCAAACCATAACATAATCCCCACAATGAAAAATTTATTAATAAACAAAAGACCTGGCAAAATACAATGCCTTTATCTCAACGTAATTAAAAACTAAAAACACATGTGTCGTGTTCTGGCGACGGATGGAGGCGGCAGATGGCGGGAAAACAAAAGAATATCAGGTACTTGGTTAGTAGGGATCAGTATGCACATTATGAAGCGCTATGTACATTAATGGCGCTATATAAATAAAGACATACAATACAAGTATGGGCTTATATAGCCATTGATCCGTGTTAGAGCACCATACAGCTTTTGTTTTTCTTGGTGGAAAAAAAATGCACCAAATGGAAAAAAAAAAAGCCATTGACTCCTAAGGAGTTTGTGTACAGTGTCCTTGCAAAGAAGATGACTGGCTGCTCCATTTTGTGATTGAGGTTACAGTAAATGTAAGCAACCAAGGGGACTATGTATTAACAACTTAAGTACATTTGGAAACATTACTCCAAAAATAACGCAAGCTGCACCATTGTCACCCTGCGTTGGCTTTTCATTAATGTATCAAGGCGCTTTGCATCAGTTTTTTTCCCACTTGTATCAGTTAGCAATGTGGACAGTGATTTTGGAGCAGTAACGGGAAGAGTTGCTGGGAACAATAGTGTGTAGCCCCCTTTCCCTATGCCTAAGCAAACTATGCGGGCAAATCTGCGTGCTGCTGTACCTGTCTGCTCAAAGGAGGCCTAAGCTGCGGCTTCTGGGAGCCTGGGGTGAGCTCTATCTCCTTGTGAACAGCGCCTCCACCTATTAGGGATCCCAGTGTCGGTGGGATAACCCCTCACAGGAACCAATACTACAGCTATAACACAACACGCAATATATATATAACTGATTTCTACTATAACAATGCTACACATATAACAATACCACGTGAAACAGTGTAGTGCAGTGACCCCAAAATGTAGTAGTTCCCCCAAAGTACTGAGGGTGCAGTGGCACAATATCCATTGGCGTCCATCCCAGCAATCCCACCCAAATGTGAGGTAGCGCTACCCCCTGTAGATGTTGGTGCACGTTGGGGACCTGTCTGGGTACTCCAGTACCCAGGTGCTGCTTGGCGCGGTGTGTTGGAGAGGGTCCCGACACAATTACCCTCTCTCCTAAGGGTTCTGATCCTCCTCGCAGTGTGAGCTCCAGCCAGAGGGTCCCAGGCCGCAGAGCACCGCGTGGCCGTCCGGTTACTGGGACAGAGTGTTGGCAACTCCGCAGGTATAAAAGGTGGGGAGCCATCTTTTATCATCAGAACCCTAGGAGGATCCTGTCCTCTAGAAAGCCTCCAGGGATCCCTAACATCAGGGATCAACTTTATCTCAAACCGAACTTTGATCCAATGAAGGGGAGTCTCCAAGCATAGCCTGTGGGGTAAGGAACAGCTTCTCTTGTTATTGTTTTCTAGATACAGACTAGTTCTTGTAGTATAGGGACCTAGAGTTCCACACCAATAGGAGTTATTTTGCCATACAAGGGTGAAGGAGGAAACCCTCCCTATATACAGTCTTAGATTGGAGAATGCTTGCGGATGTAATTTATTTATTGCCTGCACTGAACCCCTGTCCTGTTGATGATGAAGAGATGTTGTTGCACTAAATAAAAAAGTAATTGAAAAGTTCCTGGCACACTTTCTATTTTTGGTTGTATCACTCCTCCGTCACAGCCAAGGCCTCAACCCACGGAGAGATGCCCTGGGAAAGAAGATAAACCCACTAAGCTAACACTCACTTCTTGGAGCAGGTACAACCCTGTCAGAGGTGTCACAGACATTACTATCCACACTATTGTAGCCAGTCTCCTGGGACTACTGATTTCCTGGCCTCATAACAATGTGGGCAGTGTTAGAAGTAGACTATGCTGGGTATGTTATATTATTCATTATGCATGTTCAATAAAGTTCAGGACTAGCCTGTGTTTGTAAGGGGGGCTATGGCAGTGAATGGGATAGCTTACAAGCCACTCCCCAGGGAAGGAGTTTTTTTTAATATAGTATAGAGTTGAGTAAGGGGTTGTGTGCTTCTGAGATAGACTTCAGAGTGTGCAGACATTGAAGAGAGTTCTCCTGCTAGACGAGTGTGCTGTGGCCTAATCCAATAGGGGATAGGGTACTAAGGCTATGTGATTCAGTGTATGTATCTGGCTGTTCAATAAACTTCAGTCATACCAACACCTGGCATAGTATTTGAAGGACAGGCTTTTGCAGCAGGAACCAGAGTCATACATCTGTTCACTTATTGTTCATTATTCCTGTGGACTGTCAGAGGACTGGGGTTTATGCCCTAGCAGCTTTGCACTGCCATTTATGAGTAAATTGGGGACGGGCCTCTGAATCGACACCAGGGACCCTGTGCACCCACTCATCAAGTATGATGAAGAAAAAGGGGGAACAGCACTTCGAGGCATCACCGGGGAGGTTGTTGCACTGCCCTTATTAGAAGTAAAGAAAGAATTGGGGATGGGGCTGAGGCGACACCAGGGATTCTGTGTACCACTCATCAGAATGATGAAGAAAAGGTGGCAATAGCTCTCTGAGGCATCACCTGGGAGGTTGTTGCACCAAACCTTAATACAAACGGACAGCTGGGGGCAGGTCTCTGAGGCGACACCAGGGACCCTGTGCACCCTTTCATCAAAACAACAAAGATGGGGACAGTCCTCCGAGGCGTCGCCGGGGAGGTTGTTGCCTAACCAAACTATATCTAAAGAAGCCGGGGGGGGGGGGGGGGGGACAGGTCCTTGAGGCGAATCCAGGGACCTTGTTGCTCCCCTCCACAACCCCGCTGATACAATGTGGGGGCAGGTCCCTGAGGCATCTCCAGGGAGGCTGCTGCTCACCATTGCCACCAACTGTCAAGGGGATGATCTTCGGATGGACACAGGAACCTAGCAAGAGCTGGAGGAACCAGTATAAACAGACACTGACAGACAGGAAGGGGAAGTTTATATAGCAGGCTGAGAGTTAGCGCACATGTAAAGAATTGTCCGGTTTCAGGGTCTGGAATGTTCCTTGAGAGAGATAACAGAGTAGCAGCAGTCCCAGTGGATAAGCATAGGTACTGCAGGCTAGAACATATCATTGACAGAGCTAGCAGAGTAGCAGCAGTCTCGGTGGATAAGCATGGGTACTGCAGGCTAGAACATGACATTACTACCCCCTCCCAAGAGAATTCTCCAGACGATCCTTCCTAGGCTTGTCTGGATATCTTTGGTGGAAGGCTCTGACTAGCCATGGAGCATGTACAAAATATTTGAGTTCCCAGGACCTCTCCTCTGGGCCATAGCCCCCCCAGTGGACCAGGTACTGTAGTCTCCCTCGGTGTAAACATGAGTCCCGGAATGTCTTCAGCAGGGAAATATTAAAAACAGGGTGTATTTTAATAGCCTCTGGAAGCTCTAATCTGAAGGACACTGGATTTATTAGTGCTGAAATGTGAAAAGGCCCAATGTATTTTTGTCCCAATTTAATGGTTGGAACCTTTAATATTAGATTTCTCGTAGAAAGCCAGACCTTATCCCCAACGTGAAATTCTGGGAAGGGTCTGCGGTGTTGGTCTGCTGCTCTTTTGTACCTTACTTGAGCCTCATGATGTGTCTCTTTGAGGGTCTCCTGGACATCTCGCAGAATCTCAAGTTTCTCTGTAACTGCCGGAATGGGACCCAAAGATGGAAAATGAGGAATAAAGGTTGGAAGGAACTCTTCTGTGTCAATGAATGGTGTGAATTGTTGTATGAAAACTCAGCTAGTTGTGAAAATCAATCCAGTCATCCTGGAGATGGCAAACAAAACATTGTAAGTATTGTTCCAATGTCTGATTGGTCCTTTCGGTCTGGCCATTGGATTGTGGATGATAGTCAGATAATAAATGTAAACGAATTCCTAGAGAGGAACAGCAAGTCCTCCAAAATTTTGAAGTGAATTGCACCCCTCTATCAGATATGATCTCATCTGGAGCCCCTTGAAGCCGGAATATCTCTTTCACGATCAACTTGGCTGTCTGAAGGGAGATTCTGTGCAGCAATGTCCTGATATCCTCCCCACAACATCGCAGAGATCTCCTGCCTTCTGTTTACCAACCAGGTATGAAACAGCAGCCACAGAATACACCAGTAGCAACAACATTTCCCAGAGGGTGGGAGAAAGAGGGATACATATATTTTATGTACACTCTATTCCTGAGCCAGCGGGATAGACGTGTTACACAAATAAAGAATGGAAACTTATGTTTGATGTCTCAAGTTTAGATCAATTTTAATATTCAAAAAACGAAATCTTCAACAAATCCCAGCACCTTCTCAATCATCCCCTGAACCCTCTTCAATCACCCCCTGAACCCCGTTCAATCACCCCTTTTTATCAATCACCTGCTTTAAAGGGTTGTCAGAGCGGCAGTAGTTCTCATCCTGAAATTAATCTGACCTTTTTGAATATGATATCTTGCAAAAGAGTTGCAGCAGAGCAGCAGCAGCAGCATTCATCCCAGCAAGAGGTCTCCTCACTATTGAACAAAACTAACAATAATACTAATAGCTATATCCATTACTAGACAGCAGCTCAATATTAAACAACCCTAATTAAAAAATCTAAACCAATATCAAAGTCATTTGCTACAATGTACGGATGTGTGTTTGCTAAGCCTTGCCATTTTTCCCAGGATGCTACATTCCATTGTCTAGAACAGAACTTGACAGCACCTTTTTTTGCCTCCTTTATTATACTGTAACAGTACAGCGTAAAAAGGAAAATGTGCTGTGATAATCCTGTAGTCCCTAAATCATGCAGATGGCACTCTCCTCTAACCCGCTGAGATATTATGCCCTTGACAATCCTCCAAGTCCTGTGCACGGTGGATCCATCAATTGGATGCTGCTAATTTGAATTAGGCACATTATTTTTCTTAATGCCACTTATATTTTCCAGCACAGTAATGTGTTACATTAATCGCACTGCAGTTATCTGCAAAGCTGTTCTGCTTATCACTTTTTTTTAGCAGTTATGTTTGCTTATATATATTTTTCTCACCATAAACTGAATTTGTTATAATTATTCACTGAGACTGACGCAGCGAGTCTCACAGAAAATCAGCGACATGACTGGTATACAGGGTTTGTAAAGTGCTGCACACACGAGTAAAAATATATGAACATACAGTGCATATTGTCTATGTCAAATACTGTACAGCTGCATTTGTAGAGCATTGTTCTACTGCATAATTAAAATAAACTTGAACTTAAATGTTATATATCCCTTTGCTTAAAAAGCAATAAATGTTAATAGTGTTAAACGTGTCCTGCTATTCATTTGGCAGAAAGTAGGTTTAAGATGCCAAAATAATTACAGACTAATAATTAAGGGAACACATTCACTACCGCAGCTAAATGCACTTTATTTTAATGTAACTATTTGAATTATTTAGCATAGCCATACATTGATGTGACAGAACTAACTGCAGTGTACCTTATCAGATAATTAAGTTGTACAAACATAACAAGTCTTCTGAGCAGCAAGGATACAATTAAAATAATATATGTGTGGGAAAGCTGCAGACCTGAGTAAGGGAAAAACAAATCTCATTAAAAATACATTGCGCAGAAACTATAAGGGCTTGGTTACCGTGTTTATTGAAGAGCATTGATGCTGCAGTTTATTTAGTTAGAAGATGGGACATGATTATAACAAAATGTACCACGTATAATATATAAATATATGCAGTTCAACATATGCAATGTATAACAGTAAATCAAGCATCTGGAACATGTAACAGCGTTATAACATTAAATATCATGCAAACAGTGCAAGCATAGTCTTGCAAACACAGAGCTAGATAAAAAAAACCCTTTAATCAAACAGAATACAAATAATATTCTCTTTCATTTTTATCAGCTATTTGAGTTATGTATATTTACAGAGGCCTAACCAAGTAAGTGTACTTAACATTGCACACACATAAGCAATGAGAGACACGGGTGAGTCTATTTATCCAAGTGTCCAGGTTGCAGAACTGGAGCACAAGCAGCTCAATGAATACCGGCTTTATTAAAGGAAAAGATCCCATTGCTTTCAATTGATTTCCCCTTTCCTGATGAATCTTTTGCTGATTAGCTGTAATAGTACCGCAGTTTTGCATTCTGGAGACTGAGCCCACAGAGAGCTCTGCATGCTGATGTAGTAAGTCTTTTGCCACGTGACCACGGCAAGGTGCGAGATGACAGCTACATGAGCACTTTGTTGTCCATGCCTCATCCGCTGCTTGGCTACGGTCAGCCGGCATAATTATTTGTGTGGTTAGTTATGTTAGTGCCGTTCAGTACATGTTGCCGGCAGTTGGCGCATTCAATATCTTGAGTAGTCGCAAGTGAGCTCCAGATTGCAAATACGGACTGTAAATGCCGGGGATTTACAGTATATTGGTGGCAAAACAAGGGCAGGAATAGAATCAGACATAGAAAAGGAAAAACACCATTGTTTCACAGTTTTATTTTGGTTGATTTATCTTGTGATATTTTCTGCAACAGTTTTGCAGCGAGGAGCATGGCCACGGTGACGGGTGGGGGGCAGTGGGGAGATGGGGCTGCTGTCCTGGGCAGCTGGGAGGAAGTTCCGCTCATGCTCAATACCAGCGGCAGGCACAGCACCGTCTCCAGCACCTCCTCTCCTCATCAACTTTGGGGCCTGGTTTGTTTCGATACATTGGAGCTTATGCAATAATGTGCAATAGTGCAGATTCGGCAATACGGCACAGAAACTCCTGTTGAATATAATAGGGGTTTTGTGCGGTAGGGCCCCAATCGACACTATGCCACTTTATTGAATTAGCCCTATAGCCACCAAGTTATATAGGACGGAGGTAAAAGCACCAGGCAAACATATAAAAAACATACACCAGCATTCACTAAGCACCAGTGCTGGGTATAACTCCACAATCCAGCGTTACCTGGTATTGAACGGGAGGTAATGCCAGATTGGGGTGTGAATCTGCGGTACCCCGCATTGGCGCTTAGTGAATCTCCCCCACTGGGAGAAGGGAATCCCCACCGAGAATACAGATGTAGCCAAGGTTATATTGCATCCGCTCATCACACAGAATAGCACATATTTTCCAAATGATTCAATGGCAGTGATGACACAGAATATCCCATCATAACGCGCCAGTGGGTACAATAACCTTAACTACATCTGTACCTTGCAATTGAGCAGTCAGGGTGAGAAGAGACTTTGGAGTTTTCCATATTCCTGTCGTTATTTTTATCAAATAAAACACCCTTTTGCTGTCAATTGACTTTTTTCTCCATTCTTTTTGTGCAATTTATTTTACACAGTATATAGACATATAATATATATATATATATATATATATATAATATATATTAATATTATATCATATTTGATGCGTTGTGTGTGTGGTGTTGTCATATATATATATAGTTTCGTAATATCTCATATTCTATATCTCATTACTATACTATACGTATCTTCAGTTCTATAATATGACAACCAGTGTTTCCCAGGCGAGAATGCAGGATACAGAACTCAAGGTAAGCAAAAACCTGTATTTGTCAAATACAAAAGCACACTTAAATCCATTTGGATTTAAGTGTGCTTTTGTATTTGACTAATACAGTCTTTTTGCTTACCTTTGAGTGCAGTTTCTTGCTTTCTCGCCTGGGAAACACGGTTGTCCGCATTGATACTTATGGAACATGCAACCTTGATTTACATTGTTTGCTTGGAGTGCACCGCTGCTTCTCTCTTTTGGACTGTGTGTATACTGTATATGTGTGTGTGGGTGTGTGTGTGTGTGTGTGTGTGTTGTGTTGTGTGTGTGTGTTGTGTGTGTGTGTGTGTGTGTGGTGTGTGTGTGTGTGTGTGTGGGTGTGTGTGTGTTTTGTGTGTGTTACTGTATATATGTGTTGTGTGTGTATTGTGTGTGTGCTCTTTGTTTTGTCGTCTATCTCATCTCTTTTCTCCTCTCTCTCTCTCTCTTTCCTCTCTCTTCTCTCTTCTCTCTCTCTCTCTCTCTTCTGCTCTCTTGTCCGCTCCTAATCAACAGACATTCTTTCACTTTTAGGTCCCTCTGTTATTCTGTATGAGATCACGTCTGATCTTTTAAGGTTCTCGGCATCTGCCTTACAGTTTAAAAATCAGCTGTTCATCTGAAGTTACCAAATTATTCATACTCTTTCTGCAGTCATTAAAGTTTGGAAAGGAGCAGTGGAGAGCTTTGATGCAGAATATCCTTTCATGAAATTAGTGGATATGACAGGGTTAGGTAATGTTCCACCGAGATGAAGTGGGGAAGAACATCACTAACCTTTTAGATTCAAGAGGCTTTATGCTTTTCATTTGCTACTTGATGGAGGATTACTGTAGGACGGGATTATCTAGCAAGTTTCTATTTTCATTCAGGTAGATTTAGCCTATCTAGATTACAAACACATGGCGAAAATGAAGGGCTCAGAGTTATTGTCACGCACACCTCTCATAGAGTTACTGTAGTAACACAGGTCTAGAAAGGCACAGAACTCCCTCTGATCACAACTGTGAGCCAGCCTTCATAGTGATAAAAACACCATCTAATCATTACTACAAGACTTTGGGCCTCATGCAGTAAGCCCCGATAAGGCTTTTTCGGCATTTTATAGCCGTTTTTTGCCCTCCTGATTCAGTAAGCCCCGATAAGTGGGAATTATCGGCAACTTTTCTTCCGAAAAAAAATTTTTCGCCACCCGGCTGCCGATAAGCCACTTATCGGGACTTTTTTTTCCCGCCTGAATTCAGTAAGCCCCGATCAGCTTTTCGGTGCTGATCGGCAGGCCAGATTGGAGATTTTATGGCCAATCCAGCCCGCCAACTAAAGTTGGCAACTTGCTGAAGGAGAAGCATCGGCAAGGGCGACACTTAGGAAAAATCAGCCCTTTTTCCTGCCTGTGATTGATGCCGGGGGTCTCCGGAGCTGATACCCGCACCGGAGCCCCCCGGCATGCATCCGAGGCAGGAAAAAGGCATTTAAAAGCCACTTCATTACCTTATCGGCTAACCGCTAAGGCAATGAAGGGGTTAACCCACCGTGCCAGCGTTATTGTGGGTAGCGGGGATGGGTGAGGGGGGTATTTGGCCCTGGGTGTGAGTTTAGGACTTGCGGGGGGTGCTGGGCGATAATGTGGAAAGACAGGGTTGCAGACCTGTCTAAGACATGCAAATGAACATACAGTAATATTTACAATTGCTTTATGCTTTACTGTGGAGGGTTTTTGTCACTTCTTTTACCCACCATAACCTTAATAATTGTGGTGATTACCTAGTCTATAGTCTCAAACCAGCTTAGCCATTACAACCAACCTCACACTGATGATACCCATCAAGTTTGAAACATGTCTGTGAGTGGGTTTAATTGCTTTGCATCTCATCCCAGCCTCTGTCTAAAAGCTGTGTTTAAAACAGCATGTATTGGCTTGAGGATTTGCTTGTGTAATACGAGCTTGAGATAAAAGGTGGCACTGAGTGCTCATTTGCATGTCATTTCCCAGAATCCCTTGCTGCACTGGAAGCGCTGTATGCTGGGCGATAATGGGGAAAGACAGGGTTGCAGACCTGTCTAAGACATGCAAATGAACATACAGTAATATTTACAGTTGCTATATATATATATATATATATATATATATATATGTATCCGTATCAGACAGACACTTTTCCGAGGACCTAACAGCAAGGAAGAGACAGCACACAAGGTAATCCAGTATCAACAATGTATTGCAGATAAGTGGCACATTCACAGACGTTTCAGTCCTTCAAACAGGACCTTTCTCAAGGGACTGCTCAAGACGCAGTGACAACCACACACCTATATATACCCACCACCTAAACCCAATAAAATAATTTCACTAATTGAATCAATGATCGCAAAGCCCACAAACCTGCACAGCTTCTGGAGTCTCTACCAATGCGTTGCTCAGCTCCGTGTTGCGCCTGCCAATGACGTCATAGGATTCACCTCCGCTCCAAAGCGTGGAGGAAAGTCCAGGGCAGCATCAGACACGTATTGTAGAGCAGCGAGTGATAGTGAAGGGGACAAGGAGGGGAATCAAGTGTTTGGCATAACTTGACACAGCACCAGGGTCTGGATCAGATTGGGGAGCAATATCTTCCCGACGGTGTCGAGCCACCCATTCATGAAGGCTGCAAATGCATCATAGTGACCTCCATTTCAAGGTTTAATCACTCCTTATTGTGTCATTTTGTTTATATTGTGTTAGTGTCTAGCACTTGCTTCATGTGGGACTATGTTCTAGTTGCGCACTGATCACCTTTTTTCCATCTGGAGTCTCTGCCTTGATTGGAGCTAACGTCACGTCAATATCCATGGTGAGCAAAGAAACAGCTGATCACTGAGCTTGCTGCTGAGATTGTTTCTTGTAGCCATGGTGTAACGATGCGCGGAACACGCCCCCTGCGGTGTGTCCCTTCCTTACGGGTTTAATGGCTTTGCATCTCATCGCAGCCTCTGTCTAAAAGCTGTGTTTATAACAGCATGCATTGGCTTGAGGATTTGCTTGTGTAATACGAGCTTGAGACAAAAGGTGGCACTGAGTGCTCATTTGCATGTCATTTCCCAGAATCCCTTGCTGCAGTGGAAGCGCTGTATGCTGGGCGATAATGGGGAAAGACAGGGTTGCAGACCTGTCTAAGACATGCAAATGAACATACAGTAATATTTACAGTTGCTTTATGCTTTAATGTGGACGGTTTTTGTCACTTTTGTTACCCACCATAACCTTAATAATTGTGGTGAATACCTAGTCTACTCTCAAACCAGCTTAGCCATTACAACCAACCTCACACTGATGATACCCATCAAGGTTGAAACATGTCTGTGAGTGGGTTTAATGGCTTTGCATCTCATCCCAGCCTCTGTCTAAAAGCTGTTTATAACAGCATGCATTGGCTTGAGGATTTGCTTGTGTAATACGAGCTTGAGACAAAAGGTGGCACTGAGTGCTCATTTGCATGTCATTTCCCAGAATCCCTTGCTGCAGTGGACATGCAAATGAACATACAGTAATATTTACAGTTGCTTTATGCTTTACTGTGGAGGGTTTCTGTCACTTTTTATACCCACCATAACTTAACTAAGTATGATATATATATAGCCCCTAGAAGCGTATGCCTGCCGTATTACACAGCTGTTCAGCACAGCCTGGGTTAAAGAAGTGCATAACCAGTAATCCTACTTCTTTAACCCAGGCTGTGCTAAAAAGCTTTGTAATACGGCAGGCATACTGTAAGCTTATAGGGGTCTATTGGCATAGGGTTACCGTTAGGTTAATTTAGCACTCAGTGGGATTAGTTTCAAGCAACTTGACATTAATTCATGTTTTACCTGTCACTCTTTAAATATATATAAAATGTATATATCTATATATCCAACAAGAAAGAAAGATGGATATATATGTATTATTATTTTTAAGTCCAAGTCTATGTTACCATTACTTTTTGTCATCAGGTATATGGGACCTGGTTCCTGTGGGGATTGTGACTCCTTAACTGATGGTAATATTAGGTGAAGCCAACAATTATAATTACTCAAACCAACAACCACATATAACAAACTACTAATAATATCTCAACTGTGTTTTTACATAAGACCTCGATTTCAGATCAGTACACAGCAACCAGACTGCTGATTCTTCAACAGCAACTGGAAACTAACAAGAGATACTGTACATTGACTCCCTCAAAAAGCTGGAGGCAGCACCACAAGTTTCACAAGTACTGCTCATAATATGCTGAGAAGTGTGGTAATAATGCAAACTCAGCAGTGTACATTATCTTACATTCACGTGAATGGCAGTTAATGCATTGTTAACTATGCATACTCCTTTTATTCACCATACTGAATAGCGGGTTGTAGGCTGGGTTACAAAGTGGCTCCTTTCTCTGAAGTTTATCTGCAAGATTGGAACAAATGGTGGCATGTGTCCAAACAGTGTTGATAGTTTTCTGTCTTAAACTTGAAAAAAAAAAAACACAACACACTAACTACTAATCTCTAATCTAATAGTTATATAGACATGCATTATTATTATTGAATCCGTTAAGAGCACAAGTAGCTCTAATTTTAAGATAAAGATTTTTTACATTTGCAAAGTTGTTTTGTTGGCTAATGATATAAGCTGCAGATTGCAAGCAGTGTGTAAGCTGGAAACAAATGTCCTCTGCTGCGCTATGTTACTTTCGGATGCCTCACACGTTGCTATGTCTCCAGTAATGTGTTCTGCATAATGAGCAAGGAGATGAGCTTTTGTGTGGGGTGTGCACTTGACAATGTGCAATGCATGGACGGTCTCTTTTTCCCCCTCTCTGTAAGGCTTCGCAGATCCGCTCTGCATTTACAATTTTAACATGAATAATATTTGGGAATTGAAGTCTTCCCCAACTTGCTTTCTTTATTATTAAGATTATTATTGTTATTATACTTAGGTGTTAAAATGAATTTCAATCACCATCAATAGCTACTGTGTATGCAAAATGGGTCCTTCAAGGATACAAAATAACAAGCATAAAACAACACTTGTAACAAGCTGTGAGGTCTCCAGATTATTTTCTTTCATTATGACCGATATTTTTTTTCAGATTCTATTAAATCAAATGGTATCTTTCACAGGATCGTTTCTTTCAATGTATTTAGCACAGTTCAGTGGTTGAAGTGTGATTTGCCAATGTGTTATGTGGACAACTACTTTTTGTTATTTATACATTTACAGCACATTTCCAAATCATTCAAATGAAAATGGTTTGTTTTAAAAATGGTTTCTATCTCTCTTTGGAACATAACAACAGAATAAACCTTTTCAAAAAGGTCTGCTAGGTTTAGATCCCTTTATTCCAGGCATACGTTAGTTTAACTGCTTTTATAACCCTTCAATTAGTCAGACCTGTGGGTTAGGTATATTTCTTACAGCATTCACATACAGTATTGATGCTAAAATCCAAATTTCTATTATTTATACTGTTTCAACAAGTGGTTGATAATTGTGCAAGAAATAATATTAGCTTACATTAAGTATAGCTTTGTCTCAATAAAACATGTGGTTGATACAGTACAACAAACCAATTTTCTTTTTCAAATGAAGTAGCCTAAAATCCTAACAAGCTGTGTGCTTTTGCATTCCTCTTGTACCGTGGTCATTTAGTTTGTATTGTATGCATAAACTATTTAAGTCAAATATATGCCTTTGTGTGTATATACTATAATAGGAAAGTTGCAATAAAAACACTTAACACAATGTATTGAAGTGGAGTTAAAATGAACACCCTCCATCCGCTATGTAATAATGCCTTTTGAAAGTCAAGTTGTTTAATAACTTTTTCAAAAGTAAACCTGAAAAGCCTTTATGAAAATATCCCAATAACAAACATGATGGGATATGAAATTCATACTGCTACGTACTAATTAAGCACGCGTATTTAGAAAATAATTCATTTTTTAAGTCCCCGTGACAATGTTTGTTTCCCTCCCCTCCCCCCCCACCCCCTCCACTAATTTCTACAAAACACATGACTTGGGAGTTCTTTGGAATGAGGTACTTTTGTACATGTGCATGTTTTATTTAAAATGGTTAAACATAACTGTTAAATGAGACGGCACATTTATATCACTTCTTCTCACTTTACTTTTAATACTGTGACTGATTTAGTTTCATTTAAGCATGAGGTCTGCGTTAGTTCTTCCGAAAAAGGTACCACACTGTACATAAAAAGGTTAAATTATTATATTGTTGACTAAAAAATAATAATATATGTAATATGTTTAGTTTCACACTTTCCTGAATTGGACTGGTTAAAAAAAATAGTACTTCTGCTGTATGTGTAGACTAGCATTTTCTTTTACAGATAAAAAGCTAATTATCAGCAGTGCACATGCCAATTTGTAGGTACATTGTAACTACAGTTTAGAATCGAGTCGAAATTATGGCTTTTAATGATGAACTGTGTAACTGATGTGATAAATTATGATTAATGAGTGAATTAGCAATCAATGAATGTTGTAAACGAACCTGCTTTCAACACCAGATTTCAGAAGGAGAATGATGCATGTGAAGAGTTTCTTGCTGTCACCTGCTGTTGCTCGACATATCAATAGTATAGTGCAGCGGTGCGCAAACTGGGGGGCGCGGGGTTTACAGAGGCCCCGCGCGCTTCCCGAAGGCACTTAAATTAAGTGCCGGGGAAGCGGTGAAGGCCTCTGCAAACAGCACTTACCTTGAGTAAGCCGGCATCTGGAGACGCGTCGCCATTTATTTAGACAATTGCCTTACCATTCCCAAAATGAACACACATAACTTCACACATTTTCAAGGCATCAGAAGAATACACCTTTGTCATCTTTAAAGTTCATATAAAACATTGGTGAAAAAAATGTTTGTTCTCAAGGAAGGATTCCAGAACCCACAAACTATATAAGACCATATTCACTAAGCAGTACTAAGCCATAAAGGGCCCTACAATACTTGGGCCCCTAAGGTGCTCTGCGGCTTAGCACCGCCCAGTAAGTATGGCCCATAATGTTTTCAAAGACCAATACATAGCAACTGGACTTTTGCACTACATTTGTCAATGTTGTTTGACTTACTTTACTAATGTAAATATACGAGTAGTTTCGTAAGCTTTACATCCATGTGATTTGAAGGCACTTATTATTTATAATACAGCATGTTTTCTCTGGGAATGCGTTTCACGGAGAGGTGATAAGTATGTTTTAAACATATATATCTTGATTGTTGAACTGATCCATATACAGGTGTAGCCATGCCACCTTTGGCTACTAACCTGCCCTACTCCTGGCAGTAAGTTCTGGTACAATCAGGCTGCCAGTAGTCAATATGGGTTTTCCCCACTCACTGGAGCTGCACTTGAGTGACAGTGGGAGGCGGTGACATCAGGCCTGAGCATGTCTAATCATGGAACAGTCCTGGTGTCGTCCTAGCTGTACTAAAGGGCAGTGCCGCCCTACATTTAGCAGTGCCGCTACCTTCTTGAGAGGGGTAGGTCACACCTCCAAGAGCCTGGCTATTGGTCTGGTCCTCTTCGCTCGGGGGAGAATGAGTGTGTACCACACCTCTGTCCCTGATAAAGGGGCAGGGAAGAGCTGGGACTGCTGCCTTGTGCCCTTGGCCTGTTGTGAAGGTCCAGGGACCACCCTTCAGTGAGTAGCTGACAGTTGCTGCATTGAGCTAAACCCTGCCGTGTACTGTGCTGCACACAGTGAGAGAATGTTCCTGTTATACTCCCGCCTAGTGTGTGATCTTACTGGGGGGAGAGGTGATAGTTCTACTGTAGGAGATCATCTCCACCTACCTGGAGCCTACAGCAGGTGGAGGCGCTGCACTGCTAGAGAACCACATGGGTAATGTACCCCAGAAACCTGATCCTGTGTCCCCACTACCATCGGCGGACAGCTCAGCCCTTCTGTTACCAGCAGGTATAAAGCACCACATACATAGTAATGGCAGAATCTTCCAGAAGGTGGGGGGATCACCGTTACACAGGCATGACTAAAATAAATGTTTTATATGTCATTCAAATTTGTAGGGCCCAGTGCAGTGTGAATGATGAAATGGATGTGAAACTTTCTGCATTACTGAAAAACATGTAGACATTTCCTTGTAAATGTTTCTATGCATCTACTTTTAGAGTTTATCTTTAAGCCAACCTTTCAGTATCTAAATATGCTATATAATTAACACCTTGAAAATTGTGATAGAACTAGGAAGGCTTGTTTGTTCCGTGACTGTTAATTTAATAGGTTCTGTAGCCTCTGTTCGGAATATAAATATTCATCTAATATAGCCATGAGACCCTGGTCCTATGAAATGCAAGTCATAAATATAAGTGTTAAATATAATGAGCATAGCATAAACATAACAAGGGACAACTAATATTCAGAATATCAGCACTGAATTCATCTGCAAGTATTTTTTCCTAATTATTTTTTTCCTGTGTGTTCTTCAATTCTTAAACTCCTAATTCTGTAGAGCAGGCCTGCACAACTCGTAAAGTGAGAAGGGCCGAACTGCTCCAAGGAAAAAAAAATTGGGCCGCACGGGTAAAATCATCATCATCTCTCCTCCAGCACCTCTCATCATCATCATCCTCATATATCTCCCCCAGCAACCCTCATCATCATCCTCATATCTCCCCCAGCACCCTTCATCATCATCCTCATATCTCCCCCAGCACCCTTCATCATCATCCTCATATCTCCCCCAGAACCCCTCAATATCAACCTTTGCGATACTCCCCATCTATCTCTCATACCCCCATCTCTCCCCTCCCCCACACACATAATACTCCCCCTCCACATCAAACACACAATACCCCCCTGCACACCACACACATCCCACAGTGTAGAGCAGGGGTGGGGAACCTTTTTTCTGCCAAGGTCCATTTTGATATTTATAAAATGATTTGAGGGCCATACAAAATTATCAACTTAAAAATTAGCCTGCTATATTTGGTCAAACATTTAATTAACTCACCCCTAATGTGATGGCTGGAACTGCTTCTCCTTGGGTGACTGACTCTTGGGTGGTGGGTGACTATCACTGACTGTGGGTTGGCGTCTGTGTGTACACACACACACACACACAAGCAGACTCTCATACCCACTCTCTCTCCCAGACTCTCAGACCCACTCTTTCTCCCACTCTGACCCACTATCACTTCCAGACACTCAGACCCACTATCACTCCCAGACTCTCAGACCCACTGTCACTCCCAGACTCTCAGACTCACTATCACTTCCTGACTCTCAGACCCACTATCACTCCCAGACCCACTATCACTCCCAGACCCACTATCACTCCCAGACCCACATCATCACTCCGACCCTCAGACCCCACTATCACTCATCACTCAGACCCACTATCACTCCCAGACCACTATCCTACCACTCCCATACCCACTAGCACACGGGATCACTCCCAAACCCTCTACACCACCCTCTCCATCCCACATCACTCCCGACCCTCCTACCCACTATACACTCCACCTAGCACTCATAACCCCCTATCACCTGCCCAGACATCAACCCCTTATCCTCCCCCCTATACACTCCCATAACCCACTATCACTCCCAGACCCACTATCACTACCAGACCCACTATCACTCCCAGACCCACTATCACTCCCAGACCACTCAGACCCACTATACTCCCAGACACTCAGACACACACACTCTCTCTCTCAGACACACACACACACACTCTCTCTCTCGCAGACACACACTCTCTCTCTCTCTCTCAGACACACACACTCTCTCTCTGACACACACACACACACACACACACACCTCTTCTCTCTCTCAGACCACACACCCACATCCTTCTCAGACACACACACACCTCTCTCTGACACCACAAACACCACAGCACTCTCTCTCAAGCAAAACACTCCCTCTCTCTCACTCTCTCTCTGACCACCACACTCTCTGTCTGACACACACACACACTCTCTCAACACACTCTCTCAGACACTACACACTCTCCTCAACAACACACACACTCTCTCCTCTCAGACACACACACTCTCTCTCTCAGACACCTCTCTCATCTCTCATCTCTCTCAGACACACTCACCTTTCTCTCAGACCACTCTCTTAACACATCCTCTCTCAGACACACACACACTCCTCTCTCTCAGACACACACTCTCTCCCTCCCTCCCACACCACACACTATCTCTCTCTCAGACACACACACCACTCTCTCTCTCTCTCAGACACCACACACTCTCTCTCGCACACTCTACAACACACTCCTCTCTCTCCCAGACACCACACTCTCCTCAGAACCCACTCTCCACATGACACACACACTCGCTCTCACGATACAACACACTCTCGCCCCCACCAGCTCTCTCTCTCTTCCCTCACAGACTATTCTACCCACACACCACAGTCTCTTCTCTCATAATCATCCATCCCCATACCCACATATACCTACACACCCCACACACACACACACCACACATCCACAACAAACACACATCACACACCAATCACACCACAACAACCCACACAACACCCACACACACACACACACACACACACACACACACACACATTTTACACACACAACACAGCACGATATATCATCACATCGCACACACCAGCACACATATTCACACAACACCACAGCAATCACACCACACCACACATATACCGTGAAACACAGCACCACACATACACACACACACCACACAACCACACACACAACCACCACACACGACATATTCTATACTACTACTACTAACACACCGTAGTAACTATCTACCCTATCACAATTACGCGCACACGAACACACAAACACACCAACACATCACAGTCATAATATATTCATCATATATATAATAGCACATATATAGTATATCCACACACACACCACAACACACAAATATATCAATATCTACAAAGTACACACACGACACACACACCATATATATATACACCTCACAAATATTATATATATATTTCTACTATTATTATATATATATATATATATAGTATAGGTATATATCTATATATACACACCCCACGACTATACAGCATCTGTTTAAGCTAAGCCCTAGAATTCTCTCCCCATAAACAGGGAGTTTGGCCAGTATGACTATGATACGCATACAGCTCTTCCTACCTCAAGCTGCTTGTCCCCAGAAGGAAAGTTTCCGCATCTTGTTTGCCTCAACTCCCTCTCCTCCCTCCTCTCCCCCCCTCCTCCCCCTCTCCTCCCCCTCCTCCCCCCTCTCCCCTCCTCCCCCCCTCTCCCCTCCCCCCCCCCACCTCCTCCCCTGCCTCCTCCCCCTCTCCTCCGCCCCTCTCCTGCTCCTCCCCCTCCTCCCCTCCCTCCCCCCTACCTCCTCCCCCTCTCTCCCTCGCCCCCCTCTCCCCCTCCCCCTCCCCGCCTCTCCCCCCTCCTCGCCCCTCCTCATCCCTCCTCCTCCCCTCCTGTTCTCCCCCTCCTCTCCTCTTCCCCCTCCCGTCTCGTTCCTCCCCCTCCCTCTTCCTCACTCCCCTCCAGTCCTCCCGTACCTCCCCGGTCATCCTCCCGCACTCCCGCATCTCCCATCAAAAGTGCCGCACCTCCCCCCCACTCCCTCTCCTCCCCTCACCCCCTACCTCCACTTCCCCCTCCCCGCTCATCCCCCCGACGTCCTCCCGCCGGGCTTTCCCCTCGCTTCCTCCCCCTTGGGCCCCGTCTCTCCCCTCTCCCCTCCCCTCCAGCAGAGCCTGCAGTGATTTGGGCTTCTCGGGTTGAGCTGACAGCCGAGTGCAGAGCCGCACTTCTCACTGTGTAAACCCCGCACTGGCTGTCCTCTGGTAGTGCGCAGGTCAGCACAGCGCGGGGGATGCTGGGTTGGCGCTTGCCTTCCCCGCCCTCAGTCCCAAGTTGGGAAGAGGGGGGGAGCGGGCTCACAGGCAGCAGGCCGGACACCCTGCTTGCCCTGTGGGACCTCTGCTCTGCGCATGCGGAATCGCTGCCATTTTTTTTTTAATTATTATTTTTTTTAAATTATTATTATTTTAATATAACGGGCAGGGCCGCACGGGGGCCGGACCAAATGATTTCGCGGGCCGCACGGCCGGACGTTCCCCACCCCTGGTGTAGAGGATCATTTCATAATCCATTGTGCAAAAGCAAATAAAAATACCACTTGTTAGCACATTCACATGCCTACCTGTCTGAGACGTGAAAGTGGTATTTTATTTGCTGTACTCAGTACAGAGGAGGGTTTTTTTGTCACTTTTTTTTACTCACCGTAACTTATTTTGTGTCTCTTTGTGGAAAATAAAATGAAAGATATTAGTTTATCTAAAAACCTTCAGTTTCTTTACATTTCACATATTGACAGTATGCTATTTTTTTTTTAAATTGAATTCCACAAAGTTACATATAGTCTGCTATTCTTTAACCCAGGCTGTGCTTAATCTGTTTAATGTGGCAGGCATAAATTTATAAGGGTCCATGTTACAATTGATTTGAAGGTGATACTGTGTGCTCATTTGCATGTCAGTTCCCAGAATCCCAGGCTGCAGTGGAAGCATTGTATGCTAAGAGATAATGGAGAAAAGCAGACCTGTCTGAGATATGCAAATGTGCCCGCAAGTGTTTTTTTTATTTGCTGTATATTCTGCTTGAAACATGCTGCCCAGTGTGAAGCTTTACAGGTCTGACATTAACATCATGTGGCACAATCAGTAGCCTATCACAGCTGTGTCTCATTGATGCCATTCATTACTTTGGAAGTTTCCCACGTTTATGTCAGGCTCTGCTTAATGAAGTGTGCCCTCAAGTTTTTGTTGGACTGTATGCTACACGGTGTCTGGGGAAGTTATAAATAGTTGCCAGCCCACATTCAGGAATGTGAAGTAGACTCGTGACAGCAGTAATTGTTTTTGCCACCAGAGAGCCCTGCAGCGGTGGCCTGAATGTGAGCAATGGAGTCACCAAGATTAAGTGCTGCAGACATTTGTGCCAATCTTTGCTTCTACAGATTAGGGAGAGAAATGTGATGCTGTTTTTTTTCATTGTGGTAACAAGTTACCGTAGGTCTGGTTTTATTCCCCCGTGTTATGGTTACATGATAGGTGAATTAGTGGTCCGCAATGAGAGAAAGATAGTTTCACGACTTTGTTTAATTAATTAATTAATGGATTGATAGAATTAAGCGTTAGATCGGGGCACTGCCGCATGGAAGCTCCCATTAAAGTCAATGTTAGTTTCCATCCGATAGAGCGCAGCTGGGCACTATTTAAGTAATAATCCCAGAAGAACAGGTCATTACTGGCCAATAATGCTCTGGCTGGAAGAGTTGAAGGCCAGAGGCGAAGCCCTAGCAAAATACCAACAGCCCTGCTCTCTCCCTGCTCTTGGAAATCCTGTGGCCTCCCAAGCCGGTCAGGTCACTATGTCCAGAGAGGAAATACCGGACACATACATGTCCAGTATTACCTCTAATTTTTACTGGACAGTGTTTCCAAATACAGGACAGTCCAGTTCAATACTGGACACCTGGCAAACCTATCTGTAACCCCCCCTCTATATACTCAAACACACTCTGCATTCCCCCCTAGACACTCTGTAGCCCCCCCTCCTCTACACACAAAAAACACACTGCAGCCCTCCTCCACCCTCTACACTCACAAAACACACACAGCAGCCCCCCTTCTACACCCACAAACACACTGCAGCCCCCTGTGAACCCACAAAACTGCACACACACAAACACATGCACACCAAAACACACTGCAGCCCTCCTCCACCCTCTACACCCACTAACACACACACGCACACACACATACACTGCAGCCCCCCTCTACACCCACAAAACACACTGCGCACACACACACCAACAAAAGAGACTGCTGCCCCCTCTACATCCACAAAACACACCAGCACCCCCCATCTACACCCACTGCAGCCCCCCTGTAAACCCACACACTGCAGAAACACACAAAACACTATGCACCCCTTCCCCACCCACAAAGCACACACTGAAAACACACACTACAACCGCCCTCTGCACCCACAAAACACACACTGCAGACACGCACACAAACTAACAAAACAGACTCTGCAACCTCTATATCCACAAAACACACACCAGCAGCCCCCTCTATACACCCACTGCAGCCCCCTGTAAACCCACAAACTGCAGACACACACACACAAAACACTCTGCATCCCTCCTCCACCCCACAAAACACACACTGAAGACACACATTTTTTACTGATTGGTTAAAATTCTGGACATTATCCAATCAGAGAGCAGGGATTTCAATAATGCCCGGAATTTAAAAGCTTTAGCCTATAATATAATTTAATGCAGCGGTGCGCAAACTGGGGGGCTGGGGGCGCAAGACTTTATTGGGGGGGGCGCGGGCTGCGCGGCGGTTACAGAGGCCCCACGCTAAGAGCGCGAGGCCTCTGTTAATTTACTTACCGGCTTCTTGTCCACCTGTCTCCATGACAACGCGGCGTCAAATGACACCCGTTACCATGGAGACGTGATGTCAAATGATGCCACGGGTCACGTGACATGACCCTGCATCATTTGACGTATCATTAGAGGTGAGGGTGGCACGACCGTCGAGGTAGCAGGTAAGGTGGGCGCTTGCGCAAGGAGTTTGCGCCCCGCTGATTTAATGAATGACCCTTATTATCTTTGGGCACAACTCACCACGTATTCACTTGAATTAGCTGTTAAGTGTCTTCCATTGCCAGAAAGTGTCTTATGGAGTAGCACAGGGATGCGTAACCTGCGGGGCTTGGGGGGGGCGGTGCGGCGATCACAGAGGCCCCGCGCCCTTCCCCAAGGCATTTAAATGTACCTCCCTTACCTGCTGCCAGCCGGGTCAAATGATGTGACGTCACATGATCCTCAATGTCATTTGATGCCGGGTTCTAACCGAGGGGGGCGTGAACGCTTGGGCTCCCAAGCAGGGGGGGGCGCACGCTAAAAACTTTGTGCACCCCTGTAGTAGCATATGGTACTTGGTAAACATGGCCCTCAATTTGAAAGAGGAGTAGTCTTGTAAGACCCAACTCTTTTGAACCTTATTCAGGTCAGGTCAGAACCTAAGGTCAGTTACCTTACTGACCAATTGCCTCAGGTACTTTGGTAGCCAGGTGCTATGGGCTTTATTATGTCTGCAGATTATAGCAGTTTATTATATATATGATTATAGCACAGTATATATGTATTATATACAGAAACTGATTTATTTTTAACCCCCCTCCTCTATACCAGTCTCCAGATTTGCTCATTTGAAAACCAATATTTCCAAACATACAGTAGTGACACTATCAAATAGGCACTTACAATGCGAACACTTTCAGAGGTGCGGTTACTTACAAGATACCAATAATCAATTTGATTTTATTGTAGTCAGAGGGAGTAAAAGTAAGAAATGGAAATATCTCTTGTTCTTCTGAGTTGAGTAAAAATTAGAAAAAGCATTGGGAAGGAAACAGACAAATAGGAAAAGGCAATGAAACACTCATTGGCTGGGATTCGCCAAGCTACAATGCAGGATATCTTGTCCCAACCATGCGGTAATTAATTGCCTAATTGCATTGCAAAACAATACATCTCAACGTGATGATTCCTTACTATTGTTTCCTATAAATGTTGATGAGGTGGAAGAAGTTCTGCACCAGTGAAATAGCCCAAATTTCCAAAGAGTGCAATATCTAGACGAGTGTTTTTCAATCATGGTTCCGATGAGCACACTGGGTTTACCGGGCATCCCTAAAGGGTTCCTTGCCATTTTTAGGTCATTTGAAAATTGTACCAAATACAGAAAAATTTACAATGCATCTGATCTCAGACTTGCAATTAGAGAGCGTTGGGATTCCTTACAATACATCTGGTTTCAGACACGCTATAAGAGATGGTTCAAGTTCCTTACACTGCATCTGATTTCAGACACACTATTAGAGAGAGTTTGGGTTCCTTATGTAACGGGTATTCCCCCCCCCCCCCAATCGCAGATTTAGTGTGGGGTGAAGGATAACATACAATGTTACTCGGGTGTGGTGCGTTACCTGTTGGCTCGCAGGAGGGCTGAGCTTCCGCCACGGGGAACCTGGGGCAATTATACTAGGGGTAACCACTTACTCAATTCAGCGCCTCCACCTGCGATGGCTCCCACCAGAGGGGGAGTGGTTCCTCGCAGGACAATCAATAATAACATACACGGTGAGGTATAATAACTAAGGACTTTACTAACATGCAAACAACATATATCACTACAATACAATAATATAACCTGTGTCCCTCTCTAGAGGAGACACCTACTGCGTCGCGCAGGACGCTTCCCCAACACCAGGTGATCCCACCCAGTGTCCAAAGAACCCCACCCAATGTCCCGCACTCTTGGAGAGAACGTGGGTGACTGCGCAGTCACAGTTACACTAAGGGGCCCGTTGGTGCACTTATGACTGTATGGTACCTGCCGAGCACTCCGGTACTCGGATCAGCAACTGGCTTCGCAAAGGGTCAGACGTGTGATGAATCCGTCTGATCCTCCAACCGAACTCCTTTGTACGCAGACCGCCAGGACGGTCTCCCTCTGGAATAGTCTCTGCGGACCCCAACGTGGGTCCGAACCGCTTCACAGGGACCGCAGCGTCCGCTGAGTCCCTAACTAACACTTGGTACTAACGTGACAGGAACCCTAACCTAGGGCCTGTCCCTGTGGTACCGCAACCTAAAGTGGCTTTGGGGAAAACTCCTAGGGGCCTAACAGGGGTTAATGACCTGTCCCACTCCCCTAACTCTTCCCAGCCTTGACTATGCTTAATAACACTTAACGAGTCCCAGGGCCTACAGCAGCAAGCTGTAGCTCACTGGATGCTGCAGCCAACGTGCTGCGCAACACTGTGCCTGCCTGTCAGACCTCACAGCACTAACAGCCGTGACTCTGACAAGGCAGCACTCTATACTAAGGGCAGCGTCCCTATCTTGGGCCTGCCTCAGCACTTACCCACTAAACTAGTTGGGAGTTGGGGCCTACCTGGGGTGTAGGTACCTATATGGGGCAGGAGCTGCACTCGCTCCCCGCACCCTTCCTTCCCTCACAGCTCCCTGACTCCAACTCTCTGTAACCTTCCTTTCCCAGCTCCCACTAATGTAAGTGGCAGGGTCCCTAACCTGAGGGCTGTCCCTGGCAACACTCACCTTACTGGGGAGCTGAGCTATCTCGGGCCCTGGGGGTGCTGGCCTAGTACAGGGAGTCCCTGATTCCTGTACCCTACCTCCTTCCCTGGGCTGCTCCGGTCTCTGACTGCCTAACGTGCTGCAACTGACAAAAACCCTGTCTGCACACAACATTGTTGCAACTCTGCAGCATGAGAATCTGCCAGCTCTATTGGCTTCGCTGCTGCCTGTGACAAGGGTGAAAGTGCAGTCCCCAGAGGCTGCTGGGAATTGTAGTCCTTGGCAAAGCTCTTTTCTATGGGGACCGCGTGCGCGATCTTTACTGCGCATGGGCGAAGCTAGCGCCAAAACCAAGAGGCGGTGCCCGCCGGGAGAAGTCGCCGTCCCCTTCCCCCACTGCCACAGGGGTAAGGCAGGGGGCAAAGGAAAATCAGGGGAGCCGGGGGTGACCCCCTTACACTTATAATGCATTTAATCTCAGACGCGCTATTAGAGAGGGTTGGGGTTCCTTACAATGCATCTGATCTCAGAAGCACTATTAGAGAGGGTTAGGGTATCTGATCTCAGACTCACTATTAGAGTGAGTTGGGGTTCCTTACAATGCATCTGATCTCTAATGTGCTACTAGAAAGGGTTGGGGTTCCTTGCAATGCATATAATCTCAGACATGCTATTAGAGAGTGTTGGGGTTCCTTACAGTGAATCTGATCTCAGACGTGCTATTAGAGAGGGGTGGGGTTCCGTAGGATTTCACAATACAATTATAGGGTTCCTTAACCAAAAAAAGGTTGAAAACTACTGATCTGGACTGTTATTTTCTAGTCACTTTGTAACTGAAAAAAAAAACAAAAAGCACTACTGCATGCAACACGAGTATATGAACAATTAATATTTCTTTCAGTCAACCTGATATAAAATAATACTAGTAGATGTGTGTCTATTATAAGTGCACTTTATTGCTGTGAGGGACTTATCACTTTAGTATGATTTTGATACGACTGTATTAACTTAGTGCCTTTATGTCACATCTCAAGAACTGCAAAATACATGTGACAAGCTAATGTTTCACACTGTACTCTGATTCCCTGAATCTCTATCATGAGACTGGGAGGCAGAACCTTTTCTGCGTAAGTGATTAAGTTATTTGGCTATGGAGATCAAAATTGATTTATGTTAGTGATAAAAATTAACAAGGGACACATATCTACACAATAGTTTCACCGTTCCAGTAAACATGTGTATGCTGGGGACATAGCCCTATGTTTATGAGTTGTTTACTGTTGCAAACCATCACAGTTAAACTACAGTACTACCAGTCCTGTGTAATGATTTTCTGATAGGGATATAAAGCTCTATCCTTTTACTCAAGTCCTTTTTGATTTAATGGGAAACAACATTCTCTCCCACATTGTAATACTTTTATTGCCTATGTTGTTGTGTTATAAATATAACTCAAGATAAGAGACAGCAATCTCAAAAAATCATGATCTACTCCACAAAGAACAAACAAGCTTCAATCCAACTGCAAAGTCTTCATTTCATTTGATAGAGCAAAAATAACAATGACATTTTAGGCCAACATGGCCTTTCCTTAGGTAGTGTACCTTTCCTTTCGTATCTTTCCTTAGGTAACTTTCCTTAGGTACTGTACCTTTCCTTTCATATCTTTCCTTAGGTAACTTTCCTTAGGTACTGTACCTTTCCTTTCGTAGCTTTCCTTAGGTAACTTTCCTTAGGTAACTTTCCTTAGGTTGGCCTGAAATCAAATTAAATGAAGAATTTGCAGATGAATTGAAGCTTGTTCGTTCCTTGTTGGGACTAGTACGAGTTTTTTTTTTACTGAGTACTGTCTCTCATCTTCGTTTTTCAATTTTTGGCTTTTTTGCGGTCTTTCAGACCACGCTGCTTTGAGACAAGCATCTTGATACTTTTTTCTAAATGTTGTATATCTGTTTATCCACTAACAGTATCTTGCTTTGTATGTACTATATTGTGTTATGTTCCTAATTTTCTATTGTATCGCTTTTTCCCCCCCTTATATTTCAGCACCACCAAAGTTTACAAGAACCCCCGTTGATCAGACAGGAGTATCAGGGGGAGTAGCATCTTTTATCTGCCAAGCTACTGGAGACCCAAGACCTAAAATAGTATGGAATAAAAAGGGAAAGAAAGTCAGCAATCAGAGATTTGAGGTATTAGGTCCATTGTTCTGTTCCTCTGACAAATATTACACATGCATGGAGACATTTTGGCTTATCCCTTTTATTCAGCTCCCATGATATGAGGCATGGTTAAAAAAAAAGAACACATTTTAGCTATGACATAAACAAATGTCACAACCTTATTTTCGCTTTATAATATTGCAAATGAGTTTTGTGAAGCACTAGTTACTAGTCTGGATAGAAAACTGGTAAATTGTGCTTAATATACAGTATAAAAAAAAAAAGCATAACTTGGAAGATTTGTTTTCTTCATTTTCTATAACGATATATGTATACAGTGTATACATTGTGTTCATGTGTGCCATTGCTTTATATCATGAACATCTTGACAGTATGAGAGGCTTATTAGCTTATCAAATTGGCAATTTCATTCTTTACAGAGATTTATATTGACACATCACATGGTCTGCTCCCTGCATGTTGCTTGTTATTTATCCATGATAACCTTGTTTCGCATGCTGTTATTGTTGAGCATAGTGGTTTACAATTTTTTTTAACACCAGTCGAACCCTTAACACATGTATGTTGACTTTGTGGAACCACAACTCATTTATCGCATGTACAGTATATAAAAATCTGTTGTTGTGGTAGGGTGTATATTATCTCAATATCTAACCACTTTCCACGCTATATATGAATGAATAATATTTAATAAACATGTTAAATTAATAAGTAAAACATTTAAACAACGAAAATTATTGGGTCGTGTTGAATAAAAAGTCAGGGAACCCCTGGTAACATTTTGCAGAACCCCAAGGTCTAACACTGATTTTCACCCCCCGGTGTTCCGCGAGTACCTCTTAGGGGTTCCACGGCTGCCATGGTGGAGAGCTGGTTTCTCACAATCCAGGGGGAGCATGGGGGATAAAAACACACACATAAAACAATCTAAGTGCAGATGTAAAAAAATTTTTGTTACATCTGCACTTAGATTGTTTTTTTTGTGTGTTTTTATCCCCTTGCTCCCCCTGGATTGTGAGAAAACAGTTCTACATTTTGGGGAAGAGTGAAGACAACCCCACCGGAGGGTAGAAGCAGGGGGTAACACTTTTCTATTGATATTGCACCTGGATTTGCACTTGATAATATTTGCACTATTGTCACCATTTTATTAGGATTAGTAAGCACTGTTTAGGGTGTTAGCGCCTTTTATATTCACCATATATTGCACAGGGTGGAGAGCTGGGACAACTCTCCCAGCTGTCCCAGGAGTGGTGGTACCCCAGCACCCCATGCAGCAGTGACCCGCCGGCTCCCCAGCTCAACAGCAGCGGCAGCCGCCCGGTCACAGCGATCCTTCCTCTCCCTCCTTCTGTCAGTGCTGGTAGTCGCGTTCAACTTCCCGCTGACAGGAGGAGGGAGCTTCGGATCGGTGCAGCACCGCAGGCCTCAAGGTAAGAGAGGTGTGTGCGGGCGCTCTCTATCTGCAATTCTCACTGCAGGGATTTTCCCCATGTGCCCTGGCAGCTCCCTTTAAAAAAATAAAAATGCGTGTGTGTGTGTGAATGTGTGTACAAGAGAGAGGGAGAGAGTGTGTGTGTGTGTGTCTGTGTTTGTCTGTGTGTTTAGAAGAGAGAGGGGGAGTTTGTGTGTGTAGAAGAGATAGGGTGAGAGTGTGTTGTGTAGAAGAGAGAGGGGGAGAGTGTGTGTGTCTCTAGATGAGAGAGGGGGAGAGTGTGCGTGTCTGTAGAAGAGAGGGGGGAGAGTGTGTTTGTGTGTGTGTGTGCATGCGTGTAGAAGACAGCAGGGAAAAGTGTGTGTGTAGAAGAAAGAGCGGGAGTGTGTGTGTATAGAAATGAGAGTGGGGTAGAGTGTGTGTGTAGAAGAGAGTGGGGGAGAGTGTGTGTGTAGAAGAGAGTGGGGGAGAGTGTGTGTGTAGAAGAGAGTGGGAAAGAGTGTGTGTGTAGAAGAGAGTGGGGAAGAATGTGTGTGTAGAAGAGGCAGGGGGAGAATGTGTGTGTGTAGAAGAGAGAGGGAGAGTGTGTGTGTTGTTCGAAGAGGGGGGGGTTTGTGTGTGTGTTGTGTGTAGGTAAGAGAAAGGGTGGAGAGTGTGTTGTGTAGAAGAGAGAGGGGGAGAGTGTGTGTGTCTCTAGATGAGAAAGGGGGGAGGGGGTGTGTGGGGTGTGTGGGTGGGTGTGTGTGTTGTGTGTGTGTGTGTGTGGTGTGTGTGGTGTGTGTGTGTGTGTGTGTGTGTGTGTGTGTGTGTGTGTGTGTGTGTGTGTGTGTAGAAGAGAGAGGGTGAGAGTGAATTGTGTAGAAGAGAGAGGGGGAGAGTGTATTGTGTAGAAGAGACAGGGGGAGAGTGTTTGTGTCCTACTAGAGAGGTGGGTTAAGTGTGCCTTGTCTGTAGAAGAGATGAGGGGAGTGTTGTGTGTGTGTGTGTGTGTGTGTGTGTGTGTGTGTTGTGTGTGTGGGTGGTGTGTGTGTGTGTGTATGTGTGTGTGTGTGTGTGTGTGTGTAGGACAGACAGGGGGAGAGTGTGTGTGTGTGTGTAGAAGAAAAAGGGTGTGTGTGTGTGTGTGGTGTGTGTGTGTGTATGTGTGTGTGTGTAAGAGAGAGTGTTTGTGTGTGTGTAAGAGTGAGGGGGGGTGTTTGTGTGTGTGTGTGAGAGAGGGGGGTGTTTGTGTGTATAGAAGAGAGTGGGGAAGTGTGTGTTTGTGTGTGTGTGTGTGTGTGTGTGTGTGTGTGTGTGTGTGTGAGTGCTGGGTGTGTGTGTGTGTGTGTGTGTGTGTGTGTGTGGTGTGTGTGTGTGTGTGTGTGTGTGTGTGTAGAAGAGAGAGGGGGAGAGTGTTTGTGTGTGTGTGTGTTTGTGTGTGTGCGGAATAGAGGAAGAGAGAATGTGTGCATATGTTTGTAGGTAGAAGTCAGCGGGCGTTTGTGTGTGTGTGTATTAGAAAGAGGGGTGTGTGTGTGTAGAAGAGAGAGAGAGAGAGAGTGTGTGTTTAGGAGAGGGGAAGTGTGTTTGTTTTGAAGGGAGAGTGTGAGAGGGAGAGTGTGAGAGGGAGAGTGTGTGAGAGGGGGAGCGTTAGGGGAGAATGGGAGAGAGGCAGAGGGAGTGTAAGGGGGAGAATGTGAGAGGGGAGAGACACAAGAGACAGGGAGGGACACGAGATACGGAAGGGACGAGAGACAGGGGATGAACGAGAGACGGGGAAGGGTTGGGGTTCCCCAGAATTTCACAATCCAATTCTGGAACTCCTTAACAAAACCACAGATCTAACAGAACAGGTTGAAAACTACTGGCTTGCAAATTTCATTTTTCATTATGAACCACTGCTATAATCTCTTTCAAATTGTGGTGTAAAATGCATGATATCACTATGCTAATACTATTTTGTGACTTGACTTAACACACTACCAATGTAAATATATATATATATATATATATATATATATCTCCATAAATAAACCCTGCAAGCCAATGCTTACCAGATCTTAAGAGCAGTGAAAATAAAGCAGCTTGGGGAAATTCAGAAGAATTTTCTGTCTTCCTATTGACTTCCCTAATCCTTAATGAATAATTCTAATGTGATTGCTGGCTGTGTTTAATGGTTGACGGACTACAGTATGGTATGGAGACATGGTGTCATAGGTGAAGTTAAAAGTAACCCCAACCCCTTCAACTAGTCACTTACCACATGCTAAATTATAATTCCAAGATGAGCTATGCAATTTTTAAAGGCAATATTACTTTAACTTAGAAGAACTAAAAATGTTTTTGCATTATACACCATAAACTACAACTTTAAATCCCTAGCTCCTAATGTGGCTTCTAGATGACTGTGGGTCTCTCTTAAGTGACTCAATTAGTTAGATTGGCCATTTGTTATAAGCACAGGTTGAACAGGGTCATACGAAGATTTCAGGTCATATACTGTACTTCTACCAATGCTATAAAGGCTGTTCTTAAAGCATTAGCCCAGTCATAAAATGGGTTTCTGGGAAAGCGTTCAGAAGACAGTTTGGAGCATGAAAGTGGAAGAGACTTGAGGTATGCTTATACACAAAGTTATTGCTTTACATAGTACTTTGATACAAAATACTTGATAGGTAATGAGCTTAAAAATAAATGATATGTTTATAATTACAAGAGTGAATGAGGATCAAAACTATTGTATGGGCTCAGTGGCATACGCCCTGCAACCGTCTTCCTTCAATTATATACATTTAAGATGTGTTTTTGGACAGCAGAATACATGCTTGTAACAGCTGTATCTTAGGTATTCTTTAGTATTTTTTCCATGGGCTGATACAGAATTTGTGGGTATCCACAAGATCAATTACAGAATCTACCAGATCTCTACAGATCTATTGGTATGTCCCTGATCTGCAAGTCCTGTTTTAAAAGAATTACCCACCCGGCTTGTACTATTGATCTATTGGTATGTCCCTGATCTGCAAGTCCTGTTTTAAAAGAATTACCCACCCGGCTTCTACTAATGATCTATTGGTATGTTTGAATATCAAAAGGTGTTTTTTGTTGTTGTTTTTTTCCCCCTCTTAACTGTGTGCTGCTAATTGACCAACTGGAACAAGCTGATTTATTGGGGAGGGGGGAGGGTAATGTTACTGCTTTAGATGTATAAAACAAATATCCCCCCTGCATTGGCAGGGATAGAATTGGCATCTTAAGAGTGATGCATTTATAGTTTGACTAGAGGTGACTGAGGACTGCATCTTTCTACAAACTCTTTTACTCAAGGCAACAAACAGTGAACTTATATGACCACACTATGATCCCATGTTTGTTAGCCTGCATATTTTATCCCCCCACCCCTTTACAACTTATTTCACTGCAGTCTCTCCCAAAACTGACTGCACAAAAATACCTCCCACACCCACTCAGTCCACTGAAACCCTGAATTGACTCTAGCATTGCAATGCAGCAAAACATTTGACAAGGAACAGGCACACCACTGCTGTTTAGTCTGCACACACTCTCTTTGCTCACAACAGCTCCATGCAGCACTGCCTACCTCTGGCATAATGAATCTGCTATGTCTCTTAACTTTGTTCTTTCTCGTGGCCTCATGGAGATGTTACTCCCTCTATCCACTACAAACTCCTCCCTCCTGGCCCACACCCAACATCACCATACACAATGAACTACTCAAAAGCCTTGCACTATCTACTGAATGTTGGTGGAGAACTCTAAAAACCAACCACCGCTCACTCTCATGGTAAACATCACAAATTTACAGCTTGCAAACAACTACCCAAATTTCTACTCATACTATTACTCTCTTTAGCAGGTGATATTGAACCTAACCCAGGTCCTCCCATTTCAGCTCTGTCCCATACCCCTGAAAATTCCACCTTTAAATTCCAAAAAGGACCATCTGTCGCCCATATAAATATCCAGAGCCTGCTGCCCAAAATGGACGAACTAAGGGCATGGTGCCTTATGTATAAACCCAAAGCCATCATTCTTACAGAAACATGGCTAACCCCTAAAACCCCAATGCAAATATCGCCATTCAGGGATACTCCATTTGTAGGAGAGAAAGGTCAAAGAGAGGAGGAGGTGTGTTATTTTATATTACAGACACCTTACAATTTACACTGTTAAATTGCCCCCCCAAGCCCACCCTCTTTTGAAATTGTAGTTTGCAAAATCTGCCTCCCCTTTTCTAAGCCCATCTTGCTTGCTGACATCTACCGCCCCCTAAAGCCCCTCTACAATCCCTGACTGATATCACCCAGTTTCTTGGCTCTATTTCCTCTCTGAATGAGAAGAGTGAGCTACTAGTTCTTAAGGATTTCAACTACAATTGGATTGACCCTAAAAACCACAAAATCCAGATACAAATCAAATCGCTTAACCTATCGCAACTCATTTCCCAACCCACATGGACAAACCTGAAATCGCACAAGCATTCCTTGCTAGACTGGATTCTCTCCTCAAACCCCAGCAGAATCCAATCCTCTGGCATCCTTCCTGATATTTTCAGTGACCATGCAATAGTGTACTGTGTAAGGAAAATTAAACCGCCCCATTCAAGCCCTAAAGTTCTTCTCACTAGAACATTTAGAAACTTTAACCCACAACAGTTTCTGGATGACCTTACCACCTGCCCATGGCCCAGAATCGATTTAATTCCCGACCCTGATTCTGCGCTCGGCTATTTCCAATCCGAGTTCTTAAAACTCTGCGATACCCATGCTCCACTACGCAGAATAAGGGTATGGGGTGCCCACCTTCCATGGGTTACAACTGACCTTATAGCACTCTACCAGTTCAGGGATACCTTGTGGAAAAGCTACAAAGTAACTGGCACTACCAAGGATCTCAATCAATACAGATGCCTGCGGAACATGTGCACAAGGCAAACAAGTCACGCAAAAGCACAATATTACTCTGACAATCTCCACCAGAATACATCAAACCCAGCTAACTTCTGGAAGGTTATCAAAAATATATTCCAGCCTTCTAACCATCAACAACCAAGTAATATCACTAAGGGGGATATTACTCTGACAAACCCCACTAACATTGCAAATGCATTCAATGATTACTTTGTGGGGTGTGCCACTAACTTATTAGCAAAACGCAGCCCAAACCACAAACCTGAATCTCATCCTGGGAGTACCCACATAGCCCCACCCCTCCCAACACTGCCCACAATTTTCAATTTGGCCCAGTATCCGAAGAGGAGATTACACAAGCGCTCCTCAAATTAAAACTAAGCCGCCAATGTGGACCTGACTTACTACACTCTAGGTTCTTACGACTTGATGCCCCAGCCATTGCCAAACCAATTGCTTCCATAGTCAACTCTATCCTGTCTGCAGGCCATACCCCTAAGACCTGGAAAACTGCCAGAGTTGTCCCAATCTTCAAAAGTGGGGACAAAAACACTGTCTCAAACTACAGGCCAATCTCACTTCTCCCAATTCTATCCAAAGTCATGGAAAAATGTGTCCACTCCCAATTAAGCGATTACTATACCAAGACAAATTTCCCTAGCCAATTCCAATCTGGCTTTCGCCCCAAACACTCCACCGTAACTACTCTGCTAAAAGTTTGCAATGAAATCCAGTATGGAATGGAATGGGGACAACTCACTGGTGCAATATTCCTAGATTTTGCAAAGGCTTTTGATACTGTTGATCATGCTATACTGCTTAACAAACTCCAGAGCTCTGGAATAGGGAAGCATGCTTTAAACTGGTTTCAGTCCTACCTATCAGGTAGATCCCAACATGTATCCATCTCAGGCTCTAACTTCAACCCCCTGGATATCACCTGTGGTGTCCCGCAAGGCTCTGTTCTGGGGCCCCTACTCTTCTCAGTGTTCATCAATGATCTTCCCACAGCTTGTCAGGAAGCCTCAATACACAATCCTATATGCACACAGCCATAGCCTCTCTGACCTTCAACACATACTTCAGTCTGACTTTTTGAGACTCGAAAACTGGATTTCCCAAAACAAACTGTTTTTAAACACTGACAAGACTGTAACAATGGTATTTGGGACCAAGACTAAATTTTTAAAGCTTCCAGCGACTGAGCTCCAGATTAGAACCAACGCTAACACCACCCTAACCCCTGTCACTAGTTTTAAATACCTGGTCATATGGTTTGACTCCCACTTAACATTCGGGATGCACATTGATACCCTGACAACCAAGACCTATGCCAAACTAGGGGTACTTTACAGGAACAAATCCTCCCTAAGTCTCCTGGTCAGAAAGCGTATCACACAGCAGATGCTAATGCCAATTATTGACTATGGAGACATAGTATATGGCTCGGCACCTCAAACCCACCTTGGCAAACTTGACACCCTCTACAATTCAATTTGTCATTTTGTTTTCCAATGCAACTATAACACACATCACTGCAAAATGCTCAAAGAACTAGATTGGTCATCACTCGAGTCTAGGCGCAAAGTTCACCTTTCCTGTCTTGCCTTCAAATTCTTTATGGGCAAGCTATCCAGCTACCTGAACAAGCTCCTCACCCCTACCACGTGCAGCACCTATCATCATCTGAGATCAGACTCCAAAAGACTGTTCATGGTCCCAAGGTTCAACAAAGTATCCGGACGTTCCTCCTTCTCTTACCGTGCACCCCAAAACTGGAACAACCTACCAGAGACTCTCACATCCACCACCATTTTAAGTTCTTTCAAATCTAAGGCTGTCTCACATTTTAATCTGGTCTGTAACTGTTTCATACGCCCTTAATATATATTATCTTTAACTGTGCATGCAATGTCTTGTATATAATGTATACCCTGTTCATTTATGTAACTGTATTTGTAACCAGGTATTATTTGTCTTAACTCTTTGCCCAGGACATACTTGAAAATGAGAGGTAACTCTCAATGTATTTCTTCCTGGTAAAATATTTTATAAATAAATAAATATTTTTTTTACATTCTTTACATTACTGTGTAATGATGGATTTACACAGTTTCATATTAATATGCATTATATTATAATGTACATTTGATGTAATGTCCATTATTTACCTCCTGTTGTAAAGTGGGGTGTACATGGTTGGCGCTATATAAATAAAATGTACACACACACAAACATTAATAAAGTATTAATTATACAGATTTACTCATGTTTTACATTGACCATCACTATATCCTTCTCATAGGTAAGGTAATATATCTGCTGGTGTCTATAAACTATAAAGGTTACCAAGTCACCCACCATAAGGCATAAAGTATACAATATACTTATTCAGAGCTTTCATGAAAGCAACGCTCAATTTAGGGATTAAGCGTGGGAGATTTATTTTTCCATAAAAATAACTGACTGCAAAAAAGTTACATTCAGAAATACATTTAGCCATTAAGCTAATGTGTGACTACCATCCAAAGAGTAGGGCTCGCTCCAAGTGAGTTAACACTGGACAGGCTTATATGGCTTTTTTTATCCATTGCATTAATATCTGTAGTTTGTAGTAGTCATCTTATTTACAGTGGAAGTAAATGCATTTCTAAAACAAAACAACAGATAACTTTTACCATTGAATTTGCCATTCTTGTATAATCCTTCTCTTTTCCTATGTTGCTAAACACTGTTGTTTGGCAGAGAAACCTGTGTTTTGTGCATTAATGCAGAAGCTGATATTCTGTCACAACCAGTGGCGCATTTCCCATTAGGCTGAGTAGCCTAGAGCGGCAATTTTTGGTGGGGCGTCAATTTTTTGTGGAGAGAATGTGTGTGTGTGTATAAGAAAGCCTTACCTGTTCTGGAGTGGCTACCTCCTGAACACGTCGCGACGTTATATGCCGCCACAACGGCAAATGACACCACGTCTAATGACACCATGACATCAATATGCTAAGGCTGAAGGCCGCCCTCGAGCTTACAGGTGTTAAAAATGTAAGCCTGCCACTGGTCACAACCACAATTTTTTTAAGTGTAGTATACACTACTTATAATGGTAATAAATACCAATATGTTTTTCTTATGATATCAGGGCTAAATGGCACTTTCAATATATTCAGTAACAATGAATTAATGCTTTGTTGGCTGAACTTCTATATCTTAGATGATCAGAAACATACAGTATACAACAACAGTGGCTGCCAGTAGTCTTGTGGTGAATATCCAGCAGGGAATTGAATATATGTCCAATTCTTCTCGTAGAGATGACCAGTAACAACAACACCTGTGACAGCTTTCCTTTCCTTCCACAGGTAATAGAATTCGATGATGGATCTGGATCTGTCCTCAGAATACAACCATTACGAACGCCAAGAGATGAGGCTATTTATGAATGTGTTGCCTCCAACAGTGTTGGAGAAATTAGTGTTTCTACCAGGCTCACAGTTTTACGGGGTAAGTCATTCATTTGATGGCAGAGAACAATTTAAGCTCTCTGGGCAGGGACCCCTCCTCGGTGTTTCATTTTATGCATTATGCACTCTTCTTATATGACATTTTGCCCCTGTCATGTCCTGTATGTTATCTCTGTAAAGCACTGCGTACATGGTTGGTGCTATACACATAAAAATACAGCACATTTTGCAGCATGTTTGTTCAGACATTCCTCGGTTATCCAACAGAATCCGTTCGGGAAGTAGCGTTGGATAGTGAAACCGTTGTGAAGTGAGTCCCATGTTAATCAGTGGTGGTGAGCATTGGATAACGCATTCAGGCGTTGTATAACGCATTTCAGCATCGAAAAATGGCCCTTAGGGTTGCATTGTAAAGCGTTGGATATGCCATTCGTTGTAAATTGAAACGTTGGATAACGGGGACTACCTGTATTGCATTTTCCTTGGTTGCTCAAATTAAATCGGGGGGTCTCTGTAAGTTATAAATAGTGCTGTTCAGCTCCAAGTGGCTCCCCTGGTTACTATCCTGTACACAAATTGGGGGGTTAAAAAAACCCAAAAACAAACAAGCAGGGAGGATTGCTGCTTTTTAAGTGATAATATTTTAAGACTGTAATTTTTATTTTTAATTAAATCGGTGTATTCAGATTGAAAAAGGCTTGGGGATAGCCATTAGCGCTCATTCAATATTAGGGCCTATAAAGCAGCAAAATATCTAGCACTTCACTTTTTATTTCTTTTTAATTACCGGATTGAAGCAGGGAGCATCCGGAGCTGAACGTGTTAATTTCATCTCCAGGGACTCCCTGCTTCCCGAGATATTTGCCTCCATAGGGGGTGCCAGTATCTGCTGCCAGAGAACTTGTGTGCCTAACAAAATGGCGGCATTTAAATGTCCAGCATCACACGGGCCAATAGTATGTCGTAATGTCATCCCTTACGGTTTCCTATTGGCCTGCATGACCAGGGGGCTTTAAACTGAGGACAGATGCCAGCACCCCCGACTGAGGTAAGTATCTCCGGGAGTAGGGGGTGCCAGCATCTGTCCTCAGTTTAAAGCCCCCTGGTCATGAAGGCCAAAAATCCAAAAATGCTTCACCCCGGAGTTGAAAATAATGCAGTTCAACTCTGGAGACCCCCTGCTTCAATCCTGTAATACATTAAATAATAAAAAAATGTGTGCAGTACTGCATGTTTTGCTGCTTTAATGATGATAATTAGGCATCAGAACAAGAGTATTTAAAATTGTTATGGTCCTGCTTGCTTTTAAACTTTTAGTGTAGAAGCTCAAAAGAAGGGACAGGGTTTTTTTTGCCTTTTTGTTAGCACAGTGATTGTCATGTTATGAAATTCAGCGACATTACTCAGGGAGCAGAAATGAACACAAAGGGAGATTGAGCTGACCTACAGTACATCAATTAGGCCAGAGAAATAAAATTAGGGAGGAGCTAGAATAAGTATTTGTTTAGCAGCAGAAAAGGGAAAACTGTCCAAGGAAGAGGTTCTCAACTCCAGCCCTCAAGCCCCCCCCCCCCCCCACCCCCAACAGGTCAGGTTTTAAGGATATCCCTGCTTCAGCACAGGTCGTACAGCCTTCGACTGAGCCACTGATTGAGCTACCTGTGCTGAAGCAGGGATATCCTGAAAACCTGACTGGTTGGGGGGGGGGAGGGGTGAGGAGGGGTTGAGGACTGGAGTTGAGCATATCTGGTCTATGGAGCCCTTGTTTCCTTCTTCTCTATTATAGGCTGAAGGAGCATCAGAGTGGTCATGTCACTGGCTTTGCTGCAGGTTAAGCCGGTTAGAGTCTCAGTATCAGCTCTCCTTGCGCAAGTCACAACTCCTTGTGCCTCAGTCAACACAGTTCATTTGTAATCTCCATGGGGCAGGGACTTAGTGTGCTGCAAAATGCTATGAACAGCGCTTCGTACACCGTCAGTGCTATTATGTATCATGTATTTCCCATCGCATGAAGAATCTATTTGTAGTAAAGATGCATCTTTTGTAGGGACGCTGTCAGGCCAGGTGCTTTCACTCGCTTGGCCTTTTCAGTGCACATGTGAGGCATATTCTAATATTCCTTATTTTTGCATACAGCTTAATTGATCAGACGTCTCGGTTTACGTTTTTTAGGCCTTTTTCCCGGGTCCCAACTTTTTTGGCCACTGTCCCGGTATTTTTCCGCGCCTGCTGTGCATGCACGATTGGCACTTGCCAGCTGCACATGCGCCGTTGGTGCTCACCGTAATGCGGAGTTGGCTCTCGCTGCACGCATGTGCAGTCAGCACTTGCTAGCGCACATGTGCAGTCGACACTCGCCGTTCGTGCATATGCAAAATTTGTAGCGTTTTTTCCCGGGACAAATATGGTCACCCTAAGCTTAATGTATATCATGTCAATGCAGGCAAACCACCACTTAGTGATATCACACATTCCTGAATAATAATAACAATACCAGCATGGTACTACACTGTGGAATATGTTGGCGCTTTACAAATAAACTAATAATAATAATATTAGTGTGACTTAATGAATATCATCTACAAGTATTCAGCAAGGAATCTCAGCACCGTATTGTGTGCTGCAGCCTCATTACGCTGCCGAATGTCTGATATGACATCACAAAAGCAGGGTGGACCAAAGTGAGTTATCACATTTTCCTTATGTTGCCTTCCGCTGAAACAAAGTTCTCATGAAAACAGACTTCTAACACCAAATAAAAAGAAGAGGTTATCATAGAATAACAGATTTAATATGTATCAGGGCTTTCGTCCACCATTTTAAAATTGTGTTTAAGTACAATAGATGACACACACAAGGGGAATTATGTGAGCTGAAAACTCTTTGTTGTTATAGCAGCAGAAAATGTAACACTGCACAATTTTATCAATGTTATTACATGATTTAAGCAGGGGCTTAACTGTGTTAATTCCAGCTCTCCTGTTTTCAGAGATACTTACCGTCGTTGGGGGCGGCGATATTTCTGTGGAGTTTAAATGTCACACGGACCAATAGGAAGCCGTGAAATCATCCATTGCGGCTTCCTATTGGCCGGCGTGACCAGGACATATAAACTCCACCGAGATACCGCCCCCCCCCCTACGGAGGTAACTATCTCTGAAAGCAGGCGGTCCCCGGAGGGGAAACACAGTTACATAAAGTAAACCATGCAGTGCGACATGTTTTACATGTTTAAACACTGAGCCAGTTTGCTACTCCTAATATGGTGCATTTATAACAGTATTAAAGGGTTGTTATTTATTTCTCTTGTAGTCTAGGCTACTTTGCTATACCTTAACACACATACACACACACCATATGTTAAAATAAAAAATTACATTATTTGTTTTGGACGCCCCCCAAAAACATGCATTATACAAATGTGCATGGTTCTTTGTAGTGCAAATAGTTTTGTAAAAAGTGCCTTAAGCAAATGGCGGTACTGCCAATTTTGTAACCTTTTGACCAGAATTGCCATGTTTATTACAGTCCTATTTTATTAATGCCTCTTGTTTGAAGATGAACACGGTTATCCCTGCTGTGAAAATAGCACTTTGCAGTTTATGTTATCAAGTGATCTCTGCTGGTGAGCCAAGCTTCAAACACAAAAAATACAGCTGAGTGACAATGCCACAAAAGGATTTTTTTTTTATAAATGACCGTATAAACGGAATAGGTGCCCAGAATACAGGAAATTTACCAGGCCTGGGGTGCCTTTGTCTTGAAATGATTCATCAAGAGACACAATCTTACAATGAATTAATGCAAAATAATTTAACAACCTTTTAGTTCTTCTACAAAACTATTCCAAAATGTTGCAGCTACTTAAACAATGTAAATCTTTAGCACTGATTGCCTTTATACAGGTGTGTCGACGAGTATTCTAAAACTTGCCTTTAATTTGCCTTGGAAAATCTGGGGCTATCACCAACAAGATCCAGGTACATGCTGGGTACATGCTGCAAACATTTCAGTGACATTTATGCAGAGACTAATGGCCCATCGGATTAACACAGCAAGGGTCCCTGGCAGTCCCATTCAGTTTGAATGGGACTGCCAGGGACCCCCACTGTTAATCCGATGGGCCATTAGTCTGTCACCCCTCCTCTTCTAGTTTACTGGTAGTAACAATACATTTCCAAAAGGGTCCGCACCTCCATCCAAATTATTTTAGGGGGCCGGAAATGAAAAAGTGTTAAAGAGCCGCGCTATTTTCCGTTGACGTTGCGGCTTCCCATTGGCCGCGTGACGTGGGAGATGTAAATCGCCATTTTGTGTCCCATGGAGGGGACTGAAACCCGCTACTTTTATGGCAAGTATCTTGGGAATCACGGGGTGTTTCAGCTCTGGAGACCCCCTTATTCCCATACGGGTAAAGAAAATAATGGGGATTAAAAATATTTGAGTTATGGGAACTGCTGCTTTAAGCAAAGCAACACCACTTGCACTTTGAAATGGTCAATGGTAGAGTGCATGATAAATAAGCCCCATAAAATGGACATTTCCAGGAAGACTCTGCCAATAAGCCTTAACCTGTGTAGACTTCAGCCCTACTAGGAAAAGATAAATTCAGTCCTTTAGCCCATCAAATTATTGGCTTCTTAAGTAAAGTTGTTAATAGGTTTAAATTAGCTCATCATGCAAGTTGTTAGTGCTTCCATTATAAAAAAAAAAAACGTGCGCATGCTGTGTTAATTGCTTGAAATTCATCCATCAAACTGGTGCACCAAATAATATTTCTGAAGCCTCCCAAATGTATGTGAATGTATGCTACATACAATTTGTTTCTGACGGGCGGCGTTCAGTCCGGGGCCCCGCACTGACGTCGCCGGCTTTAGGAGCGAGATGGAAAGGTTACGTTTATTGAGTTCTACTGGTTCTATATCTTCCAGCTTTTCATTTACTGTAGCACTGATCGCCATTTCTTTTTTGCATTTTATTATTTTACTTACTTCAATAGATCCCCTTTTGATGGGCATCTTCAAGAGATATATAGGCGTTTGAGATATTAAGTGTCTGCGTGGTCAAAATGGAGCTCTCCCCAGAACTAAATAAATAAACACATAAATACATACATACTAGTGCAGTGCTAAGTAATATTAAGAAAATCCTCTTTTTTTTTAAAAAACAAACAATTTTTTTTAAAACACAAAAAAGAGCAGATGCTTAGGGAGTAGAGATGGACACATTGTTTGCTGACATTGTAATTCGCTGTAAATGCGGGATTTTTTTACAGCCGCTGATATTTAAGGCTTGGTTTTAAAAAGTGACATTCACCTTCATTCGAGTGTATGCAGTAGCAGTGGTATTGCGAATATTGAGACATTCGATGCACCTAGCAGTGCCAGAGAGAGAGAGAGAGAGGAGTCCTATTTTACTTTGGTCCCAAGTGCTATATAAATATATCCCCTTAGACCCACCTTCAAACAACACGTGACACCCTTGTGCTCAAAAAGGTACATGCCTGGGATCTATGCTAATAGGAGTCATTTAAATATACTTTGCACATCATATTAGCAGGTGGACTTTTCACGTTTGGCACATCTGTGAGCACATGACCTGCATACGGGACAAGGGTTAATACACAGCTTGCAAGCTGGCCCACTTTTCACCTTCGCAAAGGTCTTGGTTTTACGACAGAGTTTACGTTTTTGCCTCAATATATAAACGCACTATAACTTCCTTTCTGTAATATTTAGACACGTGAGTCATATCAATAGATTCAGGCAATTCTGATGGATGTACAGATATGTAACTCTTGGTATGTATAGTAGATGCCATCACATAATTCTCATTTTTAATAAAGTCCTCCAACTAAGGTATAACTTGTGTGTCACCTCTCTCTGGAATGCACCAATAATCATTCACGAACGTTTAGTTTTCTTTGAGACTGACAGAATAGTCTCTGTTTATCGTTTGTGACCTTCTAAACAACACATATGTCACTTTTAGTGGACCCTCCGTGATAGCCCCCACCCAATTAAGTCCTCTTTGAAGACTAGCACAGACCCAGGAAAAGACTTGACCTGTAATAAACCCAATATATTGTATTTTTTTAAATCAAACTGTTGCTACATTAACCCCTGAAGCATAAGATTGATTAAAATTACATGATATCATGACAGGGCTATACATAAAATATTTTTTATTTTTTTGCAGACAGAAGTTGCTGCCTCGTAGAAATTACAATATCTTTTTTTCATACCTGAAGCACAGGGAGATAAAGTGACTTGTCACATGGAGCTCTGACACTAGGTTTTGAACCAAGCTGCTTCAAACTCAGTGCCAATGTTCTCAGTGCTTTTACTTACTTACCTTCAGCCCTTTAGTTATTAAAATCTCTCTCATCATATTGCTGTGGTTGTTAGCATTGACTGTTAAGGTTCAATGATAAAGTTTAAAGAAAATAGGAGTTCAAACTTTCTGGCAATAACAATAATTTCTATGCATAAAACAGCAATATGTAGTATAAAAAAATAATAATCTGTCCCTTTTATGTACAACACATCCTATTCATATCTGTGAAATGTAATATCCTGATTTCTTTAGGTTAAATACTGCAATCATAAACAAATAAAACCTCAGTAATCTCATTAAAGCTGATTTTTTTTCTAGCATAAAATATTCAAGTACTGTATTTATAAAACAGGACTTTGGCATTTCTTCTTGTGAGGGTGGACATTAATGAATGTGTATAGGAGATGTGTTTGCTGTGTTATGTTAACAGAATCAAACAAGTAGGATTAAAGCAGACTACCCAAAAAGCCTTTCATGATTCCTGTGCGGGTAATGTATGGCATTAGAGCGTATTGTGTTTGATCTCATATTCAGGTATAGCTATCACGTGGAAGTAACATTGAGTGCTAGTACTGACTATGGGCGAATTAATCTCCCTACTTTAATTTGCTACAGAGCCTTCCAGCAACAAGGAAGTCAATATTTTCTCAGTAATGTATTGATGAAGTTACCACTCACTAGATTAATGACAAATAGAAAAATGTTACATCTGTATAGTATAGATCTTCCTAGACAATGAGTTTTCTACATATACTTAAGTATTATGTTAAAAGTATAGGCTGTACAGCTACTGCATACAGTGATCATACAGTATGGTGAAAACGTTACCCAATCACAGCTCCCAATACTGTGTAACCCTGCTTCCCCCCATCCCCCAGACTCTACGGTGGTGTCTAGGGTGCATGAGGGCAGATTACATGCAGTGTGGTGCATACCTGTGAGGAACAGGAGGGCCTGAGCTGCCCGCGATGTTATTGAAGAGCAGGACCGAGCTTCTGGGGTGGTAGCCTCCATGATCTCTTAATGGTGCAGCGCCTCCATCTTCTATACTCCCAGGAATATGGGACAGGACCTGTATAGAAGAACCCTTTCGGTCCCAGGGTAATAGCCTCCAACTCACACACAGTCTCAAGGATAGTCTCTTTATTGGCAGATCAGCAACTCCCAAATGCAGTGGCCTTCAGCAGCCGCAACAACAACAGCAGAGCCTTGCTAAGTACTCCACTCTCCTCCCACACAGATACGTCCTCCTCTCCTTCCCTCCGAGTCTCTCCTCCGACAGGATGGTCTGGGCTGGGGCTTCAATACCCCGCGGCCCACCTACGAGGTTATCCTCGCGGTGGGGATTGGATTCTCCCCATCACCCCTGGCAGGGGGTGAGGGGCATTGGTCCACCAGGTGTATAGTACTATCCGCTCTACTAGAAGCGGCCGAGTCTCTCCACTCCTCTCTCTCTCTCGGTTCCTGCACGGCTGCGCAGGTAAGACCGCGGTCTCCTCCAACTCCTTGGCCGAACAAGACTCACAGACCCGCCACTTACAGGAGTTTCCGGCTAAATATAGAGCTAGCCGCACCTCTCGTGATGTCAGCAGAACCTCCCCTCTTGCTCATGCCTGCAGCAGAGTCCAGGCCTGCATCTACCACTCAGGGCGGGGCTATGTAGGGGGAAAACCCATGATGATTACTGGTGCCTGATCTTAACAGGACTTACCACAGTAGAAGGGAGATAGGTATAGCCTGTGCTGTTTACAGGGGGCTACAACTGTATGTGGGAAATCGATGTCAGAGCAGTACCTCTCAAGTGTAGGTTTTCCTTCTCTCTGTAGCCCATTAAAAGCTGCAGAATTTCTGTAAACATTATTCATACTGCACCATTTTGCAAATAACTTGTTTTTCACTTCTTGGAACATGTACTGCCAAGTTTAATCAATGAATAGGTCAATTTTTTTTATTTACTGCTAACTTGAATCCGTTAGTAGGTCCATGTTTGGTAAATCAGTGTAATTATCCTGATCAAGAGATGCAATTTGCATACATTTGTCCTATGCAGAAAATATTTTTTCCCTATATTTTTTTTTTTTAAATCATGAATAACACTATTAGGGAAAATGGGTCTGTTTTGTCTTCCCTACTTTCTGTTTTCAAGCCTATAACAGCCAATATTACAAAATAATATGTTTTTCAATGAAGTCATTTGAATGCATATTTTCACTGTAGGCGGTTTACTGTCTTGCATAACGATTGTTGGGCATTTTATTGTTTAGAAAACGAGTTATCCAACAGAAACAAGCACTGAAGGTGAACAATTTGTTTTTGCTGTAATTTGTGATAAGTTGACTTTTATCTGACTAGAAGGATAAAGGTGGCAAAGGCACAAATTGGCATGAAATCTTTTTCGATTGGATTCTTTAACTCAAAGTGTGTATAATGTAGAGCCGACAAATCTTATTGGTAGGCTTAATACAAATTTTGTTTTTCGGATAATGGAAAGGAAAAGGTAAAAGGCTAACAGCTTACTTTGTGCATTTAGCAATAAATATGGATTTGTGTGGGCTCAGCTGGCTGGAAGCTCAATATAATTCATTTTTTTTCCTGCTGGAATATCCTTGGGGTTTACTTTTCCTCTTCAGAGAATTGTTTTGAGCACACTTACCTCCCTTTAGAGACACCACTGTTGGTGAAGTGTTAATGTATTTTTGAATCAGTAGAAAGTGAAAAGGTTAGGACCTTTTCTTTTTACAGTTGAAGTGGTCTCTACATTCACTCTCTGTAAGTTGCACTTTACTGTACTTTCCAGCATTATAGTACTGGCGTTTATTGCAGTGTTGATTATACATTCCATCCACTCTCTTTGTAACTATATTAGAAATAATTAGAAGTAATCAATTTGGAATATCGGAGAGTATCCATTTTTATATAGTTGTATGAAAATGTATGCATGTGTCTGAATATGTACATTTATAATGTATGAGATAAGGTGCTCAGCAGTCCATTTTACTGGGCCTTGTACATTTACTGTACCTGTAATCAGGAACCCAGAAGCAGAAAATGCCATTTCAGAAGCCTTGTTTCCTTCTTTACTGATTCTGCTAAAAATCTGAATGGAATATTTAACAGCTAAATCCTCAGTTTCAGACTTCTGCTTCAGCACTAAAATGTTTAATTGTAAGTATAGATGCTGAAAAGTACATTTATTCCAGTAGTGTAAAGCCTATACTGTATAATGCACTATAAGAGAACCTTCAGAACATAGCTCTATATATCCTAATCATTTTGATATTTTGAAATATTGGCTCCTTTACAAAGCTGATTAGTAAAAGAAGGCTGAAAATGTATTGCATTAAGATACAGTATAAATCCAGTTATATCTATTGTAACTTTAATGTTAAAGTACTTGTACTGTAACTTTATTGTAAACATACATAATTATGAAGCTGTTTGTGCTCACACACTAGATTTACGTTTCCTCTCCATATCATTTTCTTTATTTCTGTTACATTTACCCAGACATTAAAAAAAAAGTTATACTGGGTTAAAAAAGTGACAAACCCCCCCCCCCCGCCCCCCCAGCATACAGTAGTGTACAGCAAATACAAATACCAGTTGTGGTGCATTTGCACGTCTCAGAAAAGTCTGCAAACTTGGTTTTCTCCATTATCGCTAAGCAAACTGCAGCCGGGGATTCTGGGTAATGACATGCAAATAAGCACAGTGTCGCTCTTTAGCTCTTATCCATTTTAACATGGACCCCTATAAGCTTATTCCTGACATATTACCCAGCACAGCCTGTGTTAAAAAACGAAGTTTACTTGCTATTCTTTTCTATAACCGAGGGTGTGCTGAAAAGCTGTGTAATACAGCACGCATAAGCTTATAGGGGTCCATGCTGAAATGGATAAGAAATAAAGAGTGACACTGTGCTCATTTGCCTGTCACTACCCAGAATCCCCAGCTGCAGTGTAAGCACTGTTTGCTAAGCGATAATGGGACAGGCAGGGTTGCAGACCTGTCTGAGACATGGGAAAGTAGTTGTATTCCTATCAAATGTAAAGAATTTAAAACACTCATTGGAATCCTGCCTCTCATTTGTTATGGGGCATTTACACCATATTTGGAAAAAGCGTCATGGGATACCATCCTGCTTCATCTGCAAAACATGCCAAGGGTAGACAGTAATCAGCAATAGAAGTGGAACTGCCACGTTGCTGCATGGAGCACTTTTCACGTGGGGCCTGATGCACTAAGTTTGGTTAAATAATGTCAGGTTACCTAAATATGTAACCATGATTATTTTCCCTGGGTTTAACGGGTATCCACTAAGCTAATTATATGCAAAAGCATCATCTGTCGTTTAACTCATTGCATAGGGTAACTGTTAGTTAATTTAGTACTAGCTTGCGTTAATTTCAAGTAACACTTACTGGCTTGGAATGTCTTGATATTTCTATTGAAAAACTGATTAACACTTAACTCATTATGTGCCGACTTAGTCATAGTTTAGAGTTACCAAAACATAAAACTCATTAAGTATGTAGCCATGGCTGGTACTGGCTATCGTTCTGCCCCTCCCTGTCATGTAAGTCCTGGTAGCTGCAGGCTGTGGCAGGCTATCACCTTTGGTTTTCCCCCTCAGGCAGCCTCCCTGAGTGATACTTGGGGGTAGAGGTGACACGGTCTGTGTGCAGCCAATCCGGGTGCAGACCTTGTGCCCTCCCCCTCTGAACTGGAGAGGATGCATTCTAAATTACAGTCAGTCTGAGTCCCTCTCGGCTGGGGGTGAGACGTGTTCTCAGCCCCTTAGGGGGCTGAATAGATCTACCAGATAAATGTATTCACTGTAATAACACCTGCAGTGGGTGCAATAAAAGAAGATAATTTTTTATATACCCCTGCCTGAGTCTACTGTCTATTGGGTAGGGGTATATAGTATGACTTTCACAGTGGAGACTGACTCCAACACACCTGGAGCCCACAGTGAATGGAGGCGTTGCACCAGACATGAGAAGAACCAAACCTGAAGATATCCCAAAAGCCTGTCCTGTTTCCCCATACCAACGCGGACCCTCAGCATTTCTAGGAACCTCACAGGTATGAAGCACCATGACACCAGTAGCAAAGGCCAGATCTCCCAGAGGGGGAATGGGGGGGAAGCAGCGCTACAAGTATGATTTTTAAATAATGTCAAAAATAATATGTAATCGCCTTTTCCTCTGTACTCAATGAATGTAGTTAATGACCTTTACCACTACAATGTTGATATATATGTAGCGGTCATGTAAAATGGCTACAGTCATCTCTCCTGCTGACAGTAAGGCCTGGTAAGTTGTGGGCATGCCAGCAGTAATTATGGAGGTTTGCCCTCACACCCTGGTGGGGTGCTCTGTGTATGGATGGGAGTGGTCACAGGCTCTGACTCCATGGTTAGTGATGTCAGAGGTGTGTCAGCTTCCAGAGTGTACATAAGGCACAGCACTGTGTCTAAAAGTTAGTTCTGGGGAGTTCTGCTAAGTGGAGGAGGAGTTCTGAGTAGTTCTGCCAGAGTTCTGAGAAGAGTAGAGTTATGTTATAGTAGCTGAGTAGGAAGACTGTGTCCAGGGACCTGGCACAGGGTAAAGACATCCCGGCTGGGATAGGGAATCCCTATTAAAGGAGAATTACACCTTTCAAAGGGAAGCACTGAATGATGATGAGTGGCTAGAGAAACTACTGCGAGGGGCAGCTAGCCCACCTCACGCAATAAAGATGCTCTTAATTACCAACCCTCTCGTGTACATGTGTGGAATGATTGTACAGAGAGGAGCACCACAGAGGAGTTCCTCGCCAGGACCATCCCCAAGTGATCGAAGGGACCCTGATGAGGTGGAGGCGCTGCACTGGAACTAGGTAGGACTCTGCACACTACCTCAGCTGCCTGTCTGGACGGGTTCTCCCCACACACCATCATGCGGGAGACTCAGGAGTCCTGTTGCCAACAGGTGCACCACCAGACACTACTACACTGTAATGGGGACCGGTTAGACCACAGGGGCCAATGTGAGATTGGGTGGGTCAGGCTGGTGCACAAAAACTGTTACATTTGGAGGCGAGCTGCTGAGATCAGATCTGTCAACAGGACAGGCTCTAGCTAGGCACACTGGGAAACAGGGAGAGCGTCTGCTGCCACTCTGTGCTGTGTAGGGACAGACCTAGGGGTGGTCAGGGGCTGGCAGGGTATTGTCAGTTCGCAGGGACGACCTAGGGGCCTGAAGGGAGTGAGGGGTCTGGAGCCGGGCAATAGCTGACCGAGTCGCTTTGAGGTAGTGCTAGTTGGTAGGACGCCAGAAGGGATAGCCTGTTAACGTGGTCAGGAATCCTGGAGAGGGTCTGCTCTAGGCTGACCAAGAGAGGTAGACGCCCCAAGTACTGCATGGCAGAGCCAGAGTACTCTAGCCCATTCCAGACACTTACCATAGGGAGCACAGACTGGGAGGAAGGAATTACAGCAGACACTGAGAGAGTGAGCCTAGCCTGAGGTAGTGCAACATGAGTCCAGCCTAGATCAGGTACACATGTGGTGGTGCATCTGAGCAATCTTTATTGTACTGGTGTGGTGGCTGCCCCGCAGAGCGGAGCCCCATGTACGATAATTGGTACGAGAGCGTGACAACCCAAGGAATGGAGGATCCGCGTGGTGCGGAGAGCCCAACATGGCGACCAGAGGCTGATGGGGAAGGCACCCGTGGCGTGCGCCCCACTGAAGAGCAAACTGTCGCTGAGCTGTCTTTAACTAATCTGCTCTGGAGTGGAGCGAAGGCTATGGCTGCCCCGTTTTGGTCCTGTCTGGGACACCGAGGTGCCACCCTTGAAGAGTGTGAGGACATTGTGATAACTGGGGGGGAACCCAGCGAGGAAAGCAAACAAACTGACATTTCGGGCTTAAAAGCCACCCAAAATGGCGGTTCCCGCTTGCTAGGGAGACCGCGTGGGCCAGTCGCAGAGAAATTGGCTGATTCAGGACTTGCAAAAAGCTGGCCGGGAATGGCGCGAACAGCAGAGCCCCGCCCTGATGGGGGGTATGGCACGAAAGCTATGGCTGCGCCTTCATGGACAATGACTCACTCGGCCCCTGTGCTGAGTCAACCGCTTAGTCTATGGGACCCTCCCCTGATTTCCACCAGGGGGAGTGACTTTCAATTATGGCCTGTGGGAATGCCCCCACTGGGCCCAGGGACTGATATCCAGACGGCGCCACTACAAGAAGTAGTTCCGGCCGCGGAGGTAACGTGCAAAAAGGAGGGATATTTTGCACGAAAGGCGGCTGCCAGGAGAAGGCGGGAACTAGCCGCGGGCAAAGAATCCCACTCTGATGAGGAAATTGGCGCGAAAACGCAGACCGTGCCCACCAGGACTGAGAAAGGTGCGGCCTTAATTAAGGGGCATGCTATTCCCCTGTGGGACCCGCCCATAATTGCAACCCCTGGGGGCGGGTTCCAGCTATGCCAGCGGAAGGAGGAGCCGAAGCAGGAAGTGGCTGGCCCAGAAGCTTCTACCGGTTAGTTGCGAGGAACCACTGACCTGGAGAGACCTACACAGAAAGTGGTCCCTACTAAAAGAATGGCCTGCTCCTCCACTGTGGGCACTATGGTCTCCACCCAGCCCTACTCGGTACCCGGCGGGGTACTGGTGGTCAGGGTGGCCAACACCGAGACGGTGGTCGGGCTCTGCCTTCAATGCGGGCTGCCCGGAGGCATTGTTAACACAGCGGCACGCTGCCCACAATGCGGGACAGTATACTTGTGGCCAATGCCGACGTTCATTCCGATCCAATCTGCTGACCCCCCGGGGGATACGGCTAGGCGCTCCGCCGAGTCCCCTGGTGCACTGTGGATCAATCGTGCAAGTCCCGGAGAAAGGGGACTGGAGTCGATTAAATCGGCTGGGTCAGCAGCAACCGAGACGGTCGGGTCACCCCCCGACCGCGCTGAAAAAAGACTATCGCCCCGATCGGTGACCCCTAAGTCGGGGAAGGGAGATTACTCGGATGAGGATCTCCGCGAGCTAGCGGAGGTGAAATCGAGGCCCAGGACAGAACCGGGGAGGACGACACCCCGTAGCGTGAGTAGCAGCCTGGAAAGCAGGGCGTCCCCCGCAGATCGGCGAGCCGAGAGACGGAGTCCCTCCGCCCCAGGATATGGTGGCGACGGGCGAGAGACGCCTACACCCCTGCGGAATGGTAAGAGAAAGCCACTCACTTACCTTGCTCCGGTAGACGGTGTAGCGAAAACAAGGCCGTGCCAGGCCCAAGACGCACGTGTGGAGAAGATACCACTTCCGGTGGAGACGACGGCGGAACAGACGGGAAGGATGCAGCGACGCTTCGGCGATCGGGTGAAGGTCCCCGATCACCTCAAAGGCCCAAGAGCTGGATGGGCGAACCGCAGACGGATGAGGGTGAGCTATCCTCCTTGGATCAGTCCATGGGCAGCCGGGAACGGGTCGTAGCCCCGTGGCGTATTCCCTCTTGCCCTTACGCCCAACCCCACGCCCTAGGTAGAATCCCTGCCCCCATCACCTGTTCCCCGGGGTCCCCGCCTAGCCTGGAACTTGTGGACATACCCTTGGGGGGGGGAGGAGAGACGGACTGGGGAAAGACAGCGCAGTTGCGCTACGGAGGGCATTTCTCGGGGAGGGGGAGAATTAGGCAAGGCCGCGGTAGGGCGGTGGTTGCCTCCTGCGACCAATAAAACAGAGGACAAGGCCCTGGGGTCTTCACGGTGGTCCGTACCACGGTCAGCACGGACATCGGGGGTATTCTCATGGGGGGATGCGGAAGAGAGTGACTCAGGGGATTCACATAGGTTCAAGGAACACCGTTGGTGGGCCCCCCTATTTGAAGGTTATGCGGCCTGGATGGATCGTACGCGATTCCTTATTCGAAGGGAGGATGTAGTTGATTTTTGGTGGGCCAAGGGAGAATTCACCCCTGAACAGCGAGATAGGGAGCTGCAGGAACGGTGGTATAAGATTGAGCACAGGGAGATAGAGCCCATGGGTCCCGACACACTGTCAGACCCTGTGGATCCTGACGAACCCCTGTCATGGGTGCTACCTGGGAGGGCAGGTAGGGCTGACCTAATTAGGATCAGTAGAGCGGAACGGGCAATAATGGCTCGATACAAGTCTTCCCACGGGTTGGAGTACCCTTATGTCCCTGAACCCCTCATGGAGGAGATAGAAGAGAACAGGGAAAGGTGGCTTAGGGAAACCATTGAGATGTACCTAGTCAATAAGGGGAGTGACGTTACTGGAAGGAGGGCAGAGGACAGAATAGATCACCTGATGCGAGTGTGGAGTATAGGGAGGAATATACACAAACACAGGGTGACCTATAGGCCCGAGAGGGGACTGCCTAGGCACTATCATGTCACGGTCCTGGACATAGGTGGTAGAGAGGTTAAGAAACCTGACCCGAGTCACTATTATTAGGGGGTACTAAGGCATTTTGCGGGCTCGTGGCTGCTGGTCGGGGCGGGCTTGGCGAGATGTTACTGTGGTCATTTTTTTTTGTATAATGTACAATCTGTGATGTTAACAATTATGTGTTGTGTTACAGTGCTTCCTGGAAGAAGGTATGCAAATTTAGGTCCCAGCGAGGACGATGGGATTCACCAGGGGGAGAATGTAGCGGTCATGTAAAATGGCTACAGTCATCTCTCCTGCTGACAGTAAGGCCTGGTAAGTTGTGGGCATGCCAGCAGTAATTATGGAGGTTTGCCCTCACACCCTGGTGGGGTGCCCTGTGTATGGATGGGAGTGGTCACAGGCTCTGACTCCATGGTTAGTGACTGAGCTTTGTCTGTGTTTTATGTTATGTCTCTGGTTTTAAATACATATTGCCATGCTCAGTAGCACTCCTCTGTGAAACTTATATGCTTATATATATATGTTGTGGGTATTTTGGGGGTTCAATTTGAGCTTATTGGTGTTCTGTATGTTTTAGCACATGTCCCCAGCAGTGAAAGATCTTTGTAACACTTTCCTGTTTGGTAACATTTGTTGACAATATTCCCAGCAGTTTGAGCTGCAAACTGCAAAATATAATGTTATCTGAGTAAAATAAGAATACATTGTAGCTGCTGAGTTACATTGACTGAAGGCTTGAAACTGAAAGTCAGCCATTTAGTGAATCCTGTCAAACAGGATCTTTGCTGCGATTACGGGCGAACGAATTGATCAGCAGTTTAGATAATTAGTTGTCAATAAAGGTAATCAAAGGCCCAATATTTATTAAAACAATATATATATTAAATTGCTGCTTGGACTGCCTGTTTCCTAGCAAAATCAAAATAGACTGTGTTTGCCAATGTGTCACTTGGAGTTTTAGGTTAAAATCTATGAAACGTATTTGAAATTAAAGTACAAATGTTAGAAATAACACAGGAGAAGTTACTTAGGAGAATTTTATAGCTTTATTGCATTTTCAATATCCTTTGCTAAGAGAGACTAGTGCTTCAGGGGGTTTTTTTTTTTCCCAATGTGATGTGCAATGCGGGAGAATGAAGGATTAGGTTAGCAATTCCCTTTAAGAGTAATGGGAATTATGTAGCTAATCCCTCATACATAATCTTGAAAATGAACCTCAGAGTCTAAACCTAATGCATGGGATTTAAATAGAAAAATAAATAATGTTCTACTCTGTATATTACTGTGCAGCCTCACAGCGCCTGTCTTAAATAGACTGAGCTGAAGAGTTTCTTTGAATCCATCATGTGCTGGTGTGTCTTGCAACACTTTGCATTGAAGGGAGCACCTTTTGCATTGATATAATAGAGAAAAATGTTGGCTACAATTTGTTACAGGGTTGCTGTGGACGCTTACAACTTGAATCAACAGGACAAGAATACCTGTATCTCCTGTAGTGCCGCTTCAAGTCAAAAGAAATGCAAGCTTCTTGTGTGCTTTTTCATTTCTATTCCTCCTTGGAAATCTTTAAACAAAAAAAATATCAATCCATGCAATCCAATCAGACTGCAGCCATTTTGTTTTTATTTATTAAAAAAACGAAACACATCTCCAGTTTTTAACATGTGTAAAGTTTGATTGCTATTGAAACCCTGGACAAACTTGTTACAAGTAGATATGTGCGAATCTATTGCAGAAACTGATTGCGATTTTATTGTCAATTTCTATGTCTTTGTGAAAGATTTATTTACTGTAGCATGTACAAAAAGTCACAATGCACTTAACATTGTAGCCGGTTTCTGCAGAATTTACACAAAAGTCCATAATTATGCAAACATGCATGTATTTAAAGAGCCCTATTTTAGTGTAATTAATAGAAGCCATACATCTTGGTAAAAGAAAAAGAAAAGTAGCCGCAACCAACAAACCAAGGTACAAAGTACAGTTATTCTAAAACAATAAATTGAATGCAAATAGAGTATAAAAATGTAGAGTGTACTTAAAGTCCCACTGCTAGAGTCCTAGGAGGTAATTCTAGTCCCTCCACAAACAGCTTGTAAAAGAAGAAGAAAAGTCCTCCAGCGCGTAGACTCAAGGCATCATCCCAGACGTGTATGATAGGGACAAAAACAAAGAGAATGGTATAGTATAAAATAGTTCAACATTATACCATATATTAATATTAAAATGCACACTTACATGTGACTAAAACACACTGGGAAATATAGATGTGTCCTTCCATAACTTCCACAACTACCAGTAGATAACTTTAAAAAAAAAAGTAGAGAAAGAAAGGCCATGGCATAATAAAATGTAATAGCTATAGATAGATTAAAATAAGATACACTCACACACAGCTAATTCACATGGGCATTTGTGAATAGCTTTCCAACATAGTATCTGTCCACTTCGGTCCAGCTCTCCCACGTCTGTCCCTCCGCTTTCAGCTGTGAGGTATCTCTGTGGTGTCCGTCTCAGCTGCTCTTTATCCCCTCTTTAGCCTGTGTTTTGCACGAGCCGAGGGAGTCACTGATAACGCCAGGACTACATCTTATTAGCATAAGCTTAATGTAACATTAGTGTAGCATAGCAGTGCTTTATTTTCCAATAACGTAACGTTAAGTACGTCTTAGCGTTACTTCGATTCAGAACCTGAAATGGGTTTTTAGTTCAAGTTGAGAAAGAGAGAAGAGGTAAATAAGACTGGATATATAGCTATGTTAGTTAAATCATGCCTAACTGTAGCTTTACACCCATCCAGACCCTATAAAAGCCATATTTCAAGGTCTGGATGTGAGTAACGCCAGCTTTAGGTATAACCTTCTGTCACTAACTTAACGTTCAGTCCCCACGTTAACCTTAACAGACTTTTGTTTAGTGTGCTGTTAGGGTAATGCCTCATTTGCATAATATTAGCATGTCATTTTCACTACCGGCCGTTATAGTTAACGCAGTGCTCTTTAGGGGAGAAAACATGGCTGAACGTCATGTTATGGGTTTTTGAAGACATATCGTTAGTCTTAACGTGACATTAAGTTCGGTTAACGTCACCGTAAGTGAGCTAACAGAATTGTGTGGCTCTGGGCCTGAATGCCAGAGGCCAGCAGTTGATTGCATTTGTACGATGTGTAGCTGGCGCCTCTGGCACTTGAAGGATGAAAAGTGGAAGCTTCTGTTCGCAAAAAGCTTTGTGTCCTTACAATTTTTCTCCTCCTCGGGCACCTCAAAGCGATACATCCTTCTCCTTTTTATGACCACCATTTGCTTATGAAGCCGCTGTTTCTGCCTGTAGTTTTTGAACTGCCATCACTTAGCCACAGTTAGTTTCTACATTTCAACTACATATTAACACTGGTGCTGAGGACCTCTCATCAAATAATTCTTAGAACAAGTCAAATGAAAGACTTGTAATTACAGACCCTCCAGAACTGACATAGTTAACAAATGATGCAACCGTTGACATCATCCTAGGATTGAGAAGGTCATTCATTACCAAATCTGTAAATTCACAATGCGCATTATTTTATTAACCCCTTTAGTGCTATATACTGTAGGCTTGCAACACAGTGCTTTAATAAAAGCCCCTAAGACAATAAGCAGGTTAAAACCAGTTCTATTTTTGCTAGAGTACAAAAAATACTCCCCCCCAGTCTTTATAATTTTTTTTTTTTTTTTAAATCTTTAATGAAAGTAAATGTTTTGGCCGCAGTGGAGAACTGGATAGAGAATGTAACATCCTAAAGTGACTGTCTTGGATATGTGTGGACTTATTTTCTTTCTCTGCAGTGCAAGGACTTTCTATCACTTTATCTCTGAGAGAAATGATATCTGTGTAATAGCACTCACAGCATGGTTCATCCAGCACTCTGCTATTATCTATTTCTTTGTCTCACCAAATTGGAAAAAAAAAAAAAAAAAAATCAGTTATTTAAACATTGGAGCAAATACTGTAAGTTTGAAATCAATCTCTCTTGAAGTCAATCATTCAGCTTGAAATTCTTCGATATGTCGGCAGCCTTTTTACAGCAGTTATCTGACAAATAAGCCACCTGACTTAGTGATTGAGCTTTAAGGGAAACATTTCTTTTTTCATATAGTTTTTTTCAATCATGTACTTACCTTACTGTATGTATGTTTAAATTCTGCTTTTCTAAAGTCAAATTAAAAATGCTTAGCACAACCAACTTTTAGGAAATATCGTCATTATAGACTAGCTATCTTTTGAGATCTTGTCAGCACCATTTACTAGACTGAACCTTTTTCAATTATTTGTGCCTGGAACTGTTGAGCTTACAACTAATTATGTATAGAGATTTATTGACATTTTGGTAACTATCCCCAAAATGTTTCTTATGTCTTGTCCTCAGGACTGCCGATGAATATTTCTGTCTTCTCTTCCCTTTCATGTCTCTTGTCTTCCTCCCCTGTGTTCCATATTCTTCCAGTCCCTACACATTGATCTTTCTTTGAGAATGAGAAATCACGTGTACGACTCTACTGTGTGATCCTTCTGTTTTATCACTAGAATAAATTCTAATAGCACAAGTAGGGAAAATACCTGCTGAACACAGTAGAACGATGAAGCCCTGAGCACATTCTAATTGATTCCTGGGGAATGGGAAGAGGAAGTGACATACTGTAGAATCACTCTGAGTGGCTGAGATATTGAATTCCTATCATTGCATATACAAGGTCCATATCTTAGGCTTGTTATATAGTCCTCGCTGCTGCAAGTGCCGGCGTGCACGTTTAGTTGCTAGAGTGCAAGCGGTGACACGCGCAGTTAGGGAGCGTTACTCTGACGTCACAAGCGTTAGGCCACGGTGTGTTTGGTTCGCGGCGTGGTGGCAGCAGCACGAAAATACAATTTTATTGTATTTTCACTGGTCTGCTGCGCCACAGCTCAAGACCCTGCGCGCGCGTCCCAAGTATGCAAACGTTGGGTTACACAGCCAATTATCATTGACGTGCGCACGTGCACGCACTATATTACGCGTTTTAACTGTTATACCCTGCCTCTGTCATTAATCTTGTAACAGGGGATAAAGTCATGGAAGGGACTACAATTTTGCACCCGAGAGCTGTTAACCACTTCAATTGGAACACACGTCTATGTTGTCACTGTTGTTTTCAACAGTGAACATTCACTTTTCATAAGTTAGCCCATAGTAGACAAAAGCTGTTAGAAAAAAACACAACTATTTGATAGACCAAATAGTGGGAGTGGGAGTGTACCGTTGCTCCATATTCATTTAAAGACAATTCAAAGGTATCATTTTGACCTTACTTTTGTTTATATAATTTAAAGACTGTCACTACATCATCAATACCAACATCCATAGCTACATAAAATTCAGTTACTACTTATTGATTACAGTCAGGTATGTTCCACTAAAACTTATTGTTTCGATCAAAAATTCCTAAATATATGTATGTCTTTATTTATATAGCGCCATTAATGTGCATTGCGCTTCACAGCAGTAATATGTGACAATCATATAAATAATAAATGATATAAATAACACAAAGGGTAGAAGTGCTTCAGACATAATAGTAACATTTAGGAAAAGGAGTCCCTGCTCCGAAGAGCTTACAATCTAATTTTGTTGGTAGGTAGAACGTACAGAGACAGTAGGAGGGCATTCTGGTAAGTGTGTCTGCAAGGAGCAAAGGTTTATGTATGAGGTGTTAATTATCAGCCATGGAGCTAGTCATATGCTTCCTTAAGCAGGTGTGTTTTAAGGTGTGTCTTAAAGGTGGATAGAGAGGGTGCTAGTTGGATATTGAGGGAAAAGGCATTCCAGAGGTGTGGGGCAGTCAGAGAGAAGGGTTTAAGGTGGGAGAGGGATTTAGATGAAGAAGGGGTAGAGAGAAGGCATCTTTGAGCAGAACGCAAGAGCCGGGATGGTGTATAGCGAGAAATTAGAGCTGAGATGTAAGGAGGAGCAGAAGAGTGTAAAGCTTTAAAAGTGAGGAGGAGAATTGAGTGTGTGATACAGGATTTGATTGGAAGCCAGGAGAGGGATTTCAGCAAGGGAGATGCTGAGACAGATTTAGGAAAGAGTAGAGTGATTCTGGCAGCAGCATTAAGGATAGATTGTAGGGGAGACGGGTGAGAGGCAGGAAGGCCGGACAGCAGAAGGTTACAGTAATCGAAACGGGAGAGAATGAGGGTCTGAGTCAAAGTTTTAGCAGTCGAGCAACAGAGGAAAGGGCGTATCTTGTAATATTGTGTAGGAAAAAGCGACAGGTTTTAGAAACGTTCTGAATGTGAGAAGAGAATGTGAAAGAGGAGTCGAGTGTGACCCCTAGGCAGTGTGCTTGGGCTACTGGGTGAATGATGGTACTTCCAACAGTAATGTGGAGGAGGTAGTAGGGCCAGGTTTGGGAGGAAGTATGAGGAGCTCTGTTTTTGCCATGTTTACTTTAAGTCGGCAGAGGGCCATCCAGGATGATATAGCCGACCAACATTCAGAAACTTTAGTCTGTACAGCAGGTGTAAGGTCAGGGGTAGAAAAGTTAAGTAAATCTTACTTATTTTGCCAGCTTTTTGGAATTTATTTCTAAACAAACCATTTTCTTGTGGAATGTCTACTGGATCTGATCTACTACTAGAGCAGTTGGAGATACTATAGTACACTATTAGAGTACTTTGGTCAACAAAGAATAGAACTAGGCCTACTTGGGTTGTAGCTGCATTTTTACAATACATGTGTTGTTAAGGAACGTCCCTCCTTTGTAGAAACCTCTGTAGAAACAGATCGTGTTGTGCAGGATTCATTCAGTTGATTAACCACACACTGTTTTTCTATATGCTGTAGTAGCATATGCGTATGTACTGTAACGGTGTTTCCCCCACCTGGTGGGAGATTCTGCCATTTCTGGTCGTGTGGTGCATGATACCTGCTGGTAACAGGAGGGCTGAGCTGTCCGCCGATGGTAGTGAGGACACAGGATCAGGTTTCTGGGGTACATTACCAACATTGTTCTCTAGCAGTGCAGTGCCTCCATCTGCTGTAGGCTCCAGGTAGGTGGAGATGATCTCCTACAGTAGAACTATCACCTCTTCCTCCAGTAAGATCACCCACTAGGCGGGAGTATAACAACATGAACGGTTTATTCTCTGTCTCTGTGCAGCACAGTACACGGCATGGTTCTGCCCAATGCACAACTGTCAGCTACTCACTGAAGGGTGGTCCCTGGACCTTTACTACAGGCCAAGTACACCGGCAGCACTTCCCAGCTCTTCCCTGCCCCTCTAGCAGGGACAGAGGTATGGTACATACTCACTCTCCCCCGGGGGAAGAGGACCAGAGAAGGCCCAATAGTCAGGCTCTTGGCTGTGTGTGGGAAAAGAAATATAAATATAGTGTAGTATGTATAGTGTAGTATGTATAGTATAGTGTAGTAGCTGACGCAGCTGCCAAGCCAGCGAAACGCGTTGAGTTGAACCTGCAGCAGCCTGAGAAGTGTATAGAGCACCTTCCCCTCTCCCTGGTGATTCCATCATTGCGATAGATCGCAACCGGAAGTGACGCGATGGACCGACCGGAAGTGACGCGACGCAACCTTGGGAGCAGGGCTGGAGGCATGCACAAGCTGCGCATCACTATTGTTAAGTGTCTATGCACAAAGTGCCTAATGTAATTGCAATACCTATTGCCTCTAATAAATAATTTACTGGAACATGCAATGTTGCACTAAGTGTGTTATCTTTTCACATTGAGGGATTATGCTGCTGATTCCTGATACTCCACACTGATCAAGTCTTCATTACTATCTCCACTGCTGATCTCTGACTGGGAAAGTGTGAGTTCCCAATCGTGACTCTTTGAATTGACTGTTGAATCTGTAGAACATATTTCTTTTCCCACATATGGTGACATCTGCGCTCCCCACAAGCTTCTCCCTACAATCCACAACAGGAGGAATTGGATCTTCTCCACAGAGGGTTGAGCAGCGAAGTTCACTTTAATATATATATATTTTATTTATTATTATTATTAATGAGCACTTTTTTATAAAAGGTTTTTATAAGGTTTATTATTCACATTTATTGCACCTCTATTAGAAGCGCCTCACATTTTCTTTTTTACTCTTGGCTGTGTGACCTGCCTCTCTCAAGTAGGTAGAGGCACTGCTAAATTGAGGGCAGCACTGCCCTTAAGTACAGCTAGGAGGAGGGCACCAGGACTGTTCCATGATTGGACATGGTCAGGTCGGATGTTACCGCCTCCACTGTCACTTAAGTGCAGCTCCAGTGAGTGGGTAAAACCTTCTACTGGCAGCCTGATTGTTCAGGACTTACTGCCTGGAGTAGGGCAGGTTAGTAGCCAAAGGTGGCATGGCTACATGTGGTTATTTCTTATTATCTGATGTTATTCTCTAGTCATGAGCGATCCCATGCAGGGAAATGTTTAAGAATCAGGGATTATTTTGCCCATGTTGTAGCTGCAGTTGTCAGTACTTTTTCGGTCCAGAAAAGCAACTTATTTATGTTTTAAAGATACAGAAAAATAAACATTCTTTTTTTCTAATTCTTTACTATATACCTGTGTGTGCACTGTCAATAAGAAGCATTATACAGCGAGAGAGTGTTTGAATGAGAAACAAACAAAAAAGTAATTCAACCCTGTTGTGCAGTATACAAAAATTATGTTTCAGCACATAATAAGTGCAATGCCAGTATTCGTTAAGCTGCCCTGATTAACTTGAATGACAATTAATGCAGATTGACGTGCGATACCTGCATGGCAGTTTAGAGAATCCCTACCTAAGCATCTGTGCCATTTCACTCTTGATGAAGTTTAGAGTTCTAGTAGCCATATTGGTCCTGGAGAAAAGCAGATTTGATGTAGATTGTGATACCTTTTTCAAGACCAACATTAGAGTTCTTCATAAATTAAATGATAGTTTATTGAGCTTTCAAAACCTCATACTGCAGGTTTCTTCTTCATGTGTATGTTTACTTGAGTAAGTGTTACATATTGCTCAAGTAATGACTCCCTGTTGGGTTACTGTTGTGCTGATGGTAAAACTGTTGGGCATTGATGAGTTTGTGTAATTACAGTAATACGTTTACACGTTGCAGTCAATAGTGTTACAGTATATCTCATTTAGTTCATTCTTGATCATTGCGCAGAACTCTACCATTTATGCCAAAATGAAGCTTGTTTGATATGTGTTATTTTCATTCATTTCAAATAATATACTGAAACAGGATTTCATGTTATTTATATGTATATGCATTTTTATTACATATAACGATATAAAGTAAAGACTCAATAGTAAATATTATCAGCAATCACCCATTTCAGCACATGAAAAAAACACCCTGCTCTCCTCCTTACCTCCCTCAAATGGGGGTCCTACAGTATGTATAAACTAAACGCAAAACTTTAAACATGAACAAAATACTATATTTTCCCTGAAAACTGGATAATTCCATGTATTATATATCAGGTGCAAACAATACAAAAAAATGGATATTCCTCTGTTATATCTAAAAGGAACACAGGGAGAAAGTACTGAACATGAAAGGACTGTGCCATGTTAGGAAATGTTTAGCAATATGTTTTTGGACTGGTGCATAATTACATAGTTACATATGTAGCCAGGTCCCCCTCTGCCCCCCACCCCTCCTCCCCCACCTTCCATGCGGGTGCGGGAAAGGTGGGAGGCTACGCTGCTCTGTGGAGGCAAGCAGTTGCCGGGACTGCGGGCGCATGCGGGGGGCAGCCAGGTGGAGTTGCGGCGGTCACTCGGGGGAGACGACCTGGTCACCGGACTTCCGCGGCGGGATGCTGGTAGGGCGCCATCATCTTGAATGTTTCGCATGCGCATTGGGTACCTTGTGCATGCGCAGTGCGGCCGGGAGTGGCGGCCATGTTAAGCATAAGGCTCCGCAAGGGACTATAAGTCCCAGCAGCCACAGGGGCTACTACCACATGGGCATGATCAGCCAATAGGGCTGTCAAAAGCACGGGCAACCTAAGAGATACATTTGGCACACTCGGGAGACCACACCAGTCGAAGAAGGGGCAGAGAATGGTGAGGATGTGTTCAGGGTGCCAGTGGCCCCTGGACTAGGCCATAGACCCCAACAGGTCCCAGCTAGGCCCGACTCCCGTCAGGTTGTGGCTGCTGCAGGGAAGGCCCATAGCTAGGGACACTTCCCCCAGTAGCTGCATATAGTAAGGGTACAGAACGACGGTGATAGACGCCACGCAGTGCGCAAGGCCTGCGATTTGGGACCAGACTCAGGCCTATACTGAGAGACTCTTAAAGGCGAGACACTCCAGCTGTATTTCACCCCACGCAGAGGCGGACATCTTCATTGGATAAGACGGATCCTTGTGTCATACTGCGTACTGGAGTTCCCGGCAAGGTAACCTCCCCTACGTGCACCAACGGCCATACACACATTCTGTGGGTAGCGCTACTCCACACACCTTGGGTGGGCTGGACTCTGTGGACATCGGGTGGTTAGGTCAGTAGTTTTGGAAATTCCACCGGGGTGACGTTGTGGTGTGGGTATAAGTTGTGAGGCCCGTATGGTATTTGGTACATGGTGTATACTGTTACAATATAGAGTTGAGTGTTATCAGGAATGATAAGTCGTTATACCACAGTGTGTGTACATTTATTCTTCTCTGAGTGTTCCTAGGAAGGGGTTATCCAACTGCGCTTGGATCCCTCCCAGGTGGAGGCGCTGTCATAAACTAGATACGATCACCCCAGGTTCCCAGCAGCGGAGGATCAGGCCTCCTGTGAGCCACTCAAGTAACGCAACACACGTTTCCCTAGACACAGGGAATAGGGGCTACACATAGTTACATAGTTATATAGTTACATAGTAGATGAGGTTGAAAAAAAGACATATGTTCATCAAGTTCAAGCTATGTTAAATTTAGACGACAGATGCTGTTAAGGACGGAATAAGTGAACGGAAGAGTTCTGAGATCATTGCGGAGAGCCATGAAGTTATCTGGGCCAGTTTCACTAAGCTCCAGTAATTTGTATCGTACCACAATCATGCGTTAACTGCCATTCAGGTCAGTGACCATTAATCTGGGATAATGTCGTGATACCCGTGCCCGGACTTAGTTTTACGAAGGTCTGAATTATATATATATATATTTTATTTGCACAACATAAAAAAGAAGTTTAAACCTTTTCTGGAAGTTCACAAGCAATAAAAGCATATATTTCCTAAGTTTTGCGACACTTGCAAATGTGATTAAAAACACCAAATTTACAGAATCGTGGTTTGTTGAGAGAAATTTAGCTTTTGGTCTCTTGTGGTAAAGATGGCCGTGAAGCAGTAAACTTGGTCAACAGGTTTCACCCATCTTTAATCTGAAAGCTTTCATATACAGTAATTACAAGTACAAAGAACTGTGTTATGTTGACATCCTAGATTACAATAAAACTAGTTACATCAGCATGCAATTTGAGAGCACAAGATAAAGTAAACAAAGGAGCAACTACAGTAGATGAAGAGAACTTTAATTTAGCAAGGGAGTCAGTACTAGAGATGTGCAAATCGCATGCTTACTCGAACTTGGTGAATGTAACTTCTTTCAATTCGGCGAAAAGGTTCACTTTCGATACAAAAGTACATAGCAAATTCGATGGGCTTTGCATTTTCATTTAATTTCACTTTAGAGATTCGATCGAACGTGTTAATAAACATTTTGTTTTCATTCGCTGGGATGCTCATTTGAAAGATAACAAAATAAAGGTGAAATAGCTTATTTGTTAACAATTTGGGCAATTGCGTTCGAACTTTTGCCACAAAACAATTAATCCAACTTATTTGCTCTAGACCCCTGCACCATGCAGCAAAATCCAGCTTGGGAAACAAAGACCAATGTGACTTTTTGGGTTATGCAAGTAGATAAATAGAGGGCCTTATTACTAAACTGTGCTACTCCATAGGATACCTTCCAGCGCAGCTTAGTAAATATAGCCCTTTATGGCAAGCGCGGAAGGTTTCTTATGGAGTAACACTTCTTAGTAAATTTGACTCACAATCAGGATCAGTTACATAAAGTAACTGATGAGTTTATGGCCCATATTTGCTAAACTTTCCAGTGCTATTTCATAAGACGCCTTCCGGCATCAAAAGACACCTTACCGTCAACTCAAGTAAAGGTTTTTCCTGGCTCTGGAAGGTGTTTTACAGAATAACATTGCTTAGTAAATATGGGAAATACAAAGATCCCCAATGCTACATCTAATGACAATCAATACATATCTGTCTTCTCATAAGTAATGGTCATGTAGCCTAATTTTTTGGCCAAAGTATTTTTATGCCTATAATAACACCAAGGTATAACATTTTTACAAGTCCTAACACTATCTGTAAACGTTCTCTTTACCTCTCTGATGGAGAAAGAAGTCTTAATCGTCTGGTCATTCACAGGAGCATCACAAGACCTGCCATTTAAAAGTGGTCTGGGCTAGCTTAAAACCAGGGAGGACAGGTTACAAACCTCCAAACAAGTGTTGACCAATTGTCTGCGTTAGTAAATATGGGCCCATATCTTTTTAGTTCATTGAGGACCACTCAGGTTCCTGTTTCAAGTATCTGTTTTTGATGTCTGTAGTGTGTTTTCCTAATAACATAATTTAAAAAAAAATATATATATATATATATATTATTTTTAATTCAACATTTACTATTGTAAAATCCAGGAAAACCACTGTTAATAAGACAAGCTGTTAAAATGACTGATATCAAGAAAAACAATAAAATATATATATATATATATATATATATATATATATATATATATATATATATATATTATTTTTTTTTTAGAAACTTTGCACATTAAATAAGTTTATTGCTTAGGGTTATGAGTGACAAATGGAATATGCGAAATAAAATCCAGAACCGTTACTCCTGTCCAACACCTGAAGGCTATCGTATAACAGTGATGTTAAAGATTGGTTCTTTTATGTTTTAGCCCATGGAAACGATTACACTTTTGAGATGCTTCAAGAGCATTTTAATATAATGGGCTTTGTATAGTGCGCCTTGGCTGTACCCTGCACTCAGCCCATTCAGCTTGAACTTCATTTTATCTAGCTCTTTATCCATTGATTTTCTCCTGACCTTGGGCATAAAATATATGCACTTTTTATGCTGTGTGCTTTGTGCAGACAAAGAGGAATATCATTACCAATCCATCACTATTATGAATGATACAGCTTAAAACAAACACAGGTCAGAGATAGATATTTTAAGAGCATATTTGTATTGATTCCATCACTATACTGAGCTTAAAGGGGAAAATACTCAGCGGTTATGAATGATGAAGCGAGATGTAACAAATTACCAGTGCACTGTAAGAATACCCACCAGCAATGCTTGTGACTCATCATCAGTACTGCTGGGGAAACTACATCATACAAAAATACATTTTTTTTAAACATTTCTCGCTGTGCAACTGTGCATATACCAAAATAAATGTTGCTCTTTATAAACTGACTGGATAACTTGAGCACATAGGTTTCTGTTCATTGGAAATTCATTGAGTGTCTCATATTTCATGGACTATAAAACATGTCTGTATTTGGCATTTAAGGCAAATTGATTGTTCAACCATTTGGCGGCAAATTGAACAATGCGCATTTGTGGGTAGATCTGGCATTTTTCATTATTACACGAGATTTGTATTAGCATATCAGGACTGGAAAATAGCATTCAGATACCAGAAATTGTTTTTAAAGAAAATGCAACATGTTGTTTTCCGGCTCTTACTTTTTGGTAATGTGTGGTCAGCGATCCAAACTTTTACTTCAAGTCAGATACGCTTGGTTTTAGGAATTGTTGTATATATTATATACTTGTAAAATGCATAATTTATAATTATATTATTATAATTACATATAATATGTTATATGTAATGATACTTAAAAGTTGATGAGAGCCCGGTTAAGGCTTTGCATACTGTATCTAAAAATGTGATTTTTGGTTTGTTTACATGCGACGAACGGTGCTCTCTAACCATGGTTAGATACCGGATCATGTTTTATCACATCTATAGTCATTTCTGAATAGTTATTAGTTATTGTTTAGAGCCTAATTCTATTTTACAGTAAAGGAAGTCCTCCCATGGGGGAGGGGTGACACGGTGCACAGCAATAGAAGGTTAGCAGACTGGATCGCAATGTAGAAACAGTTTATTACTCAACCGATCACATAGCAACAGGTGGAAAAAAAACACACAGGAATATATGAGATGGTGTAGTTAAAGTGGGAAAAGAAGAGTGACCAGCGAGCTTGGCGGGATCCCAGACGACGAGCCCCCTCAATGTATAACAAATTTTTGTGGTCAGTGAGAATAGCAACTGGTTCTTTGAAACCCTCCAAAAGGTGTCTCCATTCTTTAAGAGACAGTTTGATGGCCAAAAGTTTACGATTACCAACATCATAATTCCTTTCGGCAGATGAAAATTTCCGTGAAAAAAACCACAGGGGTGAAGTTTCTCTTGGGGAGAAGGACTGCGCCGGCTCCTACGTCCGAGGCGACGACCTCCATAGTGAAGGGGAGGGAGGTATCCGGATGACGAAGGATGGGTGCAGAAACGAAAGCCTTCTTGAGAACCTCAAAAGCAAGAATAGCCTCTTGAGACCAGGACGAGATATCGGCGCCCTTCTTGGTCAATGCGGTGATGGGAAGAGCAATAGAAGAAAAAATTTTGATGAATTTCCTGTAATAGTTGGCAAAGCCGAGAAAACGCTGCACAGCCTTGAGTGAATTAGGCAGCGGCTAATCGAGAACAGCTTTCAGTTTCTCTGGATCCATGGAGAAGCCTTGGCTGGAGATGATATAGCCTAAGAAGGCAGTAGAGGACTGGTGGAACAAACACTTCTTCATCTTGGCATAGAGGTGATTAGAACGGAGTCTGGAAAGCACAAGTTTGGTATGTTGAATGTGTTCCTCCAGATTTTTAGAAAAAATAAGAATGTCGTCTAGGTAGACTATGACAAATGTTCCCAATACATCGCGGAAGATGTCGTTCATGAACTCTTGAAAAATGGCAGGAGCGTTACATAACCCAAAGGGCATAACAAGATATTCATAATGTCCAGAACGTGTGTTAAATGCTGTTTTCCACTCGTCCCCCTCCCTTATGCGAATGAGATTATAGGCACCTCTTAAGTCGAGCTTTGGGAAGATAGATGCCCCCTGGAGACGATCGAACAGTTCTGAGATAAGCGGAAGAGGATACCGGTTCTTCACCGTGATCTTATTGAGTCAGCGGAAGTCAATGCACGGCCTAATTGATCATCCTTCTTCTTCACAAAGAGGAAGCCAGCCCCGGCAGGGGAGGTAGAGTTGCGGATGAATCCCTTCTCCAAATTTTCCTGAATGTAGGACGTCATGGCCTTGGTCTCCAGGATGGAGAGTGGATATGATTTAGACTTCGGCAGGATGGTCCCAGGAATGAGAACGATAGGACAATCGTACGGACGATGGGGAGGAAGAACCTCCGCTTGTACCTTGTTGAACACATACAGGTACTCATGATACACGGTAGGCAGGGTCAATAGATTGGAAGAAACGGAATCCAGGCCGGCAAGTACCGCAACAGGAGACTCCGCAGGAACGGCATCTGCGGCGGATGAGGGCCACTGGAGAGGCAGAGTACCGGACCAGTCAATGCGCGGATTGTGGAGTTGAAGCCAAGGCAATCCTAAAATAATTTGCATTGGGGAGATTGAAAAATATCGAAGATGATTACCTCCTTATGACCATCAGCCAAGGTCAATGTAAAAGGGATAGACTCCCAAAAGTATAAATGCCGGCTGGAGTGGTCGGCCATCGATGGCCTCAAGGCCAATGGGAGTCTTCCTTCTGACCATGGGGATTTGATTCTCCGACGCGAACTTCTGGTCCAGGAAATTACCACCCGATCCCGAATCAATAAAAGCTTCAACCTTCAGAAAAAAGGTTTGGACCCTCCAACGTGGCAGGAAGCAGAAACTTCTTTGGGAGAGCTTCGGGAGGAGAGGGGCAAGGAGAGACAGTACCCAGTAGAAGCCCCTCTACCTTTACTGGGTGTGCCCTTTTCCTGGCTTCAGGGGACAATTCTGGAGACGATGTTCCGGAGGAGCACAGTAGATGCAAAGTCGATTCAGGTGACGCCACGCTCTCTCCGTTGCCCGTAGTTGCTGACTGCCGACCTGCATCGGTTCCGGCGACTCCAGTGCCAGGAGAGGTGTTGTAGGTGACCTGTGAGAAACAACAGAAGAAGGAGAGCGAGAACAGTGCCTTTCGTGCCGTCGCTCCTGAGTACGCTGATCCATGCGTACGCTCAGGGTGATCAACTCCTCCAGGGAAGAAGGCCGGGCATGAGTAGCTAGGTCGTCTTTCAACGTATCTGAGAGTCCGTGCCAGTATGCGGCGGTGAGTGCCTCATCATTCCATTGGACTTCAGCGGCCAGCGTACGGAATTCGATGGCGTATTTGGCAGCCGATCTTCGGGCCTGTGAAATGTGAAAAAGAGAGAAGGTGGCTGTCTCGCGCCGTGCAGGGGTATCAAATACAAGTTGAAATTCGCGTCTGAAGAGAGAGTAATCTTGCGTTACTTTGCTTTTGCGCTCCCATAGGGGGGAGGCCCAGGCAAGAGCGTCTCCAGTGAGCAAGGCGTATATATATGCTACTTTAGCACGACCAGTGGGAAACAGGGAGGGGGACATCTCAAAGTGCACCTCACATTGGTTTAAGAAACTGCGGCAGACGAGGGGGTCCCCATCGTAGCGCTTCGGAGAGGGAATCCGAGGCCCAGGGTTGGCGTAGGTTGTAGCCACCGGTGGCGTAGGAGCCATGGGACTATCCTGAAGGGAGAACTTGGCCAATTGCTGGGAGACAGTAGAGAGCTGGTTACTGACAAATTGTAAGGCCTCTATGGAAATACTTGTACCCACCTCAGGGGGGTCTGCATTTGTTGGGCTCTGCATAATGTCACCCCTGTATGCCTGCAAGACCCCAGTACTGAGGTGGGAACGGTATTACACCACACACCCACAGCAGTGGGAGCAAGCCCGGAGTGTGGTATAGCGGTGCTGGGCCAGTAGAGAGAGTGGTTAACGATACTTGCAACGTCTGTTGGTGTAAGCGTAAGAATGGTAATATCCGTGTGCCAATGTCCAGGGGTCCAGAGAGTAGAGTCGTCAGGGTACAAAGCCAGGTCCAAGGATTCCAGAGGTCAGCAAGGTAGAGTTTGTAGCAAGGTTCAAGGGGTACAGAGAGCAGGGTAGTCCAGGACAAGCAGGGGTCAAAGCCAGGGAAATCCAAAGTAAACACAGGAGCAGGATACAGCAGGGACACAGAGGGAGCAAAGCATAGGTCAGCACACACAGGTAAACAGGAACTATGCAGAGCGACGATAGAGAGGACAGACAGGGATTATAAAGGGAGACACACCAATAGGAGAGAGGGGAGGAGCAGAGAGAGAAGTGGGAGACAACAGGGATAGGTGAGGGAGAGAAGAGGAGGAGACAGAAGGGGCAGTCAGGGAAATGGCCTGTAGGGACTGGGAGGAAGAGTCAGGAACGTGGCAGGCCCGATAAGAGGAGCGTGTGCGCGCGCCCTCTGTAAGCTGCGGGTGTGCGCGCACATGCTGCGACAGGGAGATAGCACGCAGGCACTGGGAGGAGGAACCAAAAGGGCGACAGGACCCAGATGAGGAGCATGTGCGCGGGCCCTCGGCATCACCAGGCGTGCGGAGCGCCGCGCCGCGGGTACCCCGATGGAGGAAGGCAGAGGAGCGGACGGAGCCGCCAGGGAAGGTGAGGCACTGGCCGCGGGCATAGCGGGTGTCTGGGAGAGGGGAGCATCACTGCCGGGGCTCGGGGACCGCGTGGGCGCGTGAGACCTGCGGGGCATGCGCTGAGGCAGTGGGGTAGAGAGAAAGGTAGACGGAATGGGACAGGAGTGGGAAAGGGTAGAGGGATTGGAAGGAGATGGAACAGAGGGAGAGAAAGAAGGGGAAGGAATCCCCTGGATTGTCACAGGCTGGAGCCCATCCATCCGGAGCTTTGCAGGTTCCAGACAAACTATTCCCTGCTTTTGCAATCACCTGCCTCTTGCTGCCTCCTGTGCAGCTCTGGCCTGATTGGCCTCCTGTGCTATTTAGTTACTGCCCCTCTCTCAGGAAGTTGCTGGACATAGACTTTGCAATCCAAGTTGCAAGTAACTGTGCTTGTCCCAGACTCTCTGTTTGGCCTGCTAGGCCTCCTTGTTCCTTGTATCCTGCGCCTAGCTCCCTGCTGCCTAGGGCTTCTTGCATAGTAGCCTCGGCGCTGCTTCCTTGTTCCTGGCAAACTTCGCCTTCGCCGCACTGAAGCGGCTACGCTGGTTTCCCCAGTGTTTCCTGTGGCGTGTCTGCACCTCTGGTTCCTGCTTCCTCCAAGTGGTTTACTCCTGGCTTTTTCCTGACGCACTGCAGCACCTTCGCTGAAGCATCTCCGCTGCAGTAGCTTCTTTAAAGGTTCTAGCCTCCTATGCTGAAGTACCTTCACCCAAGATTTCCTGTTGATGACCTCGGCTTGTTTCCTCGACCACCGCTCCTGTGCCACCTGCCTTGACCCCTGCCTGGATAAAGTTAACCCTACTTTCTCCAATCCTGACCTGGCTATGTCTGACTATGGAATCCACACTCCGGACCTGACTCTGTGGCCTAAGGTCGGTGCTTATACATCCCCACCTCAGCCCCGCGGTCCGGTACCAGTTTGTGGCAAGCATGTACGTTACAATTATAAAACACTGGTTCAAAGATTCCAAATTCATAGCGCGTAGCTATAGAATATACAAATAGCTAGTATGTAGACCTTCCATAAGGGAAATAATCGAAAGGCATGCAGGCATGAATACATACAGTATTTAGTTAATTTATGTAGGTTTCATGTTGCTGTCCCTGCCTACAGTATGTGTAAAGAAACGAGAACACAAAAACAAGGACAAATTGATATTTAATCATATTTAGCACCCGGATATTAAAGGAAAGTCCAATTGCTATAGGATTCTTCTTGAATGTCTCCAGTAAAGCTCATGGAATTCTTATAGTCATACAGTATTTATAACATAGACGGTGACTGTGGCGCTCCCTCTGAATGACAAATAACAATAAACCAATGGTAACAATCAAAGATCATGCATAAAAAAACGGAAAATTATATTATACTGGCCCTTTGAAAAAACTGCTGCTCAACCAGGAAAAAGATCATCCCTTGATCCTTATAAGACAGTGAAGGTGGAGTATTTGGTGAGCGGACGATGTAGATATAGAAAATATATATTGAAACACAGTTAGTAACAACAGTGTTCTTAAACCAATATAATAATCGAACAATTTAAAAAAATATATATTATTACAGGATTGAAGCAGGCGCTCTCCGGAGCGGAACTGTTCATTTCTGCTCCAGAGACCCCGTGCTTCAGAGATACTTACCTCGGTGAGAGGTGCCGTATCTCTCCAGCCAGGGAGCTTGTGGGCCTAACAAAATGGCGGCTTAAATATCCAACGTTACGCGGGAAGCCATGACGTCATCCCGTGCCACTTCCTATTGGCCCGCGTGACCTGGACATTTAAACTCCACAGAGATACCGCAAGCACCCACTATGGAGATATGTATCACTGGAAGCACTGCGGCCCCGGAGCTGAAATGAACACAGTTCAACACTGAAGACCCTCTGCTTCAATCCGTTAATAATAATAATAATAATAATGGGGGGGGGGGGGGGAAACGGGCAGTGCTACATGTTTTGCTGCTTTAAATAATCATAATTTCATCAGCTGGAGAATAAACATTCTAAAGTAATAATTTCCAGCAAATGAATAATCATGAAAATGTATGTCCTCAAAAAAAACAATATATAGTTATGAATCTAAATATAAACTGCTGATTTTCTTTTTTATGTGGCTTGTAAAATACAGTGATGCTGCTTTAGAAAGGGTATAAATATGAGGCAAAATCACATTTTCAGTGTTGTCTTATATTGTCTACTTGAAGAAGCATCATACTTAAATCTAGGTCAGAATTTGTTTTGCTACCATAAAATGATAATGTTCTTATTAAAATTGAGATTAAAACAGAGATTTGACATGAGGTTTTGCTATTCTCATGAAGTCTAGCAAACCACATGCAAACCCTTATACATGATTAGACCACATTAGCATTTGTATTTTTCCCCATTCCCACAGATTGCATGTTACTTTCGTTTTAAATTTGTGTGTAAATAACTGTGCTTTATTTCTACAGTACATGTTCACAAAATAATATTGTGACTCCTGTAACCATACTAAAACAACATATACAGAAATAGCAATATTCATTCTAGACATATAGCATTGACCTTTTCCATCAAGATGAGAATACCTCATAGGGCCCTTCGATTTGCTTTGTCAAAGGTCAAGAGTCAGCCACTCAAAATCATTGTGCTTATAGCCATTTAGACTAGCTGTCTATGGCAATCATGGTGCCAATTTCTTGGAAGATGATACATTCAGCATTGGAATGAAAGGTCTTCAGAGAGATAAAAGGAAAATCTTTACTTTTCCTAGATAACAGGCAAAGAGCAAATCTAACGTGACAAAAACCTGAGTTTGCAACTAAGTACAAAATAATACAAAAACAAAGCAAGACAAATGGCATGAATACACAGTGGGGGGGGGGGGGGGTGGAGGCAAACTCCCACCTTTTAATTGCACACATATATATATATTTGTGAAGAATGTCATCTTATTAAGGGGAATCAGCATTTATAAATGGCAGAGGGCACTATCATCTGCTTTGCTATCAGAAGGGCCAGCAAAGCTGTGCATTTTCTTATATTGCTCTGCAATATGTAGGTGGCCCAAGGTCCTGCTAAGAAGTTCCATTCTGTGCTTACACAATATTTCCCAGTCAGATGCCCCTGTATATGTAGTAGGATATTACTCCTATTTGGATGCTGCCAATGTCCCGCAATGCATATGCAAATAAGTACAGTAATCAACAATCATGTGAAAACTGTCCTTGATACTTCACTTAGAGACCGGAACTCATAATCAATAATCTGTATATATATACCTATCAGTGTCCAAAGAACAAATATATATGTAGGTAGCCAGTAGATTGCAATACAAAATGTATACTAATCATCCACCTAGTAAATCAACTTGGGTTAGCGTCGCTGCAGGTAGTATATTGGTGGTTCCCTGGTCACATATAGCACTTTGTGTAACCCCTCTGGTTAGAATAGATAGCGTGGGCACCACTGATTATTTTCTAATTTACGTGAATGTTTAAGTCTGGTTAAATTTTATGAGAACACGTTTACCAGAGAGCATGCAAAATAAATGTTCGTAGCAAAATCAGGTAGATTTATTCAAGGTGTGAAATTAAATATCGGGTAAGATATTAAAGAATGCTATAATATATAACTATGGGAGCAGCAGTTAAATATCAATTTAAGGAACTATAAGTCTTTATTCTCACTGTTTTTATTATATTTTTTTTGACAAGGTAATTGTGAATGATTGATTATAATAATTAAACTGAATAATTGCAGTGAAAATAAGGAACTGTTGGTGGAATAAGAAAACACTCAGTAAATCTTAATTGGTAATAAAGGTGCTCCATTACACAAACTATTTTTCAAAACTCCACGTTCCTGCAGCTAATAGCTAATGCCTAAACATTCTCGGGCCTTTTCTAAAAGTGTCTGAAGGTGTCTCTGAAAATCCCTGCTGTCTGGGTGGGATCCCATGACATTTTAAATGGAATCTGATTATGTCTCCCACTTAAAGCAGCGGTTTGCTCTGATGACCATTTTTTTTCAAATGTTTAATGTATTTAAAAAATATATATATATATATATATGATACAGATAGAGATATATAGATCTATATATTGCAGTATTATATAATATGCAGTATATCTAGAGAGAGTGAGATATTAGAGATGATAGAGAGGTAGAGAAGAGAGAGGAGATAGAGAGGTTAGTTATATATATAGAATAGATATAATATAATATTATATCTTATTAAAGATATAAAAGTATTTGTATGTTTTTTGGGTAATCCTCCACTCTGTACAGGAGTTCTAAGCATTTGAAATATGAAAGGTCCGGGAGGTGAAAATGAAACTCTCACTGGAGCCCAGTACTACCAACTTTACGGTGTTCTTGCTCATCATGAAGTCTATGTCACAAATGGCACACCTGTGAGCATGTGACTTGTGTATGTGACAAAGGTTAATACTGTACATGCAGCTAGCTGACTCACATATTTATATGCAGGGTCCCTAAAATGAGTAATATCTCCCCTCCATCATTCACAATATATATCTTAAATTGCTGCCACCACCAAAAATAGTTTCAAATTTGACTTACGAAATTTCTGGCCCCTGTCTACTTGGAAAAAATATGTCTAACACACAAAAATCTATTGTAACAAAATGTGTCCATAAATGCATTATTTATCTCTTTATAAACTTGCACATTCAACTAGAGCCCAAGACAATACTTATTACATTTTAGATTCAATATACAGTACAAAAGTAGTACTGTGCTTATATCCAAAAAATAATGTTATAAGAAATGTACAGTATCATATGCAGACAGTTTCATAAAAATAATGGGATAAAACAAACAGAAATCCTTGACATACACTAACACATATTAGGCTTCTCAAAGGGTCTTGAGTTGGAAATATAAGAATTCATGTGTCATAGCATCAACACCCCCTTTGTTGAATTCTAAATTCATATCCCAAATGCATGGTTTTTATTTTAAAAACCATGCATTGGAAAATGAATAAGTCCATCTCCTGGGGTGTGTCCTTAATTCCCCCTCATCACTCTTTAAGGACATTTTTTTAGGGACATATACTTAGGGAGAGAAACTAGTTTTTTTTTCATTCAAAACTGCCTTAGTATAAAAATACAACATGGCTTTCTTTCTATCACCCTTAGAATAACACCACCATAACTGTTGTATTTGTAGATGTAGCCAGGTCCCCCGCTGGCCCTCTTACCTTCCGTGTAGGGGGAGGCGGAGGCTACTGCGGGTGTACACAGGAAGCCACAGGTAGAGCTGCAGGCGGGCGACTGAGTCGCCGGAGCCCCGCAGCGCACCTGACAGCGGGGACCACCATTTTGATACTTGCACATGCGCAGTGCAAGTATCGCGCATGCTCAGTGTCCCAATAGTTGCTGCGGCCATCAGGCAAGCCCCGCAAGGGACTCCAAGTCCCAGCAGCCACTGGGGCTGCAAACATGGTGCGCAATAGCCATAGGACTCCTGGAACCACGGAGGACCATGTAGATACATTTGGCGTGCTGTGAGCACTACGAGTCCGTTGGGAGCAGGACAGCAAGGTGTGAGGTAAGGTCCTGGGAGAAGTTCTCTACTGGACTAGGCCAGATACCCCCTTAGGTCCCAGCTAGACTCCCATCAATATTAGCTTGTGTGCTGTAGGGAAGGCCCAAGACTGGGACACTTCCTACAGCACATTAGTGGTAGTCAACACATCTTTGAAGGACGCACGTGGTGTGCACGGCCTGCAGTGTGGGACCATACCCAGGCCCTACTAAGAGACTCTTAAAGGTGAGACCCTCCAGTGGGAGTTCACCCCACCAAGAGGCGGTCGCCGTCGTTGGACAGACCAGACCGACTGACATCAGGGATCAGACAGATTCTTGGACTATCGACGGTACCCGGTTACTGGAGTGCCCGGGAAGGTATACCATCAAAGTGCACCAACAGTTCTCAGTGGTAGCACTACTCCCTACACTTTGGGTGGGGACTGATGTTGTGGGACATACACTGGGACACTGGTGCCACCGCACCCCAAATACTGTGGGGATACTCCACGTGGTTAATATTGTGTTGTGTAGTTACTGTGGTGATTATATGTTCAGTAAATATTCCTTTTTAGTACCAAGCATGTATATTTACTGCTGTATTGTCTTGGGAGGGGCTATCCCACTATGTGAGGATCCTTCTCAGGTGGAGGCGCTGTGTGTAAGTGAACAAGGTCACCCCAGGCTCCCTTCAGCGGCAGATCAGGCCTCCTGTAAGCCACTCAGGTAAAGCACCACAGGTAGCTTCCCTAGACACGAGGGGGAAAGGGGGCTACATAATTAAAATACACATGTGGACACCCATCTTGATAGGGGTAACTTTAATCTTCGAAGGTGAAATATGTATCTGATATGTAACAGACAAACCTGTCATATGTTATGTCAATTTAATCAGCTGAGCTCCCTTTTCAGAAATACATCTTACACATCTTTGTGAAACCTATCGAATTTATGTCTCCCTGGCCACACCCTCTTATTTTACCAAGATTACTTGATGAATTTAATTTAAATTATCCAAAGATGCTCTGTTTGTTTCCACAGTCCACAAGAGTTGCTGATCTATGGTTTTAATCACTCCACAATCCCAGAGCAGATTGCTTCTAGATAACCCCCACAAGGAGCTGCTATCTAAACGTGTTTATATTTTACTGACCAGCTTGTTGGTATTCTATTTTCTGTTATTTGGTATTTTCTTCCTCCAGCCTTACAATATTATAGACTGACGTTTTTTTTAGATAATAGTACTGCCTTACTTCATGCTAGTACTTTTTTCTGCAGGAATTTACCCATACAGACTGTAGCCATTTTACCGTGTGATTTTGTGTAGAGTTTCTCACAGTTTTCTTCCCCATTTACTCAAATGTGGAAGTTCTTTTGGTATGTAATTAGGGGGTGGCCCTGGACTTCTTTACCACACCCCTCTGTACAACTATTATTTTATTATTGAATAAACTGATTATAATAGACTACATCACTTCTACCAGGTCTATCTGAGTGCATTCATGAGGGAATCTTTTGTGTGTTTGTCTTACAGTAAAGGCCTAGGCCAGTTTCACTTTACATAAAACAAAGAGAGATCTTTTAAAAATGCACGCTAACCCCTTGTGCACCAGATTATTAAAATACTGAATATCTGGTCTTATCGTGACACAGTATTACTTGGAATCGGCCACTGTTAGGTATGATATGTTTAGGTTCAAGTTCATTTTGGATGGGATTGCACTTTTAAAATGCATTATGTAATTTGTGGTGTGTTGTATATATTTTCCCATCAAGAACACCCCTAAACATAAAGGTAGTTGAAATGTGTTAATATTGAGATTTGAAGTACATAGGGGGCCTATGTACTGTATCAACCCACATAAAATCTTGTTTTGATGCACTATACCAACTTTGCTTCAAAATGGCATCATATTTACCAAACTTGTTGTTAATTTATTAAATAAGGTAGAGATTCTGAAGAAAGAGAGTTACTCACTCATACAGTACCTGACAGATTTTTTTTTACCACAGATTGATAGGAGAAACGGTGATGCACAATTTGATGCATCTCATTATTATCTACAGTATGTGTCATTAAACTCCTCCATATCTCCTCCTATTAACACACCCTAAAATACAAGCAGATGCACATGTCCCAAAAACTGGAACAGAGTCCTTAATACATTGGCACAAAGAGGCGCAACTCAAAAATTAAGCAAATTGCTCGAAATTGGCTTAGTACACAGGCCCCATAGATGTCTATCGTGCTAAGGATGGATTTGTATGTATATGCACATGTTAATATGCAAAGCATAAAAGTGTTTTCCAATCTGACAGTTTACTTAATATGTTTTGTAGTTTGTTTTTTTACAATTCACTGAGTTTCAAGAAACCTAGAAAAACATGCAAGGCTTATATTGTATATAGAATAATATCTGCATAGTTTACTATCAAGGAGTTATAAATAATCATCTGAGCCTGGAAGGAAAGCAATGTCTAATCATTTAAATATTATTCAGAGCAAAGGTTTTGTCAAATTTGCCTTCTCTGCATAATGTAAATGTCACTGACACTGTACTGTCTGACACAGAAACACTGACTTGTAATGTTTTTTTGCCCTGCATGCAGTCACTGAGAACACAAAGTGATTCGTAAAGTTTGTTGCGTTAATTCCAATCATTTTAGGCATGCCCATAATGAGTCCCTCAGGCTTACTGTAGGTAAACTTGACTTGGAATTATGTCAGCTCTAAAAGTAGGCATTGACCATTACCTCATAGCTCTTTGGCTTTCTAAAGCAAGAAAAACAAATAACCTCTTAAAATAGCTATTAATTCTCAGCACCATATGTAGTGCTACTAAATTGCTTCTAAATGGACAAAAAAAACATTTTAGTACATGGAAAATGTGCATACAAGAGCAAATAATCATTTTATTTTATTTAGAGCTGCTTGAGTAGTTTCACACTGCGCATAAAGATATACCGTAACATGTCAATTAAACCTTAGGGTAACTAGTCATGTTCCATTAACAGTTTTCTAGTCAAGTGCTTGGTTAAGTAAAGTATGAGACCAATAGCAAGAGCTCATAGTGCTCGTTTCTTCACACAAATAATTCTGGTACATTCCATTCAACCCAAAAATATGGTGATAATATTTCTATGTGCCATAATCCCTCTTTCTGGTAATTCAGAAATATCACATCTTTTTGGAATGTGCATGACCCCTTTTGATAAATCTGAACCACTTGTATGAGTTAGTGATTTGGACAGTGGTTTTGGAGCAGTAAGGGGAAGAACTCTTTGGAGCAATAGTATAATGAGATGTATCAATGTTTGCATCAGTATAATGGAGCAAACGTGTCCAAATTCAATACACCATGTTTGAGTTGGTGATAAACACTTTGCTCAAGAGATCAGGGTCAGGTGTAAGAAGCACACTATTATTTACGGTCTCCCTGATGTCCAAGTTGCAGTAGGATGCTTCTCGGGTATATTGTATTAGGTTTGAATGAATATTTTAGCATCTGTACCCTGTAGCTTGCTATGGTTATAAGTAGAACAATTTGTACTGGTATGTCTTGGGGGTACCAAATATCAAACATACAGTATGCATTAGGGTGTTCATGTTATTTAATAAATGTTAAATGTAAGTATAGATATCGGTAAATTAGGGCCTTGTCTTAATTGTGCATATGCGCCCCAAATATATTGCTTTTGTTGTATATTGCTAAAATTGTGGTTAAATATATTTTCTTCATTGTATTAAATGTTTTATTTGGTTATATGAAATAACAATGACTAATCCGTAGATACTTTGCTGAGTAGGCCAGGACCTTAAAAGAAACTAGTGCATATATTTTATTAAATGAGAAACAGCAACTGTTTCTTGTAACCCATTTATTTACTGAGATAAAATAATGTACAGTTGCATAGCAATGACAACATTAACAATGGCCAACACAAGCTGATTTGTGAGACTTACCATGAAAACTGTCTATTAGTATCATTTAAGTGGTGACAAAATCTGACCCAATGCAATAGGCTATTCCGTAGCTGTCAGTAACAGCAAACCAAAGGACCTTAACATATTTGCTATGCATCTGTGATGTGCCAAGTGTACACACAGAAAATAGATTGTTAGTGTGCTCTGCTAAACTTGAATTGTATGGATACAACAAAAAGGCGGAGAAAGGAAAAAGGTGACATCATTGGTTTGGCATTCAGTAACACTTGAGAATGGTATCCGGGATGCAGCTCATGGCTGCTCACAGACAGTGGAACTGAATGGGCAATACAAAAGAGAAAAGAATGAAAAGGCGTCATTAGGCGTTGCTTCCATTTTCTCAAAGAGACCCACTATTGTTAGAGGAGAGACTGATTGTGGATGCAGCTCATTAATAATGCTAACCGCATTTTATATCATACTTGTCACTTCAGTTTTGCAATTGTTAGGCAAAATACACTATTTAAAACTGTTGAATGAAGATAATTTGTGTTCCCGTGCAATAATGTTATTTTAATGCCAAGTACCTCAAAGAAAAATATATTAGCCAATGTAACGGTGTTTCCCCCACCAATCGCATATCAGGACCATTATAGGGTGTATGTGGTGCATACCTGCTGGTAACAAGAGAGCTGATTCGTTCGTGGGAGCTTTGGGACACAGGGTCAGGCTTCTGGGGTCCATACCCCAAGTAGTACTTAGCAGTGCAGCGCCTCCATCTGCCATAGGCTCCAGGGATATGGAGGTGATCTCCCACGGTAGAACTGTAACTCTCCCCCCAATTAGATCACACACCAGGCAGGAGGTATATTGCAAAACAGGAACGGGTTTATTACTACTCTTATTGCAGTAATACAGGTACTCAGCAGTCACCTGCTGGATCACAGTCTCTTATCCCAGGTATCACCGGAGATAGTCCCTGGACAGTCACTACTGGCCTAGGGCACCCGCAGCCATCCTAGCTCTTCCCCACCTCCCTAGCAGAGACAGAGGTATAGTCACTCTACTCCTCCCCAGAGGGAAGAGCGCATGGGAAGGCCCCAATCTCAGGCTCCCAGACGTGACCTGCCTTCCTCATGGGGAAGGACAACCAACTAACTTTAGGGCGGTCCTATCCCTTAAGTACCGCCAGAGGGCGGGCATCCCGTTGGCCCAGCCACAACAGGATATGCCACCCCCTGCTGTCTCTCAAGCACAGCCCCAAGGATGAAGGGGGAAAACCCCATGATAACTACTGGCAGACCTGTGAACACCAGGGTTTGCTGCCAGCCCATTGGATAGATTTAGTAGCCAGGGGGGTACCCTGCTACACCAATATTTATTAAGTAGGGCTACTCCTGAAGTGACGGACGGCTCCTTGTTGCTCATTCACCTGGATGGGCTGTACGGTATCTAATAGAATAGCATTGCTTACCATATATGGGCTATTATATAAATCGATGCTGATCTGAATTTAAGCAGCAGTATAAAATGTCCTCCTTAATTCTATTTCCTTGTTGTTTCTTTACCCTTGTTTGGTTAGTATTGCAGTAAGTAATATGAAAAAAGTGAGGGTATTTATTAAATATACCTATTATGGTTTATGTGATGGAATGCATAGTGGCCCCATTCCTAAGCCAATCTAGATAATAATTTGTCATTTTCACCCACTGGTCATTCTGTTGCTTTTACTTAGTTTAGTTTTTTTTTGTATAAATAAATTAGATTGATTAGATATTAGAAGATTTGATGAGCAGAAGAGTTCCAATTACTATTAAAGTAAATGTGTATCTAGTGATGCAAGATGGAAAGCTCTTTGATAAATGAATGTAGGATGCATGGTAATGAAATCCTTACTACATATTGTTTATTGAATGTCATTTGACAATTCAGCAGCTGTTTATTTAAATTCTAAAAAATGCTTTTATGTATAACATTATTTATTTTGAGGGGGAAAAAATCTGTGTGTGGAACAGTCAGGCAGTATGCATTCTACATTTTTGTTTAATATAGTTTGCTTCTTGGTGCTACTGTAAATCTGTGCATTTTGATAAACGCATAATCTACATGACTTTAATGCGATTATTTTTGCCATAGCAACTATCCTGGGAACTTGATACATTTATACATATTTGTCTTTGTATATTATTTCCAGGCTGAGCATCAGAATTATGAGAGCAGTAAAACCACAAAACAGACATGACACCATATTTTAAATATTTGCATATATCATCTTTATTATTACGGGAGATTATTGAAACCATTTTTTATATCGTTCTCTATATCGCACAAAAATGTTTTATGTTGTATTATGTTACATGGGAAACAGACACCATGGGGTCGATTTACTAAAGTCTTCCAGCTGAAAAAGTGGGGCAAAACCAGGTCAAAAAGACAACATATATATATATAAATAAAAAGGAATACCGCCGACATAGTCATGCTTCAAGAAACACACCTTAATAGACAGGATCAACACAGACTACAGGATCAATTTTAGGTATGGTACAGTAGATAGAGTATGACATTGGTATGTGCATACTGTATGTTCCTTATTAGAATCAGGGCCCAATTCTACTAGGAGATTTTTCTTAAAATAATGCTTTACAGGGAATGTTTTCTTATTTTTGGAGGAGACCTTAATACTGTCCTGATCTCCCATATTGGTGAGGGGTTATGGCAGGAGAGAAACTCCAGGATATTGAAAAAGCTCATATGGGACAAGCAATTAGTTGACACATGGAGAATGATGAACCCCACCACTAGCAACTATACTTTTTCCTCCGCACCTCACAAGCAGTATTCAAGAATATGTGGCATACATATCCATTATCTTGGACAGGGAGGATAATATCTACTAAAATGAACGTTCCCCCTAAGAACCTCTACCTCTTTCAGGTACAACCAGTCTCATTTCCTCCCTAGGTTATAAGCTATCTACAACTAGCGATATCTAGATTTGTGTGGAATAATCATGGTTAAACCCTTTGCAGCGGGAGGCTTGGCCTACCCCAATATACTACGATACTACAGGGCTGCAAGATTGATTAATTTCATTTGCTGGTCACTGCCAGAGAGACAAATCTTTTGTGGATATACAGTAGAGAGAGAAGTGAGTCTCAGGTGGGGGACATGTCGACTCAATAGTACTTTAGCTAACAAGTACTGTACCAAACGAAACCTGGTCTCCCACCTACATTCGGTTATCTCCCACTCATTAGCAATATGTGCTAATAGTTCATCCCTTTCACCCCTTTTCGGGAACCTAGAATTTCTGGGGGGTATACACCCAGAATAATTTCCTCAATGGTGTCAGGCAGGTATACTAAAATGTAGGGAGTTTTATAATGGAGCAGTTGTGAGAACTTTCCAGAAATTCCATTACCAGCAAGGAATCCACAATAAACATTTCTATCAATACTTACAACTGAGACATCTTATTATGATTTTAGATAAAGAAAAACAGACAAGTAGATTATTAACAACATTTGAAACACGTTATAGCAACTCTGAAATCATTAAAGGAGGAACATATTAAATTTATGTCACAATGAGAAATGAACTGTGATCAGAGGTAGACTGGGAAGACTGGGTGGGGGGGGAGAGATTTTTGAGAGGACCACTAACTCCTCCATAAGTTATTAAAAATAATCAATAAAGTTCTACATAGATGGCAAATCTTATGCCGAACAAACTTCACATTATCTCTCCGAGGCACCCTCCTGATTGTTGGAGAGAGTGCGGAAACGGACACCTTTCTTCACATCTGGTGGGGATGTCCCAAAATCAGCAAACTGTGGGAAAAGGTAAAAGGATTAATTAGCTGCATAACAGACTACAATATCCCTCTCAATCAATGAGTTCTCCTCTTATTTAAATCTATTGAAAACCTTGACACGAACACATATAAATTACTTATTCATATACTATCAGCAATAAAAATGTGTTATAGCTGGAGCGTGGCGGGTCAAGACAGCCCCCTCACTAAAATAGGTGGAGAATAATCTCTGGAACATAATGATCATGAAAAAATTGACAAGTATGCTTAAAAATACCTGCCAGAGGTTCCAGGGGGTTTGATAAACCTTGATATCATACAAGGGGCCTTGACAAACCCACCGCGTTCCACCTAAAATATGTTAGACCTACGTGATTAAGCATTGTACAAATCTATTACTGTACCTGATGGGTTGATGGGGTCTGGATAACCCTCAACACGCCTACCCGTTAATGTGAAAAGTTCTTCTGGGATCTGTATACAGTGTGTTAAAAAAAAAAATATTAAGTGTATATTCCCATATATCCTTCCCTCACCCCTCGCCTCTAATTTGATATACCCCACTCCCTCCCGTCTTCTTTTTATTTTGTTCATTTAAAAGTCTAGTAAACAGCGTAAAAATTTTAAAAGAAAGGAATGCCATTGAAAGCAATATTTCCTTAGTGAATCTGGTGCAATTATATTGCACTACTTCTGCACTAGGTTTGCATCAAGGTATTACATTGCTCGTCTCCGACAGGAAGCGGACCCGCAGGGACTGAGGAAGGTGTATATGTTCACCGACCAGAGACAGGGGACAGAGTTCTATTAGAGTAGTCGTTATCCAGGCAGAAGTCAAGGCAGGTGGCAAAGGTGCAAAGTCAGGATACAGGCTGGGGTCAAGGCAGGTGGCACAGGAGTGGTGGTTGGGGTCACAGGCTTGGGTCAGCAGCAGTGAATGCAAAAGAACAGGCAAGGCTCAGGAACAGGCAAGGAATAGCATACCATGCTTGGGCCAGGGCTTGGAGTTACTGACTGCTATTTAAGCCCTAGAACATTTGCAGCCAATTATCAAGACCAAGAAAACATTTGCCAGGAACCAAAATGGCCACAACAGCCATGCAAGTGTAAGTTCCAGCAAAATCCTGGACTGAACCTTTACACAAGGCAAGTTTAGAAAATACTAAGAGTTTTTTCAAAGACAAAAGATGAGTATTATTATTTTTGTTTTTCTATGTAGCAGCCAACTATGAATACAATGTCTAAAATCGAACGGTATGTTTGGAGTCATTTAAAAAATGGTAAGAATAATTATAAGTGCATTAGGCATCTACATGCATGGCACAGAATGTGGATACATTTGATAAGACGGATGTGTTAGTTATGGGTAGTTCTATGCTATTGAAAAAGTGTAGAGTAATATGATCTTTCTTCCCTAGAATATATTGAACAAGCCCAGTTCATAATAACAACGTTGGTACATACCCCAGAGAGCAGAGGTTTAATAATATCAGTAACTGCCAGGATAAAGCTTTGGAAATGGCAGTGTTTTGGTACATCTTCCTACTATGGCCAAGGGATAATAGTATGTGTTTACTGAGCAAAAGCAAAGGTTTGCACCGGTTATTAGGAGAAAAATAAAATGATAAGCTGTTAGTGCAGAGTGATATGCACCCAGCAGCGAGAAGTCATACAAAACCTGCCTTCAGGAAAGTGTCCTGTAAATGTGTAAAATGTGTGAAATTTGAAAGCAAATGTATACTGACAGCTTGTGTGGTATGATGAGATAAAGATTTAGAAATAACGTATATACAGTACTACACATGTCAAAAACCACAGGCTGAGCAAAAAGCTTATTTTAACAGTATGCAATTAAACTTATTTTCCTCAAGTGTGGAAATATATTCAATGTTGTTTTCCCAGCTGCTTTGATAATTGTGAGTATTTGGGGAGATGCTATTTTATTTTAAAACATTTTTTCACCCTTTCTTTTGTGTGATCATTTTCTGCAAAAAGGAATGTGCAAAAACCTTGGAATACAATGAGTATTGCAACAATCAACAACACAAACATACACACATTATTAGTAATTCATTAATGAAATATAACTATGAGAAGAGGAGTGTGATATTTCCACAGAAGTTTGCGAAGTAGACTCGTGAAATAAACCCTATTGGAAAATTTGAATTAGTTTGCTTGCATATTTAAATTAGCTTTTTTTCCCAGGTATCTCAGGTATGTTCAAAGGTATCTCTCCACGTGAGGTGGAAGGCATGGCTTACCCATGCCTCAAGCTGGACCCCTCTTCCATTCCCAATAAACACACCATAAAACTTCTTGAGATAAATTAACAGTCACAGTTCTATTTATTACAACAGATAAATATCTCATATTTATCCCCCACTAGGGACCGAACCAGATTTCTCCACTCGCATCTTCCTGAGCCAACTCGTCTTCATCTAGCTGTTCAGTACTGTAGTCTGAATGCACAGGGCCCACATTGGAAGGTCACCACCACACCAGTCGAGCCTAGTCTAGAATGGTACCGCCTTCCTCAAATTCCATCCGGGAGGTCACCACCATTCCAGCCGCCCAGCCTGGAATGGTACTGCCTTCTCCAACTAAAATACTTCTGAGGTCTGAGACCTCCCTCCGGAAGCCAATACTGACTGTACCCTTCCCAGAGTAACATTACTCCTGCCAACACATACCCTAAGCTGTGACAAAAACGGAGCAGAAATCCAATCTTTCTTTCCAATGCTGACATCCCTCCTGGCTAAAAACAGGGTGGGTGGGACTTCACTCCAGTATATCCTAGAAGAAAGAGGAAGCTAGGATCCCTCCCCCTTGCCCTAAGTACCCCTTACTAAACCCCTCCTCCTGGCCTGACATCACGGCACCTTAGGGGAGAGGTCCTTGACCCTAAGTCATGCCGCCTGTCACGGGAGACCAGTACTTTTAACACCTTTAACCTTACGGGATCAATTCACTAGGCAGAACAAGGTAGTGGAATAAAATTAGGTCTATTCTGGTGAGACCAGCAGCCACACAATGATACACAAAATAGAAGAAATAAACAATTTACCGGGGGTCCAGGGGGAGTCTCTAGCCTCAACTAGGTGCAGGGTGCCTGCTTCCAAAGTCTTTCCCTGTCCGCTCCACATCCAGAAACTTTATGGCACTCTTTTCGGGAGAGATACCTGGCTATAACCGCTAACCATGAGCTAGGCAAAAGCTGGATCTTGGCTGCAATCTAAGAACATGTCCTCAGATAAACTAGGCTTCTCCGGCAACTGCGTGCGGAGTGTGCTGCTATTCGGAGCAAATCAATTTTGAAAATTCCGCCAGCGCTTCACTGGACCAAGCTCAAGATTGCCTGGTTCTCTGATCAGCCAGTCCCCTTACATAGACTGCGCTGTTCTATGTTCAACATGGAGCCCGGCTTATGGTGCTACTAAGCTACTGGGGACACACGTTTTTCAGGGGCTTCGCCTTTATTATGAAGACTGGTTACCCCTTCCGTCACACCGCCCCTTCCTTACAAGTCCAGGGCTTTCTCACTGTATGTCAGGGGTACTCAACTCAAATCCTCAAGCCCCCCTCTCACCCCCTCCCCCCAACAGGTCAGGTTTTCAACATATCTCAGATTCATCACCGGTGGCTCAATCAGAGCCACATGTGCTGAAGCAGGGACTATTGAGCCACCTGTGTGAAAGCAGGGAGTGATTGAACTACCTGTACTGAAGCAGGGATATCCTGAAAATCTGACCTTTTGGGGGTGCTTGAGGCCTGGCGTTGAGCACCACTGCTGTATGTCATTGTGAACTTAATGTACGTTACAACATTTTTTTGTTTTACCTATTTAAAACTAGCTTGCAAGTATTTGAGAATGATCAGTAATTACGCTTTCTATTAGTGGTTTAACTGAGATTTGTGATTGACTTTCTCTAATTGATTACGGTACATAAGTTGAATGCATTTCCTTTCTATTGTGAAAGTAAGCATTTAATGACATTTCAGATAATTTTCCAACTCAATGTATATTCATTTTACAGCAGAGGATTTTTATTATTGAGCATGTTATTATTGAGAGGATTATGTTACTATTATGTTTTACGTCTTACACTTAATTCACTAGTAACTTATATACTTTTTTAATATACTTTTTTAGCCATTGAATCTGGTGCAGGGCTTATTTAATTTACAATCCAATTTTTGAGGGAGAAATTTTAACAAGACCCAAACACTCAGGTTCACAATGTTCCCATTATTTGAGACAGGCCTGGCTCATGGTAAAACAGTTTACGTAAAGAACAATTGTCCAGCCGTTTTGCACCAGCTCCTGAAATAACTCATTCAAAGTTCTATTTGTTAAGCAGCTTTGCTTGGTAAAAGTTGTACTGTAGTTCTGCACCTGATATTAAACTATACTACAATTGATACCATAACACTATCTGAGTTTGTGTGTTTATGGATGGTATGGAGGAACCAGGCGCTTACCTTTAGTGACAGAATTTCAGAGAAGCGATGAAACCAATTATTGTGTTTATGGATGGTGTCTGAGTAGGTTCGTATAATAAAACGTTTGGAAATAAAGTTTTCATTGCCTTGAATACCGACGTTTGCGCGCTGACGTCATAGCATCCGCGTCATCTGACGAACCAGGAAGTGGAGGGGGCAGCTCGGCGCCAAACTTCGGTATTTAAACAATCCGGTAAGTGTCCTTTAGCTACCTTGATAAAGGTTTTTTTTTGCCTGAAACGTGTAGGTGCTGCTGAGAGGCCTACATGTCTATGTACATTAATGGCGCTATATAAATAAAGACATACAATACAATACAATGTCTCTGTTTGTTTCCTTTATTTAATAAATCTTTTTTCAACATTTTGGGAAAATGTTTTCTCTGCATAACATTTTTTTCAATGGAGATGTAGTGCTTTGCCTTTTTCTCAGTTTCACCCACTCATTATAATTTTTGTCTGTTGTTTGGAGAAAAAGGGGGAACGACTTGCATATACAGTAGTAGGTAATTCTTTGTTTATTTGAAATGCTTGTTTTGTACACACTATTGGAGTTGGTATATTGGTTGATTGGTATCTAGGACAAGATATGTACATGCGTTGTTTTTCATTTTGTGAACCAGGTACATTTTTATCATTAACACCTTCAGTACTGAAGGGTGCCAACCACGTATTGCTTTGCAAAGATAACATTAAAAATTTTTTTGGAATAGTTCATGTTCATCATTGTATGAAACCCAGTTTTCCCAAACGTAAAAATAAAGCTGGATCTAAATTGCTCATGCATCTAGAGATAATAATTCCAGTTACAAATTGTATTCTTCTTCGGATTCATTTTATGTTGAATACTGGGTTTTATTGCCAGATATTTGGCAGCCGGATTGGACGCAAGCCACCACTGTCAAACTAGAACAGCTCTGGTTATTTGAATCTGTTATATTATGATGTGTCTCATGAAAATTTAATGAAGAGAGTATATTCAAAGATGTTCTGTGCATAAGGGGGACGGATGGAATTTAATTACCCTTATTAAAAACGAAGAACTGAAAGCTCTTTACATACTGCATTACTGTACATTAGTATGCAAGATGGATTATCTTTGTTGTGCACTTGTGCATATGAGAAAGAGCTTCAGTGTGCAAAGGAAATGAGAAAGGTCATTGAGATGCACTGGGGCGCTTTTTCTATGGCACAAGTCAACCCTTACCTTCCATAAGGCAAAATATTAACATTTTTATGGGTAGTTATTAAAAGTCCATTTATTTATTTCAAACCAATTGTAGCTCTGCTTGCACTGTGTGCCTTGCATGCTCTGGATGGGTGAGATTTGATGATCTCAGGCTGCCAGGAGAAGCTAAAAGAAATGACTGATGTGAAATGTATATGCTTCTCACCCTTTTCTGTGATTTGTGTGCATAACATTGTGTGATTTTGTTAAATTTAATGACAGTAATTTTTTTCCTTTTTTGTTACAATTTATGATGTACTGAAACTGTTTGTGCTATTTACTGTAGTATTTTTACTGTCTAGTCTTTAACAGGGATAGTGTTTTTTACTGACCTACTATCTCCTTTGTCAATACTAATGAGATCTACAGTCAGACCCCTCGTTGGATAATATATATATAAATATATATATATATATTATATTTTATATATATAACTCTTATATAGATATATATATAGATAGATATCTAGATATATATATATGTATATATGTATAAATAAAAATAAATATATATATATATATAAATAAATATATATAATCAGTATGAAACCGCATCACAGAAAGTAGTGGAAAACATACTAAGAAACAGATCATGTGTGTGTATTATATCAGGCATAATAAATACATATTCAAATGTACTACAAAATGTAACCTAACAAAATGAGCATGTGTTGCATTGTATACTTCATGATATCAGTATTAGGATCTAAGGGGTAGATCCTCAGAAGTGTGCTAAATAAGGGCAATTTATGGTGTTACCTAATTAGGTAACAGGTGTTATTTTTCCTTCTTCAATGGGGATCACCAAACTAAACATATGCTTAAATAAAGTCTGTTAGCAAAACCACCATCGCTACGTTACCTGCGTTTTCCCATAAACTGCACATGCGCATTGGTCAAACTTTAATGCACATTAGTAAGGCCAAGTTATTAACAGAGATTTTCATGCGTTACCAAATGCTGATGCAAATCTTGTTATAATATTGAGAAATGTATAATTTTTACACTTATTAACTTTTTCAGATAATTATATGGTATTTAATGTAATAATGACTATAAAGTATGGGTGTCCATCCTTCATTTATTTTAATTGCACGTAAAAATAAAATAAATATTAATTAATATTGTTGAGTTGTATACATACATTATTGTACACTCGTATTTTATACTCATTATTACATTATACACCATATTAGGTCACACAAACATATCACTTTAATGACTAAAAAAACAATAATATAGTTTGATGTGTTTCAGACATTTAAATGACCCATAATATATAGTATATCTTGTCATGGCATATATAACTTTTTTTGTAATGAAAGGGTTATGTCCTACACTCAATACATTGACTGTAGGCTGTTCCCAGAAATAATGCAATGCTAATCATGGTCTGGGTGTGATTATGAGTAGTTTTTGGAAGGTGCTAAATATTGCAGCGTTAGTCCCATGCGCTAACGGTAACAGAGGTCTGACGATCTCCATTGTTAGGTAAACGGCTCATTACCATATTATTTGCATATGAGTAAGCCTAATATCCTTTGAAATGTAAGAATCCGATATTTTTAAGCCAAATGGCAGAATATCTTTGCGCTAATTATCTTTGGATATGCGTTAATAACAGAATATTTAAAAAAAATGAGTGACCTTGTGAGGATCTACCCCATTCTTAGGAATCCGCCAACGGATTGCTGAAACCGCTGATATGATTCTGTAAATGCATTCACAGGTTGCGCAATCTGTGATGTGTATTAGTAATAACAATAAAAAATCCGCCAAATGCGAACCGCCCTTTTTGAGATTGACTGAAATCTGTGGACTGAGGAACCGTCGATCTGCTGCAGATTCAAATCCGCACAATTCGCAATTCATTTGTAGCACAGTACAGATCGGCGATTATTTTTTGGCGGATTTGGATCAGCAGTGGATCAGTTGGTTCCTTTGGTCTGCGGATTTCAGCGGATCGATCTTTAAAAGGACGATTCGCGTTTTTGCAGATTTTGTATTATTATTATTACCAATACATTTAGCGGATTGCGCAACCCATCAACGGATTCAACAAATCGATCCTCAGGTTGTATCCAGCAGCGGTTTTTGATGAATACACACGGATTAAAACTGACCAAATTTGTTTGTGGATTTTATACGGCGATACGAATTTTGGGTTGAAAATGCGAGAAAATGCGAGAAAATCCGGGAAATGGATTAGGATGGATTCACCCATCTTTAAATAGAAGGGACACACATATTGATATGAATCTGTATTGATAATGTATATTTTTATTTGTTATGTTCACTATCTTTATACATTAGTTCTAATTTATTCACTAGTTCATGCTACATAGAGAGTGACACCCTTTTTGTCTATTCCTTGTATGCAGGGTAATTCATAAATGTTCATTGCGTTTAATAGGCCACATTTATCATAGAATCTGAAAAAAGAAATTGTAGAACATTTCCTAATAACCTGCTTTTCTTTTTAGAGGACCAAATTCCACGTGGTTTTCCCACCATAGACATGGGCCCTCAATTAAAGGTGGTTGAGCGAACACGTACAGCCACCATGTTATGTGCAGCCAGTGGAAACCCTGATCCAGAAATAACTTGGTTCAAAGACTACTTGCCCGTAGATACCAGCAACAACAATGGGCGCATTAAACAGTTACGATCAGGTAGGGTCTTGTTACCGTTAAAGTTAACTCCAAGAGTTGTTCTCTCTCACTTTCTTTTTTGCTTTTATTTTTAGGTAAAGATTTTCTCCTCCTCCTCTCTTCTCTGTGTTATTTAGTATGTTGTTCACGTCTGTGGTGTTGTCATAGCCTGTTCCAAAGTCTGTGTGTGCGTGTGTTTCGCAGCTTCTGTCTACTCCTCATTGCCCACTGCTGTGACTGTACTTCAATATTTTTATTTATTTTACTGCTTTTCTGCAGTATTTGACAGATCCATTCCTCTTCGTTTTTCGTTTCTTTATTAATTTCAACAAACTTATTTCAACATTGGGCTTCATTCAGAAATTGGAAGGAGTACCAATGGCAACTTTCCATTACAATCAAAACTCATATTGAAACTCTAACAGGATCAATACAATTCTATTTGATGATGTCCTTTCTACATCTGAAACCACCAAAGACTAGCAAGTCGGGATCCATCATCTCACCTCTGACTAATATACAAAGTGTAATAGTTTTTTATTAGAGCATACACTAATATAACGACAAGGAGGTTACATTGGAAAGCAACTCTTTTACCACCTTAGTAACACACACACTAAAGCTTTCCAACCTCTAAAAAATACCTGGATCTGCTAAAGCCTGTGTTTGGTCTAGGATCCAGATCTTGCTGCCCTCTCTCTGGCTTATGCACTCTCCTAAAAGCTCTTCCAACCCTACCCTGGCTTATTCCTTTGCTTTTGTTAGTCCTAAAATAAGAATTTGAAACCCTTCAGTGCGGCAGTTGCCTGCATCGCTTTGGTAACATGTGCAGAACACTCCTGCATCGAAGGGTATTTTTTTCTTAAAACGCATCGCAAACTAATGCAAGATGATGCCAGATTTGACATAAACATTGGCACTAAAATGCAGCAGATTCTAAGGCCCAGATACACCAACCACCGGTAAAAGGGAGTTAATATTGCACCCGGTAAAAATACAATAACTTGTCTTGTTACCACAATTTTAGGATGTATACATCAGGAGTGCACAAACTTTTTTCTTTGCGCCCCCCTGCCTGCTCTCCCCCCCTGCTCGCGTCCCCGTCCCCCCTTTACCTTTTCTCTGGCGTTGCCATGCAGCATTGTCATGATAATGTGTCGCCAGAAGCCGCCAGAGAGAGGTAAGAGGGAGTTACAGAGGCCTAGTGCGCTCCCTCTGCATTTTATTTAAATGTTGAAGGGAAGAGTGTGATGCCTCTGTAAGCCCTGCCCCCCCCCCTAGAAAATGTTGCGCCCCCCAGTTTGCACACCCCTGCTATACATCAATATTGTGGTAATAATTTACTAGGTGCGATATTTAACCCAACGTTGCAATGCGGGAATGAATGCAACCGTTAATAATGCATTAATTACCACATCGCAATTGCAGTAATACTATTTCTACGATAGGCTTCTGTAATTAATATTACTACAAACTTTATGGTAGAAATAACATTAACCCCTTTGATGCATGTAGTTACCAAGGCATACCACAGGAATCAAAGGGGTAAATATAATCCAAAATATGCACTACTTCCCCCCTTGGCTACTTCAGTGGCTAGTAAAGCAATTCCACACAATGCTTTACTAACCGCTAAGTAATCAAGGGATTAATCCTTACCACCACTACCACTCAGGGAGGTCTAATCACCCACCATGGGGCAACTATCCCCATCATCCAGCCTCCCTACCCCCCACCCACCACCAACAAACCTACCCCCTCTAGACTAATGGCCACTAGCCTATTAGCCAAACGGGGAAAATAGTTATTTTGGCCATTAAAACAACTTAAAATATATGTAATAAAAAAAAGGTTTATACATATCAAATTTTTTTTTATTTCAGCTATAAACCATGTGATTGTCCCTGTGTCTACCTAGGCCTTCAATGGGGGGTTTTATAACGTGAAGTTCTTTTGTTTATGTATTTATTTTAAACAATTTTTTATTTAAATGCTTTTCAATGGGCAAAAGTCCCATTAGCCATATTTGACTAATAGGACTATTGTCCATTTTTCTAGTTTGAGATAGAGGGGTGGGTGATGCCACCCTGGGAAGGGTGGTTAACCCCTTGATTGCCTTAGGAGTTAGTAAAGCATTGCATATCAATGCTTTACTAGCCAGTAAGGTAGTCAACATGGGTAGGCAGTGTATTATTATTATTATTATTTTTTTAATGGAAAAAAGCCAAACCTTTTTGGGCTAATCGGGCTATTGCCCATTGATATAGAGGGTGCGTGTTCAGTTTGATGGGGTGGGTGAACGGGGGTTGTTTGCCTGGGGTGGGTGGTTAGGCCACCTGGGGGGAGGGGGCTGTGTTTGGGCTTAACCCCTTGGTTACCTTAGGGGTTAGTAAAGCATTGCCATGCAATGCTTTACTAGCCACTAAGGCAGCCAGCGGGGCTATGTAATGTCTTTAAATGTTTATATTAAACCCTTTTTAGCCCTTTGTGGTCGACTAGTTATGGGAAACCCTGACTAATTGACCACTTGGGCTATTAAGGGGTTCATATTTACTATAATGAATTTTAAGGTATATTTTATCATCTATTCCCAGGTTGGTTTAGCTTATCTTGTCTATGTATATACTGTAATAGGCAATATATTGTCCATTATATACATAAGGTAGGCAAGACAGGGCTAATGCCAGCCTTAGAGTAGGCTATAAAAAAAACCTGCGGTATTTCTGCCATTAATCCTGTCCCCAAAAAATAGGCATATGATGTACGGCGATAATACAAAAACAATGCGGTATTGAGCCTAATTTTTTTACCAGATACGATATTTTTTAACAGATCCAAATAAAAAAAAGCGTTATTTTTAGTGGTGCTGCAATGATGTATGGCACTATAAGAATAACACACTTTTTTTGGGTGGTAATACCTCAATTTATGGTTACCGCAACTTGGTGTATCCAGGCCTAAGATGTTAAATGACCTGTCCTCCCAAAATCCTGGCTTTCTGACCTGTCCTGTGCTGTTCAAATCCTCTTGTTAATTGCCTATTTGCTTGTTGTCAGCGGAAAATGTGTAAAAATGATCTTATTTTTAATGTAACTTAAGCATTAATTTTCACAATGTGACATAGAGCTTTAACGAGTGCCAAATTATAAGGAATATAATAATATTTTTATGCTGTCTTTCTTCTCTCCGTATTTAAATCTCCAGAATCTATTGGTAAGTGCTTAGTTCTGAAGCGCACTTCACCCCCCTCCCCCCCCACCAATTTCCATACTTAGATAAGCCCTTGTACTCTTCTTAGTATTGTTAAAATGCATGGCATGCATTTTACTACTGGCTAGTGTAGTCACAAGACCTTTGTAGTGGCACACACACACCTTCACAAAACTGTTGTAGCAAACCTAGCAACACCTTCCTATTAGAAAATACCCCCCAGTTTCACAATGATACCTTGTCCTTGACACCACAGTGTTTGTTACCCAAAGGCCCTTCACATATCCTTTAGACTGTTAAATAAAAGTGTTTCCCTAAACCTCCTCTTAAATGTACGAACCAACATGCTAATTTAATTGAGTCTTTAAAATATAATGTCAACTCCCTACTAATCAATCCTGTCTGTGCTACTCTGAGAATGGCAGTGCCATTTTTGGGGCCCGTTGCTCTCTGTGGTACAGTGCAACTTGCACTTATGACCTAATACTTCTATTCAGTATATTCCTGTTTTCCATTTTTATTCTGTAAATCTAATTTAATTCTTCTTCCAAAGCCCTATCCTCCTCCTTCTGGTACTAATGATTCTTCTTTCTAATCTTATTTGCATTCATATTATCCACCCAGGTGGTACACCAATAAGAGGTAAGAGTGTTGTACTAACATTCACAGAATGATATTATTCATTCTTTCTGTCCTTCCATCCTTCTCATCTCTGTTCTGCTTATCATTTAAATAAAAAATGAAAAAAAAATCATATTTTATTAAGTTTGTCCTATTTGTTTTTTCACCACTGACTCATGTGTCTTTTTCATGTTTTTTTTTATTTTAGTTATGTTTAATATAATAATTTAAGTTGTGATATGCTTCAAAGAAAGCATATCAAGGTCTTTTGACCACAGCCCAGTCACAGCTTTCCATTTGTCCCTCTTTTTTTCTTTTTTTTTTTCTTTTTTTCTTTTTTCTTTTTTTTTTTTGTCCGACCGACTGGAGAGAAAGAAATCATATTTTTTCTTCCTTAGCTGTTCTTGTTCTGGACCTAGGCCACTTGGTCTAAGGAACAGTTGGAGGCATGCAGAAGACAACCGGGAATATCACGTTTTTGCCTTTATCTTTCAGAGGTGTTTTGGCTTTTGGTCTTGTATTTGTTCTTCTTGTTTTTTTTTTTTTTTCCTTTTTCCTTTTAATGTTTTAGAAATAAATATAGCCTTTTCCTCTTGCAAATTCACAGAAATGCTTTTTCTCCCACTCACTTTTTCTTGGATGTCTTAATCACCTTTTTGGATCATCTGTTCGACAGGCTTTGGAAGCACAAGGTTGACAATCCTGTGTCTCAGTGGTATGCTTGTGGTACTGGTTTTTGATGTACTGAAACAATGTTTAAACTTTTCTTGTTTTGCATTTTTCTTGGGTTTTGTGACACCACACTGCTAATCCCACCTGTGGATTTTGATGGGTGTCTTAGGGGGCCTTCCGAGGACCTCAAGCAGTGATTGGTTAGTTTCTTACTGTCTTGGCATTAGCCATGATTTTATAGATTTTTATCTTCTAATTCAACTACTCTTTGTTTTCCAGCACACATTCTTAAATTGTAAGTTGTACCAAAGTGTCTATCTTTTAAACCTGCATGTCTTACGGGAGTTTTGTCTCTTGAACGAATATTTTGATTGATATGTTTAACTAATACAATTTCTTTTTTTTTTTTTTTTTTTTTTTACTCCAAGCAGCCTTTTTTTTATACTTGCTGCATATTTTTGGCTTTCTTCAAAAGAAGACTTTCTTAAAATTCTTCCTGACCTAATTTTTAAGCATTATCTTTTCTTGTACCCCTCCTATATTGAAAAAAAATATATACAAAAATAGTATGACAAAAGTATAATATATTTTGTTTTATTTCAAAGCCATACTTCCTTGAAGCAGTCTCACTCATATTCATTGTAATAACCTTAAGGGAAAAAAAAAAGTTATATATCAGTGTTGTTGAAACATATAACTGTTTATATTGTTTCACTAAACTAGCAATGATTAAGTGACAAAAATGTGACTATGTTTTACCATTGCATCATTTTCTGTCTGTGGCCCGTAGCAAGAAACGACGTTGATTGGACCTTCGCATTCAGGGCATTTCTTTTTGTTTTAAGGTTATGGTGATAGGCTCAATAGAACCCTCTCTGATTATGCTTTTGGCTGTGTATTTTGTATCTGAACAGGTGCCCTCCAAATTGAGCAGAGTGAAGAATCTGACCAGGGCAAATATGAGTGTGTTGCAACCAACAGTGCGGGGACACGCTATTCTGCTCCTGCCAATCTATATGTAAGAGGTAGGAATGACAAAACCCTGGTGTCTACTCTTTACACAGACACAGGGCTATTACTCTCAGGATGTACTCATTTACTTCAGTATTAGGCAAACTGATATGGTAATAGGAAAGTGGACAACATATCACTGAGCAGTTCAGAGAAAAGGGATATATATTTCTATCTTTGCCTCTGGGTTGTAAGTATATTTACATCTTTACATCTTAACAGCTATTTTTCCTGCATCAATTTAGATGTGTGTTTTGCCTTTATTTCTGATTTTTTTTTTTTTTTTTTTTTAATCTAAATCCTGAGTTGATTGCTTGATGTGCTACTAATGAATTGCAGATGAGATTCAAGGCATCATGATGGACATACTTACTGCCTCTGCCTTAAAGTTCTAACGGATAACCTTCTAACCTTAAACAGCACTATGTACAGAACATAACTGTATTTTCATCACCCTTTTTTTACTACTTTCCTTCTTTATTTTTATTTTTATTAATTCTATATTTAATGGAAAATGTAATCCCTTTCACTACAGTGAAGAACTGGCTGTTCTTCTTCAAAAAAAATAAATGGATTGTCCTTGTGGCATGCATGAATTATGAGGATACATTCAGATGATTCCGTAAAGTAATTGAAATGATTCATTTGAATTTAAACCAACGAAAAAGTGTCCTTTGATTTAGAAAGGCCGTCTTTCTTTGTGCCAGTGCTAGCAATGACTGGTTCATGTATCGTTCTGCCCAGTTCAAGAGCTATAATCCATATCCTTCTCAACTCTGTATGAAAAAGATGAAGAGTAATATGTACTAGAAGCGAAACAGCTCATTACTGTCGTGTTAGAGATCTTAGGAACATATCTAGCTTAGTTTTGAAATTTTGTTTAAGAGCAGACCGTAGCTGTGTATCTCAGTACACATTATCTTTAATATCTCAGTACACATTATCTTTAATATCTCACCGCACACAATAAAGATTGTTGTTTGATCCTGTTTCTAAAAAAAAAACAAAAAAACGTACTTTATAGACCCCGGAAAGATCATTTTATTTTTGAATAAACGTAAAATTTCAAAAAGGCTAGCTATTGCTTCTGACCTCCAGAAATGCTAACTTAAGTGTAGGCTAGGAAGGTTTAACAAGTAGTGATGTTCAAAAAGCAGTTGAAAGCCTTGATATGGCCTTTTTACTCTCTCTGTGTTTCCCTTGTTTTTCTCCTTTCCTCATTTCATTGTGTTCTGCATCAAACCCCTACATCCCTCAGAGCTGCGAGAAGGTTGGTGTGTTTTTTACTTTTTACCCACCTTACAAAAACTAATAATTCAAACAATAACAAAGAATACAAATGAAATGAATGTAGCTGCACTGTGACCTTTTTTCAGTTAATGCCATGGTTCAGCAATGAATGCTCTGGCCATGGCTACTTATGCTGCTGGTATCTAACTGTGATGCATGATGGGAGAATGAACTTGAGAGCATGGCAACCTTTGGTCTAGTAACGTGTTAATTTTTCTTACATTTATTATTTGTTGTATGCTTAGATTACTGCTTGGTATGAACATTAGCCACATCCTGCAGTGGATATGTAGTTCAGGCATGAAGACATTTTATTTTTTTTTGGAGGTGGAATCTATATAACACCTCAATTGTATTTTCTGCATGGGCTCCTATTGCTTGTTTTGTGTAGTCGACGTGAAGTGCTTGCTCTTTGTCCCCACACACCTGCCTGTCATGCCGTCACACGATCATTACAGTAAGACCCTCTTCAATTATTCACTACAAATCTCACAGATATCTTTACATTTCACAGATTTATTTATTTTTAATCCCATCAGTGCTAATGCTGTGGCACTAATGAAATTAACAAACAATATAAGGTGTTCAAGGTGAACTAACACAGTATTTTCTTAACATAAATTGCCCGATTGCGCACCGACATTACGCCCCCAGGATGTGTAACCAAAACATTTCTTCCTCTATGTGAGTGAAGTGGTTAAAGCACGTGCTGCTTGGATTACTGTGATTTGACATTTATAAATGTCCAAAATCCAATGTGGTTTGTTCACCAATATCTAAGGTGACACAATATATGTAATTGTAAGGTTAGTCTATCCGTGTTGCAAAGTTGCATCATATTTTAGACAATGTGATCACAAGTGCCCAGAAACAACTTTGTTCCGTGATAAGATTAACACAAGTGTTATTATTTTGACAACATGAACCATAATAAATTACATAAAAATTAGCCAACGGTCCAGTCATCTTTGCACTTTTGCACTATCTGAATATTTGAAGCAGGAACACTAGTATCCTGATGCTTGGTAGTCTTCCTACAAAGTGTATGCTTGTTTCAATTATATTAACCCCCCTGCTCCCTGCTACTTGTTTTAGAAACCGCTGTTTTAATCCAGTAGCTGTTGCTTTTCCTCAAATATGAACGTAACAAAACCTTGAATGTTACCTGCCATGCTCTTCTTTTTCAGTATGCTCACAGACATAGTGGCATTTTAACAGCTTCAGCCTAATCTAATACTGCCCCTCCTGTATTACCCTTTCTTTCCCTAAATCTCAAACCTGTCATAACCAACCCTTTCTAGTTGTGTTTTATCACCCATGTCCTCTCTATTCTTTGAGCGTGAATATGTAGGATATATAAAGAAATACATATTTAAATACACTGTCAAATATGATTCTGAAATTCCCAAAGCATGGTTGCCTAGACCTCAGTCATTTGCTTGCATGCATGACCAAATCCAGTATTTGTACTGGCTTTGTCTTGTTTCTTTTTAATGTGACTATGTATGTATGTATGTATAGTCTATATGATATATATATATATATATATATATATAATATATATATATATATATATATATATATATATATATATATATATATATATAATTTTCAGTTTTTGTTTAAGTGTTAGTGTGAGGTCTTCAGGCTCCATACTCCTTTGAGTCTGAAAGCGAGCTACAGTAGATTGTACTATCAGTGTACTGTAGATGTGTTTCAGGGATGTGATGTGACAATGTGATTCAACACATTTATTCACATTGACTGGAAGTAGTCAGCATTCCAATTACTGTTATGAAGGCATGCTGGTGATCCTCCAGTCCATCTTTTGAATATATATGTATATAGAATATTACAAGTATATATACATATATATTTGCATGGTGTTTGTGTATTGTACAGTACTTGGTCAATTGTGGGGCCCTGATAGGTCTGAGTAAACGTGTTTAATATACTAGAAAACATTCACATTTACAGAAATGTATGTGCATACATTAATTGTATGTCGTTTGTATTTAATTTGAACTATTATATACAATATTTGTGTTTGTAATGTGCATGCCATATGCCCAACGCTGTATTTCTCCCTTTGTATATGTTATCACCTATTCCCTTTTTGTTTTGTTCAGTTCGTCGAGTTGCACCAAGGTTTTCTATTCCACCCACGAACCATGAGATCATGCCTGGCGGAAGTGTCAATATCACTTGCGTTGCAGTAGGGTCACCAATGCCCTATGTAAAGTGGATGCTGGGTGCCGAAGATCTGACTCCTGAGGATGACATGCCAATTGGAAGAAACGTTCTGGAACTTACTGATGTCAGACAATCAGCCAATTATACATGTGTTGCTATGTCCACCCTCGGTGTTATAGAAGCAGTAGCACAGATAACTGTTAAAGGTAACGAATTTAATTTAGTACATGAATCCTTTTGGACATCTAAAGTCTTCAAGTGAGTTAAATTTGGTATTAAAGGATCGACCCAATATATCTCATAACACATACAGTAATGTACCAGGGTAATTAGCTTTCTTATCTCAATCATTCTTAAAGCAAAAATGTCAATCTTTTGGAGGCAGATCTGTAATGCTGACTGCTTAACTTCACTCTTGACCAGTTTGATTCCCCATGAATATTACCTCCATGACTCAGGACCAAATAAAGAAGGAGATGAAGAAACAGAGGGCACTTTAACCTTGGAAGAGTCAGGCACATCTTGCTTAACACAAAGTAGCCATTTACAAGTTAAATTCTAAAGGGCACGAAACACTTCCTAAGTGTTAAGGATATTAATTATTTTAAAAGTCTTATCATTGTCAGATCTTTTGGCCATGTCACTACCAATGGTTCACTGTGGTGCTGGGAGGGACTACACCTTTAGAATCAGTGCTCAATTTGTATTGCTGTGTTATAATAATTAGTTTGCAAATTAATATTCTAAAATATTGTCTAAAATATTATTTATTCATATTTTACAGTTTACTAATAATTAAATGAACTGTTATCTGTTTGTTTCCTCCGTGCTAATGCACTACGAGTAGGTGATGGCAGCAAACCATACTCCAACCTTTAGTGCGTGATTTGACAGTTAGCATGCTTTTTTACTTAGTCTTCTTATAGAAGGACATATTTAACTGTATCCATGAAAACAGCCAAGTTAGTGCTTATATTCTATAACTAAATGGCATTGGTAGGATTTTAGTAGTTGTTTATGGTATTGTATGTAATCATCAATATTTGTTTGTATTACCTATTATTGTTATTATTAGTATTATTACTGCTATTATTATTTTATTTTTAGCCTTACCCAAACCTCCAGGCTCTCCCATAGTGACTGAAAGCACTGCTACTAGCATTACATTGACTTGGGATTCAGGAAATCCTGAGCCCATCTCGTACTATATAATCCAACACAAGCCGAAGAGTTCGGAGGAACAATATAAAGAAATTGATGGGGTAGCTACAACACGGTACAGTGTTGCAGGGCTGAGCCCATACTCAGAGTATGAGTTTAGAGTTGTTGCTGTAAACAACATTGGACGAGGCCCTCCCAGTGAGCCAGTAATGACAAGAACATCGGAACAAGCTCCATCCAGTGCTCCTCGGAATGTTCAGGCACGCATGCTAAGCTCAGCCACTGTTTTAGTTCAATGGGAAGAACCTGAGGAACCAAATGGACAGATCCAAGGATACAGAGTTTATTACACTATGGATCCTACACAACATACTAACAGCTGGACAAAGTATAATGTAGCTGACAGTCAAATCACTACTATAGGAAATTTGATACCCCAGAAAACATATTCAGTGAAGGTCCTGGCGTTCACTTCTGTTGGGGATGGACCTCTGTCTAATGAAATACAGGTCATAACGCAGACAGGAGGTACGTTTTTCCTATGCAGCTCTTATCCCTTTGTGTCATAGAAATGAATGTTTAATGTTACAGGTAGATAGATGAAATCATTATATAGTAGTGGATTGCAGAAAAATATCACAAGTAGTGCATTTAAATTTACGTTTTCCTTGTTGAATAAAGATTTTTAAACCTGTAGAGGAAAATCAGGATAGTATATGACATCTAAACAATATAGGCAACAGTGAAACTGTTTCAATGTATAGCCTTTTGCAAGTAAATCATTGCAAACAAGACATTACTTTTTGCAGAGACTACTGTACTTTCATGCAATGAATGTCTTTAGTCATACTCCTAATACTATAAAATTGGCATCATATCTGGAATACTAGCAATTCAGGGAAGTATTACCAGTGATTTGAAATCTATTACATATCATTTTTCCTTTCCGTTTATTGTATACAACAACAAAAAATGATGTAGCCTTAGTGATATATTTTGATGCAAAGTGGGATTATGAAATAATCTTGCATTTTGTAAATGCTGTTACATTACCCCATTATTGCTTATGTTTACAACATAAATATTAAACAATAATACAACTTGTATTTCTGCAGTTCCTAGTCAACCACTGCACTTTAAAGCTGAACCAGAATCAGAAACAAGTATACTGCTTTCCTGGACTCCTCCACGTTCTGACACCATATCTAACTATGAGCTGTATTATAAAGAAGGAGACCATGCGGAGGAGGTAAATGTTTGGTACAACTTTATATTATTACGTTTACTTAACCATGCTAAGCTTTAGTGCCCCTTACTGGCAATTCATATGAATATGCTGTATGGTGGCTTATCCATCTTTGTGCCCAGAGGTCCGGTGACACCAGAGCACCACGGACATCTGAAATGTGCAGTCATGTGATCGCTTCAGCAGCAATCGCATGACCGCCTCATCCCTTGTTGTCAGAAACAGAAGTGGAGGACTTAAGTTTCGATTGAGCTGACTGCTCTGTTGGAGCAGTCTGCCTGATCAATCCCTAGAAAATTAATACTTCCCCATAGTGTACTCGATATATCAGTAGGGATTCTGACGTGACTGGGCCCATGATGCACCATGTACATCATAAGGGCACAGAGAAAATGAAGGCGTCACACTGCATAGTAATGTACATTAGGGCCTGTCACTTTTAACACGCCAGTGTCAACTTTGTTTAAGATTTGACGAAGCAGTAAGGATTGCTACAAAAATCAATGTAGTGGCAATTTATTTTTGAAAGAAACACTGATCCTATTGGTGGATCTTATAAGCTCTTTGCCTTTACCATCTGATTTGGCGTTGCCCTTCCTTTCTTGTGAAAATGTGTCTTAGATTACTTTCATTTCTGTCCTCACTTGATCTTTACACTATTCCTTCCTTTAAAATCTTAGTAATTGCTTACAATGTTAGTGTAAACTCTTAAAATCTACATTGTCTTGCCAACTGCTCAAAATATATATATACACACACACAACTAAATATTAGCATGGAGGTAGTATTCTATAAATGAACTGTGATTTATTGATCCAAATGGGGATTTGTTAAGACAATTTTGATCACTTCTTTCCTTAGCAGTTTATTACTATTGAGCCAAGCACGTCATACCGGCTGCAAGGACTGAAGCCAAACAGCTTGTACTACTTTCGTTTGGCCGCCCGTGCTCCACCAGGCCTTGGCGCTTCTACTGCAGAAATTACAGCCAGAACCATGCAGTCAAGTAGGTCTCGCTCCTTAATTATTTCCTTCTGCATTCAATGCCTCTAAGGCAATAATACCTGCTTAGCCAAGATAGGGTTATTTTACCGCATCAAGGAGACAGGAGAATACATGAAGATTCTGGGACAGTAGCAACTCAACCATGAAAGCAAACAAAATATTGATAGACTATTTTAAGATTTAGGCCCATATTTTGGAAGCGTTGCCAGAAGGGTATGTTCAGGCTTTCTGTTGTCATACCATTTTGATAAGAATGTGACTGTATTATCAATTTTGAAGTGTCAGTTCATAGGTGCAGCTATTGAAAATGGATGCAACAGATTCAAAAACACCCTTCAGAGCCATTACAGCATTGTCATGATTAATTACATAACACTGTTGTGAGGTGTTTTCAACAACCTTAAATGAGTGGCTGATATTGCTTAAAAAGAGCTTATTGTACTTTAGAAAAAGACTGGAAGAATGTCCACAGAGTTTCTATTTGCATATGTTTGCAGCACTTTTCTGTTTGATGTGTCATTTAGAAATGTGAGCCTTTTCAATGTGTGTCCCAATGCAAATGCTATTTAGCTAAAATGTCACTATAAATCTACGTGGCCAACATTTCAGTTGGTTCTGAAATTGTCAGAGCTTTGCTTGGAGAACATTTTAATTTATCCTAAGATTCTGTGGACCTCATATTTAGGGCACTTAATTTGTACTTAACAAAAAAACACAAATTCATGGTGCACTGTTAAGAGTACGTTAATGGTACATTGTGCCTCCAAACACTATTACTTTGTCACTTACTGTATCTCACATAGCCAAGCAAGAGAAATTTATTCTTTAACATAATAGCTTATTTGTTTTAGCAAATACCTGAGCCATGTGAAGATAAATGTGTATATTGGTTCTTTTTCTATGAAAATAATGGATTTTATTTTGAGAATTGTTGTTAAGATCTTAAATGCTTTATTGTGTGTCTAATTCTATAGTTACGTAGAATGACACTTGCAGTTCTGAGACTGTTCCCTTCAGCACTGAAACGTTTAATATGTTAGAGCTGCATGTAGGTATATGCACAGAACTATTAGTCTGGGTTTATTCCTGTCAACAAAGCATATCTAGCTCTGCTCAGATTTGTATTTTTTAATGTGTTTTTCCGTTAATATCTTGGAGGATTGATGTTAGCACGGATATGTCAGTAGATATTTATTAGTGGGTTACTAATTCTTTGTTAGCAAATATGTCCCCTTGAAGATAAAAAAAAATTAATAAAACTGAGAGCTGGCATAGCAGCTGATGTCTATGGGTAAGTACAAGTTTAAGTCAAAACCAACAAGCCCGTTTTATATTCTGGTACGTAAACTTTTGCATTAGCTTCTCATTATATTCAAATTATTTTGCATGCTTATTGTAGCACCAGTCCTTTTTTAATTAGTTATTTTCAATCAAACATTATTTGGATGCCACCTGAATATTAGTAACACTGGATTTTTTACGATTTCTGTTTTCCTCGAAAACATTTTATTTTGTTTTGTTTTTTTAAGCTGGCTGCCACTTAAAGCATGTTTTAATAAACGTAAACTGATCGTCAAGTAATAGTCTACCTTCTACCCCGAAGGGCTGGAGAGGCCTTGTACCAAGCAATGTATTCTAGTCCTCTCCTATGGTAATTGGGTCATTATTTATAGATGAGTTAATAATATAATAAGCATAATATACAACATGCATTAATTGCAGCCAGCAAGAGAAGTTTAATAAGCAAATGTAGTAGGTTGTTTGTTAATGGAGAATTTTAAGTACAGGTAGGTAATATTACTGTTAGGCTCCATCTTCATACCTCCCCCTCCCCCCCCCAACCCCCACATGTTATCTTACTTGTTCATGTCTTTATTTTTAGTACATTCATTTTAATAAGCCAAGGTGCATTGTGTTTCCTGCAATGTTTTATTTTACATTTTGGTTCTCATTCATTTGCCCAATTTAGTTATTTTTGGTTTTGTTTCTATTTGTTTTTTCCTTTCTTCTTTAATTTTTTTTGGATCATTCCTATATTTACACTCCAACCTCCCTTAATACTATACTGAAATCAGAGCCATCAGCTCCTCCAAAAGACATAAGATGTAACAGCCAAAGCTCTACCAGCATCTTGGTAAGTTGGCTACCTCCTCCAGTGGACAAGCAGAATGGCATTATTACGGCATATTCCATCAAATACACGGGAGTCGATGGAGAAGATGACAAGCCCCATGAAATTGGTGGCATTACTTCAGACACTGAGCAGTACCTTTTGGAACAACTGGAAAAATGGACTCAGTACCGTATCTCTATGATTGCTCACACTGATGTCGGACCTGGCCCAGAGAGTTCTCCAATATTGATTCGGACAGATGAAGATGGTATGTTTGCTCTTCCCCATCAGTTTATACCTCTCACTTTTCCTCAAGCTTCTATATTACTACTGAATATTGGGAGCCCTTATTTTTTTACTGTTCTTTTTTTGTCTGGCTGTTTTTTTTTTTTTTTACTATAGTCACTGCCTTTTCTATAAAAACAAATCTAATTTTTTCTGCCCCTTTCAAAATCCTTTTATATATCAATCAAAACATTTTTGTTTTGTTTCCGTTTTCTTCTTTTTGTGGTTTGTTCTTGGCATTTTCTGTTAAATGAACCAATCCTCTTTTCCCTGGCTTCTTTGTGCTAACTTCTTTTGTGGAAACTGATGCTCAGCTATTTTGCTTTTTTTTTTTCATCTTTGGTGATTAGTGTCCTCACTATCGGAGAACAAAAGAAGAAGGCCCAATAATCTGTCAACTTTTTACAGTGAAAACCAGTCATTTTTGGACACCTTTTGTTTTTGTCTTATCATTTGTATCAGTACAACCTTTCAACTTAAATGCTTTGAATGTCCAAAGCATCTTCCTTGGCTTTTTAACATTTTTACATGTTTTTCTCTTTCTCAAATACCCTTTTTTCTTCCACTTTTGCATCAGTCATGTTTTTTGACCTTTTCACTAAATAGTAGAACAGAGTTGTTTGGAATTTTTATTGTTTGAATCAACATCTTTTTAATCAGTGGGTGGGACCAGTGCCTGTAATTTTGTTTTATCAAATGATGTTGTTCCAGTTCCTAGTGGTCCTCCTCGCAAAGTCGAGGTAGAGGCTGTGAACTCCACATCTGTTAAAGTGTCCTGGCGCTCACCTGTGTACAATAAGCAGCATGGTCAAATCCGAGGATACCAAGTGCACTTTGTGAGGATGGAAAATGGCGAGCCCAAAGGCCAACCCATGCTGAAGGACATTATGCTGGCTGATGCGCAGGTACATATTTTTACTCTGTATTAATTCTTACAATATTTTAATAGTTCTAATAAGATTTACATATTTGGGTGTTTCTATATCCATGCCTTGAAAAGTTTGATTTGAAGCAATGTACAATTTTTTTCTGCTCCAATTCTGAGTTATGTAACAAGCTTGTTAATCAAGTTTATTAGCATTTGTGTACATTTTTAACCAAGTTGGTTTATGCCAGATTAGACCTGGCAAAAAAAGAGATAAGGAATAATGCACAATGGTGCACAGTTTAATATATCGCAATTTAACATGGACATCTATGCAGATCCTCTCTATCTCCTCCTACTAACAGTCCACATATTGCAACCTGATGCAACATTGGAGTAAAGTACTTTATCTTGATACACTAATACAGTGACTTTAACAGATAACAGATGGAAATGGCTCCAAAAATGCCCTGATCTCTATATATCTTTATATTTTTGTCACGCTAAGCCTATCATTTTGTGGTCACCAATAGAAATCTGTGATGTCCTCTCTTGAAGACATTGTAGCTTTCTATTTTCTGGCAAAGTACTATTGGTCACTTGGACATATTGTTCTCCTGGACAAGTGTTCTTGTACAGGGGTTTTAAGTGAAATATCTCAAGAACTCGGGTCCCCCGAGATGGCGTTAATGGGGTTTGGCTCCCTCCCAGCCCACATCACGACCCCGCATCTCATAAACGTAAAGGAAATATGGTTCCCATGGGTTTCATGGTTTAAGGAATCATGGAATATAAACTTTTTCAAATAGTTAAGAAACCAATACTATACAATTGGTAACATGACAAACCAATTTTCAGCCTTTACTAGCAATAAAGGAAATACAGTACATTATTCCATGATTATTAAAGCATAAGTTCATGTAGTAAAAATGAATATTACATAAGCAATGCCTAGGCTAGTGTTTTCAGTTTAGCAATATGTAACATAGTTTTATGGTAACATCCATATCCCGGTGGTAATAAAATAGCACTGTTAGCTGTGATCAGGAAACATATATTTGATTAGAAATTCTCACACAGTGAACAGATCAATAAATGGTCTTTCGGTGACTCATACATGGGTTTCTAACTCTGTTTATGATAAGCCACTATATGAATGTGAGAAGTCAAATAGCTTTCATACAAGCAAAAATGTTCTTTGTTAACACAGTGCATGACTTTAAGGGAATCTCTTAACAAGTCCAATTTCTGACACATACAGTAGGTGAGAACAGGAGATTCACAACTCTATGGTGACATGGCACTATTGATGATTTTTTCCATATTTTGTTAAAGTCTTACAAATATATATATATATATTTTTATAAATGTATATTCAGATACAAAACAAGTTGTAGTGGGTAAAAAAAAGTGACAAAAATTCTGCACCGCACTGTGTACAGCAAATAAAAATACCACTGGTGGGTACATTTACAATTAATTTAAATATATATAATTGCCTACTGAGTTCCTTTAATCAATTTGAATATGTTTAACTGTTTCTGCACAAGGGATTGTCCCTTCCGGACAGTGTGCCTAGTGAGGGTGATTTGAGGTTCTCTTCATAAACTTAAATTCCTTAAATACAGTGCATTTGTAAGGGGGGGGAAGTCATATGAACAGTTACTATTTATATTTTCAAAGTGAATATAAAAGTATAGACTTTAATTAAAGTCAGAAATAGTGAATTTATCTCTGTCACTACATTTGGGCCTTGTTTAGAAAGTCAGATGTGTCAAGGCCATTGATGTCGATAGGATACTACAGTACATTCACTACAGCTATAGCTGTGAACTAAACATACCACTTACTGTAGCAAAATGTCAACTTTACAAATAAAATTAGGTGTTTTGAAACCTTTTTTTGCTTAATTTTACACTCACAATTGGAACAATTTATGGTAATTATTGTTGCTATTGGCAACATCACTTTTTGATTTGTTGTTTTCCTTTTTAATTGTTGAACATTTGTTTTTGTCTGGTAACAATTTAATCAAAGTTTTATACTGTAGCATTGTGAGCAACAATTGGGTTTACCTGGTTATAATCTCATACATATTCGGGTCATATCTCTGTTATCGTGAAAAGTACCTTGTGTCAGAGTCTTCCTAGACATCCTGTTCCCTACCACAGTTCCTTTCTCTGTCCACCGGGTCTGCTGCTGTTTTCGGCCTGATTTGGGGTTCCTCTGTTGCTCCTGTCCTTATAGTTTCCTGTTTCCTCCCTTGCCTTTGTTTTGTGTTAGACTCCTTATGCCCATGCTTCTGTCTCTGCTTCTGTTCCTGTTCCGTGTTGGAGTCCTGTACATTATTAAAAGCCCTTGCTGGTAATCTGGCTTGTGCCTGTTTGTTCCCTGCTCCCTGGTCTCAGTCCCTGTTCCCTAGTCTAAGTCCCTGCTCCCTAATCTCAGTTACTGCTCCCCTGTCCTGCTCCTGCTTTCCTGTTGTCGAACCCTGCTTGTGACCCCGACCACGCTACCTGCCGCCTGCCTCCGACCTCTGCTTTTGACCCCAACCACGTTTCCTGCAGCCTGCCTCTGACCTCAGCCTTTGACCCCAACAATCCGTGCTGCTCCAGGAGTCTCCCCGTGACACCTTGTTGTTTTTGAGCCGTAACTAATGGCTTCAAAAAACCTGTGTTGTAATACAGATAAGATGACAGGCAAATGAGAACAGCACAAGATCTCAATTTATTTTTTCTTTTAAGACCTGTAAATATGCACACACAAAGTTGATTGAGGTAATTTGATTCTAATAATGTTGTTTGTCTTCTAAGACAAAGTTAATAGCAATTTCTAATTATATTAATTTATCAACATAAAAGATTTCTCAACTCCCCGAGAGCCCACATTAAAAAGAAACAAACCTATTCAGACAGTGTGCAAAAATGAGAGGTGTTCATTTCATCCTGTTTTTGGTTTTGCCTGTGACATATTTTGCATTTGCACCTGAACTGTCTGCGCTATTATCACCTGTGATCCTTCCTAGGATCAAAAGAAGGAAAAGGGTCAAACTGGGTGATTTATGTAGTTTTACACAAATCAGATACCTATCGTTAATCTAACTTTTATTAGTCTAAACAGAAACTTAGTTTGACACGTGTAAGCTTACAGTGCCTCATTTGTGTGTCATTCAGGGTTACATAGTGTAAGACCATGACCAAGCAAATTTTCTTCGCCAGCTCAATACCCTTCTGGTGTGACAGTGATGGGGCAGGATAATGGAGGAAATACTGAACATTATTGATATGCATCTCTTTTAGTCCCCATTGGAAAAAAATATTTTCTTTATTTTCAAAGGGAAAAAAAAATCACAGATTTGCCTTAAGGCTGGTTACATTTATTTATACCAGTAATTCCTCCATTTGTTTCACAATTGGAACCGGATAATCCCATGGAGCTAAACCACACTATTCTTAGCTCCGGAGCACTCAGTACCAGAGATATATACAGTACTTTTTTTATGTATCAGTAACATGCCGCTGGGTACGTCCAGTAGGAAATCTCTGTTGACGTATGATTGTGGTCATATTGATTTCCCAAAACGGACCAGAAACACTGGCATTCAAAATGTCATATATATATATATATATATTTAAAGTTCAAAGAAATGTGAGTAGAGGGGATTGCTGCTTTATGAAGTATAAGTAAGACATTATATTTTTAGGTTATTTACAAAATGTTTTTTTGTGAGCCAAGTTGGACTGGTCCTTAGAGTGAGCTGCCACCTATTTAACTGCTCTACAAGATGACAAACAATTCTGTAGCATTCTGCATTTACAAACAGACTTTTTGTGGTTTACTTCTCCAGTGGATTGGAAAACCAATTATACTAATGTATCCAGTTAATGAAGGCTTTAAAAGTCATGTTATTAAATGCATAATGTGTATTGCATTCTTCTCCTTCTACCCCAGAGACTAATTTTCATGCTAACAACATATTTCCTAGAGCTGTGAAAACTATTACTTTTTTTCTTGAATCATCTACTATTATATAGATCTCATTACAAATTCATGCGCAAAGGGTAAATCCAACATGCTTCATAGAACCATTGATCTGAAAACATTTGTATGGGGTAATTTTTTAAACCCTTCTAGTACTAGAGTGTCAGTAAACACAAGAGTGATTTATTGCAGACTCCTCTGAAACTAAAGGGTTTTAAGAAAAACATAGTATGGATGTGTATCGATCTTTCTTCATTTTTTCTTCTTTCCAACTTTTTTTTATTCTTAAACAGTGGGAATATGATGATTCTACTGAATATGTGAGTAATGTGGATTGGCTGGTTCAAAAGTGTTTCCCCCACTCCCCAGTATTTTCTGTATTTTAATTTTGTTTGCACAAACGCATGCACTAACATACCACTTATATTTTGTGCCTGATTTTTTATTTCCCCACTTGGCATGATGCTGAATTGTGCAGAGAGCAAAACATATTGTGTATTCCACTGTAATGTTTGTTTGAATGGCTACTACTAATGTTGCTTCAATTGTAATGCAACTTTGGTTGGAAAAAGATTGGCCTGCATAACTGAAATCTAGCTTTGGTTGTTGATTCGTTCAATATTGTTTTGTTTTCAGCAGCAGCTAAAATGTGCAGATGTAAAATTAAATCTGTTGTGTACTTTCTCTAGTTACCTGAGTGATGCATGATTGCACTCAGATCTTAAATGTGCCATCTTCCACTGTAGGATTTCACCGCAAAAATGTTCTTCAACCATTTTGACTGTAAACAACAAAAAACAAACAAAGATGCTCAAAGCTACTTCCAATGTGTCAAAAATACACAGTGCAATACCTATATATTCTCTTGAAAAAGGGTAATTTATTTTAACCCTTTGGCCAAAGCGTCTTAAGCCTGCTGACACTTCAAGGCATGACCGTTTGCAGGTCCTAACACTACCTGAGTTAAATTCATATTTACCTGTATAATTACAGGAAGAATAATCTGCATTGGATCTGTCGTAACACAGAAAAATGAAACTGACCTGCCAACTTGGCGAGCATAAGCCTTGACAGGGGAGGGGCCACTAACCTCCCAAAACAGCTGAAACCAGCTGCACAAAGTTAATAAACACACAGATACCCAACAAACTCTGAGAAACCCCAAACATTACCAAATATTATATATGTAAATAAGTGTCAAAATGAGTGCTAGTGGGCGTGGCTAAATGTATACAACAAAAAACAAACAAATATGCCAAAGCTACTTCCAATGTGACAAAAATACACAGTGCAATACCTATATATTAGGTATATAGGTATGCACTGTCTATTTTTGTCCCATTGGAGTAGCTTTGGGCATCTTTATTTTTGTTGTGTTGTAACATTGAGCCACGCCCATCAGCACTCCTTCTGAACACACACCACACACATATTATATATTATATATAATATCTATATATATATATATATATATATATATATATATATATATATCTGTGTGTTTATTCATTTTGACTGTAAGATACCTTTTTTATGGTAGGATTTGTCCATAATATGTAATAGCAAACATACAGTCAGCTAATAACATTCTGGGTATGATGTGTGAGAAAGAGGATTATTTAAAGACTACCATAAAATCTCCTACAGTGATTCCCAACAGGGCATTCGGGACCCCCTAGGGCAGGGGTCTGCAACCTTTGAAGGAAGAAGAGCCATTTTATAAAAAATGTTTTCGTCCAAAATATTCAGAGAGCCGCAACACATGCATGAATATTACACCCCCACAAACAAATACATGTACAGTGTATTCTCGCTTACTGACATCCCGCTTACTGACGGATGCCTTATCCGATGCCGCATAATGCAGTCCGCCGATTAACATGGACTCGCAATCTGACGGTCCGTTAACTGACGGCTGTTTGTGGGACGCATTCCATCAGATAACCGGGGACCGCCTGTACTGTACACACACTAATAGGTATATACTGTATAAGCATCAACATACGACAAACTTACTTTAATCAGAATAAAATGCTTCTCACAATAGTAAGTCCCTTTTTTATTCTTCATTGTTTTTCTGTGCAAAACAGTTTGTCATTTAGAAATACACAATACATACAACACATACAGACCCTACCCCATCCCAGAAATCACACATTGCCCCACATATATATAACTATATATAAATAATATATATATATTACTAATATATATATATATATATATATATATTTATATATATATATATATATATTGGTGTGGGCTATCTTCTGCAAAAGCATATTAATTCCAGCTCCATACTAATATATATATATATATATAATTATATATATATATATATCAGTATATTGAAAAGAATAATAAAAGACAGCACCCTCCTCAACCACGCACAAACCACTGTGGCCCATACAAATCAGCAGTGATACCCTGCACAGATGACTAGTACAAAATAGCAAAAATGCAAATAGTAATGTTGTGTTGTAATGATGTGGGACTATAGCCCTTAATTTTACTAAACTATTAGAGTAAACATTGCGGTGAAAATATATACTATACTTGTTGGTGAAAAGTGTGTGTGTGCGTAATAAAGATACATCTTATATTATAATCAATAATATGTGTGTAGTAAATAAATGGACCAAAAATGTTTGTAAAAATTGAATAACAAATGAAAAAATGGAAAAATTGCTAAAAAAATGGGTATTGTGTATAAATTGAATAAATGTAAACATTAAATAAAAATAATGAAATAGGAAATAAAACAATACTTAAGTCCACATTAGTCCTTGGTATTGACCAAATAAAAGGTCCAGGCAGCTTCTTCATGGGATCACCAACCTCCAACGAACCTATAGAAAAGAGAAAAAAAAAGCCCCGATCCTTGTAAAAATCAGATATACAGGTTTAATAATCCATGGACAGAACAAATGCACACTCACACTTTGTCAGAATAAAAAAAAGGCATGTTATTGGGACCAAAACCATGCACCAGAATGAACGTGGGGTATCACCGTCGTCCTCCATTTTGGATGCGTGAAATCCCTGATGAAATCCGCTGAGCGGAACGACGGCGCGTAGGGTCACGTGGCATTGGAACTACGGAAGGTGACCAGTTCAGACGCCAGAGCAAAGAGAGAGGACGTGTGTGAAGGATTCCCTTGGTCCCGGAGCTGTAAGAAGCAAACGTGGCCGCAGCCACAGAGGTGTTCCGTTTGTGAAGGTTTAAAACCCTTTTTCCAGCAAACACAGAGCTTATGCAACACCTATTTGTTACCTTTGCAAAGATTTTACACGCATCCAACGAGGACGACGGTGATACCCCACGTTCATTCTGGTGCATGGCTGGTCCATAACATGCCTTTTTTTATTCTGACAAAGTGTGCGTGTGATTTGTCTTGTCCTTGGATATTAAACCTTATATATCTATTTTATACAAGGATCGGCCTTTTTTCTTCTATTTTTCTCTCTCCTCTTCTGTGATATATTGTTGTGTGTGTATTTGTGTGTGTGGTGTGTGTGTGTGTGTGTGTGGTGTGGTGTGGTGTGTGTGTGTGTGTGTGTTGTGTGTTGGTGTGTGTGGTGTGTGTGTAATATATATATATATATATATATATATAATATTATATTAATTGTATATATTATATGTGTGTGTGTATTATATATATACACACTCCAGACAGACACACAAACAGATTATATATATACTATATATAATATATATATATGATATATATATATATAGATTATATATATATATATAATATAATATATCACACATCCAGACAGGCACACAAACAGACATATTGACAGACAGACAGACACATTAACAGACACACACTTACTCACTTACTTTGGGCCTGGTGCTCTCAGCTGCTGCCTCTCTCACTGGGTTGCTGGTAGCTGCGGGGGGAGGGGGGAGGGCGTCTGGCACTGGTCGAGCCTCTTGTTGCTTCTGGACATGCTGCACTTGCAGTGCACGCCAGCACCAGACAGGCCTGGCGCGGGACAGTGCAGGAGGCATGCCAGCAGCTGGGGAGATGCCGGGCGGCAACAAGAGGCCCGACAAGCAACGCCCCCCCCCCCCTGCAGCTACCGGCAGCCCAGTGAGGAGAGAGGCAGCAGCTGGGGAGCGGCAACCTGCGGACAGAGGAGAGACGTATGTACAGTAGGTGCTGAGAGAGCCGTGTCGAGCCCTACCCTAGGGGTTCATAAAGTGTCTCCAAGGGGCTCACCTAAACAAATCTGTAATGACAAATCCCAGGTACATAGTGAGTTCTTGAGCCTGTGTGGGGACAGCGCACTTAGTGAGGCCTTAAACTGCACCTTAGCATGGGGAGTATAACTGTCAATTACAGCAGGAACTCACCAAAATGTTTTGCATCCACTGCTTCAAGGCATTGTGGGACGTGACTTTGGAAGATCCCAACATAATTAATAGCTATACCCCCCCATGCTGTCTGCATACACTGAAGTGCAGTTTGGTGCGTTATTAAGCGTCTTTTTCCTTCACGAGCTCCAAACACTATACTGCCTGGAATCGGTCACATAGGTTAGTTAGCAATAGTCTGATGAGTAGGTAATAAGGTTTATTAATTAGGGGTTCGATGTAGTGATGTACCGAGCACCGGGTAATTTCCCAGTACTCGACTTACCCGGTGCTTTTTCAGCTACCCGGAAATTACCCGGACCCGGCAGCAGGGTGCTGGGACTGGCACCAGGTCGGAACCGTCGTCAGGTAATTTCAAAGTAGCTGAAAATACTTCAACACTTACCTATAGCCGGCGATGGAAGGTGAGGAAGACAGGTGAGGAAGACCGTGGCGACATATGGGAGCCGCAGCAGACATCCTGGTGGCAGGCACAGCGGCAAATGTCCTTGTTAAGCCGGCGAGAGCAGCAGGAACACAGCACACAGCTGATGCCAGTGCAAACCAGGGAATCAGGTGACCGGAACAGGAGTGTTCCTATTGGACAGCCGGCTCCTCCCCGGCTGTCCAATAGGAACACTCCTGCTCCGGTCACTTGGTTCCCCGGCTCCCACCAGCATCAGCTGTGTGCTCGATTCCTGCTGCTCCCGCCAGCTGAACAAGGACATCTGTTGCTGCCACCGCCACCAGTACGTCTGCTGCTGCTTTCATATGTTGCTGCGGTCCTCCTCACCCTCCGCAGCAGTCTTCCTCACCCTGCAGGTAAGTGCCATCCGGGTAATCGGGTACCCGGCCGGGTAAAAGCATTAATTTTGCCTGGGTACCCGTTACCCGTTTTTCAGAAAATGTAGGACCCGGTACAACACTTGTTCGCGGTACAAATATTTTATAGCAGGAGGTGCACAATGTAATAAAAAGTTGGAAACCACAGCTCTACTATATATCAATGACAGCTCTTGGCTGCAAAATATGCAAGCGACTGTTCCTTAATCATGAAATTAGTAAGGGCGGATAATACACACTCTACCAAGTAATTACATATGCTTTTTAAGTGCCAAACATGACTGCAATGACCATGCTAATCAAGTGTTTGCAGATAAGTAAAGCATTACAGATATGGCCAATAGAAGGCCTTATGATATAATTATCGAGTTGCAAGATTGTAAATACAGAAATTTTGTTGCAGATTATGCACAACTCATACCACAGAACTGATTTCCAGGAGCTAGGAGCTAAGTGTGGTGTTCAGCATTATAGTGCAGCTGTCTTCCTCCTGCTAGGGAAGATTTAAGCCATCTCTTAATAAATGGATCTGAAGTCATCTTGTACATGAGGAAGAATCATTCACAGTGTGTTGAGTTAGGGCCCACAATTAATGTTTCTTGTGCTCACCAATGCTGCAAGCATGCTGGGTTCTAAACTTGAAAAGACAAATTACATACAAATAAATTGAAAGCTCTTTATAATAACTGTTGGAGTACATGCATGTCTGACATTCTTGCATGCTTGGTCATCTTCAAAGTAGAGGGAGAGGCAGCTACTTGTATATATTCAGGCAAAATGAGATGATGCATTATGCCCAAGACAGCAATTTAACTACGGTGCCACAATTACATATTTTGTGGCACAGAAGAATACCTGGCAAACAATTTTGCCTCAACATCAGACTTGGGGGGCTGATTCGATATGTGACTTAAATTAAAAAAACATCACACTTGTCCTCCTCCATCCTATTAATTACGGCATAACGTATTATCTTGATTGACCTGTTTACATAAATTATGGGATTTTGGTCATGTTTGGAGTGCAGAAACAATGTTCATGTAGATGATAGCAAACTTTGGTCATTGCCAGCCTTGGACAACTGTAGCATGAATGTGTCAACATTGGAAAAAAAGACAGATGTATCAGAGTGAGTTTCTCCTTTTTCTGTACTTAATTTCAGGAAATGATCATCTCTGGACTGCAGCCTGAAACTGCATACTCCATCACTGTGACAGCTTATACCACAAAAGGAGATGGAGCTCGAAGCAAGCCTAAAGTTGTTTCTACAAGTGGTGCAGGTGATGCATTAGTACTTTATCCATATCACACAATGAGTTCCCCCATTTAGATTATACTGTTTCCAGTTACCTGAAAAAAAACACGAATCAGTCATTTTGCTCGTTGGTATATAATACTCTTCTCCATTACTTTAAGAACATGTGGACAGAATTTGTTGAGCAGATGTTTATGCTCTGTATATATGTACACACATGTGAAAATGCAGTATAACAAATTAGCACTCATTTGTCTAGTAATGGAATAAAATGAAACAGAGGTCTTAGGGGCTTATGCTATAAGGAGCCTAGGTATGAAGAAGGAAGTCTGCGCTGACACATTTGTCTGAAATGCAATATATTTAAGAAGTGTAATTATTAAGTGCATTCTGTTAAAAAAAAAAACACACACACACATTTAAGGTGACGGAGAAAACCAACGTTGAAAACCATCAAAGAAAAGTAACAGAAGCCTCACATTTCTTCATTCATAGACCTGCGTCAAAATGCAAAATTGTAGCTCTCACCTAACTCCTGCCAATTAGAAATCTATAAATCCCTCATCTCATCACATTCACCAAAATGGTGCAACTAAGATTACTACATAGACGCAGCCTAACACAGGTATTTGTCAGCGTGATTTGCATTTAAATAAAGACTTTGCGCTTTTATTTGTTCTTTGATATAGATGTAGCCGGACTTACTGTTTGGTACAGTGGCAAGCAAAACCAAGTGCAAATCCCCGACATGTATTTGCATATTGTGGCCCTGTGATTGCGCCGATGCTGCAAAATGGAGTTTTGTGGTAGTGTAGTACTCTGCAGGAAAGATAGGTGGAGTTCTTAATCTAAATGCAATGTAACCCATCTCTTATTCCCATAAAAAATCTTCAGATGACAAAAAAGTATTTAAAAGTATTACATTTTTATTAGAGTCAATTAGAGCTTGGAAATAAATAACAAAGACTTTGTGAAATAATGCAATCTTATTACATTAATACAATCTTCTTCAACTGACATCTTGTTCAGGCTGTCTCTTGTACAGTTTTACCTGTAAAAAAATTGTGCGATTGTTATTTATCAATAATCAAGAAGAAATAGATGCATAATTTACACTGGGATCCTGTATCTGGGCGCATGCGTGCTCTATGTAAAGTGCATGGAATACATAGAGCCCATTGAGTTGGAGTTTTTGGCCGTTTTCTGTACGATTTGCTGCTTTGGATCTGATTGAATAAGCCCCTGATTATACTACCGATCAATAAGGCACAAGGGTAATAATTGTGGTAAGATGCAAAATAACTTTAAATGTCAGTTCTGTACCATCTGCAATTGAATAGTAATCTAGAGAAAGTAAATATAATACCCTTTGTTTTGTTGTACATGTATGTAAATGTGAGGAAAATTGTATTGCATGTCTTTTTATCCACGATACCAACATTACCAAGAGTAGAAGGTCTCTAAGCAACCAAGGAAATGGCAATCACAGAAAAGAATGTTAAGCATCCACTAATGGCTTCTCCAGCTGGAAATCAGCTCCATCTGGAAGATGAACATAAGGAAATACTTGATAGTTTAAGTATACCTTATACCTACACTCAGTGACTGATTTATTTATACACATGCTAGAAACATATTGTAAGTTCTAAAGTGTAAAAGGAATATGCTTTAACATATCCATTGCATTTGTACATTTTTATTTAAATATTTCATATATAAAATAGTTAACTTTATTCCAATAGGTGGTGCCACCAACAGACTATGGGGCCTATGCAGAGAGCAGCGCTATTTCGAAATTCGCCATTTTTTGGAGAAAATCGCGCAGAAAGCAGCAGAAAATGGCGAGTTCCGAAAAACGCGCCAATTTTTCTTTTCTATTTGTAAAACTCGCCTCGCGGCTGGCGAGAACCTCAATCTCGCCAGTTTTAAAAATATCCTAATGCAGAGAGGCGCGAACGGCATCTAGCGGCTGTTCGCGCCAATAAAATGGCGCGATTGTCTCCGTTTTGCCTCGCCAGAAAAAACTGCCGCTCGCGGCCATTGCAAAGGGAAAAAAAAAGGCGCGAATTTGTTTTAACACATTTCTGAAGCGCGCATCTCGCCAATTTAAACTCGCCACACGCATCCATGTTAAACATAGCAGAATTCGCACTTTTCTGCATATGGAGATTAAAACTCTCCAAAAAAGCTACTTTTTAATAAATTCGCCAATTTTAAAATTCGCTGCTCTCTGCATAGGCCCCTATGTTTTATAGATTTCAGAAATGTTCCTGATTTGTACAAGGCAGCAGTTTTTGTATACATAATATTGTTTCATTGTATTGTTATGGCTGTTAAGACAGTAGACTAGTCTTGAATGTATTTTAAAGACACAGGCGCCCCAAACATTTTTTATTCGTGTAGTTGACTTCCTTACAAAGATCCAGTCACTCTTAAATAAAAAAGTGTTTATTTGTGTCCTATCAAAAATAAGTGCATTTTTCTTTTCTCCATATTCTCTAGGTGAGCAGTCTTAGGACCAAAAGAGACTAGATGCAGTACAAACATACTGTACACATACTATGCATTTGTTTAGATATTAAATTGTTATAGAATATTACAAAAAGAAACTTCACTTTAATACTTGAATAAACATGACAATGACCTGCAATAAACCCATCACACATGCTACTGCCACTAGGTCACTTTAGTCCTACAGTATGTGACACTGACACATTAAATAATAATTGCACTGATCGCATGTGGAACCTCCTATGTTCAATGCCCTACGGCTGCTGGCCATTATTTTTTGTTTAATAGCAGCCTACCTACACATATTTTATTGCGCACTAGACTTAAAATATCAAGGATACACACTTCACTTTGCCGCCAGGTAGACAAGGTCATTTCTTTTTAATAAGCCAAACTCTCCTCTGTTTCAGTTCTTTTGGAAGTCTAGCTGTATTTCTTATTTCCTTTAGAGGCACCACCAATCAAGGTTAAAAAAAAAAAAAAACAGTCATCAATGTAAGGGCTGCCGCTAGAATAAAAGCAATTTATGACATATATAATTTAGTGACAGCTTCTAGCAATCTCTTCACTGAAACTTGAAGGAGGTATTATTCTATTTCTGTGGACTCTTCAGTTTGCTTATGCTCCATTGGTTTTAATAATAGTTAGAACACAAAAACAAAAATATGGTTTAGGATTATTTTCTCTGGCTTCTCCTTTTTTTGTTTTGTTACCAGCCTTTTGAAATAGCAAAACAATTAAGTACATCAAAGTGAGCAGGAAAATTACATATTCAAAAGTGAACATGTTAACCCCCTCCCCTCCCAAGGTGTTAACAATGAAAGGAACACCATTATTAAAACAGCAATACCACTTTCCAACTTTTTTCTTATTTTTATATGTATAGCATGTGACAATGTATAATTCTACATTCTTACCTAAGATGGAAATCTTCTCGTGCTCCTGTTATAAATCTGTAATAATCATGATTGTGTGCCTAACATAATGGCTGCCTTTCAGTTTAAATCAATCCTTCGGTCAGTGCAATTCAGCGTCTACAATGTATCCTTATATTATTAAGGTAATATTATCTATTGTTACAGTTTACAACTCAAACTGCTGGGAACATTTGCAACAAGTTATCCCAATTAGGAATGTGTTGCAAATATCTTGCACTGCTTGGGAGGTGGGCTAAAACCTGCTATAGAAATCAAAGGGTGCTTTAAAACTCATTAAAAATGGCATTAAGAGTTGAATAAAACAACAACAAAAACAGTCACTATCATCTAATACTACAGAACTGAAACATAAGATTGCACATTTTGCTGTTTTAAAGTTGAAATTGAAATTACTTTTCAGATCAACTAAAATAAAAGTGATAAGATATACAGAAAGATAAATCAAAACATAGATTTTGTTAGCATGGAAAATAGAATTTCACTTAATAAATCGGGTGTATTTTGACATTGTCTAAAAATGGTGTAAAAAGATCTATTTGATGCTTGACCGTACAGATGTAGCCTATGTAACTTTCCCTGGGACCCAGTTCAGCCCCAGTCATGCTTTTCCTGTAAACTGTGGCAAATGTAAACATTTGAATTTGACACTGGAATAACAGGATCATGCAAAATTGCTTTCTATGCCATGGTCCCAAGGAAAGTTAGTTAGCCTACATCTAATTCCTGCACTAAACCATAATTAATTCATTTCATAGGTTATTAGAATTCTTATCTATTATACTTTAATCTATTTGAATAAATATTTGAAATATAAAAAAGATATTTTGTTACATTTTTACCCTTACAAAGTACATAAAAGATAGAATACCCATTAGTGTATCTGCATTTCTTCCACAAGCCCCGAAATCTGCTTCATTGATCCCTGTGTAAGATATGCGAATACACTCACGGTTATTCGATCTTTTCTGTACTTTGTACATTAAAGGGCTTTTCTCACTTCCTTACCCTCCATAACCTATTATAATTGTGCCTTGTTCTTACCCTCTCCATTTTTTTTACTGCTTCCATACTACTGTACATATTTACTGACATGAAGTGGGCATAATCCCAGAGAGCTCTCAAAACTCTGCGAACCAACATCTACATTTATAGATGTAGTGCGCTCAATGTTTGCCTCAACCCAGTTTTAATGCCTTGGGTATAGATCTGTATTAATTTACTATGTGATATAAATGCTGTAGCAGATACCAGTACCAATATGGAGTAAATAAATATTTGAATGCGTTCAATTTAGAATTAATCATGCATCTGTTGTGCTTCAGTTCCAGGTAAACCTCGACTTATAATTAGCCACACGCAGATGAACACTGCACTAATTCAGTGGCATTCTCCTGTCGAAACCTTTGGTTCACTTATGGGTTACCGCCTGAAATTTGGTCGCAAAGACTTGGACATGCTTACAACTCTAGAGTTCTCGGAAAAGGAGGAGCACTTCACAGCAACAGAGATCCACAAAGGAGCTTCATACATCTTTAAGTTGTCAGCCAGAAACAAAGTGGGCTTTGGGGAAGAGATTGTAAAGGAAATTTCTATCCCAGAGGAGGTACCAAGCGGATTCCCTCAAAACCTTCACTGCGACAGCACCTCCTCTACATCAGTGCAGATTACCTGGCAACCTCCCATGTTAGCAGAAAGAAATGGCATCATCACGAAGTATACTCTACTGTACAGGGATATCAACATTCCGTACCACCCAGTGGAACTACTCATTGTTCCTGCTGATCTAACCATGATGCTCACCGGGTTAAAAGCCGATACCACATATGATGTAAAAATACGTGCATATACAAGCAAAGGCCCTGGTCCATATAGTCCAAGTGTCCAATTCAGGACGCTTCCAGTAGATCAAGGTAGGATTTGTCTGCTTAAGCCTTTCTCCTTAGAGGAATGTCTGTCTTTGGATATCAGGGTTTTGGAAGAGGTCACTAAACCTGATGATGCCACTCATAATATTATGTTCTACAAATCCAAAAAGGTAACGTAAATACATCTTAATATGTTTTGGATACTTTAGCATTCAGTTGATCCATGTCTGGTTATCTCCTGCAAAATACAGGTAAGAACAAAATAAATGACTTGGCTTGTGCAATAGGGAGCCGAGTGGAAGTCAGCTTAATAGCATATTTTTTTCCTCCGGCACAATACATCTGAGCAGCATTATCCAGCAGTAGTTAACAGTTCCAAAAAGCTAGAATACTGTATGTAGGAAATAGGCAGGGCTTTGTTTTTAAAGGGTAGTTTAAATACATTATGCTTACTTTTCCAGCAGTGTTCGCAAAAAACTTTCATGTGAAGGCAGTGATGAAAACCTCAGTGTTGCTGTCATGGGAGATTCCAGAGAATTACAACTCTGCTTTGCCCTTTAAAGTAAGTTATTCTCTAGCAAATTATCAAATATAGTGCTTTATTAAAAATGTGTCCTCATTAATCTGCAAGAGAGATTACGGGTGATGTACCAACATACATTTGTTTGTTTTGACGTATATTTGTTGTTTGCGTTTGGAACAAATTTACTGTATGAAAGAGTTTTCTACATTTTATGCAGATTATTAGACAGAGAAATGTATTTATTTTAATAGATTTACCAGGAAGTACTACGTTGAGAGTTACCTTTAGTTTCAAATTAACCTCAGATCTTGCACAGTGACAGAATTTAATACATCCCATTCCCAAAATCGGATACAAATGAAGACTGTATTCTATTTTTAACACATGCACGGTCATACACATTTGCATAAGCCACAGTGCTTGTATACATACATGATATTTGTCAGTCATGTATTTTCATGTATTTTCTCATCTTTTGCTAATTATATTTATGATTACCGCGGGCACTTATGGGTTCAATTTACAATTGACTAATTCTTCTAATCTGTGTTAAAACTGCTTTCTACGTAAGATTTATTAAAAAAAAAAAAAAAAAAAAGGGGGGGGGGGGGGGGGGGGGGGGGATAGACCACAATGTGCTCCAAATGGATCTGGCAGAGAGAAAAGAAATACTACAGCATCATACAGATGTCTTTTCTCAGACCTCTTTTAGCAGCATTTTGTTGTCCCACTATTCTTTTATTCCGAGAAATATTTTTTCATGACAAAACAATTGCCACTTTGGACTATGTGAAAATACATGTTTAACGTTCATCTATAAAGAAGAAGAACACATTATTTACAGTAATTCCCCAGTGCCTCTGCATTATTTGTCATTATGATTAGTTATGTTGGGAGCTGACGTGGTTTACTGAATGGAGATGCTTTGCAGAGATGACCTGGAAATATTACTCTGTTGTTACATATTTAATCATTAATCTTGTACGTTAGAAAGTACATGGTAGCTATGTTTAGCATAACCATGCTTATATAGTTTATTCTTTAGCGATTGTATATAGTTTGTTATGATGATGTTTGGGTTTTCTTTTCTCAGATTCTGTATGATGATGGTAAAATGGGCGTTGAAGTTGATGGTCGGGCGACGCAGAAACTCATCATACATCTAAAGCCTGAGACTTCTTACTCCTTCGTTCTTACTAACCGCGGGAACAGTGCAGGAGGTCTGCAGCACAGAGTGACAGCAAAGACGGCACCTGATGTATTACGCACCAAGCCTGTTTTCATTGGGAAAACCAACTCGGATGGAATGATAACTGTGGAGCTACCAGAAATCCCTGCAAATGACAAAATCAAGTAAGCCTCATCACAGAAGCCACTGGAAATCCAGAATAGCATAATGCAAATTGGACTTTAAATCAAAATATTTACGATGTCAGTCTGTAAAAGAGAGACATTGAGGCAATGCATTGCATGGCCTTATAGAGCAACATCTATATCTCATTATACAGCTGATTTTTGTTTAAGCACAATGCTGCATTTTCAATTTTGTTTCTGTTTTATCCATTGTCATGTTCTTCCAATCTATAAGGCATGGATAAAATATATGTATCACTGGAAGAGGGTAGAGAAATGCACACCATGCAGATACTTCAGTAGTAATAATGGGTGCTACCAGCGGTAGATTTGTCCTCTCCAACAGTAGTACAATGAAAATAAGGCGACTATTTACAGAATTCATTTATTGAGAATTTATTGATATAATTTTCACGTTTTGGCACTCACGCACCTTTGTTAAGATACTTTGCAAAATGTGCGTGAGCACTGAAACATTGAACAGACCTCAATAAATCTTTTATTATAAAGGAGTCACCCAGCATACCTCAGTTTCATTAAAATACAACATGGGCCAGGTTATTCTGTCCCTGAGCCCTCCTGTTTTTCATTAAAACTATTCTCAGTAGTAGTTGCTAGCAAAAGCTAATCAAGGTGGATATTTTGACACAGATATGTATGCTAAATGACTGTGACTGAAATGATTTGTTTCATGTAACTTTTTATTGTGAACACAAAACAAACCAACATCGTATAAACACCCACTTTGTCTTTTGAAACCTAATGACTGGGGTAAGGATTGAGGTTTTTGCAGATCAATTTTGCTTATGATGAGCTTGTTACTTTGTGTAATATACAGTAGTTTCATTATCCATCTCACGCTGCCTTTAACCACCTGAAATTGCATAGATTATGGCAGGCAGTATGGCTTTCGAGCCCCAGTTGTTCTTGTCATTCGTAGACAAAATTGGATCACAACTGTACTGGAGATGAACGAAGATGTTAAAAAATATTTTTGTATGTCCATTGCAAACACATGTCATTAAAGTAAAAAAAAATCAAATGGGCAGGTGTATCATTTGTGTACACAAATCTGGACTTTTAATTCATTCTAAATATAAGTAAACGAGAATATGTAATTCACAGGAAATCCACTGACTACGTTTATACAATAAGATTATTTTAAGATCAGTAACTTGCAATGATTTAAGTAATGGTGGTATCTGGAAAACAAACAGCAACAGCTGACACAGCAGAACACGTCAGAAACATTGACAATAAATAGTTGCTGGGAATATGTGAAGTATGATTCTGTCAAACAGTGGTAGTGCTCCAGTTGGAGTGATTTGTTTTCTTGCATTGAGGTGTCATGTGTAAGCAGCTGGAAGATGTATCATTATAGTTGCACACCTGTTGTGGTTTACAAATTGTTTTTCATTTTTGTTTTTCATCCCATATTTATACTTTACTGGGGAGTTCTCCGTTAGTTTTCTGTTTTGTAGCATAAGTAAGTGTAACCCCATGTGTCTGTTATCAGCACGGTACAGGGCCCTTTTAAGAATTACATTCCACTGGACCATGTGACTGTGCTTAGCCAGTGGAATGACAGTTGGTGACAGTTGCAGAGGGAGAGAGGCTGGGGGAGTTCTGCTGAGAACTAAAGGAGTGAGGCTGTGTGCAGATCCCTCCTGTACAAAGGGATCTGCATGAGCCCAACATAGAGAGAGGGAAAAGAGGAACCCTGCAGAGAATAGTCTCTGTTATAAGCAGCAGCAGTAAGCAGCAGAAGCCACAGCACTAGCAGCAGTCTGCAGACAGGCTCTTTGAGCAAAGTATCAGCCTCCAGCCCAAGGAAACAGTGAGTAACTACAGAGAGGAACTTCATCACCAAGACAAGTAAAAGGGGTACTGAAGCCTTTGCAAAACACAGGCCTGCCACGGTACCACACTAACCACCATGAGCTCCAACGTTACATACTAGCACATATACCAGGATTCTCTATGACAGGGTTATGCAAACATTTAAGTTCACGCCCCCCGTTTCTCCGCTCCCCCTTGCCTAAGCCCCCTCTTTACCTGCTCACGGGCTGCACGCGTCATATGACGTTGCGATGTCATGTGACACATTGCCATTTGATGCCACGTTGTCATGGTGACGCGTCAGGGAAGAGCCGGCTGAGAGCAGGTAAGTGAAGTTGCAGAGGCCTCGCGCCTCCCCCAGCATTTAATTTACATGCCTGGGGGAAAAGCGCGGGGGCTCTGCAACCGTGCGCCCCCCCTTAGAAAATCCCATGCCCCCCCAGTTTGCGCACCGCTGCTCTATGACATAGGGTTATCAGGGGTAATATAAGACTCTCCAATACCTAGGATTGTGCAGTGCTGGGGTTGTACTGTAAGAGTAACAATGGTATCTGTTGTGATCCTCAACCAGTGAGGTTCGCTGGGATGGTTTAAGAGTTGTGTTTGTACCTTTTCTATTGTTCATAAAATTGTTATAACTACCCTTGTATCGTGCCCGATTTGTCTGACATACGGTACTGTATGACCACGGGCTCAGCTGGTAAATACACGCAGCACTAACGGGGAGTAGATGTCAGGCCCCCGCATTAGCAAGAAACACATTAGTCTATGGTAGTTAACGCAGGAGTTACATAAGTAACATAACAAATGCAGAGGCACTTTTAAAGCAACTACTTGCCAGAAGCTGATATGATTTTTAACTCAAAATGTAAGTATCTTGTCCCCCTCCTGCTCTTGTAAAAAAAACAAATATGTTTTGCCAGTAGTAAAAATCAAGATGTTCTTAATTTCTGGTGTTTCCACGGTAACGTATAGACTGTATTCTGCTCTTGCTGTGAGGTTTCCACGGTAACGTATAGACTGAATTCTGCTCTTGGTGTGAGGTTTCCACGGTAACATATAGACTGTATTCTGCTCTTGGTGTCAGGTTTCCACGGTAACATATAGACTGTATTCTGCTCTTGCTGTGAGGTTTCCACGGTAACGTATAGACTGAATTCTGCTCTTGGTGTGAGGTTTCCACGGTAACATAGAGACTGTATTCAGCTCTTGGTGTGAGGTTTCCACGGTAACATAGAGACTGTATTCTGCTCTTGCTGTGAGGTTTCCACGGTAACATATAGACTGTATTCTGCTCTTGGTGTGAGGTTTTCCCCCGGGTAACAGATGAGAACAGTATTCTGTATTGGTGGGAGGAGGTTTCCACATGAAGGGTTAAAACAATAGACTGTATTCTGCTCTTGGTGTGAGGTTTCCACGGTAACGTATAGACTGTATTCTGCTCTTGGTGTCAGGTTTCCACAGTAACATATAGTCTGTATTCTGCTCTTGGTGTCAGGTTTCCACGGTAACGTATAGACTGTATTCAGCTCCTGGAAGAGTTCCATTGTAACCTCCTGGACACGTAATATTTCCTTATACTGTATCTTATCTGTCCTGCACAAGGCATCAGATTTAAAAACTAAAAAACAGCATTGGAAAGGGCAAGAAGAGATCAATTAAATAGCAACAATCCTGCTTTCTTTAAAAAAAAAAAGAAAAATAGTTTTGAAGCAGGGTCTCCATAGCTGAGCTGTGTTAATTTCAGCTCCATGAACCCCCTGCTTCCTGAGATTCCCGCAGGGGGTGCTGGTAGCAGCTCCAGCTGGGTTGTATGTGGGGAATTTAATGGCAGATTAAATGTCCTGCATCACTTGGGCCAGTCGGAAGCCGTGATGTCGGCTTCCTATTGGCCTGCGTGACGAGGACCTTTAAATCTCTGGAGCGGCTACTGGCACCCACTACGGAGGTAAGTGCCTCGGAAAACAGGAGGTCCCCAGAGCTGAAATGAATCCGGTTCAGCTCCGGAGATCCCCTGCTTCCCATCTATCAAAAAACAACAACATGTTCTGCTCATTTAAAGCAAGTAAACACACAAAATTGTGATCAGCACAAACTGCTGCTTTAAGAAGAACCTTTATTGTGGGTTTTGTAATAACTACTGTATGATACTGCCATAATATTCATCGTTTTGGAATTGCTGAAGCATTCTTTTTTATTAATTATGATCCTCAAAGTAGAGATTAATTAAAGAAGAATATATTGTTTATTTCATTTCTCTAAACCCAGAAATCTCTAACTCTGGCAGCAGGCTCCTGCATATGTATAATGGAGCTCTTCCATCATAAAGTGACTCATTTGCAATACAGTAGCAATGCAGCTATAAAAGGGTCATATAATGGAAGAATTAAAATGTTACTTTTGGCAAATGTGCACGATTTATATTCTGTTTACGTTTGGTAAAACAGTTTGCGAAACTGACATGTTTAAACTGTAGAGGAAAGAACATAAGTAATATGCAAGTAAATAAACTGGCAAAATAGGTAGAGATGAGGCTGCTCACAATGCTAGTTACCTAATTCCAAGAGCTAATGAGTGGCTGTCTACAATGCATTGAAATATTGCTCCTTATTCAGATGAATGTCATTAAGGGTGTATTGTAGTGGAAGAAATACCACAGTTGTAATTAATTTCACACAATTGATTTATGGTAATGAAGGTACAGGTAGAATACAGATTCTGTATATTTTGCTCATAAAATGAAATAGACAAATACTGTAATGTGTGCAATTTGTCATATTTACAGAAGTGTAGTCATTTTTAGTATGACAGTTCTTCATACAGTATATGTTGCTGTTGCTTCATTGAGGTGTACAAGCATGCTTAGCACTTTGTTTTATTCTAGTTCTAAACACCTACATAATCTTCTTTTCTTATTTTCCAGACGTTATTACATTGTAATTGTACCTTTGAAGAAATCACGTGGAAAGTTTATTAAGCAGTGGGATAGCCCTGATGAGATGGAATTGGACGAGGTAATATATGGTCATTTCTGCTTTTTTTGTTAATTTAACCCTTTTCAGTCTATTGGGTATTAACGAACGTAGTGGCTATATATCCAATTTATGCACAGTGTCAGTGTGAATTGTAGCCTGGGCATATAATTCTTGTCCTAAGCCCGTGGGGACGGAATAATGACACAAATTAAAGCACACTAACTGCATGTTCTCCTCTTTGTAATAAATATTTGATTCTTTGCTCATGTCAAAGCAAGATGTGAAAGTGCAAAGAGGTGAAATGATTATACAGAAATGGCTTAATCTCTATGGGTATGAAGGTTGTGTTCATTAGTCGCATTTGCTAAATCTGAAACAAATGCTAAATTGCAATTTGCAATGCAGTTTAACTTTTGACCTGTACCTTGTGATCCTTTTAACTTCTACAAATATCGCTGGCAAAGTAATAATTGTGTTTTGGCTGAAGACTTTTTATTATTAAAAGAAGGCTGCTGCGGGATGATAACAATGAATCAAGAAAACACTCTCTTGATAATACAGGTATAAGATTTTGCAATTTAACTGCATACTTTTAAACTGTAGCAGGTTTTAAAAGAGTTTGAGTGTCTGTATTTTCAGGTTGTAGTTACTGTAGATACTCAGTGGTGGATTCTTCTCTCTGATTTTGTTCAGCAGATGTATAAAAAAAACACTAGATTGTTTTTCATTTTTATTGTATTGCATATTTTTTCATAATTATAATGAATATTTTTAAAACATGTAAGATTTACCCATAGAGATTCTCTTATTTTTGTACCCATACTGTACATTAATTTCTTCAGATGCAGACATAGCTATGATTGGTGCTCCTGTAGGCGCGTTAAGGTACATACAGTTATCACTGCCCTTGAATTCTGTCGCTGCTGTACATCTGTAGTTTTACACCTCAATTTACCGCTGAAACAACACATTTTTTTTTAGAAATGCGTATAAGCTTTCCCAACACAATCACCACATGCTTTGCCAGGTGGAAAGTTCAGAACTGAAAGGGTAATGAATAAATATTTTTAGTAGGCATGAAGGCTGACTGGAACCATTCAAAATAATGAACATGCCAGACATTCTATTCATAACATACATTATCAAATATCAATTATAAATTAAAACATTCATTAACTTGTTGACATAATGTTCTGTAGCTGTCAGAGATTAAATGAAGTATTACCACTTAAAGCACTATCTAAAAGCAAAAAGAAAAAATGGGTGCGCTCGAACTATCAGCTATCACTATGGATATCTCTGTTGGGGTTATCAAGGATATTGCATGTATGTGTATGTATATATTAAAGGTGAAATGGATGAGTAATAGCCCGGAATAGGGGACAAACCGAAACATATAATGGGTGCCAATTGGAATATAACCTGAACCAAATAAATGTCAGCCTAAGTGAAACAAAAAACAATGAATAGTGGATGAATAAAAACCAATAAAAAACAAAATGTTAAATGACATGAACCAAATGAGTCAATGGAGATGTCCCAATCAACAATAATGGTGTATAGTATTGAATAATTGCTATAAGTCCTATTATCACAAGCCCAAAGTCCAACTTCGTGGCTTTGAATGCAGCTTCTCAATGTAGGATAACCAATCCTAATGTCAATGATACCTCCAAAAGAAAAAATAGAGACGCGTAAAATAAAAAGATTACTTGTGAGCACATGCACATGTCTGAGGCAGGTTTGCAACCCTGCCTTTCACCATTATCCCCAGCATACAGTGCTTCCATTGCAGCAAGGGATTCTGGGAAATGACATGCAAATGAGCACGTACAGTGTCACCTTTTGTCTGAAAAACCATTGTTAGAATGGTTTCTCTGGCTTTGCATCGAATCCCTTGCTGCAGTGGAAGCACTGTATGCTGGGGATAATGGTGAAAGGCAGGGTTGCAGACCTGCCTAAGACATGTGACTGTGCTCACAAGTGATCGTTTTATTTGCTAAATAAATATATATATATATAAATAAAACAGAAATAGCCATGTTAGTCCAGTTGCGATCCAGTCCAGTGCAGAATAAATTAGCTCTTCTGTATTAGGTGATACCTTTTTTATTTGGCTAACAATTTATGTCATAGGACACGCTTTCGAGAGTTCTCCTCTCTTCTACTACTACTGATTAACAAAGGAATATGGCTAAACCAGTGTTTTGGAGAGCAGGGGAAAAAAAACACAACAGCGATGTACTGTAGATAAGATAGGGTGAGAAAGTGTTTGAAGCCATGGAAGCATGACAAGGAACAACATGGAGGGGATATGAGATGCTGGAGAGGTGAAGGTGTGGATAAGAAGAGAGGCAGGATAATGATGAGAAATGATGTCCCACAGGTGAGCAGTATCTTCCTTCTTCGTGGTGGAGTATAGCGTGTCTGTGCATATTCATTCTGCCTTGAAGTTTTTGGCTGGTTTCCCCAATGTAGCATCCTTGGTCACATTTGTTGCATTGAATCATATACACCACATTCCTGGATGTGCAGCTGTAAGATCCTTTAACATTGAGAGTTCCATGGTTGTGACTGGCTGTGGGATATGCACTAAAAGCCATACAAGAACACCTGCTACAATACAGACCGAAAGAACCTACCACACGCATACAACTAGTGGCCATTCCCTAGAGGGAATACAAAAAATAATCAATGATCTGCAACCCATGCTAGCAGAGGATGTGACATTAAAATAAATCTTTCCCAATCCTTCCATTCTCGCATTCCGGCAACCACCAAACTTCACACAGTCTACATAAAACTTCATAACAAACTTAAAAGACACTGATAATGGTAGAAAACCATGCAACAACACATGTTGCAAATTCTGCAAACATATATGCCAAGATCCCACAGCCAGTCACAACCATGGAACACTCAATGTTAAAGGATCATACAGCTGCACATCCAGGAATGTGGTGTATATGATTCAGTGCAACAAATGTGACCAAGGTTGCTACATTGGAGAAACCAGCCAAAAACTTCAAGGCAGAATGAATATGCACAGACACCATACTCCACCACGAAGTAAGGAAGATACTGTTCACCTGTGGAACATCATTTCTCACAACCGGATCAATCCATAAATGATTTAAGAATCAAAATCCTAAATGGAATGTTTAAACGCACCCAAGAACGGAAAACATTTGAACTCTGAATGATAAGACTCTTTGACACCAAAACAAAAGGACTTAATGCGGATATGGGGTTTCTCACACACTATCACAATTGTTTGTAATCATCCTGCCTCTCTTCTTATCCACACCTTCTCCACCCCCCACCACAGCATCCTCTTCCCCTCCATGCTTTTCCTTGTCACCCTTCCATGTCTTCAAACACTTTCTCAACCTACCTTATCTACAGTACATCTTGTTCCCCCCCCCCCCTGCTCTCCCAAGCACTGTTTTAGCCGTATTCCATTGTTAATCAGTATTGCTGGAAGACAGGAGAACTCTCGAAAGTCTGTCTATGACATAAATTGTTACATAATATATAATATATATATATATATATATAATATATATAATATCTATATATATATATATTGTACATAATAGCATATGGAACAACTGCATTAGGGATATCATATATATATATATATACCCTATTCAGTGTGTCATATGACTATTATGTACAATATAAAGAGGCATTCCTGGCAACACTTTTGTTTGTGTGTTTTTTTTTTTAATAGGTCTGAAGCAGAGGGTCTCCGGAGCTGAACTGCGTTGATTTCAGCTCAGAGGGTACCCTGGTTTATAGATACTTACCTCAGAAGGGGGCACCTGTAGCAGCCCAGTTGGGGCTAGTCGGCGCTATCAATATGGCAGCCTTAAATGTCCTGTGGGCGATTTGGAAGTCGTGAAGTAATCCCTTGTGGCTTCCTATTGGCCCATGTGACGCAGGATATTTGAACTGATACTGATATCTTTGAAGAGATACTGGCACCTTCTACAGAGATAACTGTCTCTGGAAACAGGGGTCCCCAGTGTTAAATTCAAAGTGGTTCAGCTCCTGAGATCACCTGCTTCAATCCTATTTAAAAAAAAACACATAATGCATAAACATTGCAACGCGACATGTCGCTATGACAACAGACGCTGCAGAAGGCCGTTCCGCATAAGTTAAGACCTCCTCCAGCTACACTCCTCCCCATCCCCCAGGTACCCACACCTTTCCCCTCCCCCAGCTACACAGACCTCCCCCTGGAGCACACACACACACCCTCCCCCGCTACACACACCTCCCCCTCACCTGTGCTGAGCAACAGTGTGGTCCTGCACTTGTTTGGAGACTCCCCAGCTCCCTCCTTCAGCTCTGCCCTCTCCTTTGGAGTAGAATTTGGATTACGGCGCCGACAGGAGTAGGGAGAGAAGGGAGCGCGGGGCCCCCGAAGGCGCAGGGTCCAAGGCAACCACCTTGCCCTTGGGCCAGCCCTTATCTGCTACATTTATGCATTCAATTATATACATTCATACTGATTTCTGCTATAACATTTTGAACCAAAGTCTAGGTCCTTCAACACATATCTATTTAAAACAAAATACCTAATTATAATGTGCTAGAACCTTTCCATGACCCACTTTATGTAACTGATACAACTGTTTTCTATGGTAATGAAACTATAGTGTCTAATTTGTTAGGAAACAACACCCTCCGGTAATATTCCAGCACATATCATCAGTGAGTGCCTGGTAATTGGAGATATGGCCGGTCCTTCAGTCAGTGTCAGACTGGAGTATCAAGGACCTAAAGGGGAAAACAGAGTGTACAGGACTAATATAGTGCCAAAAATGCATACTAGTGCTTACGTTTGTGCATATATACACATTATCATACTGTAGATGCTTTAATTTGGATATACATACCCTTATAAATGAATGTAGTCATTGATACTTAAATTCATACATATATACACACATGAATATGTATACGTACACGCAGGGCCACCGACAGGGGGTTAAAGCTGGGACTACTGCCCCGGGCACGGTCAGTCAAGGAGGCCCACCCCCTGCCAGTGACACTAGAGTTTATTGCCTGCACTTGCACAGGCAAGAAGGGCCCTCCCTTTCCCTAGGTCCCCTCTGTTGGGACCTCCCCTTCACTGGGCGACACCCACCTGGAAGGAGGGATTCCCCAGGCTTTCATTTTGCGGGCCCCCACCAAGCCTGCAGGACCATCCAAGGGCCACAAGTAAGCCCACTATGGTCCCTGACCCATTACCACCCTGCCCAGGTCCAGTACCAGTACCAACCCCTCATACTCCCCCCTCAGACCCAGTACCAGCTACATGCCCAGTACCCCTTATTCCCCCCTGCCCTAGCCCAGTACCCCCTTAAACAACCCTCCTATTCCCAGTACCCTATTAAACCCCCCTCACTATGACCAGTAGATTCTTAAACCCCCTTTCCAGGCTCAATACACCCTAAAACCCCTTCCCCAGGCCCAGGACCCCTTTAAACACCCCACCCTAGGCCCAGGACTGAATGAGCTCAATCCATATAAGACAAATAGGTTCTCCAAATAGTGTCTAATATTGGCCTGGGAAGCTTTTCAAATTAAAGGCAGTGGATAAAGCACACGGGGAAGAAGAAAATATGCAGATAAGATCAGCAAATCCCACAGCAGTAAATATACATGAAGAGAGGGTGGAATAAAGAGCATAAGGCTTTGGTCCCGCTGCATCCGGTGGTGCGTGCGACCGTGCGGCAGCAGGCCACCAGCCCCTTTCCTCCAGTCTGGAGGTCCCTGCTGACTCCTTCCGGCGTGGCTGACTGCGTGCTGTGACGCGTCAGCCAGCCGGAGCTACATGGAGCTTGTGGTTTCGGCGAGTGTCGCATCACGTGACACGCAAGGGAACCAATCACGAATTGGATCCCAGCAGCCAATCCGATTCCCCCCTTTGCTCTGATCCCCCCGTTCCGATTCACCCCCCCGTGTGTATTTGTCTGTGTGTGTATGAATGCCTGTGTGTGTGTGTGTGTGTGTGTGTGTGAGTGAGTGCCTGTGTGTGTCCTTCCCCCTGTGCTGTTCGCCCCTGGGACTCCTGGCTTCAGAGTGCGAGGGGCTCCGACAGCACGAGAGCCCTCCGTTGAAACCACGCCCCCTGCTCAAACCATGCCCCCCCCCCCCCCCCCCCGCTCCGGCTTCCACTCCCTACAGACCGCAGGTAACGGTCAATTGCCTCTCAGCGCGCTGCCTGCATGCAGTGCGGGCGCGCTGAGTGAGGGAGCGGGGCCTTAGCATTAGACTGACAGAAGTTACAAAATTTATTATGTCTTGGCAATAAAACCATCTTGAAGATCTGAAAGCAATCTACAGTATCTCCCAGGACAACAGAATCTAGTAGCAGGTTACTTAAATCACATGATAATACAGCACATCCAGAAGAATGGGTATTGGATGAAGAAATCTTTATGCAGGTAAAAATGCACTGAGGTCAACTCAAAGGATATCTTATGGCTACAGACTTTAGTAGAAAAGTAGAATGTTTTTTCTGAGAACTTTTCAGCATCAAGCGATGTGAGTCGATGCCTTAAGTTTTCAGTGGAATTTTAAACTTTGTTTATCTTTCCTCTCACATGGAGTAAAATGGAAGAGAATGCCCAAGAGTATCTCTAGTATAACGTGCACAACAATTGTTGTACAGTAATCAACTGAAAAGGTGTATAGATGAAATAAAGTAAAATATAGCATTTAATAAATTGGATAAACTATCTACAACTCAAAATGGATACAATTAAAATGGAGGAGGGTAAGGGGAGGCTGCACCTGTGTGTCAGGAGAGTTGACTTAGTGGTTACTAGTCAATTCGTCATTGACGGAGTTGATGTGTTCTAAAATTCTGCGTCTGAATTCTCCATATGTTTTACCAATATACTGTTGGCCACATGTACATGTACTTGTAATTTGATCAATAAACCCTTTAGTTAATTACATTCCTTATTTCAAATTCTTTAGTGCTGCTCGAACGCCACAATTTTTTTGCAGGTTTTACATGATGACAGGCTTTACAAGAACCACATTTATAACAGCTAATAGTTGAAGAGGTCAACCAAGTTTTTGATTCTGGTGAAATTACTTTGAACAGGAATGTCCTTAAGGCATCGTGCTTTTCGGTTTGTGATGCACGGTTGTGTTGGTAACACCTTGCATAGATCTTTGTCATTAAGCAAAATGTTCCAGTGATTGGGTAAGAGGTTCTTGATTTTAGAACATTGATTACTGAATGTGCCAATGTACCAATAATAGTTAAGGAGTCTTTACTACTCTTATCTTTCAGTAGCTCATCCCTATTACTATTTAATGCCCGGTAGTAGGCTTTTTTTAGGGGCCCCATGTCGTTGCCTCTATTTAGAAACCATTGTTTGTGGTCTTTGGCCTGTATTTGGAATGCCTCCATTGTGGAACAATTCCTTCTCACTCTTAAATATTGGCCTACTGGGTGACCCTTGAATAGTTGTTGGGGTGCAGACATTTTGCATGAACAGGCTGTTTGTGGATGATTTTTTCCTAATCATAGTTGTAAGTAATACGCCATCATAATCTTTATTGATTTTTAAATCAAGGAAATTCATAGTTTGTTCATCAATTTCAAAGGTGACTTTTACATTGAAATCGTTATTGTTAAGAATAATTACAAATTCTACAAACAGTTATTTTGTACCATTCCATAACTGCAGGACATTATCGGTGTACATACATTGATATAGGTAGTGTGTTTAATGAAGTCCTCTGAGAAAACAGTTTTATCCTCCTACCAACCTAAGTATAGGTTGGCGTAAGTTGATGCATAAACTATACTCATTGCTGTCCCGCTTTGCACTTGATAGAATTTTCCATCGAACACAAAATAGTTTTTCGTAGGGACGAATTGTAATAAATTCAAAATCAATGTATTTATGCTCTGTGTCTTGTTGTCCTTTTGTAGAAAGATATGAACGACATTCCTCAATTCCGTAAGAATGTACTGTATACTACTGGTATAGAGTGTATCTATACTCGCCAAGAAGACATGAGATGTTATTGTGATGCTGTCCAGTCTTTTTAGAGTATGTTTCATATCTAATAATTGATATCTAATAATTGATGGAAGCATGTAAACAAAGGGTCTTAAGATTTGATTAACATATTACTGATATTCTCTGAGAGACTTCCAATCCCAGACACAATAGATCTTCCTGGTGGTCTTGATGGATTTTTGGGATTGTGTACAATGTGGCGATCACTGGATTTGCGCTCAATAGAAACTTAAATTCTCTATCGAATGCCTGTTTTAGAAGATCTTTCAATTCTGATTGGAATTGTGTAGTAGGATTGCAAGAGCGTTGTTTGTAACAATACCGTACATATTCTTAAGTCATAAAGTCTCCTTAATATATGTTTCTGTTTTTTATAATATTATATTTCTGCCTTTATCTGACTATTTTATCGTGATATCTGTGTTTTTTTGTAGATCTTTAAAGCTATTTGTTCTCCTCTGGTGAGATTGTTTCTAGTTTTTCCCTTTGATGTACTAAGATTAGCATATCTTTCGTCACAAGTTGTACAAAAGTATCAATACTAGAGGATGAAGAAAGTTGCGAAGTAAATGTGCTTTTGGGTCTAAAGGACCTACGTGGGCCTTCTTTAGTTGTTGCAATCAGCTCGTTATTTTCCAACAAACTTTCTAAGTCTTTTATACAGTATATTGTTTGTCTTTATCTGATAAACCGTAGTGTTGCTCATTAGAGGATTCTATTTTACAGTAGTGTTTATGAAGTAATAGCTTTCTGGCAAAGATATGTACAGTATGTCGTTTACCCAGTCAAATATTTCAAAGTCACGAGAAGGGGCAAATGAGAGGCCTTTTTGTATTAAGGATATATGATCTCTGTTTAACGTGACATTTGTCAGGTTGAAGATTTGTAAATCTGTATTCACTATCTTCTCTGTGTATTTTTGTACTGTAACTCCATTTTTTACTGTCCCTTAGGTCTCTTCTTGACTCTCCTGGTCTTATATTTTGGCCTACAAAACCTGTATCCTTATTTCAAGTTTTAGATAAATGTATTTGTTCATGCTGACTATGTCGTGTCCTGAGGTTCATACTGTTCAGACAGACTATACTCAGACATAGAAAAAGAACACACAGTATCCTGGTCAATACTCAGAGAATGATTCACTCTCTTGTATCTTTTTGTGTAAGTTGACTTTTATGTCTATAGACTTGCCCTTTCTTGTAATCGTTGGTATCTCTCTGGAATTTCTAATGTTTCCTATCTTTAAGTTCCCTAGTGGAATTTTCAAAATCTTTTTTCAGTTCTATTTCCAAATCTGGAATACTGTTGATACTGTCTTAAATTCTTGGATATGTCGATAATCGTTTATCCTGTTCAGTATTCACTATTTCTGCAGTTTTTTTGTTGATAGTCCACTAGTAGTGTAATTACAGTAGATCTTTTGAACCGTTTGAAATGATAGTTTCCCATTGTTTTACAAATTCCTCAGTCATTGTATAATGTCAGGGTGTTAGGCTGATGTATAACCCTCATGGATTCATATTGTTTGAAATATAGGTTTTTAAGCTTGTACAGTAACTTCCCACCATATTTTTGTTTGAGATTTGTATGTTTCAGTAATTCTTTAAAATGATAGGTAATGTTCAAAGTTTTAGGTATTAGGTATTACATTATCTGCATCTCTTATTGAAAAAAAAAATGCTTTTTGGCTTCATCATCATCATGTTCAAAGTTAATATGTTCTGAGAGGAAGCCAGTCATGTAATAAATCAAATATGTCCTAGCTAGTCAAAGAAGAGGAATAAACCTCAGAGACCACAAATACATTGAAAGAAGAAACTGGTCAGGATAAGTAATAGTATACTAGTGTGTATATATATATATATATATATATATATATATATATGCACAAAGAAAAAATAAAACAGCGCTATAAGTGACTGTATAATATGCAGATACAAAATAAAAAACAGGAAGAGCTATAGTATAGATGAGGGAACACTAGAACATACTGAACCTATGAATAGGAAACAATGGCTAAAGCAATAAAATATACTTATTCTTTATTAAAAGTGCAGGCGGTAAATTATTAGCAACCACAATGGAAGCTTTAGGAGTCACAGGCAGCCTTCTCAACAAGGGAAACTAATCCCACTCGTAATCTAAGAGCGGGGAAAAAGGGAAAAAGAGAGGCACACTCTCCAAGTGTAATATTGTTTGGACAATTTATTACACAGTTAAAAACCGTAGTAGTTCAACTCACAAACGTCGGGTAACAGACCTCATTTCTGAGTGCAATACTCAGTCAGTCCCCAGCTTGGCTGTGTATACAGTTCTCCACACTGCACTGCTTCCACGTGTGTAGTCTGGTTGTTCATTCACTAGTACTATGGTTACCACCAGACCCTTGATGATCACAGATGGAGCGTGATTAAACATTACAAGTAATTAACTAGCATTAGCTGAACCCAGTGCATTAAGAGGGTGGTGGATCCAGTAGCTCTTTAGCCTCTGAAGAAGTTGTTTAGATGCAAAGAAACACATAAGGCGGTCAAGATCCCTGGCAACAGTATTTGCATCACGGGATCGCTGTGTGTGAAGCTCATTGAAGGACAACCCGGCTTACTACTCAGGGACCAGCCAGAGGAATACGGCGAAACCCTGAGTATAGCTACAATCTGCCAGGGGACTGAGTTCAACATGCACCTTTCGGTTTGCTGCTGATGCGGAAGACTTACACACGTGGAAGCAGTGAGGAGTATACAGCCGAGCTGGGGACTGACTGAGTATTGCACTCAGAAATGCGATATGTTACCTGACATTTGTGAGTTGAACTACTGCTGTTTTTAACTGTGTAATAATTTGTCCAAGCAATATTACACTAGGAGAGTGCGCCTCTCTTTTTCTTATGTATATGTATATATATATGTATATATATATATATATATACACATACAGTTACCAGAAAGATTCTGATGACAGAGAACAGCACACCGCAGATTTGAACAAAAATAAAGTGTATTATGAACACAAGGCAATCAATGTTTCGGTCCTCACAGAGGACCTTCCTCAGGGCTTGTAATAAGTGACTGATCTGGACACCCAGACAGTATATACTCCAACCAATGTGGAAAAAAAAAACCTGAACCTAATACTAAAATCAGTGAGAAGCCCGCGAACATCCAAACGGCAGCTGTTAGGTAATGCCCACTGCAGGCAATGAGCCAGTCACATATAGTCCTTTGTTGTGGATGCTTGACACGCCAATGGAATTGTAGCACAGAGTGGCGTGCCAATGGGAGCTGGACAAGTGTGTTGATGTCACTGGGAGACCGCGCATGCGTGAGTCCCAAAAGTTGCGTGTGTCTAAAGCTGACAGATGTAGCCATCGTGATGCGTTGCTCCGCAAGCTGGTAACCAAGGGCTGCTACTGACAGTGTCCATAGCAGCCAGGAGAATGTGTTGACGTCACTGTGAGATCCGCGCATGCGTGGACCATGAACACAGCACGGACCATATGTAGTAAAATTATCCATGGCAATGTGCATCTGCGTGATCGGATAGCTGTATACTGCATCTGACCATAACAAAGTGTCACGATTGTGCTCGCCACAAACCTGGGTCGGACCGCGTGGCTGAGGTGGGGTTGTATAAGCACCGACCTTAGACCGCGCAGGCTGATCTGGATTGTGCAGTTCGTAATCGTACGTAGCAGGGTCAGGACTGGAGAAGGCAGCATCATCAGTGGACAAGCCATGGTCAGGACTGGAGACATCAGGATAAACGTTGTTCAAGCAGGAGTTCGGCAACAGGTAGTCAGGAGTTCCCCGCTTCAGCTTAGGAGCGCGGGAGTGGACTCTGCGCGTGCGGCGACCATGGCCCATGGTGTTGGTCTCAGGAAGTGATAGGTAGACCGGAGTGGGCGCACCGTCAGGCAGCAGTGGTAGATCAGTGCTTCAGCGCAAGAGTCCTGAGCGGGCGGGAGAATTCTCCGCTTCAGCGCAGGAACAAGGACACGGCCTCTGCAGTAGAGAATGAGCAGCAGGCCCCAGGAACCAGGGAGCTGAAGGCAACACTGGGGAAAGCTCCGCTTCAGCACAGGAGACAGCAACAGACTGCTGCGTGACACTAGCAGCCGGTCTCAGGAAACAAGGAGCTGAAGTAAACAAGAAGAGTACTCCGCTTCAGCACAGGAGACAGGAACTGACCACTGCGTGAGGCTAGCAGCCGGTCTCAGGAAACAGGGAGCTGAAGGTCAACAAGGGAGATACTCCGCTTCAGCACAGAGACAGGAACAGACCGACTGCGTACACTAGCCCGGTCTCAGGATACACAGATATACGGAAATACAGACCCCTGCATGAAGACTAGCACAGGCCTCAGGAACTAGGGATAACAACTAGAGAGGTTAATACATACACAGACAAGCCAAGGGCTTATGGATGCTCGGCAGGGAGCATTGTGGGAAGGCTGTCTTTAAAGGTCAGTGAACCAATAGCAGAAGGGGCGTGTGACAGCATAGCTTTAATGAGTGAACCCAGGGTGGAGCTGCAGTGAATATCAGGAGCAGTTTTCCAGGACTGCACAGGTCTTAGAGGCAAGGTAAGCAGTAAACTGAGGTGTGGATTCCTTACATTACCCCCCCCCCCCCTTCACGTGAGACCTCTGGGCGAACATGACCACTCATAGAGTTGGGGGATCTGGAATTATTCTTGAACTGTCTAGGATTGGGGGTAGAGTCGTGGTCCAGAGACTCGTGGGCACTCCTTTGCGTATCCCCACCCCCCAGTAAGAACTGCGGCCAGACAGGGCAATCCATGGGTCTTGGAGACATCGAGTTGTTCCTAAAGTTTTTTAGGCGGAAAGGAGATCCGTAAACGAGCAGTTCCTTGGTGAGTACAGTTCTAGGATATGAGAGTGGTGGTAGAGACAACATTGGTACATGACTCATCACGCGAACTGTCTTGGGAATCCAGGGCTGCGAAGAACCAGGGGTTTCCGGAGCAGAAACGGGCAGAAGACCCCCCACTGGGGGCCCAGTCTTTAGTAATGGGACCAGAGTTCAGGATAAGCAGCATCGATAGTTGATCGAATATACCAGGGTGACCTTCGGAACAGACAAAGTCTTGGCTGACCTCTGCATGTAGAAATCTGAGAGGGACTTCTCCTCCAGAGGTCTCCCAGGTAGAGGTCAGCGAGGGTACAGGGTGGGTGGGGGCATTTCCAGGTATTGGTATGGAAGGTGACAAGGCAAGCAGTAAACCAGGTGTGGAGACCAAAATCTTGGGATACGTACAGAGTATTTCCAACTCCGAGGAAATAACAGGGGCAACAGAAGGTTCCGAGGGGAAAAACCATGGTTTAGCAGAGACAGAGAAGCAATCAGCAGTGGAGCTCCCAACTACTGTAGAACCCTCAGTGGGAGATGGTATTGTCTGGGGATAAGGAATAGGCTTTGGGGCTTTAATATCAGAAACTTGAGAATCAGGCAGAGCAAGGGTAGCGGAGGGAGGGGAGCTAACATCAGAAGCTGAAGTCTGTACTTCAGTGACAGGGACCTGAGTGACTACAAAAACAGCAGCGAGTAAAGGAATTGACTCCGGAGCTGGAGGCTCGGAATCCATAACAGAAACATCTCACAAAGCAGGGGTACCGATAGGAGAGCTAGCATCAGGAGCTGGTGCCTGGGAATCAGTGATGGGTAATGGGAGAGTAATGATGGGAGTTAAAGCGACAATAAGCGGTAAGTTGGAACCGTGGAAACTCTCAATAGCAGAAACCTTTGAAGTAAAAGGAGTCTTATCCAAAACGGCAAGGGCCCTAACAACAGGGGTGCTTGTCATGACAAAAACAGAATTAGGCGTGTTTACTAGTGCAAAAATTCTGATAACGGGACTCCTAGCCAGTGGTGAGGGTGTCAGGGTTTGACTAGTGAGAAAATCAGATAAAGTGATAAGTGACTTAGAATCAATCACTGAGGTTCTAGGTTTGCTGGACATGTGTGAGAAAGTACCCTTTAAGACAGGAATTTAAATTTTTACCCCGAGTAACCCAACGGTTGCTGGAGCACATTTAGATGTAGTGTTGAGGGACTGAGGTTTAGCAAGGGCAGTAAAACTAAATAGTTCAGATTTAAACACCAGGACTTGTAATATAGGCAGGGTGGTCACAGACTGTACTAAGGGGGTAACAACAGATATGCTGATCCCTGGAGGGTTTGCATGGGCAGAGAAATCAGGGGAACCAACAGCAAGGACGGCCTCTATAGGAAGAGATTCTGAATCTGAAGGAAGGTTTTTACCTCTCAGAGTATCAGGACCGACAAGGCAAATTTCAGAGAGAGGGGAAACTGTGTACTGGCTTCTAGCTAGCACATATGAAAAAGCGTCACTTCTGAGTGAAACCAGTGTGTCAGCGAACATTCCTGGGAACCCCACATGACCCCCAAGAGGGGCATAATGACCACTGTACGCTTTTAACCCCAAGCTTTGAGAAAAGGAGAACACAGACAGTACAAGGGGGGCAACCACAACTGTGCTGGTCTCTAAAGTGGGTATTTGGGAAAGTGTGTCTGGGACATCAGAAACGACTACAGATTCCACGAAAAGGGGTCTATGCTCAGAAGCAGGGATTTCAGCTCTCTGAGTGACAGACTGGGTCAGCGACATACGTAGGGGTGGGGATTCTGCGAACAGGCTTAGGGAAACAAACGGTTCCAGAATACTTTTAACTGGAGCCAGTATTATTGCTGAACGTTCAGGGGGCGTAGCCCCGAGAATTTTAGCTGAGTTAGGGGACATAAGGGGTTCATCCTCTGAAGCTAAGGAGGTGTCCTTGACTGGCGGACTACAGGGATTTACCAAGGAAGGTTCATAGGGCTGACCTGCAGGGGTTAACATAGGAAAAACCTCAAGGGTTAAGTTAGGCTGTACCTGAGAATCAGGAAAAGATACGCTAGTCTCCGTGAGTGGGGACATAGGGTTTTCAGCTACTTGCCCTAGAGACCTCACATTAGTCTGCCGGATACAAGGGTTAACAATGGGGACCACAAATAGCAGACTAGCAGGGATTAAAACAGAAATAACCTCGGGGACAGAGCTTAGAAGTTCTAAGTTAGAAAGCGAGGACAAACGGGGTTCATTTTCTAGTGCTAGGGAAGAGACACTGATCTGGGGAATGCAGGTATTTACAGTGGGGAAGTCATAGGCCAGACAGGGCCATCCATGGGTCTTGGAGACATCGAGTTGTTCCTAAAGTTTTTTAGGCAGAAAGGAGATCTGTAAACGAGCAGTTCCTTGGTGAGTACAGTTCTAGGATATGAGAGTGGTGGTAGAGACAACATTGGTACATGACTCATCACGCGAAATGTCTTGGGAATCCAGGGCTGCGAAGAACCAGGGGTTTCCGGAGCAGAAACGGGCAGAAGACCCCCCACTGGGAGCCCAGTCTTTAGTAATGGGACCAGAGTTCAGGATAAGCAGCATCGATAGTTGATCGAATATACCAGGGCGACCTTCGGAACAGACAAAGTCTTGGCTGACCTCTGCATGTAGAAATCTGAGAGGGACTCTCCTCCAGAGGTCTCCCAGGTAGGGGTTAAGACCGGAATAACCTCGGGGACAGCACCTAGGGAGGTTAACTCAGGACTAGGGACCGTGGCAGCTTCTTCCTTAGCGGGGAGTGATAGGGAGATGGTTTGGCCTTTCTTAGGAGAGGTTGGTAACCCCACAGGTTTAGTAACAGGACTGGCAGCATAAAAATTGTGATTAGTGCGTAGGCAGCGAGAAGAGGATCCCGCTCACTTAAGATTAGGTCAAAATCTTGGTATAACACACGGGCGGGATCTAGAATCTGATCTAGAGTCTTACGATCTGGGGTGGAAATAGCAAGGTGCATTTGGGAGGACAGGGCCTGTTGAGTCTTTCTTTCCTCTTTAAATTGCTGAGATCTAGTAAGGAGTTCTTTACGAATCAGTCTTTCCAGAAGGGTTAAACCTATATACAAGAACTCATTCTCAGGCGGAGGCAGTCTCTCAAACAGGTATGGTCTTCCAAACAGGGACTGGTCCGCAGCCTGGGACATAGGTACAGTAAAAAATTTACCAACCCCCGCCACGGCGCGGTCCGGTTTTGTGGGGCCGAGCATACTGTCACGATTGTGCTCGCCACAAACCTGGGTCGGACCGCGTGGCTGAGGTGGGGTAGTATAAGCACCGACCTTAGACCGCACAGGCTGATCTGGATTGCGCAGTTCGTAGTCGTACGTAGCAGGGTCAGGACTGGAGAAGGCAGCATCATCAGTGGACAAGCCATGGTCAGGACTGGAGACATCAGGATAAACGTTGTTCAAGCAGGAGTTCGCCAACAGGTAGTCAGGAGTTCCCCGCTTCAGCTTAGGAGTGCGGGAGTGGACTCTGCGCGTGCGGCGACCATGGCCCATGGTGTTGGTCTCAGGAAGTGATAGGTAGACCGGAGTGGGCACACCGTCAGGCAGCAGTGGTAGATCAGTGCTTCAGCGCAAGAGTCCTGAGCGGGCTGGAGAATTCTCCGCTTCAGCGCAGGAACCAGAACACGGCCTCTGCAGTAGAGAATGAGCAGCAGGCCCCAGGAACCAGGGAGCTGAAGGCAACACTGGGGAAAGCTCCGCTTCAGCACAGGAGACAGCAACAGACTGCTGCGTGACACTAGCAGCCGGTCTCAGGAAACAAGAAGCTGAAGTAAACAAGGAGAGTACTCCGCTTCAGCACAGGAGACAGGAACTGACCGCTGCGTGAGGCTAGCAGCCGGTCTCAGGAAACAGGATAATCAGGAAATACAGACCCTGCATGAAGACTAGCAGCAGGCTCAGGAACTAGGGAATAACAACTAGAGAGGTTAATACATACACAGACAAGCCAGGGCTTATGGCAGACACTTGTGACATCCAGGAAGGACTATGCTCGGCAGGGAGCATTGTGGGAAGGCTGTCTTTAAAAGTCAGTGAACCAATAGCAGAAGAGGCGTGTGACAGCATAGCTTTAATGAGTGAACCCAGGGTGGAGCTGCAGTGAATATCAGAAGCAGTTTTCCATGGACTGCACAGGTCTTAGAGGCAAGGTAAGCAGTAAACTGAGGTGTGGATTCCTTACACAAAGGCAACAACTCCACGCATAATGACATGCCATATTGTGTGCCACTCTAAAGAATAGTAGTCACGCACACCATTGGTGACTAGTAAAAACGTCCATATGGGTCTTTGCATGCATTAGTCCCATGCATGAGTAAGAGCAGTGGACCAGGGTAAGCAAGATTCAAAGGCAGGTATACTAAAGCATCTAATAGCACAGAAATTATATCCAAGAGGGAAAAGGGGCAATAGAGATGCTGAATCAAGGGAAAGAGCCAGGACCAATCCCAAGAGTAAGGGGAGTGAAATAGGGACGGTGGGGAAGGGAAAACCACGGAAGAAAAGCTAAGGCAGCGCAGGGATAATAAAATGTTTTACAAAAAGCAACCAAGCTTCAGTTCTTCATTTAATCCTGATGGTGATATGGTCCTTAGTTCATAGATGAATCTGGCTTCTTGTTGTAGGAGAAATTTATTTCTGTCTCCTCCACGGGGTGGTGGCTGTACTTGGAAGATGGGCATGCAGCGCAAGGTAGCCAAGGAATGTTTCAGTTGTTTAAAGTGTCTTGCAACTGGAAGGTATTTGAGTTCGGTGTTGTCATCTGGACTCATCTGTGCCTTTCTGATAGTGGACCGGTAGATCACAATTCATTCATTCAGCATTCTGGTGGTTTTTCCAATGTAGTGAAGACCGCAGGGGCATTTGATCATATATACAAAGTATCACGATTCACAGTTTAGAAATTGTTTAATCTTTATTTGGACCCTACTGTGCGGATGTGAAAACCTGCATGAAATTGCAATTTGTGCAACCATGGCATGGGTAAGACCCAGTTTTCTACTTAGCCACAATTTGGTGGGCATGTATTTGTTAGCTGGGCCTGTTTGTATTAATAAATTGCCCAAGTTACAACCACGTCTATAGCAAAGTAAAGGTGGTTCCTTGCTGATGTTGCCAATTCTGCTGTCGTTGGACAGAATGTGCCAATTTCTATGGATGCGTCGTTTGATGCATCCAGAAGCCATGGTGAACGTGCTGATAAAATTGCACTGGTCGAAGAATTTTTGCGTGTGGTTTAAGAAGTGTCTCTCTGTCAGTCTGCCTCACTTTCATGAGGGCATCTTCTATGTCACGTGGGCTGTAACCCCTCTCATGAAAACGCATTGCCATGCTTAGGAGCGCTGCCTCTAATTCGTCAGGATTACTAGTTATCCTTTTGACCTGAAGCAGTTGGGAAAAAGGGAGTCCCTTCTTAAGCGGCACAAGATGGTGACTTGTGTATAACGATGTATTCCTGTTGGTTTATTTGTGAAAAAGCCTGGTGGCAAGGCCTCCCTGTGTCTTGTAGACGGTAGTATCTAAGAAATCTAAGAAAGTTATTTCCTTTGTACTGAATTGTGCTGTGAACCGAATTGTAGATGGAATGTTGTTAAGATGTTGTATAAATTCAAGGAGAGCAGTTTCTGGGCCATCTCACACAGTGAATACGTTGTCTATATAGCGCAAGTATTTTTTGATACAATGCGCCTACAATTAGGCGGATTCGTATGCGACTTGTAGGCATTGAACTTGGCTCTGATGGCATCCAAACCCTCCGTATGAGGGATATTTGTATACCGACCGGCAACGTCGAAGGTAACAAGAATGCAATCCGTTGCCTCTATTTTAAGATTATTGATCTGTAAAATAAAGTTTGTGGTGTCTTTTACATAAGTGCTCATACAGGCAACCATCGGCTGGAGGTAGAAATCCACAAACTGTGAAAGTGGATGGCATAAAGACCCTCTTGCAGATATTATAGGCCTTCCTGGTGATTTTGTAATGGACTTATGTATCTTAGGCAGAGTATAAAGAATTAGCATTCTTGGAAACGGTTGCATAAGGAACTTGCCTGTTTCCTCAGAAATCCAGTTGTTAGTGATCCCCATCTGTATAATTGAGTCAATCTCCTTCTTTTAGTCAACTGTTGGGTCCCCAAGTAAACGTCTGTAGCTGGTGGCGTTTGCCAGCTGTTCTTCGATTTCTTATTTGTAGGAGGCGTATTTCAATAGCACAATTCTGCCGCCCTTATCCGCAGCTCGGATGATGATGTCTTTAGCATTTCTCAGTGTGCCGATTGCGTTCCTTTCTTTTCTAGTGAGGTTATAAAAGCTCATTTTTTAATTTTTTATGCAGCTACTTGTTTCCCTTTCCAAAATGTTCATAAACGCTGCAATATTATAGTTGCTAGTCTGTGGGCCAAAATTGCTTTTAACTCTAAAGATGTTGGTATCAGCACTGATGTTTTGCTGGCCCTGTTTACTGAAAAAGTCCTTGAGTCTAAGCTGGCGGTTAAACCTGTACATATCCACTTCCCAGCTAAAGCTGTTTTGGGAACTTGTAGGCACAAAGATTCTTTGTGAAGAACACTGAGTTTGGCAGCGATGAGTATGAGATCCGTGAGGTTGTACACTACCGTTTCATCTGTTGTCCTTTCGATCCTCTGTCTCTCTTGTTTTCCGCGCTCTGGATAACGCCGATTTTTGCCCGCCTCTCCTGGTCGATCCCTGGCGCCAGGGACCGACCAGGAAAGGCGAGCAAAAATCTGCCCTGGTGACATATTTGGAAAACACATTATCGGTGTTGCTGGAGAAATATCTGGCTGCAGCAATGTTATTGTCAGATTTTTTGCAATCAGTTAAAAGTTTGAGACCACAGATTCGAGAAAAATATCCTAATTTTCATTTACCCTTGCTTCTAGAACTACTTAAATAGAGTATTGACCATGAATAGTGTTGTCTTGTGATCATTACTTCAGCAAAGAGAATTGTCGCCCTATCCTTTAAGGAAATAGTAAAGGGAAAGGGGTGAGGGAATTAAACCAAAGTGCTACTTTAATGGTAAATGGGTGCTCAACTGCTAATAATAATAAAAGTTAAAACCAGAGACAGAACATGAAACACAGACAGAGCTCAGTGCACATCCAGTGAAAAACCTATACACGGTACAGTGCCTAAATATATATGTATAGATATCTATTAAATAAAATGGTCTTTTAATTTAACATTTTGGCCAAAGTGTTGTAAGCCCCTGAGCCACTACACGGCAGACCAAATCTCAAGGGTCCCTAACACTAATATAAATTCTTAATAACCTGTGCATTACCAGGAAGAATGATTTATAATAAATCTGTCAAAAATAGTTGCATAGTTCTAAGTCTGATTGAAGCTTTTATTAACTTGTACATTACCAGGAAAAGCACTCTGTATTAGATTTGTCACAATCATACTGCAAGCAAGCAAGTTCCCCTGAGAGTGGGAGATGCTATGGAGTGAGCTTTTAACCATTTAAATGTGGGAGGGGTGAGCTTCAACAAGATAGGAAGAGCCACCTTCCAATCAGCTAAGACCAGCTGAACAAGATTTGTAAAACATACAGGACACCTGCAAGCTCATATTGAACCCCCAAAATAACCACAACATATATATAAGCATATAGGTGTCACAGAAGACTGCTACTAAGCATGGCGATATATATTTAAAACCAGAGACAGAACATGAAACACAGACAGAGCTCAGTGCACATCCAGTAAAAAACCTATACACGGTACAGTGCCTAAATATATATTATAGATATCTATTAAATAAAACGGTATTTTAGTTTAACATTTTGACCAAATTGTTGTAAGCCCCTGAGCCACTACACGGCAAACCACATCTCAAGGGTCCCTAACACTAATATAAATTCTTAATAACCTGTGCATTACCAGGAAGAATGATTTATAATAAATCTGTCAAAATTAGTTGCATAGTTCTAAGTCTGATTGAAGCTTTTATTAACCTGTACATTACCAGGAAAAACACTCTGTATTAGATTAGTCAGAATCATACTGCAAGCAAGCAAGTTCCCCTGAGAGTGGGAGATGCTATGGAGTGAGCTTTTAACCATTTAAATGTGGGCTTGCAGCTGTCCTGTATGTTTTACAAATCTTGTTCAGCTGGTCTTAGCTGATTGGAAGGTGGCTCTTCCTATCTTGTTGAAGCTCACCCCCTCCCACATATCTGTTAAAATTGCTCTGATAATGAGCTTGGTGATGAAGAATGGTGAGGTATTTTTCATTCTGGGTGGCTCCTAGGATGGTAAACATGGTAGACATTTTCAAAGACTCTCAAAAGAATCCAAAAAGGGCAAGCAGCATTTGTATGCTGAGGGCATGTTGAATTTAACCCTCTATTAATAAAATGTATGAGCAGAGGGATTAGTACTGTAAATGTCAGTTATTTTGTCAGCACATTTAACAAGAGTGGTGGTTACATTGTGGGTGTTTAAGGTGGCAGCATCTCCCACTGAAGTACGCAAATCAGCAGTATGGTCCTCCTTTATCACCTTCATGAAATACTACAAATACATGTCCACTACTCAGCTGTGGCAAGCTTTGCTCAGAAGGACCTTCAACCAATAATATTATAAATAGATATGTGAAGCATGTATCTTGTGTGCATTTTTTTTCTCTTTTTTGCCCTCCCTATTTTTTATATTGCTTGGGTAAGTCCCAACGGTGCCCACTGCCATGAAGAGAGGATCAGAAAGAGAGAACATGTAATAAGCTTACCGTGATGTTCTTTTCCTGAAGTCCATTCATGGCAGTGGGATAATTTCCCTTCCCCCCCCCCCCTCCTTCCCCGTTCCCAATGTTTTGTATGTCTTAATTATCTCTAGTCATTCAGTATCTAATAGCTGAGGACAAACTTGAAGCTGTCTGCAGGTAGTAGTAGGGACACTATTAAGGACCACCGCACAAGCATTTTCTGTCCTACCTCGACAACAACCCAACATTGTCCACTGGATTCCAGGAAAATTAGAGTTCATTTTCTCCTTTATCAGCAGTAGATGCCATTATAACCTTCAAAATCCATACAAAATTGCAAAGTTTGAAAGGATTAAAGAAGGAGTGACATTGAACTTTCTTGAAATTACATTGTATGGGTATGTGAAGCTGATTCCCATAACAAAGGGCCATTTTAATCATCCTGTACTTTGTGGAGCATTAATGTGTGTAATAGTTTGATAAAGAACAGTTATTAATTCAAAAATGTTTGGGTCAGAATGGGTTGCTTCCCACTTTGTAACAATATAATTGAGAGTTGAGGCCTGATTGTAGAATTAATGATGGAAGAAATAAGATATGCATTGACTGGAAAATGAAAATTATTTCCGATAAAGAACCAGAGCCCTTGATATATCTCCCAGAATTGCAATCACTGCATAAAGAAAGTATTGTGAAATAAAAAATGTGACTACCTGTACAGTATCTTATGCAATATTTGAAGACACAGGATTTTTCTTTTTACTGTTCATTTTAAAATTTGAAAGATAATATAGCATACTAATGCCCCACAACAGCAAACACACTTCTGCTTCAACCCCATTCAGATTGACATGCAATAAATTCCACTGTCTGTTACTTAATGGAAAACCAACACATAATAGATTAATGCAGAAACCTCTCTCAATACTTTTTGAGACAGAATATGTAATTACAAAAAGTCACATTGCTAGCCGAATACTGGAGCACATTAGTGTCTCAGGATATCGCTGGCCTGGGGATTGTATACCTAAATTTCTTCTAATATGCTGATATCGTGAGAAGTTTACACACAAGTTTATAGCCCTGGCTAATTTTGCAGATATCACTGAGACTAAAGCATGCTGTTTTTACCTCTGGTTAATACAGTGCCAACATTTTGAGCCCAAGCAAATTCCAATATTTGCCTACTTTACTGCAGCAATTACATAACTGTAGCAACAGTTATGCAAAATGGAGGCTCTTCAGTGAGACCTGAGCTGAACCTCCATAGAATCGTGAGAACCCACGATTGGACGGGTGTCAGGCAACAACTGCAAAGGGCTCTGTTCGTTCTGCCTAAAGCAGCTTTGTATTTGATGCTACCTTGTTTCAAGGGGCAAATTCACATATATGTTAGAGAGAGGGAAGGATCAGGGAAGCAAACAGCCAAAGATCAACAATCCTATGTAAAGCTATTTTATATTTGCTATTGCAAAGGAAATGTGGCAAATTAAAATAAAAAATGTTTAGGAGAAGGAACAAAATATGGGAAATGTTGCTGCTGGCTCCTTGCAGTTTGTGGTTCTTAGGCCAATAATGGCTGAGTTTGGGCTAATCAGAATTTCTCTAACTTCCTGACTCATCTAAATGTTAAGCTCATAATTATTAATGAGGAACCAATATCTTCTGCAAGCATGGAACTACTCGGGAGGTAAAAGAAAAGAATATAAAAATGAACATGTGCACATGAAGTAAACGTACAATCAGTTTGAGAAATAAAGGGAGGGCCCTAAAATATAGCAGTTTTTATATTGCAAAATTCTAGTATCTGCCTATGTCCAGGAAAAATGAATCCCAGCTTGTGGCATCCTTTAATGGACTAGGGTCCATATTTACTAAGGAGTGGTACTCTATAAGATGCCTACCAAAGGTGTCTTCTGGATCCAGAATATCACTGCTTAGTAAATATGTCCATAGGTTTATTCTTCTTTATATGTTAACATCATGTGCAAACCTACAGTTGTAAGAACATAAACAAAAAAATATATACATCTACTATGAATTCCTTGTCATCTTCTGAGTTACTTTGCAGTCAATCAGTGAGGAACCATAATATTTTACTAGGTCATAGATATAAATACAGTAGTAGTGGATGTATTCATCTGTTAGTTTGCCTTGTAACATTATTCTTTGCATAAATAACATTCATATGCCTACCAAGGTGTGAGATAATGTCAGCATATGCCTAAAAATCTACTTGTTGTTGTGTTGATGATCACAAGATGTTCCCCCTCCTGAAATGAACAGTCCACTCCTGAAGCATATGTAACGGATTTTCTGGTCTGGCTGACCCACCCAATCTCACATTGGCCCCTGTGGTCTAACCAGCCCCCATTACATGGTCGTGTCTGGTGGTGCACCTGTTGGCAACAGGACTCCTGAGTCTCCCGCATGATGTTGTGTGGGGAATGTCAATCCAGAAAGGCAGCTGAGTTAGTGTGTTAGAGTCCTACCTACATACAGTGCAGCGCCTCCACCTCATCAGGATCTCTGCGTCCGCAAGGAGATGGTTCTGATGAGGAACTCCTTCTTGGTGGTGCCTCCCGCTGTGGAGTAACTTCACACTCACACATTGGGGGTTTTCTGAACATCTTTTCTGAAATCTTTATTGATGTATAGGCAGACTGCCCCTCGCAGCAGACAGCTTAGCCGCTCATCTTCTGTGCTCTCCTTTCAGAAGATCTATCTGCCCTCCCAATGGAGTTGGATCACCTCTTCTCAGGGAGATCACCACCTGTGCCAGGTCCCTGGACACAGTGTAGGCCCTGCCAGCCTTACTGCTGCAGGCCAGACTATTTGCTATAGAATCACACTTGACCTTCAACTTAACCAATACAAATTGACACACTAACTTTTGGCAGTTCTGTGTCTTATATACCAAGGAAATGGCTCCACCTCCTGTGTCACTAACAATGGACTCCAGGTCTGTTACCACTCCCCTCATGTACATATGACACCTCAGCAGGGTGTGAGGGCAAACCTCCATGATTGATGCTGGCAACCCTGTATACTTACCAGGCTTACTGCCAGCATGAGAGAGAACACTATACCATTTTTAACACATGGCTACACATACATGCAGGGGAATACATTGTGACATTTTCCTTTTAGTTTGTGTAAGATCCAAGGTGTATTAGGAAAGTGTTTTCAATGCATATGTGAGGTCTTTTGTGGGTTATTAATGCAGATATGGTCATTGTTCTAATACTTGGGGTGTGGGTTCTCATTTCAAGCTGCTAAAATAATTGGTTTAGAAAATACAAAAAACGGATAATCATGCTGGCTGCAAAACTTTGTTGCTTCTTGATCAGTGGATATCACAACATATTAGTCATTTAAAGCAGCTGATCATGCTGCCATTAAAAAAAAAATCTACACACTAACAAGTGATTAGCTAAGTTGGTGATCGTTCCGTTCTCGTGTGATCGATCGGCGAAGATTCAACTCAGGGGTTCACTAAATGTTAGTGCTGCAGAAGAGAACCCAAGATGCTAAGTTCTATGGGGAAGATCATTGTAATACATTAAAAAATGTCTTTAAAAATTATTTCAAAGAAAATGTTACAACTATTTTCTCATTGTACAGAACTGAAAAAAAAACCACGTAGGATATTGCTTGAACTGCAGCTATAAGACAATCCCTCGTGCTCTTTCATAATGTATCAATATTTTCCTATTACCTATACTGACGATCTTTAGGGGCATTTTCCTTTCAGATACTCAAGGAGATTTCAAGGACACGCAGGAGTATTCGATTAAAGAGAGAAGTTGCACTGAAGCCATATATTGCAGCTCACTTTGATGTTCTTCCTACTGAGTTCACCCTGGGAGATCAGAAACAATATGGTGGTTTTGAGAACAAGCAGCTCCAAAATGGACAAGAATATGTATTCTTTGTGCTAGCAGTTATAGAGCACTCTGAATCGGTAAGTAAGCTGTAATCAATCTATTTTATCTATCTAATTTTCTTTGGTCAGTTTCCCTACTCAGTGTGGGATATGTTGTTAGCAATTGCATGGTGTCCACTTTTTTTCTTTGTGTAAAATAAATACATCATTGCTTAACTTATTTTAAAAACCATTTACTTGAAAATACAAAGCAACAATAATCTTCTCCAGTGCAGGAATGTAACTTACTATATATTTGTCGGTAAAGACGAAATCTGAGTTTACTCCGATGAAATTCCCAAATCCTGTCTGTTTCTTTGGAGAGGGAGTGGCTCAGTGAGAAAAGACACTGACTGGTACTGAGAGTTTGAAGCGTGGAGCCTGGTTCAATTCCCTTGTGTCGGCTCCTTGTGACCTTCGTCAAGTCACTTTATTTTTTTTTAAATTAGATAAGACATAATTTTAAATTAGCTACATTAGCTGCCTAAGAGTGGCATGCTCACTAAATATAATATGTATACATACACTACGTTAGTACCATTATTAAGATGCAGCGGCCGTTATGCGAGCATATCACAGAGCCGTTTTCGTGTGCGCTGCTGTACTCCACGCGGCCAATCACGCTGTTGATTTGTTTGAATTTCATGGATCCCGATTTCTTAGGGTGCTATTCTTCGCGTTTCCGTGGCAGAAGTAAATGAACTGTAATGTGTACAGTACTGTGTCAATTTGCAGGTGTTTAAAAACCAGAACACTAAAATGCCATTTTCTGCACTTGATAAAACACGAGTCAACAGGCGGTAATGACGCGCCATGACTTGGGTATTCCGAGGTATACAACGCGTGATATGTTCGAATAACGGCCGCTGTGCATCTGTAGGCATGACTGGTTAGTTTTGGTCAATGAGACTTTAAAAAGCATCTGTGATGAAAACAATGATCCATGTTACCAGCCTGATGTAATGTTTTACGATCACTATTTAATAGTTCAACTAAGGGGAAAGAGACAAAAAGCAAAATATAGCATAAAACTCTAGCAAGATTCTCTATTATTCTAACATAGATCTTGGTCTTCAAAACAGGTCAATCAAATCCTGTTCCACAATATTCCAAAGAATAATGAGAAACACAAGATAACTGATTTGAATAAATAATGGAAAGGATACATAAATATAAAAATGGATGCAAGGTTTTACATTTTTAGGAACTTATTATTTTTAAGCATTCTCCATAAGAATATGAAAACATTGCACGGAATAGTGTACTGTAGATGACCATTTAATGACTTTGGTAATGAAACATCCAAAGTAGCCAAAGAATAGCATTACTAATAACTGTTTACTGTCAGTTTAAGAGAATAAAGTACTATTTTTCATTTATCATAATTGATAGGCACTGACATTTCTTGCTGTCATATCATCCAAAATGTATCATTGGTTTGAAATGCTATTCAAATTAAAACTTGCCTATTTATCTCAGAAAAATGACTTCATTTAACGTTTCATTTTTCCACTTGTGTTGCTTTAGACTATAATTAGCAATGATGTACAGTACAGGTATTGCATTCTGTATCTTGATACCGTGTGGCTTATAATTATAGGATTTGGTACCAATTTTTACTTTTCCTGTTCAGATGCTTTGCAATTTTTAAACCTTCCTCTCTGCGAATATTGCATAAAGTGCTGAGGCATGAACTTCCCAGCAATTATATCTTTCAAAAGAAAGGTGGAAAATGAAATGTTTCTGCTTTTGACCGTGGATTGCATGAATAAATCATTTGTACTGCATCATTTTAGCTACATGATAAGAGGCATGTACAGTATACTATATTATGCCAATGTATAGCTAATGTTATCCAGGAAGCAAATTACAATGTTTTCTGGAAAACTTCACTCAGTTTTATTGCATTCTAATTTGTATTGGGGGATTGGGGGATTGGGGGGAAAATGTAGATGTATTAAAATGTGTGTGTTTTTTTTTTTAAATTTTTGTTTTTACAAATAATATTTCTAAATAATACAGCTGCCTACAGAAGGGGTGCTCAACCCCAGCCCTCACTCTCCACCCCCCCCCCCAACAGACCAGGTTTTAGGATATCCCTGCTTCAGCACAGGTGGCTCAGTCAGTCCCTACTTTAGCACAGGTAATCAGATGCTCAGCCTGAGCCTCTGATTGAGCCACTTGTGCCTGAAGCTGGGACATCCTGAGGACCTGACCTGTTGAGGAGGGCTTGAGGACTGGGGTTGAGCACCCCTCACCTACAGTATTTTATTTATGCTGCAAGGCACATTAAGTAGAAATGTTCTTCCTGAATGTATCTGTTTTGAGCAACAATAAGAGAGTTAATGATGAACATGTAACAATGTAAAGAATAAAGAAGTAGGATTTATAAAAGCTAAGTGAAATCTTCATCAAAATCTTACACTTTAGTTGGACCATCCTGTGTCCATCTTGGCCTAATAACCCTATAACAGGCTATATAATGCCACAGATTGTTTATACCATTCCAATTCTCCAAAACACACTAACCGTGGTAAAACAATAAATGAATTTAGCTGCAATATAATTATCTTTGTCAGGTCTGTGATGTTGAGCTCAATAATATTTTTGAACTATCTTTTCGATAATGTGAAGGAGCTATAGATGAAAAGGTGCAGCTACATTTTTCTTTATATTACAACAGATTTGGCTGTTGTCTAAAGCATTGTTCCTTTTTCAGTGTCAATAATTTAATAAAGGGGTATGCCAAAATTTGAGGGGAAAAAAAGCATAAACATACTGTACAGTAGTAGCATGACGTGACTTTTATCCACCTAAGCCTAACTGCCCATGCTGTTTGCAAAGAGACCCACTCTGGATCAATCTGCAACAGCATTGCTGCTACTGTACGTCTGGAGATCAAACTATTCAAAGATTACATGATTATACTTGTTTTATGGTTACTATGGCTGAAATCTGGGAACGGAACATAGCAGGAATAATCACACTTGCAGTGTTGATATATCGGGGAAAAATTACAATCTGCTAATGACAAAATCATGTATCCCTTTGGATATACTGTGTTGATGTTTGTGAAATAAAACTAGATCTACTAGTTAAGTCTTGTAATTTCCCTGTGGAATTGATTTCTGTATGTTTTTCCTTCCAGTAACTGTTATATTTTCTCCTTATAGACAATGTATGCCACAAGCCCATACTCTGACCCAGTAGTCTCAATGGAACTTGACCCTCAGCCTATGACAGATGAAGAAGAAGGGTTGATTTGGGTAGTTGGACCAGTGCTTGCAGTGGTGTTCATCATCTGCATTGTCATTGCTATACTCCTTTATAAGAGGTAAGTTTCACATTGAACACAATTGTAATAAAATCAGGCTTAAGGCCGTATAACTTAGAGATCATATATGTTTCTATGAAGACTAACATTGAAATAGTATAGTACATAAGAATCTGCTGTTTTTTGTGTTTTATTAAACCCCTTAAATAGTGGATCTGGCCAAAAAAAATAGTCTGCATTCTTATCCAACTATGCTGTAGTCTTTTTATGTTTATAAAGCTTAGTAAAGGTAATTCATCACATCCATCATCTGCTGTTATAATTTTGTTTAATAAAATATCTGTATAGCAAACATCAAGCATTTAAAAAAACAGTGCTCTACAGCTTATGCACACTAATATATTTGTCATATTCACCATGTCAAAACTCTGCTAGCTTTATTGCATTCACTAACTTTATTGCATTAGTCACTTCAAGTACTCTACTTCATTCAAGTGTAAGTAAGAACATAAATGGTGCCCAGTTTGCATATTTCATATGCTACCTATATTCGCCAACCAATGCGCTATATAGGTTACTGTACATGCAAATCAGCGTATTCTCTTGAGAATCCCAGCGGAAGTTGCAGTTTAGTGTTCATGTATCTTAAAGGTCTATTCACAAAATATTGGAGCATGCCCTGTCTCATTTCTCAGACTATTTAGAAGAACTTAGTAACACTTTAAAAATGGAGTTTTTTAATTATTATGAGGAATGTTTTTAGTCTATTGAATATATATATATATATATATATATATATATATATATATATATATATACAGCTAAACCCCGTTATAACGCGCCTCGCTATACCGCGATTCGGTTATAACGCAGTTTTCCCGTGGCTCCCGTTTAAAAAAAAAAAAAAAAAAAAAAAAAATTTTACATTTTTAAAAAAAAATTATTTTATTTTTTTGCACACTGCACACACTGCACACACTCACTGCACACACACTGCTCATTGCTCACACTGCACACACTGCACACTGCACACACACTGCACACACACTGCACACACACTGCTCATTGCACACACTGACACACTGCACACACACTGCACACACACTGCACACACACTGCACACACATTGCACACTGCACACACACTGCTCATTGCTCACACTGCACACACTGACACGCTGCTCATTGCTCACACTGCACACACACTGCTCACACTGACATACACTGCACACTGCACACACACTGCTCATTGCTCACACTGCTCACACTGACACACTACTCATTGCTCACACTGCACACACACTGCTCACACTGACACACACTGCACACACACTGCTCATTGCTGACACTGCACACACTGCACACACTGACACACTGCTCATTGCTCACACTGACACACACTACACACACACACACACACACACACACACACTACACATATACATAAATCAGCCTTACCTTGGGGATGATTGGTGAGGCATGTGGCTGCAGGGGGGGTGGTTGCTGGGGGTGGTGCTGCGGTGGAGGGGGATGATGGCTGCGGGGCCCCCGATGCCTGCGGGCTGGTGGGATGCCCGGTGCAGCGCGGGGGGGCATGGGGGGGGGGCAGGACGCCCTGCGCTACGGCAGGCCAGGGGCCCTGTATTGCGGCGGCGAGGCCCTGTGCTTCGCGGGGGGAGCCGGACCGGAGGGGCATCCCCCCTCCCATCTCCTGTCCCGCGGTGACAGGGGAAGCTGAAGCCGGAGGGGAATCCCCCCTCCCATCTCCTGTCACGCGGTGACAGGGGGAAGCCGGGACCGCGGGGTAAGTATGCACTGATGCGGCGACCATTTTTTTTTTTTTTAAATTAGCGCGGCCCCGTTAGTAACGCGGTGGTCTCGGGGTGGACCCCGAGGACCGCGTTATAACGGGGTTTAGCTGTATATAGTGTGTACAGACTGAATGAGGACAGTGATTACCACTTCATTTTAAATGTAGTATATGTGTATAGAAGGACATTTTCTATTCCCATTAATTATGTATGGTACACAATAGAAGAATAGCGTTTTTTACACTAGAATAATTTTATTTTATCATAAATTAGCACATACTAAGTTCACAGTTATGACTTTATTTACACTAGTTATATACATATTGACTACAGTACAGTATATGTAAATTTGGAATTAGTGTAGGTGCAAATTTGGTAAACATTGCCATCAAAGGTTTTCTCTCTGCTCTCACAATGTACAGTATGTGTTACTGCACTGAATGTTACTGTACTGAATTTCTACCGTACGGGGAAGTTAATATTTGCTTTATAGCTCAACTATTCAACCCTCTCGATTGCTAGAGTGACTAAAGTTGCATGAAATACAGTATGTGACTGCAGGTATTTATTTTGCTATTGTTTGTTTGTTGGTTTTTTATATATGACATCTAATAGTATTTCACATCATATACTGTAACATAATCATATTGCATCACAAATTCTCAGGTTTCAAATTTGGAAACAATAGATTTCCTATTACATCAGAAAACAGGGTTGTGGTATGATTTTATGATAAAGCCGGTATGAACTATGGCTGAAGAGAACCACAACAATGCATTTTTACGATTCATATTTGATGAAAAGGGAATATATAGTATGTGTGTGTAGAGCTAGGAGAAAACGCCAATATCCGTTTCCAGGATTTTTACAGAGGTAACCCCCAAAATTAGTTTTGCAGTGTAAAATCCACAAATGGATTTCGCCGATTTCAATCTACTCGGATTCATCAAAAACTGTCAGTTGATACAACCCGTTGATGGATTTGAAAATCCCAATCTGCGGATTCAGCAATCCGTTGGATTCTTAAGAATCCGCCAATGGATGGCGGAATCCACGGAGTGTATTAGTTATCAAAATAAAAAATCCGCAAAACGTGAATCACCCTTTTTGAGATTGATCAGCTCAAATCAGCAGACCAAAGGAACCAGGCGATCCGCTTTGGATCAAAATTTTCCCCCAAAAATGTGCCCATGACTACACGTGTGTATAGTTTTTTCATAAAACAACATTGGAAATTCGTGCCACAGTTTTACTTAAAGCTGTGGGATTCCTGTTGCTTCCTTGTGGTGGAACCCCTCCTTCTTGGATGCACTACGATGCATGCAAACAGGTCAGGAGACGAGTCGCACATACCAGACAGCAAAAGACTGTTGTTGCTAGCAAATTGTCTGGGTACAATTCAACATTTATTGCAGCATGGCGACAAGAGAACACAATGTTTCAGGTACCGGCTCACACCAAGCAGAGGGGGCACACACCCCTAAAATGTTGTGTTCTCTTGCCATTAATGCTACAATAAATGGCAAATGATGTCCTGACCTAGCACTAGCACCAACAGTATTTGGTGTTTGCATGTAATATTTTCAAATATGGCATGTTTCCATAATTGGGGGAGATAAGGAAATGTATGAAGGATATTGAATTTTAAGCATTATAATTTCATGTACTGAAATATAATACAGTATATTGTAAATGTGGGTTCATATTAAAATTTTCCTATAGCATACACCCATGTTACTCATTAAAGTGCAATAGTGTTGATTGGGCACTATTGCGCTATAAATCCCATTGAGTTTAACTGGAGTTTCTGTGTGTTTGTTCTCAATCAGCACTATCGCACTTTAGGGAAATAGCCCCCTAAATATTTCCCAGTTTTTCTAAGAAAGAGAGTAACTGAATTGGGGTGGGTTTTGTTTCTACTGTATTGTGGGATGAATGCCCTCGCTGAATAGTTGACCTCGTTGTCATTGTATCTATGTTTTGCCAGTGAACTAACATTACACCTTTTCCCCCATTGCTGCATTAAAATGGAGCAGTAAACCGGACAGGTGAGAAATGAGTAACAATAAATAAAAATGATGTATGAAAGCAAATTAAACTATTCATTTTTATTTGAAATTGTAAGCCTCTAGGTTGTTTTGCACAGCCCAGATCCTCCATTCCCTTATGTATTAATAATCAATATACTTCCAAACGTTGTTTTCTGAAGAGAGGTTATTGATTCAGTACAGGATATCAAGCTTGATTAAACCCTTAAATCTCCTTGTTTCGAATAGGACAATGGTCCTCTCCTGAATCAGAGACTCTGCCAGCTGTATTTACTATCAGTTTGCTTTCCTCTGATGTCTGTGGTGCATGATTGGCTATTCCATCTTTCCATGGGACTGATAGTAGTACCAGCAGCAGCCATAAAAAAACCTGCTGCATATGCAGTGGAATAGGTCCTAGGGGGTTATTTCCCTAGATCCTATAAAACTCTGTATGAGTACTGAGGGAAGCAGTATTTTGTGGAAGAGAGAAACTCATATACAACAAAGATTAGAAGAGGAGAGTCCCCCACTTTTTCTGTTCTGATGGTAGATCACCCTGACAAGGGCTCACATACACAGTTTCATATTGATGTTTATGTATTTTTGTGTACCATTGTAAGGGTTCCGGTCCAGGGTTTTGCTGGAGCTTGCCCTTACTTGGCTGTTGTGGCCATCTTGGTTCCTGGCAAGCTTCTTCCTGAATTGGCTGCACCTGTTCCAGGGCTTAAAATAGCAGTCGGTGACTCCAAGCCCCTGCCTGAGCTTTGTTTGCATTTCTTTGTGTGCCTGGCCCCCTTGTATTCTGATTCCTGAGCCTGCCCTGTTCCTGAGCCCTCTCTGTTCTTTTGGATTCCCTGTTATCGACTTCAGCCTGTTATCCTGACCACTGTTTCTGTGCCGCCTGCCTTGACCCCAGTCTTTACCCAGACTTAAACCTTTGCCGCCTGCCTTGACCTCTGCCTGGATCATGACTACTCTAACAGGACTCTGTCCCCTGGCTCTGGTCGGTGATCTTATACCCCTACCTCAGCCCTGCGGGTCCGCTTCCTATTCAGCGACGAGCATCATTACAACCTTTGACTGTTTGGAGGTATCGTCAATGCTGGATACTACACTTCCTTATTTGTGTGCGGAAAGGAGGTTTCTGGGAAGATCTTGTATGTCAACTCTCGAGGCATGTGTACAGGCATACCCCGCTTTAAGGACACTCACTTTAAGTACACTCGCGAGTAAGTACATATCACTCAGTAGTCAAACAGCAGCTCACGCATGCGCCTGTCAGCATGACCTGTACAGCAAAGTTGAACTCCCTACCTGCACCGAAGCTGTGCGCAAGCGGGGAGACTATAGAGCCTGTTACACATGCGTTATTTACATCACTTATGCACGTATATGACGATTGCAGTACAGTACATGCATCGATAAGTGGGAAAAAGGTAGTGCTTCAATTTAAGTACATTTTCGCTTTACATACATGCTCCGGTCCCATTGCGTACGTTAATGCGGGGTATGCCTGTAATGCATAAATTCAATAACTATTAACCCTATTAATTATCATACAGTTAGAATATACAGGGGATTATCTATTAAACGGCGATAGTTCTGATTGAAGCTCTATCGAACTGAGCGTTCCATTCAAATTAACAAGAGTGGTTGTGCCTCGATCGGCACGATTGCAGCTTAAAGCTGCAGTTCAAGCTCCCGTTTTTTTTTAGTTTTTTTTTTTAGTTTTTTTTTTAGTTTTTTTTTTTACTTCAATAGTGTAATTTGGGCAATCTCTACTTACCTAAAGAACTGCATAGCTGCCGGTTAATTCGTTCTCCGTCTATTGATCAACAAAGTTTGGCGACATCTTTAGATATGGGGAATGTAAATGGTTGCTATAGTAACAAGCATGCTTGTTAAACTAGAATACAAGAAAATTGGTCTTACTACAGAACTGATTTATTAAAAAAACACATGCAGGATATTGCTTGAACTGCAGCTTTAATGAATAAACCCCAAAATCTGTGGTTAAAATGAAATGAGGAGTCTTTGTTAAGTTAGTAAAGCAATGTACTGTACATCTGTGAATTACTGGACTATTGTTGACTATTCCTGTGGTCCATTATTGAATTATACAAATACAATCTGTACAGTTTTGAGTAAAGATCCTGCATGTGAGTCACTGAATCAGAAATGTTAATTTCCTCATTTTAAGTTCACTTGTCAGCCACACTGTTGCTTTTGCTTGCTTTTTTTTTTGTAATTATTATTCAGTTTAGTGATATCACCACCTACAAATAATCAGATGTTTCTGGTACAGTACCAGTAAATCTAATAAACTCCTATTCTGTGCTCTATTAAAAGTGATCTGAAATACCTAGAGGGAATGTTGCTAGTGTTAGATTTTATTAAGATAGGAATCTGATGCATTCCTTGTGTGAGACATTAGAACAGCTCAGCTATGGCTACAGTTTATTGTCATTTGTCTCATTTGAAGATATGTGATATCAAGCATGCAGTGGCAGAGCTTAAAACAGGACTTGTATAGGGAATCACTCAATGTTGTCCAGAAAACAATTAGCCATATGTTTACAGCTAGCGATGATCTGGCTCCTTAACAACATCTAGAAACCACAGCAAATTGATGACACATAAGTGAATTAATATGCACTCTGAAGTCTCCATCTGGCTCTCTATTACTGGTTTCCTAACAACAAAATGGCACTTCTTTACTCTCCTTAACCATCATGAACCAAATTGCTACAGTTTTAAAAATAGATTAAGCCTTTCCTATTTCATTTATTCATTTTAATTGCTGTTTAAAAAATGAATACTTCTGTAGCAAAAATTGTTTCAACACTAACGTTTTTCAGCAAAGTTTTATGGCTGCAATACGGGGACAAGACTGGTATAAAAAAAACACCACATTTATCATAGGAAATACAAAAATCTAATCGAAGTAATAAATTTGGGGATTTGGGGGGGTTGATTTTGTTTGGTTTTTAGCACCAGCATTGTCCCAATTTGGATGCTGGGAAACTCTGGAAGAAGACAAAGTCCCACAGCTACCAACAATTAGTTATTAAAATCAACTGCTGTAGCTGTAAAATCGGGGCATAAATGGTGCATACAAACTTTTCTCTAAGAACTATGATCCTAAATGATATTTACTGTAGGATCGTAGTTCCTGGAGGGAAAAAAAAGAATTACAGAGAGCACAGTTTAGCAGAAAGAATATAATTGTAGAGGACATAAAGATGAGTCTATTCACATGGGAGTAAGTCCTAAACATCTCTCGAAGACTCAAAGTGGTGTTAGGAAGTGACAGAACTTATAACAAATATTAATGTCAGTGTTGATGGAAGTGTCTTTAGAGAACTGGAGGAGCTGATGTGTTTTATTATACATGAGTGAAAGGAAAGCTATTAACTACAGGCCATTCTGTTACAGTACATAGTAGGCCCTAGGGGATTGTGTTGAGTAGACTTCAGTCTGCATAATATGGATGATCAACACTGTTATGTTTTATTTGGGGACATACATATGTTAAAAATGAATGTACATAGGGACTTAACGTGTTTATCACACTATATTTAAGGTAAAAAAATAGAGGCCTGTTCCAAGGCAGAAATCTTTCGCTTTTTCAGTCTACTAACACAGGATCAAATGACACATAAGCTAATGTATTTATACTATGTATGTCTCTTTAAGAAACTCAGCAATTTAATTTTGAGTTGATTCTACAGCCTAAATAGGGAAAGATTAAGGGAAAAGCTAGTGTAACTGCAATTCAGTACTCAAACGTTTGATTGTTGTTAAAAAAATTTAATAATACAAGCATAAGATTATGATGTCTGGCTATTAATGTTTTAGGGCAAGGAGCAACAACAAAAGTTGCTAAACCAGGTAGCTTTTAAAACAGAAATAAACACAATACTATTTGGAAGCATCTCATGTATTATTGTGAAGTATGATTTGTTTTCTTGTCACATTTGTATTTAATAGGGAGTCAAAATATACTGTATCACATTAGTTTAGAATGATGGCATTTTATAAGGATATGTATGTTGGAGGTGGCGCAGGACTTGTCTACGACTTTGTTCACAGGCTCACAAATATTTTTCTGCAGTGTCTTTCATTGTTGACATATTTGCTGCCTGAAGGACTTGTAATGCATTGCTGACTTCCTGCTCAGCAACAGGATTAAGACTTTTATTGGTCAGTAGTTTTAATGCCAGGCAGCTGATGGAGTTATATTGTATTTTATTATATTGGCTATACATTTTATTATCTGTATTTTCATGTACAGGAAGAGGACAGAATCGGACTCTAGAAAGAGTAGCTTGCCTAACAACAAAGAGGTTCCATCACATCACCCCACTGACCCTGTAGAGCTTAGGCGTCTTAACTTCCAAACTCCAGGTAAGAAACACAATTCCTGCTTCTTGTCTCTGTCTAAGTACACTGGGTGTTTACAATCATTGAGCTTGGGCACAGTTTAGTAATTCACAAGGTTTGATGACCTTTATAAGACCACATATGTACCATATTACTATTGTGTTTATAAACAGAGGCCTACATGGTTTCAAAAATGGTCTACTGTACATGTTCATTTTCTTTTACTGTATGCCACAGCTTGTAAATAATCCATTTAACAGAGATAACTATGGAAGAAATCTACACTGCGTGATTTTGAAAAACACACCTGTGACTTTTTTTTTAGTTGTTTAACTAGTCACTTTGAAGCAAGTGGGAAAATAGTTTGAAGCGAAATCTACCATATTCAAACAAAAATCAGCCAGCTTTGCAAACCCACTTGCCAAGGGTTACATGGCCCTTTATATACAGTACTGCCATTAACTCAGAGCTCTGTGCATAAAATAAGAAATGTGGCTTTTTATGTGACATTTTGATTAATAATGGCAAGTCTGCTACTTGAGGGAAATATTACTTATCTTCAGACAGTGAGACAATGTTGAGAGATTTCACGACAAATGTGAAATTAAAGCAAATTTTGCTAAACATGTCACAGACCAATTTAAAGACTTTTACACATTTCTAGTCACATACGTGACTGCTTTCCAGAAAAGTAATTATTTTTCTACACATTTCACAGATGTTAAACAGATGATAACTACAGTATGTTAGTCAAGTGTTTGACATACTTGTAGACTTAGTTTCTGAAGGTGAAAGCATAGATATTCACACTCCTTTTGTTATTGCGGACCACATTGTTTATAGTGTAGAGTGTGGAGGTTAACCATACTAATTGTTACTTACACCAGTTTATACGTGTATCAAAAATATTGTCCGTCATTTTGAAATCAGTTTAAGATAAATCGGAAGGAATTTGATAAATGGGGGAAAAAAGTTTATGTATATATATATATATACATCTTAATATATAAAATCGAATGGTTAGTGAGGTTAGTGCTATCTGCGGTGAATCTGATTGGTCCTCAGCCTCTGGCCAATCAGATTGCTGTGTGTGACGTCACCCAACTGCCACTCTCTTCCCCCTCGGCTCGCCGCTCGCCACACACACAGACACACAGACACACAGACACACAGACACACAGACACACAGACACACAGACACACACACACACCTCCTACACCCCCATCACACTCACCTCCCTCCCCGCCGCTCATTCACCTCCCTGGCGCTGACCCACCTCCCCTCCCCGCCGCTGACTCACCTCCCCTCCCCTGACTCCCCTCCCCTCCCCTGACTCCCCTCCCCGGCGCTCCACTCACATCACCTCCCACACACTGACTGACACACACAACTTACTGACACACACAACTTACTGACACACACAACTTACTGACACACACACACGCTGACTGACGCACACACACACGCACGCTAACTGACGCGCGCACACACACTGACTGACACACACACACTGACTGACACACACACACTGACTGACACACACACACACTGACTCACAGACACACACACTGACTCACAGACACACACTGGCTCACACACACACTGACTGACACACACACTGACTGACACACACACCGACTGACACACACACCGACTGACACACACACACCGACTGACACACACACACCGACTGACGCACGCACACACACCCCCACACACACTGACTGCCGCACGCGCACACACACCCCCCCACACACACACTGACTGCCGCACGCGCACACACACTGACTGACTGCCGCACGCACGCACACACTGACTGACGCGCACACAAACCCTGACTGACGCACGCACGCACACATTGACTGAGGCACACACACACGCACACACTGACTGTGTGTGCGTCAGTCAGTCTGTGTGTGTTTGTGTTTCTGCCTCAGACTCACTGACGCGCGCGCAAACACACAGTGACTGACGCACACACGCTACATGAAGCTGTAAAGTAGGGAGGGGGGGGGGGACTGGATTGATGTGAATGGGGGACAAACAGAGAGAGGGGGGAGGAGAGAGAGAGGAACGGGAACATTACATCCCGGGCAACGCCGGGTCTCTCAGCTAGTATATCATATAACTCCGCACTGCTTAGAAGTATGGCCCATATTGCTTCACTGAACTACCAGCTTCTGTGAAAGTGGTTAAATGATGGGGCTCTGTTGCTCTCAGTGTTTATTGAAGATGTATACAAGATTGCTTTTAAATCTTCGGTGCAGGACTATGCTCTGCACATCTCAAGTATAGAAGGATTCAGCAATACTATCACAAACAAAGAGTACCCTGCTGTGTTGATTTGAAAATGAACATATTTATATTAAAGGATCAGCCAGCTTGGCCGCCTGCTGTGCAGAATTAATCCACATGGCTGTAATTATACATTCAAAAGACCCCCTTGCTTCCCCCCCAGATAATAGATGCAGCCGCTGTTTTCCTCTTTCACTAATTTACTCGCTGAAAATGTCTCATCATTTCTCAGGCCAGCAGAAGTGCTCCGATTTAAAAATAACAGAGCTATCAGAAAGATCTTCAGCCCATGCCAGCTCTCCTTGAGTTGCGTCACGGCCGAGGCAACGTTCTATCAACTTGTAGCTCCGTAATGAAAGTGCTGGTCTCTGAAGCAGATGGGTATGGTTCAACGTTCGTTACCTGCTCTTTTTCATAGGTTCTGTTTACTTTACCTCTATATGCCTTGGGTACCAAAATATAGCGGTTTGTGCCAAATGTAAGAATGAGAATTGGAACAAGGCAATCAGGTTTGTAAGCTGAAAAGTGGTGAGCGACCAGCAGTGTCTGAACATCACCCTACACTTCCTCGCTGTAGGCCAGGGGTGCCCAACTCCAGTCCTCATGACCCCCCCCAAAAGGTCAGGGTTTTTTTTTCAACTTGTATTTTATTATTTTTCAAAACATAAAAGGAGAGAGAGAGGAGGGGAATACAGAAAAAAAAAGGGTGGGTGGGGAAGGGTAGGGGAATACATCCGCAATGGTCCCCACGAAGGGAGCACACAATCAATTATATATACATACACTTTATAGTATAGGAATACAGCCAATCTAGTTAATAGGCGTCTCTGGATTCACGGTCCAAGTCAAATTTGGGTTTTGCCATACATAAGTCGCCCAGGGATCCCATGTTGTCAGGAAATTATTAAATCTATCGTGAATCAAACTAGTAAGTCTCTCCATAGTCATAACCAAATTCACTTTTCGAATTACAGTTGTGATTGGTGGGGGGTCATTCTGCTTCCAATGTTTTGCGATCATTGATTTTGCGGCCGAGAGAATTTGCATTATTAAATAATCTACTCTCCTTTCAAGGCCTTCTGTAGGTTTTAGTAGATGCACGGTTTCCATATCCCAACTCAGATCTAAACCTGAAACCCCTTTTATTAATCTTCTGATTCTTCCCCAAAAGAGAATAATCTTAGGGCATGACAACCAGATATGTTTAAACGTGCCCAGTTGTCCGCAGTTAAGCCAGCACATTGGGGAAGTTAGTGAAAAAAAAGAGTGGAGGTGTACAGGCGTGTAATACCACCTATGGAGAATTTTCAGGTTCGTTTCTCTAACTGCGGAGCATCTGGAGGCTCTGGCTATTCTATCATAGATTTCCTCCCAGTCCTCGTTATCTATAAATTTACCTAGATCTCTTTCCCATTCTGAAATATTTTTACTTGTTTGGTCGATAAACTGGCGGATTAGAACCTGATAAAATTGAGCTATTGTCCCTTTATGATATTCGCCTAGGGTTAGGGTCTTGTCCAGTTTTCCTTTGGTTGGTTAGATAAAACATAGTGTTTGAGTTAACAGGTCAGGTTTTAAGGATATCCCAGCTTCAGCACAGGTGGCTTAATCAGAGGTTCAGTCGAAGACTGAGTAAGCCACCTGTGCGGAAGCTGGGATATCCTTAAAACCTGACCTGTTGGGGGGTCTCGATGACTGGAGTTGAGCACAACTGTTACACCCTGTCATCCTTTTGTACAGTAATATCTTTATCTTCTTTTTATACTATATTAGTGAAAGCACTGTATGTTTGCCTGCCTGGATGTCCGGTGTCCCTAGGGGAAATCTCATTGGTCCCTTGGCCCGCCCGCCCCCGCACACCTCTCATTGGCCTGAGGCGGAGTGACGGGCCAAAGGACACACAGGGACACACACACACACAGGGAACACAGGGACACACACACACACAGGGAACACAGGGACACACACACACAGGGGGGGGGGAGGGGAGAGTGGAAAATGGGTGAGTTAAAGAGTTGGTTACATGGTGGGGGGGAGAGTGGGTAACATGAAGAGGGAGAAAGCGGGTGACACAGAAGGGGAGATACTAAGTGACATGGAGGAGAGTGGGTGACATGGACAGAATGGCGGGGATCATTTCTGGCTTTCAGGTGCTAGTCATGTAATGTGATCATTCCTGAGTCGATTACATGCCCCCGGCACTGTAAAAAGTAAACGTTGCCAGTATGAGCAAGCAAGCAGCTCCTCTACTGCCAATGAAATCCAAATAGGGGGGTCAACCACATTTGTAGGAATGACTCAGCTTGTCAGAGTAAGGGCTCACAGTGAATTTCACCAGTTTCCCGGCAGGCCAGTCCAGCCCAGGCTCTGTACTACCACAAATTTCGTACAATGTTTCAACTACTGTTAAATGTTGAGAAATCTAAAAACAAAGCAAGAAAGAAGAAAAAGAATATCCGTAGGAGCCTTTAATCTATTTCATGACTGCATATTCTAAGCAGGAGATAGATCAAGGGGTAAAGCCTACTGTGTCTGGAAACCTAACTGCACAGTTTCTAAAGTAAAATGTATAACCATTGCAATAATTCAGTATGAAGTAATGAATTTCAATCCTTTCCGGCACTGAAAGGGCTCAAGTGTATTAAAAGCAGAAGACAATTAAACTTTGGGGCTTTGGATATTATTTAGAGAACTGCATACTTGGTCAGTTCTGCATAACAAAAAAAAATGACCTTAATTAATCAATGTGACTTCAAGGTGAATTTCTGTGCTTACTTAAATCATTAATGGGAGGCTCTGAATCCCAAAAGCATAAAACAATTTGCTGGAGACAGATTTCTAGTGTTTTAAAAAACAGCTCACTGTTTATTAATTAGAAATAGAGTGGTTAATTAGCAAGTAGCATAAATATTTAAGTAGACAGGAGGGCATGGCTTTTCATTTAGCAATAATACCTGACTCAGTGGGCTATTAACTGTCATATAATGGCCTGACACAAAGGGTAATTTTGCTATTAGTAATATAAAAGATATAAATAATGATAAATACAATATTTCTCTACCACCTCTAAATATGTTTTCAAGGTGGGAAAGTAACATTGTATTTACCATTATTTAGTGAGTAGATTATATGATAATTCCTGGTGTGCATATAATTGCATGCCATAATCACTAATGTATGTTATAGTTAACTCTGTGCTCTTTACAGTAGCTTATCGTTACACTATTAGCCCTATGAGAACTCTGTGTTATGGCCTCATGCAGCATGAGGTAAATCTCACGCTGATGGAAGACCCTGTGAACATTCCAAAAACCACCTCTTTGCACCATAACCGTGCCCAATTGTCATAACCCTGCCCCACTGCATCATAACACTGCTAACATGTGTCATAACCCCTCCTTCATGTGCTATAACACTACCCTCTTGTGTCATAAACATACCCCTGGTAGATTCTGGATTACCTGCTCCAGTGGTAAGGAGGTATATCATGCATGTGTGAGGCCCTTTCTCAAGATCCATAGGGGGACCCTTGAAAGTGCTGAACTATTGTCCTTAGTGCATACAGTGTTACTATTAACTTTACATTAAGGCTAGTGCTAACTAAATGGTGGCAATCTTTAGCACAGCTTGTGCTTGTTAAAATGAATGGGAGTTAGGACATGCTTAAGTAATAGTCCCCGAAGAACAAGGAAATTATTGGCCAATAATGCCCTGGCTGGAAGAATTGAAGGCCTGAGGTGAAGCCGGGGGACTTTAACCCAGCCAGGGCATTATTGGCCAGTAATGCCCTGTTCTGAGGGGATTATTACTATTATAGGCTGAATGTAGGCTTTTTTCATAAAATAATAGACACCTTTGTAAAGATATATAACTCAGAACTATGCTGATGCACCTGTGTATTAAAAAGATGTAAAGTAGCAAATGAGAGGGGAGAGAGGGGAGGGGGGGAGGGGAGTGAGGGGAGGGGGGGAAGGAGAAGAGAGAGAGGTGAGGGGGGAGGAGAAGAGAGAGAGGTGAGGGGGGAGAAGAGAGAGAGGAGGTGGGGAGAAGAGAGAGAGAGATGAGGGGTGGGAGAAGAGAGCGGTGAGGGGGTGGGGGAGGAGGAGAGAGGCAAGGGTGGGGGAGTAAAGATAGACGAGGGGGGATTGAGAGAGGTGGAGGAGGGGAGAAGAGAGAGGTGGGGAGCGACATGCAGCCTCTTCTACCACTAGCCCATGGCAAGGACTCTACTCTCACAACCAATGCATGGCTCTTACTCTCACACAAACACACAATGCATCTCTCTTCCATAATCAAGCTGTCTTTGTGGTGTGCTGTTTAGAAGCTGGGGAGGGGTAATGGTGTGGTCCCAGCCAAATAGGGTAACTTTGTTTACAGTGTGCAAACAGATAGTGAAGTATTTCGTGGGTCCTTCCGCAAATTCATGTATATGCGGCTGCTAGAGGTAATAAATTTGTTATCTGTTATATTTAGTTTGTAGTTAAAAGCGACACATGTCCCACCGCAACTTCTCTTCCCATTCTCCCCCTTCAACACCTCCCCATCACGGGCCCTGATGTCGGGTTTCTCCAGTATCACCGTTCTAAGGTACTCCCCCCCCATCTCACACATTCCACTTTCCACTTTCCCCCCTCTATACACCATCCCCCTACCCTCCCGTTCTCCGGGGGTGGGGGGTCCTATCACACCCAAACTCCCCATCCCGTCACCTTATCTATTCTCTTTCCTCAACCTCTCTCCACCTATCTCTCTCTTTCTCTCTTTCTTTTCTTTCCCCCCACCATCTCCAACGATTTATTTCTCTTCCCTGTCCAATTACCGTGTGTGGGGTTATTCTCTCTCCCCTCCTCACTTCGTGCTTGGGGCTCGTCACCTCTCACCTCTCTCTCTCCTCCTGTCTGCACCGTTCGTACGCTGTAGGGTAGCTCTCTTGGTCTACCCCTCTGTCCCTCACCTCTCTCTGCCTCGCCCATCAACGCTGCGCATTCTCCCGGGGGGGGGGCCCCTGGGCCCGCCCCTTCCGCGCGCTCTCACTCATTCTCTCTTACTCGGCTCCTCACCACTCTCTCTCTCCCTCTCCTCCCCTCTACTTCACTTCCCTCACTCACCATTACACCTTCTCTTTTATCCCTCTCATCCTCCTTCAACCTCACTCTCCTATATTCATCCTCACCTATACCCCCCCCCTGTATATAATTGTAATTTATTTTATTATGGCTTCTCCCCGTCACTCCCCCCCGTCCCCCTTTTCTCATCCCCCCCCCTCCTCTCGCTTCTGCTACATGTAATTTTTTATATCTGTTTTATTTTTAAAGTTTGTAGTTAAAACAATCCTACTGTACCCCCCCAACGTCATCTTCCTCATTCTCTCCTCTCCCTACACTCCACCTCTTCTCTACTACTCCCTCTCCCCCTCCGACCCTTCTTCCTTCTCCCCTACTTTCTCTCCCTTTATCGTCTCTCCCCTCACCACTCTCTCCTCCTCTCCTCCTCTCTTACTTCCTCTTCGGTCTCTCCCTCTACTCGCTCCTTCCCCTCTCTCTCCCTCCTCACCTCATATCTCCTGTCCCCCTCCCTCCTCTCCCTGCCTCTCTCTCCTCTCCCCCTCAGCACTCTCCTTCTCTCCCCTTCCCCCTCCTCTCTTCTAGCGTCTCCCCCCCCGCCTCCCCTCTCGCCCCTCCCTCACCTCGGTCCACCTCACCTTCCTTCTTGCTTAATTGTAATTTGTAATCTGTTTTATTTTATTTAGTTTTCTAAGATTAAAATCACTGTCCCTCACCTATCTCTCCATTCTTTCATTCCCATTCACCCACCTCACTTCCTTCTACCCCCCTCCCCTCGTTTTCTCACTTCGTATTCTCCCCCCTTCCACCACCTCCCCCTTACACCTCCATCTCTCTTCTCCCACTCTTCCTCCCTATCACCTCTCACTATATATCTTCTCCCCTATCTAAACCGTCGTCTTCACATCTCCGACCTTCACCCGGGATCTCTCTCAAACCCCTCCTACCTCTCATACTCCACCCGTCCCTATGACCCCTCCCTCTACTCTCACTCCCCTAAGCACCTCTCTCTCACATCCCCCTCACCTCCTCTTCTCTTACCTGTACCTTAATCTGCTCGTTGAAATGTCTTCCACTCACTCGCTCACCCCCTCACCCAACCATCTTTTCTCATCTCACACCCCTTCACACTACCCCCTTTTCGGCTCTCCCCCTCAACTCACTCCCTCCCACACCAACTCAACTCCCCCCCCACGCGTCCGCCTCCCAAGAGAGCCTGCATGTGCTGTGAGAGAGAGCCTGCATGTGCTGTGAGAGGAGAGGAACAGATGCCGCGCTCCCCCTGCATCTCTGAAAGGTGAGTTGACAAGTTGCCAAAAATTCCGGCCATTACTGAATGAATAATGCCCGGAATTCTAACCAATCGGAGAGCAGGGATTTACTTCTTTAGCCTATAATAAAGCTTAATACCCTTTAGTGAATATGTGCCTAAGTAGCTGAACAGAGCTATGCGAGCTCATTAGAAGAGTATGTGGCTGCAGTGCATGCAATGTGTGCTACAGTATGTGGGTATGGAGTAAGGCAGGTTTTGGGGAACTGCCTGAGACGTGAATGTGCTCATACATGTTCTTTATCGTTGCTGTACCATGGAAGGTGTAACACTTTTTTTTTTTACTCTCCAAAACGTGTTTGTGTACCTGGACAGAATACAGAATTCCTTTAGACTCCCTAAATGCAGAGATTCTACTTTCTCAGCCCCTGTTTTTCTTGGTTTACAGTCAACAACAATTATATAGCTTTGTTGATCCTCATGTTGTCTACTTTGAAGTGTTTAATATTTGCTAACACGAAGTAAAGAACTATGCCCAGACAGAACTTTTAGGCCTAGATTCACTAACTTCTGTTAAATCAGGGCAAATAATGTGACTAGCTAAAACAGGACCTAGCATTATTTTCTCCCGAGTTAACATTTTATTCACTAAAATATGAGCAAAAACAACTGCCGTTATTGATCTTATTAGAATAGAATTACCATCACTGAACTATAGAGCTTTTGCTGTAGAGGAGGAAGTGAGAGAGAAAAAGCCATATTTTTGTGTCTGCATGGGAGTAATGGCACAGCTAGGTATGACTTGAATACAGTACAGTAGCATTATTTTGTTGGCATTAACCTTAACGGAGCTTGGTAAATATCATTTAGGCTGTAATCAGCTCGTTTACATATCATTTAGAATAATGGCCTTTAGAAATAATGCCATGCTTTTTACAGGAGTAAATCCTGGTTAACGTCATGTTATTTGCTTTAGTGAATACTGCATTATGATTAACATGCGTTAACTTAGGTTAACATTTCCCTCAATAGGTTAATGGAGCTTAGTGAATCTATGCCATAGGACACCAGTTTTTCCTGCTTACAGGCACTACAACATATGCAAAAACTTACTACAATGTCAAAGAAATGTATATAAACTGTGTTCATGGCAGTCCAGTTGTTCAATGAAATTAATTTTGCAGACTGGACTACTGTACATAGAATTGAGGAAAAAATATATAAGGGTACTTTTCTCTATTTCTGTGGCCCTATAATCTACTACTTTATGCTTCATATTCTGAAGACCCTATTAAAACCATGCAGAGTATTAATGATTTACTATCATTAGTGTATGTATCAAATACAGTATAACATACTTGTTTATGTAGTTTTATACATTTGGTTCTAGCAGATATATTTGTTAAAACAAAAAAGAAGGAAGAACAATTATGGAAAGAGAGAGTCTACACCCCAAATTTTATGCAGTAGCCACAGAAAATCAGAACTGAGGCCAGGATTTACAAAGCGCTATTGCGAAGGTATTGCTGGCTGATCTGGCATTAACTGCCATTAACTTGTATGGCAATTACTATAATACCAAGTCGGGGTGCAGTACTCTGCTTTGGCACTAAGTGAATCTCCCCCAAAGTCGCTTAACATGTTAACATATAAAGATAGGTCCCAAAATACTCAAATTAACAGCAAACAGGCAGATTTGTTCAGGACATAACCCCTTGAGTGTTTTCATTTAGGAATGTTCCTGGTTTATACCTGTATAATACATGGTCAATAAAATGGTATACTACTATAAAGGAAATATGACATGCTTTTGGCTTATGTAGTTGAACAATTATGATGGAGAGAAGGTATACAAAACGAAATCTGTTTAAATCTGTATTAATAAACATATTTAAATAGTGTTTTGTTTTTTTCGTTCCTTCTTCTTTCCTATTCTTTGTTAATAGGTAACTGTGTCAAAGCAAAATGTATTTTACAATTAGAAACTATTGCAAACTGTAATACACCTGTTATGTTTATAGCTTCCTGATATGTAGTGACATTATTTCAGTAAGTCTGTAACAGGATGCCCACTTGCTTATGTATCCTCTTAGTACAAATAATTTTTACATAAAAGATAAATATTTTTACTAAGCAGTGCTACTCCATAAAAGATAATCCTGCTTGGTTTAGTAAATATGTCCCTTTGTAGATACTGTAGGAAAACAGGCAGTCGAGGCGGGCAGGGTGTTCTTATGTGACGTCAAATTCTATGTTTCTATGTCTGTAGTCAAAGGAATGGGCCATAAGGTGTTCTCCGGTGCCAGAAAGTGTCTTATACAGGAGCACTTCTTAGTAAATATACTGTAGCTCTTTGTGACCCATTCACTTGAATGGGACCATAGGGTGTTTTATGGACTAGCACTTTTTTGTAAATATGGACCAACTCTCTGCAGGGCTCGCTCCAATCCTGAACAGTTTTGAATGGCCAATGCATATTATACTTTTGTGCAAATTAAGTGACTTCACATTTCTTCAAATGCATTGATTATTCCTAAAGCCTGAGGTAGATGATGGTACCTAATGAGAGATTTGAGAATCACTGTTGCTTTTATTATACATGCATCATACTGTAGCATCAAGTTTCTGTGTTTGCCTTATAAGAACTGTTAGATGACAAAGTTATTTCTAAGGGTCTTATTCTATAAAAGTGTAATAGTGCCTACTTGGTGCTACCGCACAGAAAGCAACATTGACTTCAATTGACTAGAATAAGGCATTAAGAATGCATCTTTGCCAATTTATTCAATTCAGGATTATATGTAGTAGTAGCAACATATACTGTACTACTTATTAACAGAATACGAGACAAATCCTTTGTTCTTCAGTAATCACAATGGTTTCTTTTCACAGCGAATGAGACAATGTGTGTACATTTTTATAAGTGAAGCTTTTGAAACACACCTGTATGTTTGCATGTCTATGGTGTATGTGCACATTTTATTTTATGTGTCTGTGCAAATATGACGATTTTATGCTATTGTTACTAATTTGTTTCCCATCTCCAATTGGCTTTTACTTTTTCCAGCTTTGAACAGTAGTTCAGCCCCCTACGCCTCCCTGATTGGCTCTGTGTCCTCCCTCTATAGCCAAACTACCACCCAGTCCTTATACGATAATAACTCTCTCCCACGATTCGCCCGAAAAGGTCTAAACATCTTTGTCTCTATTATTTTCTCTGTTCAAGTGCTATTATACACTTCACATCAGTCAACCTTCATTTTTTTTTAAAGTCTGGTGTCTTATGGTGTCTTTCCACTCCCATATATTTTCACAGGGGTGCTTGATCTGGATCAGGACATGATTTTTATTTTTTAATAATGACACCCATTTACTTTACAAAACAATGAAAAGATCATTGCAATTTAGAAATGAATGTAAGCAACTAACACTTGCAAATGACGATGAAGTCACTGGGAGTTTCAATGCGATAGTGCCCTGAAGGACACTATTGCAGTTTAATGAATAACCTCGTGCCTCTAAATTTCAAGATTTAAGCTTAAGTGGTGGTATAGTCACACAGTCTTAATGAGCCATGTAATGACAGATGTATCATGTTAAGGCTGATTCCAAACATTCATGGTTACCTCTTGATGAAATCTACAGTATGTACCATGAATTCCATTTTAAGCCCCCCTAATCCATCAATGTTTTCCTCTGCAATCTGTAACAAATTCTCCGGGGAATACTAATTCAGATTCACTAGCCAGCTGTGCTTCCAGTACAAGCGATTATTGGGTCACAGGGTTCAAATGCACATTATCTCAATAAGATATGGGGTGAAGGAGTGAGTTGAAACCATTTCAACACTAGAGAGGATGGGAATGCATTGCAGAAGAATATGCTCCAAACCCCCATTACCAAAGGGATGGCTTTGTTACTGGAATACTGGGATATTGTTGTAGACAGACTAAATATGAATGTGCATATCTGCAGCTGGCAGGCTGATATGGTTACCCCCTCTTCATGTCTCATAATATCCTTTTGTTTACAGCTCACAACTTTCCTCATAAGACAAAGATGTTTACACCTTAAGTAGATTGTAGGCATTTTTTTAGGGGTTGGGTAACAGGACTGGTTCAACAGATCATTGGCTAATTTTTTTTCTGTTGGCCACAACCACCTATCTCTACAATCTGCAAGGAGTGAAAACATTTTTGAAGCTTTAAATGTCCAGTGTTCAGATCTTGTTTCCAGCAGCTGTTGTCTTTGAACAATGGTCCACCTGACATTTTCTCGCCTTTCGTACATGTCAGTGTCAGGCACTTAAAACCCTCTTAGGGTTAATGAAGTCACCAGAGTCCAGTTTTCACTGTTAAAAAGAATGGCATGAGGGTAATCAAAGCTGCCAGCCCACGAAACATTGTTATAAGTCATGATAACCCCTTTCCTGCCAGAGCGGCCTCGCACAAATGGCAAAGCAAACCTTGCAGGCCCTTCTGAAAGTGAAGAGTTATAGCTCCCCATTGAATTTGCTCATGACATAATCACAATTTTTTTTTTTTTTTGTTTCTTTTTTTTTTTTTATATACCACCATTTCCTTTTGCAGGTTCAGGTGTCTCCGGTTACCCTGGTAACCTTCATTCTTCAAGTTAGTTTTCCTTAATTATGCATTAGTCGTTTTAAGTTGCCTTTCAAGCGTATTTTACCTTCTCTTTTCGGTACCTTTCAGTTTATATCTCTTTAGCTCACTTCACACCATCTAATCCAACACAGTTTCCATTTCATACAGTGCAGGACAGCGGGTTTGAAATGCTACACATCACCATTACTCAAAGCAGAAGTCTACCGCAGGTCTAACCGTATCACATTCCTTTACCTGGCCTTTAACCTCACGGACTCATTGCACAATAACATATTTTCTTCACACTAGGCGTGTTAGCTTTTGGGAATATGTTTGATGGCTATTCATGCTTCAAAGCTCATCTCTCCAAAGCATGTCCTGCTTTGAGTAACCAAACTATCTGCCTGCTTCTCGCACATACCGTTCAGCATCTTAACAACCTACACATTAACTGTCATGTACACTAGTTGTTTTTCTTTTTTGTTTTATTTACTATATTTTGCACATTTGGGTGCGCAGTTTGTTTTTTCAACAAGTCATTTCTTCCCTTTTTTCTTCCCTTTTCAGGTATGGCCAGCCATCCTCCCATTTCTATACTGGAGCTTGCAGATCACATTGAAAGATTGAAAGCTAATGACAACTTAAAGTTTTCTCAAGAATATGAGGTAAATTTTGAGTTCATTGCAATGATAGCTGTACCAGAACAGTGCTTTCACAAGCCTGAATACTCTAGTGCTATATAAACTGGATCAATGTCTGTTGATGCATACATATCGCTGAGAGGTAATGTATAGAGGTGCAAATATCTTCAAAATTAGTCTGCATATTTTTTTCTTCTTCAATTTTGTGTGTTTTTGAACTTTTGATTGCTCAGAGTTTTAGCAATTTTACCAATTTCACCAGATTTCTGATGAAATGTAGACAGCATTTTGCATATTTTGCTAGATTGTAGAGATAATGGCAGTATATAAAGTGTTACGTTATGGGGAATTGTTTTTTCAAAGCTTGATGATTTTCGCTATATATTTAGCATTAAAAAAGGCAAATTGCGCCTGGTTCACAAACCCTACAAATGTTCATTATCAGCCCTATTCTGAAATGTGTTTTTAAGTTTTTAGAAAGATTTGCTTATGTTTCATAAAATATTTAGAAATTACATAATTACTGTTTCATAAGAGTTTACACAATGGTATTTATAATATTTATTTTAATATATTAGAAAAGTCAGGTATAAACTCAACTTTTGTGCGTTCAAATTTACGGTAAATAACTAAGCTTGTGATGCAGTTTTGTGTGAGGGCAATATCACACTGTTCTACCATAGGATAATGTAATAAAATTCATTACAAAACCCTATGGCAGAAAATGATTTAATCTCTTTGATAACTGAAGCTACCAATGTATTGCTAAACAGGAAAAAAAGTGGAAGATTGGTGATGCATTCTGAAACAATAGCAGGACGTGACCAGAGATACTGCAAAGATTTTAATGAAAAATAATCATGCTACAAGCAGATAAAATCCTCTGATGCATTTCGTACACATAAAGTACCTAGTGTAAACGTGGCAGAGGATTTTACCTGCTTGTAGCATGATTATTTTTCATTAAAAACTTTGCAATATCTCTGGTCACGTCCTGCTACTGTTTTGGAATACTTCTCCAATCTTTCACTTTATTTCTGTTGATGATCTTCTGGCTGGAGCACCAACACCAGGCAGGATTTCTTCATTGCGAGACCACGCCAGGTTCCAGTACCGTGAGTCTTAGCAGTTTTCACTGATTTATTGAGACTAGAGTCATTTCAGAGTCAGTATTGTATTTGGTGTTCTATGTGGGAGTCAAAAAGGATTGACCACAACTCATTTTTTGAATAGACTTTATTCCCCGTGGATTCTAGGGTTTATATACAGACTCCTATAATCATTTTATTATTTATTTATAAAATGTTTTACCAGGAAGTAATACATTGAGAGTTACCTCTCGTTTTCAAGTATGTCCTGGGCATAGATTTATGATGACAAATACATGGTTACAAATATATGGTTACATTAAGTGAGCAAAGTTATACATTATATATAAAGACATTGCATGCACAGTAAGAGATAAATGTATGTTATAAGCGTATGTAACAGTTACAGACCAGATTAAAATCTGACACAGTTTTAGTTTTGAAAGAAATTAGACTGGTGGCGGCTGTGAGCGTCTCCAGTAGATTGTTCCAGTTTTGGGGTGCACGGTAAGAGAAGGAGGAGCGGCCGGATACTTTTCTGAACCTTGGGACCGTAAACATTCTCTTGGAGTCAGATCTCAGGTGATAAGTGCTGCATGTGGTAGGGGTGAGGAGCTATTCAGATAGCACACGTACACTGGCGACACACTTTATTCGAGCTCGGCTAGTCCCACAAATTCGGGTATACCCGAGTGTATTGAGGTTTGTGATTGTTTTCTGCCCGAGTGCATTGAGGTATTTTCCAGGCAGGGATTGAAGCATTTTATTCCCGCTGGCTGCAATACTGCACAGTATATATATATATACTGCATTACAATTCATGAATTTATGCCATCTGGTAGACAGGCGAAGCATTGCAGCCTATTAAATCCTAATCATTATCATTTAACAGATCAGCCGCCCGTCAGCCAGGCATGAACCCAGGCTGGGAAGGCAAACGCAACGGGGCTTGTCAGAGGTGAGGAGCGGCGCATTCCAGGTATCTGCCAGGTACATACTGGGTATTTGCTCGAATAAAGTGTGTCGGTGCAGTAGCTTGCTCAGAAAGTATTTAAAGGCAAGACAGGAAAGATGAACTTTGCGCCTAGACTCAAGCGATGACCAATCTAGTTCATTGAGCATTTCTCAGTGATGTGTCTTGTAGTTGCATTGGACGACAAAATGGCATATTGAATTATAGAGGGTATCAAGTTTGCGAAGGTGGGTTTGGGGTGCTGTGCCATATACTATGTCCCCATAGTCTATAATTGGCATTAGCATCTGTTTTCCGATACACTTTCTGACCAGCTTACTGAGGGAGGATTTATTACTTTCAAGTAATAGTTTGGCAGGTACTGTAGGAATTAAACCAGTTTAAAGCATGCTTCCCTATTCCAGAGCACTGGAGTATATTTAGCAAGATAACATGATCAACAGTATCAAAAGCCTTTGCAAAATATAGGAATATTGCACCAGTAACTGGATCTCACAATGGATCTCATCGCAAACCTTTAGAAGGGTAATTACCATGGAGGGTTTGGGGTGAAAGCCAGACTGGAATTGGGTAGGGAAATTTGTCTTGGTACAGTATAGCAATCGCTTAATTGGGAGTGAACACATTTTTTCATGACTTTGGATAGTATTGTGAGAAGAGAGATTGGCCTGTAGTTTGAGACAATGTTTTTGTCCCCACTTTTGAAGATTGGGACAACTCTGGCAGTTTTCCAGGTCTTAGGGATATGGCCTGCAGACAGAATAGAGTTGACTAGGGAAGCAATCGGTTTGGCAATGGCTGGGGCACCAAGTCTTAGGAACTTAGATTGCATTAAGTCAGGTCCACATTGGCTGCTTAGTTTTAATTTGAGGAGCACTTGTGTAATCTCCTCTTCAGATACTGGGACACATTGAATATTGTGGGCAGTGTTGGGAGAGGCTTGGGCTATAGGGGTACTCGCAGAATGAGATTCATGTTTGTGAGTCGGGTTGCGTTTCTCTAATAAGTTAGTAGCACACCCAAAATATTCATTGACCTGTGCCTGCAAAATGTCTCTGTGGCGCTACGTAAAACTAAAAGCGCTATACAAGAACAAACTATTATTATTAATTGCCGGACAGAAATAGTGAATGATTTTTAGTATTATTATTATTATTGTGCTTTTGGGTGTGTTGTTTGCCTTGTACACATATTCCGCACCTGTAGTTATTAAGATCTTTGGTAGTGCCAGTTACTTTGTAGCTTTTCCACGAGGCATCCCTAAAATGGTAGAGCGTTATAAAGTCAGTTGGGACCCACTGGCCCCCATACTCTTATTCTGCATAGGGGTGCATGGGTATCACAGAGTTGTAAGAACTCGGATTGAGTGCAGAATCAGGGTCTGAAATTAAGTTGATTCTGTACCAAGGGCAGCTGGTAAGGTCAGCCAGCAACTGTTGTGGGTTAAAGTTTCAAAATGTTCTAGTGAGGAGAACTTTAGAGCTTGATTGTAGTGGTTTGATTTTCCTTACAGTACACTATTTCATGGTCACAGAAAATGTCAGGAAGGATGCCAGACAATTGGATTCTGCTGGGTTTAGAGGAGAGTATCCAGTCTAGCAAGCAATGGTTGTGAGATTTCAGGTTTGTCCGTGTGATTGGGAAATTAGTTGTTAGGTTTAGTGACTTAAGTTGTATCTGGATTTTGTTGTTTATAGGGTTGAGCCAATTGTAATTTAAATCCCCAAGAACTATCAGCTCACCAGCCCTCAGCTAGGCTAGGACTCCCTGGCACCTCAATGCCTAGTGCTTTGCTATTGCAAGCAAAACACCTGGGAACCCCTACCGGCGCTTCACTGGACCAGTCCCAAGATTACCAGTAAGGCTGCGTCCATAGAAGGACAGGCCGCACTGAGCCGTGCGGACGCTCCGCGCTGAGCCCCTGCATCCTCAATGAGGATGCCTTGAGAGGGGGCTCACGCGAGCGTCCGCAGGCGTGCGTAGGCTTTGGAGTTTTCAGCCGAGCGCCAAGCTGTTTTTGCAGCGCGCTGTCGGCTGAAAACATCCAATCAGCCTTAAGCAGCGTCAACGTCACGGCGCCGTGACGTCGGCGCCGTGACATTGACGTCAGTGCGTCGCGGGCGATTGGCCCAGCGACGTCACTGCCCCGCCTCCAACCACCTCCCCCCGGCTTCCTTCGCGCACGCTGGCTCGCCAGCAAGTCCATGGAATCGCGCTGACTTAAGCAGGCGAGCCTCAGCGTTAGCGCGCATCCGCTCTCCTCACCCCTCTATGGCCCGGGCCTAAGTCTGAAGACTGAGAGAGAGCTCTGATTGCGGCAGCCCCTTTCATAGACTTCTGTGTCCTATGTCTAACATGAACAGGGACTGCCCACCACTCAAAATGTGGGAACTTTTCCCAGCCATCAGAGCAGGGATCATCTGGCTGCTGATGTCAGAGGAAAGGGCGTGCCAAATCGCATTTCCCCCCAGCCCACTCATGACCGCTTATGGGCCTGTTCCTCTGCCCCTCCCTGCTAAACCAAATGGCCCGACACCTCTGGACATCCTGATTCTCCTTTGAACTCAGATGTCTATGCAGATATCCTGGCACCTATGTAAATGCTCAGACTGGCGGCATAGACATTTATGCATACAGTATAACACACTATAATCCATACTTCAATAAAGTATAAACCTTGGGGAATGTTATACTGTATATGTGTGGGAAATAAGTCTGGGATACCTGGGCTCGAAATCAGGAGTCTGGGGGACACTGTGCAGCCCCTATGTAATTCACCCCGCGTACCCACAAATCATGCCTGTTCACCAAGAAGAATTAAAGGACTACCGGTAACTACGACCCCCGCACTCCTGTAAACAAAAGGAATACATTTCAATCCAAATATCCCACCTAAAACTTACACTCCCAACATCTCATGTCTCTAGGACATAGGGAACCCCAAAAGCCCTGAAACAGGTCAAGTTTTTGCTTTACTTTACATGGGACTTCCATATCCCACCCCGTCCTTATGTACAGACAGGTACCCACAAAGCCTACTCTGTTTGGGACCCCCTTTTCTAAGTATACTAGAACACAATTCACCATGTCTCACTTTCCTTCCCAGGCTATGCTGAAGCAGGGTACCCTAGTGGTTAGTCACGGTTACGTTTTTAAGGGAAGTTATTGATGGGGCCAATGTGCACACATGTATCCACAAATCATGCCTGATTGTTGGATACATTTACCAGGGAACCGGTAACTTTGGTCCCTGACCATCTGTGCACATTCTGACAACAGTTTCCCTGTCCCCTTAAAAACCCCCTTAAAACTCATGCACCCAAAATCCCTGGTTAAATGCACGAACGGAAAGGGAAATTCACAACAAATACTGGTAATACATTCTGGGGCAGTGGAGTGCTGCCCAAATACACATGGGGCTAACTATGTGTTCCTCAACATCCACCCTTCACCTCCGGCTCCCAAAGTCCCTATCCTGCAGCTATCTTCTATGGGGAATCATAACCACACATGGTATCCATAGCCCATAACTCTGCAGGGGACCGTATATGGGAACATGGTCACATGGAAACACAGTGTATTATCATACTGGGCCCAAGAGCTAACCCTCTTGACCCATTATGGGTCCTAGGCGCAGCCAGCCGGGCTTAGACCTTTATTTGGAAGGCCAGCAACCCCCACAGTAACGTTCCATGTAAAAAAAATAAATCATTTTCTTAGGTGAGAAGCAGGAGGTTTCCAGGGCTAAACCCTGTTAATTTCAGCTCCAAGGACCCCTGCGTCCTGAGATACTTACCTCTAAAGGTGCTGTCGGTATCTCGACGGATGATGTTGCGCGTTACTGTTATTTACCATGGAGGGGACAGTACCTTGGGCACTTGTGGAGGTATGTATCTAAGGAAGCATGGGTATGTATCTAAGGAAGCATGGGAGGTATGTATCTAAGAAATTAGAGGTTCAGCTGCGGAGGGGAAAAAACTAATTGGCAGAACTGCTCCTGCAGACCCTTAGCAGACCTTAATGGTTAGCTAGTCATGGGTTTCCCCAGACAAGAAGACCATTATTTCTACTATGATAGAATAACTTTCAAATTCTAATTGAAACTGTGCCAAACTCATCTTCTATTGGACATGTATATGGAAGAAATAATAAATCAAAAATATTAAAATATACTAACAGTACTGTACTATTAGAAGGTTGCATGTCTATGGTAAATATTTGCTAAAAAGGGATTCATCCACTTTTTTAAAGAAATTGGTGCAGGGTTTGAATGTTTTCGCATTTCAAAAAAGTTGTTGAAATTTCATTTCTGTGCATGCAGAGAGGACTTCATTACTCTGCAAAGATGAGCTGATATTACTCTGTTTGCCTTTAGTTTGGTGCACATTAGTATGATATATGGGGATTAGGCAATATCATTTTTTATGTCAATTCTTATGAAATAGATGCCCCTTAAGTGTTATTATCATTTTCAAAATACCTTCCTCTGCCACTTTATTACAGTGTTGATGAGCAAAATGTATTACTACGATTACCATTAAGTTTAATTAATTCATTACATTCCTCCTGATTTTCTAATTACATTAGTGTCCCTAATGTGATATAAACGTACTAGTATCGTTTTGTCATTTGTCTTACTATTCACAAGTATGATCCAAGCGGCAAAATGAAATGGATGCTTTCTAACATGTTAGCAGCTTTTAATTTTATTAAGAGCAGTTTTAATTTGCCCTATTACAAGCCTGCTTTTCAGGGGATAGATGAAAGGATAATCTTACAATACAGTATACACTAGACATCATTAAATTTATATATTATATCTATATATATATATATATCATATATATATATATAGCTATATATATATAGATATTTGGATTTCATTATTTTAAAAGCAGCAGTTCCTCTTATCCAGTTACTTCCTGGTATTTAAATCCCCAGCATCACGCGGCCCGGTAGGAAGTCGCAGCGGATGACATTGCGGCGTAACGCAAGTAATTTCAAATTCATTTTGTTTCCCCTGGAGGGGGTGCTACTGGCAGTACCTTCTCCGGTAAGCGTCTCGGGAACCGAGAAATCAACGTTGTTCAGCACGAGACTCCTGCTTCCTATCTATGTTTAAAAAAAAAAAAAAGGGGGACCAAAAAAATGGGTTCGGAGGATTGCTCTTTGAATAAATGTTGTACCACTTGGTGGATATGTATATTAATAAACAAAAATAGATGAAGGGGCACAAAATTAGAGCAATTTATTGATAAGCTACCCGAGAAATGTAAAACACATTTTTATGTCCATCTATTGCTAAGAAGCAGCATATACTTTAGATGGTTGATTTAATTTAAATGTATTAGGAGCTGTTTAAAACTGTCCTCCGCAGGATCGTATGGTATGTTAGGGTTGTGTCTGAAATTAGTTTGCATTTTGAAGTATGCTTCACAGTTTTTGTTTTTTTTACAGCGGAATATGACATCACAGTGAAATAAATCGGCTATATTGTACATGATTCTTAAATATACAGGCAGGAATCATGAGTCAAAAGGATTGTTTCAATCCGCACATGTTACTACTCTTGTACTCTTGAGTACTCTTGTACTCAGTTAATATAAGCCTCTCACGGTGGACCAGAACTTATCAACACTTTTTATATTTTTGGGATTCTTGATTGAACACGACAAGGAGGCAAAATAAATTGTCATTTATTTCCTTGATAGACAAACACACGACAGCTTCAGAATACACTCAATACAACACTTACTGGGATGGGGAAACGAAATAAATTGTCCTTTGCAAGAAAGCTCAAGAAATGCAGTGTCTGTTTAAAGTCCGTTTGGCTAGATCGCAAGTTGCTGATCCAATATCTCAACCAAATTAAGGAATTTCGTAGAAGTTCGGGAGTCACCAGGGCTAACGAATTTCCGGAGTTTGGGGTAAATCCTTGGTTGCAATTTTATTAACCCCTTGCGTCCTGGAACCGCTACCGCTGTACGCGAACAGAATCTTGTGCAAAGCTTGGTTACGTCATGAATCATGACGTAAAACTGGTTAAACATTTTTATAAATAAAATAAATAAATAAACTACTCTTGTACAGAAACTCCTGGGTCAAGTAGATAATGCTAATCGTCATCTGTTACTGTGCCCGTATATTTGAAGTTCTACAAATTCGGTTCCTATTCTTTCACTAGGCACATACCTGTATTTCCCCCCCCCCCAATAAGTCTCTGTGTATTCTTTCACCTGCTGAAAATGCAAATTCTCCTTACTCTGCATGTAAATTTACACCAAATCAGATAATGTTGCAGAGTTGGAGTAGCTGTACCGGTATTTAAAGAAGTGTTGGTCCAGAACAGGTGTTTATACAGTAGATTGTATTTGACAGTTCTTTATAGAAGCAAATGTATTTTATGTGCATTCACAATCTTACAAGTAACGTTGGGCAGGTTCTCGGGTTTGAAATCGAAACTTTGCGAACTTTGAAGTACATTAGGATGTCCGAGTTGAATTTCACAATTAATTTTCTAATCCCAGCAAAATTTGAGCCAAATACCAGATAAAGTCTCATCCACGTATTTATTATTATTATTCATTTGCATCTTTCAGTTAATGACATTAGTTTATTTATTTTTAAATACAGTACTGTTTATTTATTGACAGTTTTCAAGATTTTACAGCAAGGGGAGGGGGGAGGAAGGTACAAAAAGAAAAAAAAAGGAGAGGTAGATGGGGCTGTTTTATTATACAGACTTCACACAAATGGCACAAAGCACATACAGAGTTCAAGCATGGTCGCCATTACAATTTTGAGATAATATTCAGTTATAATGTGGAGGTTATTATCTAATAATGATGATGTGATCATGTCTAGGGTTTAAAACAAGGGCTCAGCTTTAAGCAGTAACTGCATATTTAGAACATTGCCATGGGGTCCAGATGTCACCGAAACTTGTACTGGAGTCTTGTAAGAGGCTGGTCAGCCTTTCCATAGTTAGTATCCCAATCATTTTTGAATAGGGAATTCATGGAAGGGAGGTTCCAATAGTTTCCAGCATCAGGCAATGGAACATCTGGTAGCAGTCAGTATGTGAAGAATTAGTTTGGCTGAGTTCTTAGAGATACCGGATACAGGGCGATTAAGTAAAGCGACGGTGGAGTTCCACGGCACTTCTGCATTCAAAACCTCTTTAATTATATTACAAAACAACTTGGCAAGTTTTATTAATGACCGGGCACAGCCACCCTAAATATATATATGAATCATGGTACCGGGTACCCCCACCCGCCAGCAGAAGCTAGAAACCTGGGGGAACATTTTATGCAGTCTAGTTGGAACGAAGTACCAATGAAACAGGATTTTATACCCATTCTCCTGAATGTAAGTGCAAAGTCAAAGTTTTGACGTTTAAAGGAGAATAATGTTCCAAGTATCCATTGAGAGTGAATTATCTAGTTCCTCTTCCATTTCATCATACTGTATAGGGAAGTTTAACCTTCGTATCCGTGTTTGTGAGCATAAAGTATAGAGAAAACTCTATTCCCTTTTTATAAGAGAATGTCTGGCATAGGAGCTCAAAAGTAAATTTCCTGAGTTTATTGTCCGGGGGATTTGGAGACATGACAAAATGTGGCAATTGGAGATATCTAAAACATTCAGTGTTGTCTACAGTATTTAAGATGCCTCCTGAATATCCGCAAAGGGCCTATAAGAGTCTGATCTAAACAGGTGATGAAGGTCGCCAATATTATGATCTTTCCAGGTGTTAAAGTTTCTCCCCCCACAGCCCATCTGAAAATTAGGATTATTAAATTGAGGAATTAGGGGGGAAAGTGAACTGGAAAAATTTGCCTTGGTCACCCATTTATCCCAGATGGAAAGGGAGTTGGATATTGTGGTCAGAGATATAGCTTCTTTAAAGCAAGTCAGTTTAGGAAGCCAAAGGAGATCAGAAGCACATGTAGAATAGGAATCAAAAGAGGCTGCAGCAAACCCACAGAGGATGCTCGAGGAGTCTTGGCCCAAGCACAGGTCTCACAGGAGAGGACATAGTCTTTAACATCTTGTGATAATTTAGGCCTCCAAAAAGAGTGCAACAACAGTTCCTGTGTCTTGAGGACACCTGGGTGGCCAGCGGGTCAGGCGTCATGCATTAATTGGAGAACTTCTAATCTTACCTCCTTAGGGATGAACAGACGGTCCTTACGGTTCCATAGACCATCACATAGAAATAATTCTGGTGGAGGTTTCTTAAGACAAGTGTCATTTGAGTAGGCTCCCTTTATTCTTGCGAGGAGATTGGCGGAAAAACGCAACGCCCAGAAAAATTTTCTTTGCTAGAATAGTTTCTTCCTGCTCTTTAACTGAACAAGGATTAGTCAATAATCGGGACGAGGCGTCAGCCTTCCCATTTTTGGAGCTTGGGTGGTATGAGATGTGCAACTGAAATCTTGTGAAGAAAAGAGCCCACCTGGCTTGTGGAGCAGACAGTCTCTTTGCAGATTGCATTCATTCTAAGTTCCTATGATCCGTAAAGACGGCAACCGGGCGATTGACTCCCTCAAGTAAATGTCACCACTCTGAGAATGCAGCTTTTATAGCCAAAAGTTCCTTGTTTCCGATGTCATAATTTCTTTCAGCTGGTGACATTTGCTACGAATAGAAAGCGCATGGATGAAGGAGCATTTTGGGTCCAATTCTTTGTGCAAGAATGGCACCGACAGCGGAGTAAGATGTGTCCACTTCTATGACAAATGGTAGTTCTGGATTTGGATGAATGAGGATAGGAGCAGATGTGAAAAGTGATTTCAACCGTTCAAATTTCGCATCCGCTTCAGGAGACCATTTGAAGGGGAATTCTTTCCGTGTGTCGGGTGATTGGGGCAATAATGCTAGAGACGTTTTTAATAAAACGTCTATAGAAGTTAGCAAAGCCCAAAAATCTTTGAATGTCCTTCTCATTTCGAGGAATTGGCCATTCCACAACGGCTTGAATCTTGCCTTGGTCTATACTCAAACCCTTAGGGGAGATGACATAACCGAGAAATTGCATGCTGGTTTTTTCAAAATCACATTTCTCTAATTTAATGTACAATTTGTCTTTTCAAAGATGCTCTTTGACAATCCGGACATGTTTCTGATGATCCACGATGTTATCTGAGAAGACTAGAATATCATCCAGGTATGCCACTGCAAATTGGTCTAGTAACTCTTGAAGAACATCATTAATTAAATGCTGGAAGGTAGCAGGAGCATTACAGAGTCCAAAAGGCATCACCAGGTATTCATAATACCCATAACGGGTTCGGAAGGCTGTCTTCCACTCGACACCCAGTCGGATGCGGACCAAATTATACGCACCTCAGAGAGCTAATTTAGTTAAGATCTTGGCTAACCGAATTCTTTCCAATAGTTCAGGAATCAGAGGTAACGGATACGTGTTCTTCACTGTGATCTTATTTAGATCCCGATAGTCAATGCAGGGACGTAGAGAACCGTCTTTCTATCCCATGAAGAAGAGAGCAGCACCTGCCGGGGAAAGTAGAGGGTCGGATGAAACTCTTTGACAGGTTCTCCGGCAGGTAGTCATTGAGAACCTTCAATTCTGGTTCTGAAAGGGAATTGATTCTCCCGAAAAGAATGGCAGCACCCGGTAATAGTTTAATGGGGCAATTGTAAGAATGATATAGGGGATGCGTATCCGCGTTCTTCTTGTCACACTCACCCAAAAACTGAGAGTATGGAGTTGGCAGTAGATTTTCTTGAGAACAAGAAATCTTATGTATTCCCACAGACTCTGGTGAAGGAGTTTTAGGTAAGCAGGCCAGGTGGCAGTGCTCTGGGGGAAACGTGAGTATCTTGGTCTTTCAGTCAATTAGTGGGTTGTGGATCATGAGCTATGGAATTCCCAGAATCACCAGAAAAAAGGGGGAAGGTATGCGACTAAATGAAATCTTCTCCTGATCATTGGGATCTATGTTTAGTGTTAAATTACTTGTTTCATGGGTAACAGGTCCAGAGCTCAAGCGAGAACTATCAACGACTTCCATTCTTTCTTGCGATTCCTTGGCTATAAAAGGTATTGAATGGCTCTTGGCGAATTCTATGTCCATAAAATTTTCTGCCGTCCCTGAGTCGACCATTACTGTGGTTGAAAAACGATGTGTTACCTCCTCGATTATAATAGGGACCAGGAGGTGTGGATGTAGAGAAGGAGGGCTAACTTTACTGTGAGAAGCAGAGAAAACAGTCTTTGAAATGGCGAGCAGGTGATTTTTCTGAGGGCTCTGGAAAGATGCGAGATAGAGTCCCTCATTTCCTCAATACAAACAGATTTTCTGTTCAGTATCTATTTCTTTCTCCAGTTGAAATAGGTCCCTGCAATGTGTTTACTTGCATCGGCTCCACCTCAGTCTCCCTGGAACATCTTGGGTGCTAGTGTCCCAAACCCCGTTTTTTTTTTTTTGGCATGAACCCGTCTCTCCAATCGTCTTTCCGTAAGCCTTCGATCGATTTGAATGCATACATGGAAAAATTCCTCAAACCCCTCTGTAGGCACCACCCGGGCCAGTTCGTCTTTTATTTGCTCAGAAAGACCCTCCCAAAAATGATATCTTTGAGAGCCATCATTCCACTCGGTATTGGTAACCCATCTGCAGAACTCAGCTGTGTTTTCAGCTGCTGAGCGTCTTCCTTGACTAATGTTGTTTCGAGTTCTGTCAGCGGTTGCACCACGGTTTGGCTTATGGCTTCGATTAATCTCTCCAGATCCCTTCGTAGTGGGCTATTCTGTTCTAACATAGGGGAGACCCAAGCAAGGGCCTCATCCTTGAGCAGAGTGATTAGTCCCACCTTGGATTCCTCAGTATTGTGGATGGTGGGCTGTAACTGAAATAGAAGTCTGCATTGGTTGAGGAAACCCCAGAATTGTTGTTTTTTCCCCCCAAAAAAATCCGGAAGGGGTACAAGGGGAGAAGTTTGCATAGGCATAGCATTTTGAATAGGCACAGCGGTTATGGTGGTGCGCAGTTCACATACTTTAGCTTCCAAGCAGCCAAGATGGTTGTAAACATGTCCTTGTTGTTCCTGGAAGCCAGTCATGACATGTTGCAAGGAAGCAAACTGCTGAGCCAGGTTCTTCTCTGTTCCGGCGGGATCCATGATGGGGCCTATTTATTCTTTCACGAGTTGATCTACAGCTGGAGTGGATCCCAGTGGCAGGAACAGCAGGGAGCGTGGTCGGAGTCAGAAGCAAAGGTCATCAACGAGGAGACAGCAACAGGACTGGGACTCGGGAACAGGACTGGGACTGAGGAACAGGGCAGCAGAAAATAGCAACAGCAGCAAAAGCAGCAGCACCAGCAGTGAATACAGGAACCAAGCAGGTGCTGGAGGAACCAGTATAAACAGGCAAGGGAGGAACAGGTAAGGGAGGTTTATATATGTCTGGCTGGAGGCATGGGACAGGTGCAAAGGAGTCAGTTTTCAGAGACTAGAAGCAAGAGCAGCAGCAGTCCCGGTGGATGTGCATGGGTACTGTAGGCTAGAACCTGACACGGGGTCAGCTGTGCCCTGGATGTAGAGGGTCTGGTTTCAAGTTGTCTTGCAGGCAGCACAATCCTTCTGTGCTCAATACAACTTTTCCTGTGAGTCTCTTGCTGGCAACACAGTCCACTGTGCTCAAGAGATCTCCCCTGCTTTTCAAGCAGGAGGCTTTTCCACCTGTCTGATGAGCCAGCTGGAGACTGGTTAATTGTTTGTAGCTGCAATTAACCTTCTCCTTGATGGATTCCTCAGACCAATACAGGATTTCTATTGAAGCCCTTTTAGACAGGGGTTCTGCCCTTTCACAGCGACCCTTCATTGTTACCTTGTGCACTTCACAATAGTTAGTAGTTGAGTGGTGAATACAGGGGTAGGCATCCAAAGCAGCAGCTTGGTATGGCAAGTAAACGATGAATCCAGTACTGGTCAGAAAAAGTTCTGAGGACAAATTACTTCCTGCATCGTCCTATCACAAGCATATAAATATAAGAGAGGGTAAAAGCAAGCGTAGGAGGAGAAAGAGTGGGATAGTAACTAGTGAATATCCCCTACATCTGCAAAGCATCTGTCATCGATATGAACAGTATAAACCAACCATCATGAGTGCTGTAATACCTTTACATGAGCAAAAAAGAAAAAACACAAAAGCGCACCAAGATGAGAGATATAAATTGTATTAGCAACAAATAAAAATAATAGTAACTTACATATAAAATTTCTTTAATAATCCCCGATTCTGATGTCTATCACAGGAGTAGGGCATCACATAGGAAATAGATGGGCAGTCTCAGTTCTGGGAGATCAGACCCGCGCGCTGGGGCTGTCTCCGTTCTGTCTCCTATCCTCCACGTGTGGTAGCGTGGTGAGGAGTGTAGCGCGCATGCGCAGGAACCGGAGCCCTCTATAGGTGTCCTTAGGATGCCTGTCCGTTTTTGATAGCGTAGAAACGATCGGGAACGGGCAGAAATGATACACTTGAATGTATACTGGTGGTGGGTAGTAAAACCGCCAGCCACAACAGTCGCGACGCGTTTCGTTTACCAAAGTAAACTTCTTCAGGCGATATCTGGGGCACCTGTTTAGGGGTCCTTTATAGGTCTAATGCTGTGCGTCATTGGTTAATACCCAATGACTGCATGGCCAATCAGGCTCGTATACTGGTAGGGGCGGGCCATATTTAAAAGTCCTCCCTATTCATGTCTTTTATCCATGATGAATTACACTATATAAATATATATGTGTGTATAGAAAGGTAAACAGACCTTAAAGGGGAGCCAAAAACATGTGTCCCATATAGTCAAGTGCAATAAAATATGCATAATAGCAGCATAAATGGCAAAGTGTATGTGCATTCTAAATAACAACATTAAAAACATTAATTCTTTCTTCAATACCTTTACATGAGCTTTAAGTGCACCGTTTGAGTCAAGGGCGCCTTATTCCTTGCACAAGAACGTGGAAACAGAAGCGCAGGAGGGAGAAGACATCCCAGAGGTACTAAGCCAATCTGTGACTCTTTACAATAGCAGGAGTCATCTTATGAAAAAGGCAAATGGGTTGTATACAGTATACGCTTTATAAATAAATCTACACTGCCAAATGGTTTTATAACAGATACTGTTGCTTTTATTCTAGCTTCCTAGGTACAGATTGTGCATTTTAGGGGAGGACAATAGTTAATGTAACCTTTTAAGAGGTAGAAACAGAATGGGACAATAACCGATATTATTCACTGCACCGTCTATAATCCAATTGACACTATTTTTTTTTAATATCTAGTATGAGCTTTAAGTAAACATGTCACATAATATCATTGTGTGAATCTGTAAAGCTCCTCTGTAGGAGGGAGACACTGCGGAAAAAGTATAGGGAGCTGTGAGGTGTTGAGTGACTCCTTCCCTGCATGACAGGGCAGCCTTGCTAAGATCTGGGATGCAGGTAACTCTGTATTATTGTATTTAATAGCAGGTGCTCTCATTTGAAAAAGCAAATAGCTCTTTCTGTCCAGACATCAGAGGCACTGTGTATTAACCCTTTGGGTGCTCCAGGACTGTGCTCCGAGGTCCTATGACATTGTGACTACATCATACCCAACAGAGGTTTTTCTTTTGCTACTTAGATTGTTGTGACAATGAAGGCGTCCCCAGGCCACCAATTAAAGCATTATGCCTAGCTGGGGGGCCCCTGAGTCATAAAAGGTGACTGTGAAGTGTCAGTTCTTCAACCCATGGTATATAACTGTGGGTATAATAAAGATGTACTGTATGTGTACTGTTCCAGGAGTGCCAGCCAGCGGGGATGTGCAGGACATGAGCTTCAGGGGTGATTTTACGGTAAAATGTTGTCAGGGTGTGTTTGGGTAGACGGGGGCCATTGTTGTGGGTTACCCCGAAACATGTTCTCAGAAATCCCCCCAGATTCCTGAGGACATGAGTAACACAGATCACCGGACAAAATCCTCCTTAAAATGCAGTTTGCAGCTCACCGCCAAATCACCCTGCTTCAGCACAAACCAGGACAGTAAAACCGTGCAGGGAACTGAATTGCATTAAATGTTCTTGGAATAAGCCCAAACCCCCGACCCCAGTGTGGGGTTCAGTAAATCTCTCACCAGGGATAAGGTGAAGAGAGTTATAGGGGTTTTAAGTTAAAATGTAGAGTGTCAGCTCTTGGGCCCGGGCATTGTGTATGCATTACTGTGACTGTGTGAAAAATACCCCCCAACCTACATAAGGGGTTAATGTTTATCCCCACACTCCAGTCAGGTATAAGACTGAGCCGGTTTGTTTCATTAAAATAAAAGATTAAAACCACATGAAAGCCAATAGCTAACTTTAGTTAGGAGAATCCTAGAATGATATTTGGTGTGGGCATTACTGAGGTACGAACACATAAAGGGGGTTATGTTTTTGAGCATTAATGTTCACACCCAGTATTAAATGAATGTTCCCTATAATTTTGGTATTTTAAAGTTATAAGAGTAAGGAAATTAACATAATCAGGAGATGACACTTAGGGTGTGTAATCCTGGGTTTTGAAATGCTTAGCAGGAAACCTCTGAGCTTCAAAGAAATAGAGGTGTGAGAGCATTTGTTCAGAGGGGGGCTTATGGCTACTAGATCAAATGGTCCATTTGGCCTAGCTAGACTGAATGGCATTCATTAAGAAAGCAGGATGCTATGTGATATATGGCATGGGGCTACAGAAGGTATGAAAGTGAGTGACCTTATTAAATATGAGAATATCATGAGACGTCTTCTGCGGAATATGGTAAAAATTACATGTGGGTATTGGTGGAACCAAGTTGCACACAGTGGTTACAGACACGTAAGGTCTAGAAGGTCCTAAGGGACAGATATTAATGTCTCTAAATTTTAGAATGACCCGGTTATGTTTAGTATCATTGGGACCGGCATGCGTGCCGGAATGTATTAATATGTCTCACGTGTCAGGGAGTATTACAGAACTGAAGTCATGAGTACATTTAGATATGAAAAGCCGTTTTTAAACGTCATTTGGGGGAGGAGTTTTACTCTTAGGTAAGACTGTCAATCTCACCACTGATTTACGACAGGGAGGCATTATATCTCCAGGGAAGTAGGCTTGGCTAGATATGCTAAGTAGCAAGTGGCCGGGGGGGGGGGGGGATACATTTTTTGTTGCACATGCTCAGTTGCGATACTGAGACTTTGTGACAATTTTTGGAGTGCTTGGCAAACCCTTGCTATAGGTGGGATAACTGGTTCCCACGCTGTGATTCACTGAAGACTGAAAAGATGGGACATGGGGAAGTTTTAAAAAGTCATGCAGTCAGTCAGAAAACAGTTCCATCTAAGAGTCATCTGAGATTAAGATTAATCTAAGTTCCATTTTGTAAAGAAGATTCCATTGTAACTAAAGATTTGTATCCAGCTTCCAGTACTCGTAAGGAATACAGATTTGCTAATTAATCCTGCATTGGGGGAATGAAAATATTACTCTTGGCGGAGATACAGGGGTTGCTGCTAGCGCCCCTAGCCAAGGACTGTTACACGTCTCTTTTTGTGCAGCAACACCACGCGTGGGAATTCCTGCTTAGAGGCTTGATTTCTGTATATTTCATTCCGTGTACATTTTATTTCATTTGACCCCATTCCAGTAAGTTTGTTATTCGTAGTATTATTGTAATTCAAGCTGTATGTGTTCTTTATGTGAATAAATACAATTTATTTTATTTAATGCTTTATTCAATCAAAGGATCCAGATCGTAAAGTGTTAATAAGCTTGGTCTACCATGAAAGTTGTGTCCTGCATTCCCATAGAGCAGAGAATGTGAACTGCCCAGTGAGGAAACAGTTTCCTGCAAAATACCCGCTGCGGTTGCATGTTTGGTATCGAAAGCGATCACGTGACCGCACTGCGCTGAAGGTGCCATAGCACTGAGGTGACGTTACCCATCCAGCACGCAAACGGTTAAATATAAGGGAGGTCAAAAGTATATTTAATCTATTAAGATGGTTAAGCATAAACATAATACTACTCCTTCAAATCTACAAGGCACCTGGCCCTACATTGAAACCCACAGAGAATCCCTACGCTATGGGTTTGAAGTATACGGACTAAGGGGCCGATTCACAAAGCAGTGATAAGTGGTTTTATGTGCTATAAATGCCTTTATAGCACAAAACTGCCTGCTGTGCGATTCACAAAGCAGTGATTACAGTGCAGTTGTGCGCTTTAATGGCTTTAAAAGATGGTGATAGAAGATAAAATAGAGAAGAATTTTGTTACATGTTCTGGATCTTCAAGGTGTATTGCGTTGGATTGACTTTGATGACATTGTGGTACGAGAGCTTGCAGAATCACCAGGATTTGGAGGGTCAAAGCTTCTATAGGTAAGACAATATTACTGTATGTAATTTTATTTTTTTGTATCACTTTTTTTTTATTGAGAACAACATCATCCAAATGATAACGACAATGTCATAGGCACATAACATGACTCTTCAACTGAGTTAAACAACATGTTGTCCCAAAATGGGTATTTATCAGTTGGTGGGGGGGAGGTCTAGGGGGGGAGGGGGGGAAGGAGACATACTGGGGGGGGGGGAGATGGGGGAACTCTGTTTTCTTCCTCCCTTTCCATCAGTACGAGACGGCCTAATGCAGGCCTAGTCCTAGCGAGCCGCTCCAGGGGTCCCAGGTATTCCAAACTGTGGCATTTTTTTTATTGAGCATAGCTGTAAGTTTATCCATGGCCATGCCTTGTCTATTCTTCTCACACCGTGTTTTCTCGCTGGGGCTTGGTGTGTTTTTCCAGCCGCCGCTATTGAGCATCTGGCTGTGTTAGGATAGCTGATATACTATCTACTCGGCGGGGGGGGGGGGGGGGGGGGGAGTGGGCAGGTCGTCTATGGGTTTGCTCAGCACGAAGGTCAAGGGGTCCAGGGGGAAAAGAAGCCCAGTAGTTTCTTGTAGGAGCTTCTGGATCTTTGTCCAGTACCTCTGAATCTCCGGACATGACCACCAAATGTGGGCCATGTCCCCCTTTTGGCCACATCCCCTCCAGCACAGGTCGGGAGTGCCGGGGAAGATCTGGCTCAGCCTAGCCGGGGTCAAGTACCACTGGAATAATATTTTATATATGTTCTCTTTTGTCACTGTACAGATTGAGGTCTTTGTGGCCAACTCCCAGATATCCTCCCACTCGTCCATATCTATCTGTACATTGAGGTCCTCTGACCATTTTTGCATATACTTGTGGATTGGGGGGCTGGTTGCCGACTCCATCCCCCTATAGATCTCTGAGATCAGACCTCTTTGGTAGGAGTCCTTGCTGCAAAGGGATTCAAACCTGGTTAATGGGGGGAATTTAGCGTTTGGGGCTAGGGATAGAAGGAAGTGCCTAATTTGCAGAAATTTGAACAGATGGAGACCTTGGTGTTTATGTTTGTCGCGGAGTTCTTGGAAGGAGATGATCTCCTCATTTTTCAGCAGATCGGCAATCCGCCTTATTCCTAGAAATTGGAATTGGTCGAATTGTTTTTTGGAACACCCATGCGGGAAGTGTGGGTTTCCAAAGATGGGGGTAAGTTGGGATGGGGTAGCTAGCAGGCCATATTTCCCTTTGTTCTTGAGCCAGACATCCCATGTGCATCTCATTGCCCCAGAGCGAATCACCGTGGTCCTCCCTCCCTTCCCACAGGAGACCAGAGGTGGACCTGGAGGGTGGCAGGTGCAGCATGATGTGATTCGATCGCTAGCCAGCAGGTGGAGGCCGGGTCGTAATTCCAAACTACAGCCTGCTTCAACTGGGCCGCCGAATAGTATCTGATCACGTCGGGGACCCCCACACCTCCTCTTGTCTTTGGGAACAACATCACAGACCTTGGTACTCTTGGCCGTTTATCATTCCAAATGAATTGGAACATAAGGGCCTGGATATGTTTTAGGGCTGCGATTGGGGCGGGGACAGGGAGTGTTTGGAAGAAATAAAGAAGTCTCGGCAGGACGTTCATTTTTATTGATATAATTCTTCCAAACCAGGAAATTTGGAACTTTTTCCATTTCTCCAGGTCTTTTTGATTTGGTCAAACAAGAGGGGTAGTTGGATTGGTATAGGGAGCTATAGGTGCTTGAGATTCTGACTCCTAGGTATTTATATAGGTAGTGCTCCATCGATATTTATAGTTAGCTTGTAGGAGTCTCCATTCCTGGTCTAATAGGGATACGTTTAGAGCTTCTGACTTGTCCATATTGACTTTGTAGTCAGATACTGTGCCGAATTGGGATAGCAATCTTTGGAGATTGGGGAGGGAGACGTGGGGGTCCGCGAGGGTCAGGATCACATCATCAGCAAATAAAGAGATTTTGTATTCTATTTCGCCAATTCTAATACCTTTAATGCTCTGATCTTCCTTAATTGTGGCCGCTAATGGTTCATGGAGAATAACAGAGGGGAAAGGGGGCAACCCTGCCTGGTTCCATTTCTGATCTTAATGGGGTCCAAGTAGCCACCTGAAATTTTTACATATGCTGTTGGGTTTTGGTAGAGGGCTCTAACCCCCTGCAGGAAGGGGCCACTGAATCCAAATTTCAGCATAGTTTGATCTAGGAAGGACCATTTGATTCTGTCAAACGCTTTTTCTGCGTCAAGGCTAAGGATCATCGCTCTGGTTCCCGTGAGGTGCACATGGTCTATTATATCCACAATTTTGCGGGTGTTGTCAGAGGCCTGTCTACCTGACACAAATCCTACTTGATCTATATGAATGAGCCGTGGGAGAATTGGGTTGAGCCTGTTTGCCAAGATCTTGCTATAGAGTTTTAGATCGGTATTCAGAAGGGAGATTGGCCTATAGTTGCCACAAAGTAGAGGGTCTCTACCCTCCGTGTGGATATTTGCCAGGTTGGCCGCAGTGATTGTATAGGGGATCGGTTCCCCTTGCAGGAAAGAGTTGAACATATCTAAGAGGTAGGGGGAGAGAATCGGCAAGAATGTTTTATAATAAGTGTTGGTAAAACCGTCCGGGCCGGGCGTTTTAGCTAATTTAAGGGAACCAATGGCTCCTGATAGTTCCTCCTGGGAGATTTCTTTATTTAGATCATCTAGTTCCTTGTTCGAGAGGGATGGGAGGTTACAGTGCTCTAGGTATTGTGTAATTGTCTTGAGGGATGTCGGGTCATGGTTAGGGGGGTGTAAGTTGTAGAGGTCCGAATAAAAATCCGCAAATTCCTGAGCTATCTCTTTCTCCATATATGAAATTTGTCCGTTTTTAGTGCGGATTTTAGAGATTTGTGATTTGACTCGGGTGCCTCTGAGTATAGTGGCCAAGAGCTTGTTGGCCTTGTTGCCCTTGTCATAAAATTTATGTCTGGACCATCTCAGTGCTCTCTCTACTTCTTCGAGTTTGGTGTGTTTGAGGGCTGCTCTGGTTTGGTTTAGTTGTTTGATTTATTTTTTTGGAGGCTGTGTGCTTATGCTGTTGTTCAAGTTGCGCAATCTTATCTGTAAGGTCTTTTTGAATATTGAGTTTCTGTTTTTTCTTATGGGCGCGACTGAGATTAGATTGAGGCTTTATGGGCCTCCCACAGCATTTCTGGGGCCGAGACTGACCCCTTATTAATTTGAAAAAAGATAGAGAGTTTTTCTCTGACTAACATCTCTGTTTCTGGGCAGTGGAGCAGGGAGTCGTTTAGCTTCCACTGGGTTATTCTTTACGAAGGGCAGAGAGAGAGTGAGTTCAATGGGGGCGTGGTCAGACCAGGTGATTGGGCCTATATTTGTGTGGGAGGATGCCTGGAAGATGTTGCTGGTGCCTAGAAAATAGTCGATCCTCAAGTAGGACTGATGGGGGTAGGAGAAGAAGGTATAGTCCCTTTGACCCTGGTGCTGAGCCATGTAATTTTATTTTTACAGATTTTTTTTAATTGTATTTTCTTCTTTTTATGCTTTTCATTGCCCATTGACTATATTGTATTAATCTGTGGCTGTTTAGAGTACAAATCAATACAGTGACAGCCAATTAATTTTTTGGCAAATGCCTTTTTTTGTTTTTAGTTTTCTGTTTATTATTTGGCATACATTGTTTGTAATTTGGATGGCTTGCAGGGGCGGGGCTTCTCCGTGCTGCTGCTTCTCTGTGCTGTCTGCCTGCAGTGGGGCGTGGCCTTCCCTGCACACAGACAAGCCGTCCTCCTCCTGTCTGTTACCCGCCCCAGTTTTCAGCAGTTTTCAGCAGCACATGGGGGACTGGAGCAGGCTTAGTACCCCCCCCCCCCCAGGTGAAAATGAGTGTGTGTGCTGTGGGTGTTGTCTGTGTTGGTTGTGATTGAGTGTGTCATGTCTGTGATTGTGTGTCTTGTGTCTGTGTTGTGTCTGTGTGTGTTGTGTTGGTTGTGATGATTGTGTGCTTTTGTTTTGTGTGTGTGGGTGTTGTGAATGAATGTGTGTTGTTGTTCTGTGTTTTGGTTTGATGTGTGTGGTGTTGTTGTGGTGTTTGATGTTGTGGGTGTGTTGTATTAAGTGTATGTTGTGATTGTGTGTGTTGTGTGTGCTGTTTTGTGGGTGTGTCTGTGTTGGTTTTGAGGTTGAGTGTGTGTTGTGTCTGTTGGTTGTGTCTGTGTGTGTGTGGTGATTGAGTGTATGTGTTGTCTGTGTTGTGATTGAGTGTTGTGTGTTTTGTGATTGTGTGTTTTGTCTGTGATTGAGTATGTGGGTGTTGTCTGTGTTGGTTGTGATTGATTGTGTGTGTTGTCTGTGTTGGTTGCGATTGAGTGTGTCTTGTCTGTGATTGTGTGTGTGTATTGTGATTGAGTAGGTATGTTGTGTGTGGAGTGTGTGTTGTGATTGAGTGTGTTGTGTCTGTGTTGGTTGTGATTGAGTGTGTGTTGTGATTGTGTGTGTGTTGTCTGTGTTGGTTGTGATTGAGTGTGTCATGTCTGTGATTGTGTGTCTTGTGTCTGTGTTGTGTCTGTGTGTGTTGTGTTGGTTGTGATTGATTGTGTGCTTTGTGTGTGTGTGTGTGGGTGTTGTGAATGAATGTGTGTGTTGTGTCTGTGTTGGTTGTGATTGTGTGTGTGTTGTGTGTGTTTGATTGTGTGGGTGTTGTGATTAAGTGTATGTTGTGATTGTGTGTGTTGTGTGTGCTGTTTGTGTGGGTGTTGTCTGTGTTGGTTGTGATTGAGTGTGTGTTGTGTCTGTTGGTTGTGTCTGTGTGTGTGTGGTGATTGAGTGTATGTGTTGTCTGTGTTGTGATTGAGTGTTGTGTGTTTTGTGATTGTGTGTTTTGTAGGACGTTCATTTTATGATATAATTCTTACAAACCACGGAAAATTTGGAACTTTTTTCCATTTTCCAGGTCTTTTTGATTGGTCAAACAAGAGGGGGTAGTTGGATTGGTATAGGGAGCTATAGGTGCTTGAGATCTGACTCCTAGGTATTTATAGGTAGTGCTCCATCGATATTATAGTTAGCTTGTAGGAGTTCTCCATTCCTGGTTCTAATAGGGAACGTTAGAGCTTCTGACTTGTCCATATTGACTTTGTAGTCAGATACTGTGCCGAATTGGGATAGCAATCTTTGGAGATTGGGGAGGGAGACGTGGGGGTCCGCGAGGGTCAGGATACATCATCATCAGCAAATAAAGAGATTTTGTATTCTATTTCGCCAATTTAATACCTTAATGCTCTGATCTTCCTTAATTGTGGCCGCTAATGGTTCATGGGAATAACAGAGGGGAAAGGGGGGCAACCCTGCCGGTTCCATTTCTGATCTTAGGGGTCCAAGTAGCCACCTGAAATTTTTAATATGCTGTTGGGTTTTGGTAGAGGGCTCTAACCCCCTGCAGGAAGGGGCCACTGAATCCAAATTTCAGCATAGTTTGATCTAGGAAGGACATTTTGATTCTGTCAACGCTTTTTTCTGCGTCAAGGCTAAGGATCATCGCTCGCGTTCCCGTGAGGTGCACATGGTCTATTATATCCACAATTTTGCGGGTGGTGTTGTCAGAGGCCTGTCTACCTGACACAATCCTACTTGATCTATATGAATGAGCCGTGGGAGATTGGGTTGAGCCTGTTTGCCAGATCTTGCTATAGAGTTTTAGATCGGTATTCAGAAGGGGATTGGCTATAGTTCCACAAAGTAGAGGGTCTCTACCCTCCGTGTGGATATTTGCCAGTTGGCGTGATTGTATAGGGGATCGGTTCCCCTTGCAGGAAAGAGTGGAAACATATCTAAGAGGTAGGGGGAGAATCGGAAAGAATGTTTTAATAATAAGTGTTGGTAAACCGTCCGTCCGGGCCGGGCGTTTAGCTAATTTAGGGAACCATGGCTCCTGATAGTTCCTCCTGGGTGAGATTTCTTTTATTTAGATCATCTAGTTCTTGTTCGGAGGGGATGGGAGGTTCAGTGCTCTAGGTATTGTGTAATTGTCTTGGGGATGTCGGGTCATGTTAGGGGGGGTGGTAAGTTGTAGAGGTCCGAATAAAAATCCGCAAATTCTGAGCTATCTCTTTCTCCATATATGAAATTTGTCCGTTTTTAGTGCGGATTTTAGAGATTTGTGATTTGACTCGGGTGCCTCTGAGTAAGTGGCCAAGAGCTTGTTGGCCTTGTTGCCCTGTCATAAATTTATGTCTGGACCATCTCAGTGCTCTCTCTACTTCTTCGAGTTTGGTGTGTTTGAGGGCTGCTCGTTGGTTTAGTTGTTTTTGATTTATTTTTTTTGGAGTGTGTGCTTATGCTGTTGTTCAAGTTGCGCAATCTTATCTGTAAGGTCTTTTTTGAATATTGAGTTTCTGTTTTTTCTTATGGGCGCGACTGAGATTAGATTGAGGCTTTATGGGCCTCCCACAGCATTTCTGGGGCCGAGACATGACCCCTATTAAATTGAAAAAAGATAGAGAGTTTGTCTTGACTAACATCTCTGTTTCTGGCAGTGGAGCAGGGAGTCGTTTAGTTTCCACGGGTTATTCTTTACGAAGGGCAGAGAGAGAGTGAGGTTCAATGGGGGCGTGGTCAGACCAGTGATTGGGCCTATATTGTGTGGGAGGATGCCTGGAAGATGTTGCTGGTGCCTAGAAAATAGTCGATCCTCAAGTAGGACTGATGGGGGTAGGAGAAAGAAGGTATAGTCCCTTTGCCCTGGTGCTGAGCCATGTAATTTTATTTTTACAGATTTTTTTTAATTGTATTTTTCTTCTTTTTATGCTTTTCATTGCCCATTGACTATATTGTATTAATTGTGGCTGTTTAGAGTACAAATCAATACAGTGACAGCCAATTAATTTTTTGGCAAATGCCTTTTTTTGTTTTAGTTTTCTGTTATTATTTGGCATACATTGTTTGTAATTTGGATGGCTTGCAGGGGCGGGGCTTCTCCGTGCTGCTGCTTCTCTGTGGCTGTCTGCCTGCAGTGGGGCGTGGCCTTCCCTGCACACAGACAAGCCGTCCTCCTCCTGTCTGTTAACCGCACCAGTTTTCAGCAGTTTTTTCAGCAGCACATGGGGGACTGGAGCAGGCTTAGTACCCCCCCCCCCCCAGGTGAAAATGAGTGTGTGTGCTGTGGGTGTTGTCTGTGTTGGTTGTGATTGAGTGTGTCATGTCTGTGATTGTGGTTTGTCTGTGTTGTGTTGTGTCTGTGTGTGTTGTGTTGGTGTGAGTGATTGTGTGCTTTGTGTGTGTGTGTGGGGTGTTGTGAATGAATGTGTGTGTTGTGTCTGTGTTGGTTGTGATTGTGGTGTGTGTGTGTGTGTTTGATTGTGTGGGTGTTGTGATTAAGTGTATGTTGTGATTGTGTGTGTTGTGTGGTGTTTGTGTGGGTGTGGTGTGTGTTGGTTGTGTGTGAGGGTGTGTGTTGTGTCTGTGTTGGTCTGTTGGGTTGGTGGTGATGAGTGTATGTGTTGTCTGTGTTGTGATTGCGTGTTGTGTGTTTGTGATGTGTGTTTTGTCTGTGATTGGTATGTGGGTGTTGTCTGTGTTGGTTGTGATTGATTGTGTGTGTTGTCTGTGTTGGTTGCGATTGAGTGTGGTCTTGTCTGGATTGTGTGTGTGTATGTGATTGAGTAGGTATGTTGTGTGTGGAGTGTGTGTGTGATGAGTGTGTGGTGTCTTGGTTGGTTGTGTGTGATTGAGTGTGGTGTTGGTGTTGTGGTGTGTGTTGTCTGTGTTGGTTGTGATTGAGTGTGTGTTGTGTCTGTGTGCGTGTTGGTTGTGATTGTCTGTGGTGTGTGTGGGTGTTGTGATTGAGTGTTGTGTGTCATGATTGTGTGTGTG
>CM071567.1:102036759-102050244 GCA_036426205.1 Ascaphus truei
TTGGTTGTGATTGTGTATGTTGGTTGTGTGTGTTGTGATTGTGTGTGGGTGTTGTGATTGAATGCAGCGGTGCACAAACTGGGGGGGCTCCCCCTTGTGGGGGTGCAAGATTATTTAGGGGGTGCATGTGCGGCGAAACCTGGGTGCACGGCCGGCAGACGCTGTGCACGGGAGGGCGAAAAAACTTTGCGCGGGCGGCCAAGAAGATGTGCGCGGGCGGGCAGACGAAGATGTGCGCGGGTGGCCGAACAGGATAGTGCAGGTGGCGGCCACGTGATGGTGTGTGTGCGCACGCACGGGGACTTCAGAGGTACGGGGGAGGAGCATGCCCGAGCGCTGTGATGTCAAACGCCCCTCCTTCTGCAATAGCGCTGTGTTCCTGCTCTCCTCAGCTGGCAACCTGCTTCGCTGCGATCCTCTGCAAGTGAAAGGGTAGGCTGCAACTATATCAATCATACTACAGTATAAATGTACAGAAATAATAAAAAAAAAAAAAAACTGAAAACACTTCCTCGCTCGTGCGTGCAAAATTATGCAGGACACCCTGTGCTCATGTTTGGAGAATTGGTGATGTCACCGCTCTCAGAGGCATCGTGGACGCAGCCTAATTTTGCGAACGCAGCCTAATTTTGCAAGCGCGAGCTGTTGAAATATGTAAGTATTTAGACATATTTGTATTTACATCGTATACCGTTTAATAAAGGTTTTTTTTTTCCATGTGATTTTGATTACATCAGGCAGGGGGGGCCTGAGATATTTCATGGATAAAAAGGGGGGCTTCGCATAAAATGTTTGCTCACCACTGGGTTAGTGTTTTATTTATTCAATTGATTGGTTGTCTAGTGCTTTTATTTATGTATTTAATTGGTTGGCTAGTGCTTTTATTTATTTAATTGGCGTGTTTAGGTGCTTGTGTATATGTTTTATTATTGTGTATTTTTGGACTTAATGCTTTTTTTTTTAGGGTGACCATTGACTGTTATAGTGGCTTATCATGCCCATATTATATGGGTATGATGTACCACTATGCCAATCAATGGGTAGAGGGTGGTATAGTGGGCCCAGGGTGGGTGGTTAGGCCTCCTAGGTGGGTAGCGGTGGAGGGTGCCTTAACCCCTTCATTGCCTTAGCGGCTATCCGCTAAGATAATGAAGCTTCATTAATGTAAATTGTATTAATAGTATGCATGAGCAGGGGGTCTCCTCAGCTGAAACGCATTGGTTTCAGCCTCGGGGACCCCCTCCTTCCTCAGATACAAGCCCATGCAGCTCTTACAGGCTGCATTTTTTCTATCAGCTATCACGGTATAGAATTTATAGCACGATAGCACTAATACAAAAAACACGATAGTGCATTTTTTAATTCTGACTTTAAAAAATGGCCTTCACTTCTTAGTGAATCCCGCTTTTGGCTACATGTCTTATAGCACGATAAAAAAATGGTTTGTCGGATGCAAAAATACTGATTTTATCACTGCTTTGTGAATTTGTCCCTACATAGTAGAGTTCAATAATACATTCTCCCACAAGGATATGGCGAGATGGATCCATTGCAGACACTTTGGTGCTCACAATGATCTGGAATTCAATCACATCCTCCAATTTTTTTTCTACCTCTGTTATCACCCCGATTGCCGAAATATCTTGTTTTAGTACAGGCATTACTGTCTTCAGTTCAGTATGGATATCGGAGTGTAAAGATTGTTTTAGGTCTTTAAGGAGTCATCTGCCTCAGGGTTCGTGGAAAAGGGATCAGAGAGGCTGATGTAATCCTCCAGAGGGCCGCCTCGTGGCTGAGTTCCCGCTGTTTTGTCCCTTCGGACAAATAACTGAGACACGAGTTTCATAGTCATCCATTTATTTATTTTGTGTCGCATTTCTGTTGATTCCGACACCATTATATACAGTTTTGGTTAAGTGGTTGACATCTCTTTTGTCCTGCAATAGGCTCCCGGTCCAGCAGAGAGATGGAGTTAAGCCTCCATCTTCTTTGCTGCACGCTTACACCTCCTCCCTGGACAAACATGAATTTGCATATTGAAAACTCACAAACATAAGCATAAAACTTTGGATTTCGAAAATGCTTGCCCAAAGTTTGAAAAACATGTCCTGTCCAGAAAGTTCTGTCAGTGCGGGACATCGCAAGGGGTCGTCAGGAGCTTGTGGCCACCCAAGGCAGCAGGGAGCGTCAGAGCAGGAATCGCAGCAGGGAATGGCTAGGACTACTGCAGTCTTAGCCTCTGCTGGGGCTGAGTCCATCAGGGTAGGAGAGGTATGCAGATACAGCACGTTGTGCCTGGATTGTGCAGAAAAGGAGGTGTCCGGCCTCAGAGCAGCGGGCAACTGGTAAGTCACACCAAGACAGTGGGGGGGGGGGGGATTTTGAAGTTGAAAGGTTATTTTTAGGGCACTTACACATGTGGGGGGCAGTTAGAGAGCGAGATGAGTAGGGGGGATCAGGGGTGGAGGAGCTGAGTGGGGGGAGGCAGATAGTGCCGGGCAGAAGTGTACGCTTCTCTGCCCGGTCACAGGAGGTTATTGTGAGCATGCCAAGTGCGGGATAGTGCAGGTGGCTGGGAGGGTACAGTAGGATCATCTGGGGGGGGGGGGGGAAAGGTGGGGTAATGGGGCCTGTGCCAGGGCAAGGGATAAGGCAAGTGCCTTAGTTGAGTTCTTGCCATGGTGGTGTAGAGGAAAGCCAGGTTAGGATGTGGTACGTGGGGGGTGGGCTCAATCGGTGTCAGGAATGTGGAAGGAAGGTGGAGATAGCATTGGGGCAGTTGGGGGCAGGGGTGTCATGGGGGGGTGGCACCTATGTAGGCTCCTCTGGTGGTGGTAGGGACCCAGGAACCCACACAGTACCGGGGTAGCAGGTGAGGTGACTAGTTTGGTAGCTGTGGTGACAGAAGAGGCAGTGGGTAAAAAGGAGGGGGTGGCTGTAGTGGCAGCAGATAACAAGAGACAGGTGGAGGGGTGCAGGTTGCTAACTTTAAGCATGCTTACCTTTGCTTAGCTAGCCCGCTGCAGATGCACCGATATGTGGCAGTGAAGGAGCGGGTATGAAAGGATAATTATGCTGACATTATTGCCGGACTTTAAGGAGCTGACAAAGTTGGATAAAAAGAAGGATGAGAAGGAAGAGAGGGAAAGGAGGCAGGCTCCCAAATCTTTTGGACACTGGCTGAAGGCTTCGCTATTTTAGCCATTGTAATCGGGGAGAAAAAGCCAGAGCATCGCTCGGTGCTTTTCAAGTATGTGGAAATGATTTGGGAGGCCTACAGTTTTTATAGGGGTCCAGGGTGGTGGAAGTACGATAGGGACATCAGGCAGAAAAATTTGATTAGTAAACAGTTGCGATGGGATGGGAACGATATGTACCTGTGGATGTCCAAAATTATGCCGCATAAAACGAACTCCTGCTGGGACCGGCAGCTTGCAACAAGCTGGGCAGTTGGCTGGGAATACAAGGGGGGGTTCTTGCATGCAGTATAATGAGGGTCAGTGTAAGTGTCGTTTTAAGCACGAGTGCAAAGGCTGTTTTAAAGTGCTTTAAAATGGACAAGGGTGGATTTAAGAAAGGAACAAGTAGAGAGGCTGGGGCAATGAGTGAGGACACCGGTGAATGTATAAGAGGACAACCTTGGCTCCGCTGCTACCCGAACAGGGAGGCGGCGGAACTGCTAGAGACAGGTTTTAGAAACGTTTTTTGGAGCCCTTTTAGGGAAGTGGAGGTTCCTCTCTGAAGGAATTTGAAATCCCTTGAGATGCACATTGGGTACCGTGAGTCAAAATAGGAAAGGAGAGGGGGTTAAAATGGCAAAAATGTTTCCCTCTCCCCTATTACCGGGGTTGAACCATAGCCGCAGCAGCTTTGGCAGGAAGCAGTTCAGGAGTGATGGAGCCGGTGAGGGCTTCTGTAGCCCCGTGTACGTGGTCAGTATACACCAAGGCTTGAGAGGAATGGTGGGCCTGGTTAAGTGCAGACTTGGAAGAGGAAAGGCCTGAGGGAATAATGATAGAGGCAACTATTAAAATGTTATGGTTCGTGGTAATGAAATGGAAGTTGGGAGCATCGGCCTCAATGATAGCAACATTTTTTGCAGGCATCTCTTTTTTAAAGTTGAAAGGAGACAGGGACTTTACTAAGGATTTCATAACATGCAGAGTAGTGGCAGGTTGGTAGAGGGGGGCCAAATCAAAGGACAATAAGGCCCTGATTTTCGCAGCAATGCTGGAAAAAATTATAGAGGTGACGCTCAAAGCGTATTTTTCTAATTATAAAGCGCAGCTATTTGGCATAGCTTTTTGCGTGGCCTTCTTCTGAACCATGCGTATTAGTAAGATAGTGAGCATCTCAAAGAAAGGCGTGGGAGGGAGTGGTGGTTGCAAAGAGAGCATGCACGGTCTGTGAGGTTTAGAATCAGGAAGCCTAAAATGGACCAGGCAGGGAAAAAAACATGTGTTCACCTAGGGTGGTTAGAGGGCAGTATGATCTGTCCTATAAGGCGGATGAGGGAGTATGGGCAGTGTAGGCCCCAGGGGGGGCTCCTTTCTTTCTGATACATGACGATGAAACAGCGGTATCCTGTTTCCAGTTTACAAGGGTCATCAGATGTGCAGAGATTGCGGGTTTTGGAGACTTGATACTTAAATACCATTCTTTTAGAATTGGGGCAGCATCTGAAGTTTCTAGATTAGGCCTAGGGGAGGCAGTTATTAAAAAGTTGGGCAGGTGGTCATTGGGGCTTTTGTTTTAAAACTTATATTTTTATTAAGATTTTCAAACATGGGAAGGAGAGGCGTACAGAAAAAAGAGGGGAGGGAGGGGGTGCACAACCATTTTGTATCAGAATTCTTACAATCAACAACAGTCACATTACATATACCACATTTTATCAATGACATTTTATCAACGACAAATCCTACACTCATCACTCCCAGATCCTCTATCCAAGGGGTCTCCAAACTCAGTCCTCAAGAGCCGCACACAGGCCAGCTTTTATGGATATCCCTGTTTCAGCACAGGTGGCTCAATCAGTGGCCCAGTCCCAGCACGGAGGCCTGATTGAGCCACCTGTGCTGAAACAGGGATATCCATAAAAGCTGGCCTGTGTGCGGCTCTTGAGGACAGGTTTGGAGACCCCTGCTCTATCCTATTGGGGTCTTACCTTTATCCAACATCCCAGGGATCCCTGACTCTATCAAACTTCCTTGTGGTGTGATTCAAAAATGAGGTGAGTCTCTCCATTAATTGTACATTGTTAACCCTTCTAATGACATCTCTTCTGGAGGGCGACAGTGTTTTTTTCCATGCTGCTGCTACCGCGCACCTAGCTGCCGTTAGTATATGTAAAATTAATTTCGCTGAGGAATGATTTACATCTTCCATAGGTTTAGCCACGATGATTAAAATTGGGTCTAGCGGAAACTTGATTCCCTTCACATCTTCTATTAATTTCAAAACTATCCTCCAGTATGTCTGCATGACTGGGCAAAACCACCATATATGTCATAGATCCCCTATCCGCATCCCCTGCAACATCTATCGGTTGCCTCCGGAAACATTTGCTTGAACCTTTTGGGACAAGCGTAACAAAATGCGTAACAAAATGTTGTAAATATTCTCATTTGTAACTGTGTATATAGAGGTTTTACCCGCATTATCCCATCTATCTTCCCAGTCCTCCCTTGTTATTTCAGTCTGGAAATCTAGAGCCCACTGGTCCATATATTTATCCTTTTGGGGGATTAAACCTTGGTACAGGGATGAGATCAGACCTTGTGGATATTTTTTTGTTTTGCATAAATCTTCGAATCGTGTGTATTTAGGGAATTCCTCCTCATAGAAAACCTGGTGCACAAAATGTTGGACCTGGATATATTTAAACACCTCAGTCCAAGGTTAACCGTATTTTCTCATCAATTCCTCAAACGACATCAACTTATCTTTTTCTAATAAATCTCCCATCTCTAGAATTCCTCTATGTCTCTAGGTTTCAAAGTCCCGACCCTGAAAACCCAGCAAAAACCCTTGATTACCGAATAGGGGCATAAGTCTAGATGGAGTTGACATAACCTTATATTTCTTTTTTGCCAACTGCCAGATTTTCAGAGTAAACCCGATTACTGCCGGCTCAGGCTGTTTCCAAAGCCCTGTGCTGGAGCTCAACCACAGAAGAGTAGGTAGGTCAACCGGGTATTTAAGTGATCTTTCCAGATCCACCCAAGCATAGGTCCCTCCCAGGGAATGCCAATAAACCATTTGTTTCAAATGAGAGGCTATATAATATTTTAGAATATTTGGAACTGCTAGACCATCTCCTTCTTTAGACTCCAGCATAATTGACCTGGTTATTCTTGGTTGTTTATGTTTCCAAATAAATTGCATAATTATATTTTGGATTTCTTTTATATTTGTATGTGGGACAGATATTGGTAATGTTTGGAAATAATATAGAAGTCTGGGGTGGATATTCATCTTAACAGCGGTTATACACCCAATCCATGAGACATAGTGAGAATTCCAAGCTTGCAGATCCTTTCTAATCTTAGAAAAAAAGCTTGGGATAGTTATATTTATATAATGAGTTAGTCTCTAGTAAGGTATATCCCCAAATACTTCAGGTGGGTCTTTTTCCACCTATAGTCAAAATGTCGTTTAAGAACCTCGACCTCCTTTTCCATTAACGTAAAATTTAGTGCTTCTGATTTTCCCACGTTAACTTTATACTCAGACAACTCCCCGAACCTCCGAAGAGCGGATTGGAAATTCGTGAGAGATGTCAATGGGTTAGATATAGTAAGGATAATATCATCCGAGAAAAGTGATAGTTTGTAACACTCATATTTTATATTAATCCCTTGTATATTTGGTTAAGCTCTGACTGTGGCCGCAAGGGGTTTGTTTGTCAAGGCGGAGAGGAGAGAGGGGGCACTGCACCCCTGTCTAGTCCCGCTCTTAATTGTTATCAGATTCCTCTCCCCCTGGGATCTTCACAGTGGCTGTTGGCGTCTAGTAGAGGGCCCGGACCTCTTGTAAAAAAAAAAAAAAAAAAAATCCAAATGCCTCCAGCATCTTATCTAGAAAATCCCATTTTAACCTATCAAACACCTTCTCCGCATCACATCTCAACAGCACTGTTTTGTCTTAGATTTATGTATCTGATATATCACATTAATAATTTTCCTTGTGTTATCCGACACCTGGCGCTTGCTTACAAAATCTACCTGGTCATAGTGGATTAATCTAGGAAGTTTTGGGTTCAACCTGTTAGCCAGGATTTTACTATAAATTTTAAGATCCGAATTGAGCAATGAGATTGGTCTGTAACTACCACAACATATGAGGTACTTATCCTCTTTAGGAATCACCACTATGTTTGCTTTCGTCAGCTGTGGGGGGATTTGTTTTCCACTGAGAAAATCATTGAATAGATCTAGTAAACATGGCCCTAGTATTCCTATAATAATGATATTGTACAAATTTGAGAAACCATCTAAGCCCGGTGCATTTGATGAAGTTACAATCTCTAAAATAAGCTTCAATCTGGGTCAGGTCCGGAACTTTAGCATTCGGAGTTGAATTGTCGAGATCGTAGAGGTCCGTATAAAATGTAACAAATTCCTCTGCTATCGTGGAAGGGTTGTAAGTCACTTCTCCTCCTTTTAACCAAATAGCAGGGACCAATGCTCTCGACCGGATCCCTCTAAGTTTATTTGCCAATAAGCGGTCCGCCTTATCTCCCTTATCATAATACGTTTGCTTAGTCCACTTAAGGGCCTTTTCTACATCCTCTAATTGCACCCTCTTAAGTTCCCCCCTTGACTGGTCAGGATTTTATAAATGTGCTTTGATGTTTTTTTTTTATGTTATTATTCTAGTTTTACCATTTTTTATGTAAAAAATTTTTGTTTTGCTATTTTTATTCTCTTTCTGTGTGATGCTATTGAGATGAGCTGCCCTCTTATCGTGGCCTTATGTTCGTCCCATAGTATTGATGTTGATTCTACAGCGCCATTGTTGATATGAAAATAAATTTTGAGTGAGCCTTCAATTTGTGAGCTAATCTCTGGGTAATTCAGTAATGAGTCGTTCATCCTCCAATGGAATGATTTAGTCCTAGCAAATGGAGGATCTAACAGAATCACCACCGGGGCGTGGTCTGTCCACGTGATAGGCTCTATATCTTAGTGGACCAATACCTCAAAAATACTCGGGAATACAAATTCTGGAGTTTGAATCGTGTGGCTGTGAATAAAAAGAGTAATCTCTGTCCTTTATGTGAGCTACGCCAAGCATCCCACAAACCGTATTCTTTAAGTAGCAGTCTAAAATTTTTAGCTACACTATATGTCATAGCAGAGTGAGATTGCTCTGGTTGGGTGGACTTATCCACATCCGGATCACCTCCCAATATCAACAGTTGCTCTCGCCTATCTGCCATAGAATGCAGTGTTTCCCTTAAAAAATAAATTTGTTCCTCGTTGGGTGCATAGATATTCACTACGTAATATGTTAGCCTGAAAGAAGCCCATGAACAACTAGGGACCTCTCCCCTTGGTCTCTCGTAACCTCCAATGCCTGGAACGGAATGTCCCGTTTAATCAGTATCGCAACCCCTCTTTTTTTTGCTAGTAAACGAAGAGTAAAATGCTATAGGGTATGTCTCGCTACAAGTGTTTGGGTTTCCTAAGTATCAAAATGTGTCTCTTGCAAAAAAACAATATCTGCTTTCAAGTTCCTAAATTCTTTTAGGGCCTATCTACGTTTACCATTACTGTTGAGAACTTTAACATTCAGGGATACTAACTTCAATGGTGCTTGACTAGTAATTTCCAATGTCGTGTCTCTCTCTCATGTGAAAGTTGTGAGCGTAAAACTTTAACGGTTGTAGGGAACAGATGGGGATAAAAAATGAAGGAAAGGGACTTTCCCCCACTGGGAACATGGGGAAAACAAAAACAGCAAAAATTAAACTATAAAGTAAGATGAGTGTACTGATGCAGCGGCCGTTTTACGAACACTTCAGGCGTCATGTACATCGGAATCCCGATTTGAAACCGTGGGATGAATTCCAGCCTTCCCGCACTATGATGCGAGCGCGGCGAGTGCAGAAAAACGAATTTTAGTGTTCTGGCTTTTAAAAACATGAAATTGACACAGTAGTACAGTAGCACAGTACTGTACACATTACAATTCATCCATTTTATTGCAAACCAAGAAACAGAATCCATGAAATTCAAACAAAACATCCAAGATAAGCGCGGGTGCCTGGGGCCATTGGCCGCGTTTATGCTGCGTGGGGAACAGCAGAGAACTCAAAATCAGCGCTGTGATGTATTAGAATAACGGCCGCTGCATCAGTAACCAGCCACTCATCCCAAATTTGCAGCCCGACCCTACATGGCCTGGCGGGTATATGGCCCTACTGGGGGCAACCTGATGTCGGGCATGCAGAGCTCCCACCGATCCTGCACACCCTGCCTCTATCTGCTCTCCCTCCCCTGATTGCACCATCACCACAGCTTGATTAGAATATTAAAGAGCCTAAGAAACACGTCAATTCCTAACAACCGTGGAACAAATAAATGTATAAAACTTTTCATGTTGACGTATACTTATAGGGATAGGCTTCCCAGCTAGAACTATAAAAACCCAGATTCACATTTTATTTTTAAGTGTTCAAGGTCTTTTAACATTAAAATTTTCAAGCAGTAATTTGCTCTTGGCTTCTCGATGAGGCGTAGTGTCCTTTGTATCTATAAACAAGAAACAAACAGCCGTTCTAAGTCTTTGGGCCAAGACTCAATCCGTGTGTTCACTGGTTTCATCTGACGATCAGCTGTACCAAACCAGCACCCAAGAAGAGGACAGCAGACTCCAAACTGTATATTAAACAGTCTCTGTAATAGATTAGAAAAAGTATAGAGGGAGACAGGGAGGAAAGTGGAAAGAAGAGAGAAAACAAATGTAGCTACACATCCAGGATATCTTTCCCTGAGTTGCCGTAGGTTGCCGTATCGCCAGTCAAGGAGATGGCCGCGGACTCGCTGAGAGTCCCTCAAAGCCACCGTCGGTCTTGAATCTTTTATCTCTGGTAACCGCACCCTCGGCCGATCGATGGTCCTCAGTGTTATCTTCTCGAGGTCTTCAGTGCTGGCCCGAGCTCTCCATGGGAGTCAGACCCAACGTCAACAGAAATTATGCTGATTCCTTTGGGTAAAAGAGCGAGATCTGTCTGCCTTCATGGTTTACCACCAGGCGGAACGGAAAGGCCCACCGGTAGTGAATACCCTTTTCCTAGAGCACTGCCATCGCTGGACACAGCCCTCTCCTCCTCTCAATTGTCACCCTGGACAGATCCTGGAAAATCTGGATGGAATTGTTTTCAAATTCAATTGAGCCTCTGTTTCTGCAGCCTTTTATAAACCTTTCCTTGGTTGCATATTGGTGGAGTCTTAGGACCACATCTCTGCTTCTTTTGGGGTCCTAAAATCTCAGTGCCAGGGCTCTGTGAGCTCTACCCATCAGAAGATCGCCATCTTGTAGCTGGGGGTCAATTGATGTAAACAGTCCCTTAAGATATGGCTGGAGGGCTTCTGCGGAGACCCACTCAGGGACATGACGGATTTATAAATTATGCTTTCGCTAACTGTTCTCTAGATCGTCTATACCATCCCTCATGGCTCTTATCTCTTCATTGAAACACAGGACCTCATTGTCAGTATTTACCTGATTTTGTAAAGAAATGTCCATTTTATTTTCAAGCTCCGTAGTTCTTTTAGTCAATAAAGAAACTTCTGTTTTAAATTCCTTTACAGCTCTATCCAGAGCTGACTGAAATCCTGCTTGCATTTCTTTAAACATGTTCTGGAGGTCCTGTTTAGTAATTACTGTGCCTCCCTCTGCCATGCTCAGCTCTGTCAGGAACAGCTCTCCCCACTGCCTCCTCCCCTGTTGTGAAGAGAAACAGTGGGAAAAAGCAGGCACCAATAACACAGGAACAAAATGTTGAAGGTAAACCGTTGGTGGGGGGCTCTGTACCCCGTAATGCTGCTGTTATCTTTGTAGAATCCATTAAATACATTTTTTAATGGGCACACGCTCCCTTGGATTTCCTTCAACATTTTGTTCCTGTGTTATTGGTGCCTGCTTTTTCCCACGGTTTCTCTTGTCAGCACACTGAAAAAACGGAAGCACACCCCCTACTGTGGATGAAGATTGAACAATCTGGATGTCATATTCTACTCAGAGTAAGTTATTTCTTTCACCTGGACATTCTCCATTCCGATATATTATGCTGGGTCACTTTATTGTGAGGTCTCTTACTACAGTGTTTGTGGGGACCCTAGTCCACTGGTCGGATTATTATGGAGCTGTGATTGTTCTATATGTCTTGGGTTTATATCCCTTATTCTTCCACCAGGGAGTGCATATTACAGGATTCCTCAATCAAGTATATTTGAATCATTATTGTGGTTTCCTTTGGTACCATATTTATAGGCCTTTTTTCTGAGTACCACAAATTTGCTTTTCTCCTCCCCTGCTGTGGCCCTCTCCGCCAAGTTTCTCAGGGTAGCCTTTCTGTCAGGTATATCCCACTCAGGTCCTACAACTTGCCTCTCTCCTTCTCTGACTGTTGTTGCAGCCACACGCTCGTGTGCGCTCAGCTTGGCAGTGCCATCTTTGTTTTTCCTTGTCACTGCTGGCTGCCCGTGGCCCATTGTGGGAGAGATCTGGGGTCCCTGGCTTCATTGTTTTCTTTTGGGCCATCCCCGCTGGTTCCCATGGCTGATGCAGTGTCCCGCTGGGCTGATCGGAGTGGCGATCGGGGGTTAAAATGAATTCTATCGGCGAAGTGCACTGAGCTTCCCTAGCTCGCGTGCATCTGCCTTGATATCACGCGCACACCCATCAATAGGGCTTTTTAAGGGTTATGTTAGACCTTTTACAAACTGTGAAAAGAGTTTAGTGGTTGATTTTTGTTATTGTCCATGTCAAGCCCGTCAAAAATTCTGGCTGTGTGGGGATTCCTATGTTCACTGGGCAGGAAAACGAGCTGAATATAGGCCAGGGGTAAGGCAGTTGAGGATAAGGGTAGACTTGGCCAGGTTGTCCTCGTTTGCAGTAGGGGGATATGTTGGGAACAACTACTACCCAAGTTATTTTGTATAGAAGGGATAGGACTCCTCCTGATATCATTTTACTGAATGTGGTGGGGAACGATTTGGCATCGTCTAATCATTAGATTTAATGAGGAGCATGTGGTGGGATATAGGGCAGCTAGTAACAACAACATTTAGACTTGTGATGATAGTCTGGTTGGAGGTGCCCCCTAGGTTGTGCTGGCGTGGGGTCAGAAACAACCAGTGGTAGACAGATCTAGGAAGAAGGTAAAAAAGACTATGGCAGCATTCATGCTGGATGTAGGTGGGATTGAAGTAAAGGCATGAGGACCTTGAAGTGGGGCTGAAAGGCATGTGTAGGGAGGATGCGGACCATTTATCAGACATTGGGATGATATCCTGATTTTAGCATGACAAGGCACGCTGGAAAAATCAGTGAGGCTAATGGTGGCTCGCAAGCCCAGTTTAAGACCTGTTATATGACCTTGCTGGTTGCTGGAGAAATGTTACTCTGGGAGTGGACTCAGTCAGTATTGGCTCCTGGAGGGAGGTCTCAGACCTCCTAAGTATTTTAATTCGGAAAGGCGGTACCATTCCTGGCTTGTTGCAGCCAGAATGGTGGTGACGTTCCGGAGGATGTTTTGGAAGACGGTATCATTCTAGACTAGGCGTGGTTGGTGTGGTAGTGACGTCTGATGTGGGCTCTGTGCATTCAGTCTAAGTTACTGAAGGGCTAGATGAACACGAGCTGAGGTTATCCCTCGAGATCTGTTAGATGTGAGCAGAGTAATCATGCTGGGTCCCTAGTTGGGGATAAATACAGTATGAGATATTTATCTGTTGTAATAAATAAAGCTTGTGCCGTTAATTTCTCCCAAGAAGTTGTATGGTGTGTTTATTGGGAATGAGATGAGGGTCTAGCTCGAGACATGGCAAGTCGTGCTTGCTTCAAGTTTTTTCCATAATTTGTTACAAATTCAAAACCAATAGAGTGGTGACGAAACTAAAACAAAATCTTCTTAGAACTAAAACAGTAGGAAAGTGCCCACACTTATTTACAATTCTATTCTTTAGATGTACAGTATTGCGTGACGCAGCAGTTCCTTTTTGTAGGAAAATAATTTAACGTTTGATGATATTAATGATGACTATAATAATACACTTTTAAACCCCTATTAAATAGGGTGAAAAGCAGGGTAATATGCAGTTACCAGTATAATAACTAATTCAATGAGCGGTAAGGTGTTTTCCAGCACCGAAATGTGTCTTATGGAGAGACTGATTAGTAAATACCGGCCTAAAGGTAAGGTGTCTTCCAGCACCGAAAGGTGTCTTATGGAGAAAGACTGATTAGTAAATA
>CM071567.1:102050296-102415519 GCA_036426205.1 Ascaphus truei
TTCCAGCACCGAAAGGTGTCTTATGGAGAAAGACTGATTAGTAAATATTGGCCGAAATGCTTATGTTTAGATCATTTTAATGAGGAATGATCTCAAAAACGTTTAAATCATATTTTTTTCCATGTTAATGAAGTAAGGTATCTTCTGTAATATGAGTCTTGATCATTCATCATGGTGCTCCCCTGCTGTATAGAAATTACATGTTTCATAGCAGTCTGGGAGGGCCATTTTGCTGGCACTTCATTATCTTTATTAGCTCACTGGCAATGGCCAAACTGACATCAATAAATGGTAATTTAATGTAAAAATTAAAAAAAAAGAAAGACCAGATGGGATTGCTGCTTTAAATAGACCATTAACTCATTAACTTTACTGTAATATGCTGCATGTAATAATTCCAAATAGGGAATTGTATAATGTGACAGTTCAAATGTAAGTCATATACTGTATATAGCAATAAAAAACAGGAAAATTAATTAAGCAAGGAAGGCTAGGTGACTGAACAAATTAAAACAAACACAATGATGCCAATAGACACAATAAACACAATATACTGTATGACAATAAAAAACAAGAGTACTCTTGAAAATAAAAAAGAAGGGAAATGTGACCAAAAAATGTACAATAGCGCAAATGTAGGAGGCAGCGAGATGTGGGAGGAATTGTCACTCGATAGGTAGCAAATGACTGGAGCAACAAATGGGGAGAGTTAATTGACCCGTCAGATGATAGATTGCGGATACAAACGGGGAAAAATCAGGCTGATATTGACCTCTCTAGATGGAGAAGGGGGGTAAGCAAATAGCATAGGCAAGGGATTAAGGAATTGTCTCACCAAAGGATGTAACCGCGATGACCACAGGGGTCACTGCGTCCCTCCGTCAGCACACCAACGAAATCACGCCGGAGATGAACATGTGATGCTGATCCGGGTAACTCTGGAGACGCTATTCCACTTCAACTTCCTGGATTTCCCCCTCACACAAGACAGCTGTATTCGTTCAAATTGAATATTCACTTGTGTCTCTGCTTGATGTCAGACTCAGACAGACAGATGCAGCCTTCCACTTTGTCCGCCAATATGAACTTTTCGTCATTAGGGCATTGTAAAGGTGAAATGACATGTGATGCCAAAAAGGATTAAGAAAATTAGCAAGACAAGTAAGCGTGGTGATTGACTAATATTGAAAATACCAGAAAGAGCAAGAACAATTTTTTTAGTTTTTTATTTTTGACACCCAGATCTGTTTCTGTCCTACGTTACCTCAAATATAAGAGTGGCTATAGAGAAGTGTACACTATATATATCTTATGTACATGGTATAAGTTGGCCGACTTCTTCAAGGGTTGCTTGGTTGCTTTTCTATTGATCACAAGACTAGGTTTGGATCACGCATCTTGTGATCCTGGGAGCAGAAACGCAACCAAGGAGTAATAATAACTCTACATGAGTCAGCCTATTTCATTGGCTGCTACTAACCAATCAGACATCACCTGACGAAATCGCGCAAACGTGACGAAACGCGTAGGGCTGGTAACATCATCACGTGTGGGTGCGTGCACGTGGAGTCCTGGGCCTTCTAGGGTTCCAGTCAGCCGAATCCAAGTGCTGGCATTTGATACATACAGGAGCAGAGGACGCGGAGGCATTGAGGGTTACAGCGATCTGGCGCCAGCTTGTGACAGGAGCTGGTTGTGGCTTCGAATTGATCAGGTGCACCCTGTAGACTCTGGACTCCCCCACCCCTCTTGATGTCTTCACATAGAGATTTCTCTCCCACGTATGGTTGCTTTTTATAATCCTGTAAGTGCATTTCCTATGGGCTACAGATTTTAATAAATGCACTCATTTGTTAGTACAGTTACATGCTATGGAGCTTGCGCTTCGTTTGTGCCTTTTTCTCCATACATATATATATTATATAATATATAATATATATATATATATATATATATATATATATATAGTTATTATATATACACACCAGTATTTATATATATCCCTCTCTATCTCTATCTCTACTCTCTCTCTCCTCTCTTCTCTCTCTCTCTCTCTCTCTCTCTCTCTCTCCTCTTCCGATCTCCCCTCTCTATCTACCGCTCGTCTCGCCCCCCCGTATCTCTCTCTTCATTAATGAACTATCATGTACTGCAATAATAACCACCCTGTCCTTCACCTGCTCCATCTGTTTGTGCACCATATGACAGGCAAGAAAAGGTACGGTGTTAAGGTCTTTGCAATTGAAGGGCTGAATCATACTAAGACCCCCCACAAAGTTTACCAAGAACTATATTCTTTTTAAAAATATACTAATATCATAACTTTAACAGTTCCTGTCACAGATGCGCCTACTCTTTATAAGCCATCGGTGGTGAGAATTGAGGGGGATGATTTCTATAGTTAACATTTTTACACTTTTTTCATATTTTTAACAATTTGCTTAAAAATCTAAATACATAAATCAGTGCGATTTCAGTATGTCCAAACAAACATATTTAAAGATACCTCAATTTTAAGAAATATATTAACTTAGGTTAGAAAGGTTTCCCTACTTATACTGCAAATAAAAATCTCTTCACATACAATACTTCCACTGCTGCCAGATTTTCTGGGTATTGAAATGCAAAATAAGCACTTATAGTTACTTTTGCTTCTTATCCATTTTAACATGGACCCCTATAAACTTATACCTTCCGCATTACACAGCTTTTCAGCACAGCCTGGGTTAAAGAAGTGCATAGCCAGTAAACCTACTTAGAGACAGCTATTTCAACCTTTTGGCTCATCAGTGAGAGGTTGGTTACTGGCTTTGCAATGTGAAGCAGGAATATGTTCACAAGTGGTATTTTCGTTTGCTGTACACTGTACTGTTGAAGATTTTTGTCACTTTTCTATTTGCCTGGAAATGAAAATAATGCTGTTCAGCTCTGGAGTCCACTTGGTTTCCATCTTGTAAAATACAAAATGGAAGGTAACTTTAGGTAGGGGTGTTGCTGCTTTGAAAAGTAGTGAACCAACAGGAATGCCCTTATTCACCATATATTTAATAAGATCCAAACACTGCTTACCAGTTTGAAATTGGTCACTCATTCTGCATTGTGAAACTGTGAGTAGGTGCAAAGATAAGATTGTGTCTGGTTTGGTCGCACAATAAGACTGTCTCTGGTCTGCATACTGTATTAGATACATATATTCTATTCTTAAATTACTGTTCTGCAGAGACAATAGCTCCATAGTTCAGCTGTGGCCAACTCCAGTCCTCAAGGGCCACCAACAGGTCAGGTTTTTAGGATATCCCTGCTTCAGCGCAGGTGGCTCAGTCATACTGACTGACCCACTGATTGAGCCACCTGCGCTGAAGCAGGGATATCCTGAAAACCTGACCTCTTGGTGGCCCTTGAGTACTGGAGTTGGCCACCCCTGCAATTTATTGAAGATGAGACTGGCCTTCATAGATATTTTGCCCTATGTGCATCAGTTTCTGGTTTGGGGTTTTCAAAGGGAGTTAAAGCCTAATCCTCTACAAGAGGTTTTCTAAGAGAAAAATACACATATACCAAGTACTAAAATGAATCAGCACCATATTTGTATTTTCCTTTTGATTTCCCTCATTACATCTTACAGCTCAAAGTGCTCTAAACTTCTGACTTCCAAAATGTGATCTTAGGTGATGAATTGAGTTCAACGAAAACACAGTACTGTACATTCATGAATTCTGTCCACTAAGTTGTGATTCAAGGCATTGGTGATATTAACATATATATACAATTAAAGTATGTCACCTTGCGTAATGAGGCCGAGAAATCTGCCCCGCGCTACAGAGCAAAATAAATAACTGTCCAGAAAAAAAGAAAAAAAAACTACTTGTATTAAAACGACACATACAATTCTAATTCATACTACTAAATTTATATTCCTACCACTGACACTTATTTTACTTACTAGCTGATTATAACTATCACTTACTAACCATGTCTCTCTCTCTCTAACTGACTCGAACCAATTGAATCCCAGCCACAGCATTCCAAGCTTGTACTGATATGTGTGATATCATGCAGCACATGTCAACCATCTTACACTTAGAATACACTACTGTGCCAACTGTGTCTGCAAGGTTGTCTTACTGGATGTGGTATTTGTTAAATTGACTGGGAGGAAATGTTTTTCCTAAAGTAACAGCACTCACAGTAATGACCAGAGAGGCGCGAGCTTCCCCCCCCCTCTCCTAGCATTATTTATATGTAACATACCAATTACGAGAGGACACAGTCTGGAGGTAAAATGGCAGCGGCTTTGTTTATTAATAATAAACATAATCATAACTGAGATAGCGTGCTGCCCGTCCGTGCCAGAAAGTGCTCGGTGCTGGGCAATGCAAGAGGGGGCACCCGGAAGTACGTCCCGGTGCCCTGCCCCCTCGCTTCAACCTGCTTTACCAGCCCCGAGCCCCCTCTGGCAGGACATGCACCTACCCCCCCCCCCAACTGCCGCCGCGACAAAGCAAATTGGCCCCGCAATAACCACTCCGTCCGGATCTTTTCGTCCTCCCTTATGTATGCCGATTTATTTTTAGCTTCCTGCAACATAAGGAAATGTTAACCTGCCAACCAAACTTCAGATCCTGCGTTAAACTAGGGATGGGTGGGTGGGTGGGAATCCGTGGCCAGCCAGGAGCAAGAGGCCGGACCTCCCTCCTGGCTGCCTGCTTTAACCCTAAGACCCCTCCCCCGGCCGCTTTTGCGGCCAATCCGGTTCGGGGAGGCCGAGTCCCCCAGTCATCTGCTGTGCCACCCATTCAGGCTAGGCCAGCTTTCATTCTGCTCTAAGCATGCTGCTTTGCAGGATAATGTACACCCTTTCAGTACTGAAGTGATATACTGTATAATTGACAAACTCTTAAACCATTATGTTACAAGCACAACACAAATTACTGTCTGGCTCCTTCAACGAGAATGACAGTACAGTTATATATGTATATGTATTATTTTTCCAAATGGTGACAGGTTTGTTACAGGCATTGTTTCCAAGTGAATTTACTTGAAATGCTTTTAAGGATCTATCCATTAAACCATTAGAGCAGCAGTTCTCAACTCTAGTCCTCAAGAATCCGCAGCAGGTCAGGTTGTAAGGATATCCCTGCTTCAGCACAAGTAGCTCATTCAGTAGAGCCTGCTTCAGCACAGGTGGCTCGAAGACTGAGCCACATATTGAGCCACCTATGCTGTAACGGGCATATCCTGAAAACCTGACCTGTTGGGGGGTTTTGAGGGCTGGAGTTGAGCATTAGGCTGCGCTTGTAGTGCAGGCGACGGTAATGCAACATTGCTCCAAAACAATGGACTCCGTCGCGCGTGCTTATAGTAAGCACGACGGAGCGATGTCGCGACCAAAAATTTGGAAGCCGGGGAAATTTGATTTTTCAGGAGACTGTCGCCACATGTGACTGTCTCTGAACCAATCAATGACCCCGTCGCTAGCGACGTTGCTGAAAGTTACATTTTAACTTTCGCAGGTGATGGGTGACGTCATCGGTCGCGTCGCTGTCGCCATCGCCAGCACTATTAGCGTGGCCTTAGAGCGCTCATTAAACCTGTTAGTGCATACTAGTCGGGTCACCGACAGCTTTCAGGGGTCCACGACTAGAGTCAGCACCTATGCCACCTGTCAGCAGCCCTGCAAGTCCCCCCTCTTTCCCACTTTCTCTTTCCTCACTCCCCCTTCTCTAACTCCTCCCCTCGCTCTGTCACTACCCCCTCTCTTTCTCTCTCCCCCCCTGTCGGTGGCCCTGAGTTATACATGCGTTACGGGCCTCTCACATTTTAGAGAAGAGTCTGTATTCTTTGCCCACTTTTGATGATTAAGTTCTAGTACACCTTTACTTTGTCTAAAGAATAAAGAAGAAACATTTAAATAAAGGTACCTGTACGTTTTCAAAACTAAGTTTGTTGGGCCTATGTGCGAAGCATCGCACTAGTGTGATATTTTTCAATCTGCTCCATCAGCGATCACAATTATGTACATATTTCTGGTGCCCAGAAATGGACTGTGCTAGGTGTACAGATGTTAATGGTGTGTACTAAAAGATAATACTTCTGTGCACTAGAAAAGTAGTAAGTGCATTACAAATGTCCCCCTAAATTCACCTTGGCATAAGCCCTAAAATGTCTGTTAATAGTGTTAGTACAGAATTAAGTTGATATGTCTCAACCATAAAATGTATTTGACGCAGCACGGAGGATCAGTTGCATAACAAAATCAAAATGTTTCACAGTATGGCTATCATAAATAATATTATACTTATACTTGCTAATTCTATTAATCAACAAATATACATAATTCTGTTTTAATTTAAATTGTATCAATCATGTATTTTACATGATACAATGCATCAAGTTACATTTTAAACATGAATTGTTCAATATTATACTTACACAACGCACATTTTAACTACTACGTTTTAGCACTAAAATGTTCATGTGCAAAACAAAATTTAGATATGATCTTAATACATAGACCTCTGAGTTAATCACTGGATTTGACCATCTGGCCTTTAATCCTAAAGAAATGTACAGGGAGTTCTGTATAATATGCTGATGGATGTGCCCTGATGCACAGAGGAACTGCTGAATAGCTGATAAAGACATCTGTTTGACTGGTCATACTATTAAGATGTTTTAGATTATTGTAGCTAAGAGTGTGCTTGACACAGGAAGTATGGTCATTGCATGGACCAAATTGCATTTCATCCTTGCAAGAACAAGTACAGCTGATATTTGTTGAACATGATGGTTCTGTAAAGTACAAACTTAACAACCTTATCAATTCAGTGCTTGAGTGGTTTGTTTAATCAATCCAGCAATGAATGTGTGAAGCCTTAAAGTTGGACAGGCAGTGTAACCTAGAAAAAAAGTTAAACAAAAATAAGTAGTGATTGTACGCATTACACAATCTTTCTTACTAGCAATTGAAAATGTCCCCAGAATGTAATGTGGTACAGGAACTTTTCGTCATTAGGGCATTGTAAAGGTGAAATGACATGTGATGCCAAAAAGGATTAAGAAAATTAGCAAGACAAGTAAGCGGTGGGTGATTGACTAATATTGAAAATACCAGAAAGAGCAAGAACAATTTTTTTAGTTTTATTTTTGACACCCAGATCTGTTTTCTGCCTACGTTACCTCAAATATAAGAGTTGGCTATAGAGAAGTGTACACTATATATATATATATGTACAGTGTATAATATATATATATATATTCTGTGGCTAACAAAATGCTTTTATTTGTGTGAGCTTTCGAGATACACTGATCTCTTCTTCCGGCGGTGTTACAATGAATAAAGCAAGCAAAGGGTTTTACTTAAAAACAGTGTCTCTTGAAATGTTATCTGTGCTTGTCCCTCCCCTGTGTGAAGATGCAATTTATGGCTAGAGGTGTTAAATGGTCCCTGAATGTTAGTGATGTAAGAGTGAGTGTGTGTGTGTGTGTGTGTGTGTGTGTATATGTATGTAAATATAAATGAATGAAGAGCCCACAGTGTATGCAGCGCTTTACAAAAGGTGTGTGTAGAGTGGGAGTGTATATCAATGCTGTGGGTAGGTGTGGAAATGTGAGAGAGTGTTGCATTACTAAAAGTGTGTGGATACTATGTGTCCCTATTGGTACATAGGGATGAAATAACATGGAGTAATTGTATGTGTAAGAGACAGCGGTGTGTGCATACATATAGCACAGTATGTATAGACATGGCCTTTAGCACTCATGGGAAGAGAGTTCACTTGTGTCAGTAATGACTCATAAAACTTCGGTCTCTGTTTAGGCCACCGCTAAGTGTCCCAAACAGTTGCATAAATTTGTATTCATGCAACCGTCTCTCTTTCGGTGTTTTAAGATTACCTTTGAGTTTGGCCACCATCAGATCGTTCATCTTATGGCCATAGTCAGAGAAATGTTCACTACTGTCTCTTGTTCTGCGTGTGATGCTGTGGCGATGCAGGTTCATTCTCTTGTTTAGCCCCTGTCCCGTCTCACCTATGTATTAGCAGCCCCCTGGGCATTTCATGCACAAGGCACACGACTGTCACGGTTGTACTCGCCACAAACCAGGGCCGGACCGCGGGGCTGAGGCTGGGTTATGAAATCACCGACCTTAGACCAGGCAGACTGGTCCGGAGTGCGTAGTTCATAGTCAAACAGGCCGGGTTCAGGACTGGAGAGAACAGCGTAGTCGTGGGACGAGCCAGAGTCGGGGTAGGAGATATCCGGGTAGTCGTAGTCCAAGCAGGGAGTCGGCAACAGAAAATCAAGCTGGTCCTTTTGCTTCAGCGCATTCGCTGCAGGTCGGGAACGAGGTTTGAGCGAGTGGCGTCCACGGCCCATGGCGCCAGTCTTGGAGAGGGAAAACTGACCAGAGTGGGCACACCGCCAGGCAGCACTGGTAACCCCATGCTTCAGCGCAAAAGTACAAGCAGGCCTCTAAGAACCAGTAACTCAGCATAGCAGCAGCAGGCCTGGAGGAAACGTGAATGAGTACAATGAACTAGAACAAAAACAGAGATCAGTAATGAGAGATACAGGCCAGGAGGCTTGTGGCAAAACACAGGTAACATCCAAGAAGGATTATGCTCGGCAGAGAAGCATTGTGGGGAATGCAGTATTTAAATGTCAGTGAACCAATAGAAGAAGGGGCGTGTGACAGCATTGCTCTAATGACTGAGCCCAGGCTGGGACTGCAGTCATAGCTTGCACAGCTGCTGTAGATACCAGGGGGAGTGTTCCAGGACTGCCCAGGTCTGCAAGGCAAGGTAAGCAGTAAACTAAGGTGTGGATTCCTTACAACGACATTGCTGGAGGAACAGGTGAACCTTCTTCTGATTTTGTACTCCAGATTCCTGTGTGGTATTTGTATTGTGCCCGCTGTGTGGAGTATTGCGCAGGTTTTGCATCTTGCGTCCTGGCATGGTCTCATCCTGCATTCAGTTGTACTGCCGAATACTTTACTCCTTACCATAATTTTCTTGAGATTATGAGGTTGTCTGTATGACAATAAGGGTGTTTCAGGGAAGACCTGTTGCAGTCTTGTATTTTCCTGGAGGATGGGTGTTAGTTCCCTGGTGATCTTGCGTAGGGCTTCTAGGTGTGGGTTATATGTGACCACCAAAGGTATTGTATGGTTATATATATATAACCATACAATACCGTTTGAAGCATGAGATCAGGAGACAGCACTCTGGTAAGTTTGATCACAAGTTCTTTGTATTGGAAAAAAAAAAGACACATAAACCGACGTTTCGGTCCCCCAGTGGGACCTTTCTCAAGGTGGTGCCACCTTTTTTTCAATACAAAGAACTTGTGATCAAACTTACCAGAGTGCTGTCTCTTGATCTCGTGCTTCAAACGGTATTGTATGGTTTATTATTGCTTTATGGGACAAGCACCCAATTCTTTTTACTTGCGCATGTGGAGTGCCAGCTGCCTATTTGGATTATATATATATGTGTGTGTGTGTGTGTGTATGTAATTGTGTATATATTTGTGTATATATATATATGTATTTGTGTATATATATGTGTTTGTGTGTGTGTGTGTGTGTGTGTGTGTGTGTGTGTGTGTGTGTGTGTATATAAATATGCTGTAAGGAATGAACTTATTGACTTACACTGAAGTACAGTAGGATTAGGTAGCTTAATACTGTCCCATCCACATTGTTATGGAATATTACCTTTTTATCCAATAATCCCTTTATTTGTAAATGAACATTGTGACCTTTTGTTGAACCAGTCTTATACTGTAATTGCTTTCCCCATTGTTCCTTACCCTTAAGGTGGTTTGAGATTGTATTTGATTTCATTAGTCTGGCAAAAAAAAGTACTGTCCCTTAATAATAAGAATACGAATGTAGTTAACGGTCGGATTTGTGAGGAGAATTGAAAAGAGGGTGCAGATTTCTGGTGTGTCTGTACTTTGTGCCAATGAACTGATGCTGCGTTTGTCAGATTATCAGGTTTGTTTATTGAAAGTAACACAAATGGAGCTACAAGTTAATTATTACCCACTTGATGTCCATAAAATACATCAAATACCTTTTTGAAACTTGATAGAAAAAGACCCCAAGATCAAATTCCGTGGGACCTATGTGATCCTCTTTACTCTAAAATAAAAAGCAATGATTTTGCTTCACATTCCTACATTCCACACTGCCTTGAATGTTTCTAATTGGGGATACCTGGGATAGAACAATATGGCAAACAATATGGCAAACAGAATCGTATAACGCTTATGCTGTTTTGCTGCGGAAAGAGCAATAAAATGATATGTGCTGAGAGCATTTCTGACAGTAAATTGATAAGTAACCTCAAAATAATTGATTCATTTTAGGCTACAGGCACAGACATGGAGATCAACGCTGCTTTGTACTGTCTTTTATATTATACCTTTCCATCAGAGTAATGTCACAACACTCAGGAATAGGCCCATATTAACTGAGTAGTGTTACTGTGCTCCAGAGAACACCTTCAAGCACCAGAGGACACCGTACAGCCCATTTAAGTGAAAGGATTGGAAGGTTCCTTTGATACCAACAGGGGTCTTATTGAAGAGCCCCAATTTAGTCAATATGGCCCATTGCTTTCCCTACATGTACTGTACTTTATTTATGGATTTACTTTAATGTTTTCTAAGATACAGTAACTTAATGAATCTTTGTTATTTTAGAAATGATTAATAGGAGGGAAAGGAAGGGGAGGGGGGGAGGGGAGGAGGGGGGAAGGGAAAGGGAAAGTAACTCTCGCGTCAGCCCAAAATACAATGTATTGGATCGAATAACAAAGGTGCAAAATGGGATAAGGGGTAGTTAAGAGCTAGGAGACAAGAACACCCTTTTGAAAGTACTCATTGTGGTGATATGTAATGATGAATTAAGTTAATAAGCGATACTTTATTATTAATATATAAAATAAATGGTTAAATGATCAAACAATAAACAACTACCATTGGTGACAAAACATATAAAATAAAATAAAGTGCTCTATACAGAAACTGAGACGGAGGGGAGATTCATTACACCCAATTGCTAGTTAGCAATAATGTGACTCACAAATAGTGAGGAAAAAACCCTGAGTTCAGCAATGATAATAGTTAAAAGCCTGTACATTCTGAACAGGTAACAGAGGACTGACCATTGGGATAATTACAAATATATAGCATATGAAAGTTCCTACACAAATACACAGATAATGAAGGTGAATCAATAAATATTGTGTCAAATAACACAATCAATATTGCCAAGATGCAACAGCTCATATAAGAGCACCTGAGATGCTAGAAGTAGAATAGCAACAGGTGAATAAATCTCCTAGTTGATACATAAACAGAGATATTCCAAATACTGATGAATGAAGTGTACAGTACAAGAGCCCACAAAATGTGTTAGATGGCTCTGAGGCACGGATCTAATCCGTATCAAGTTATAGCCTCCTAGTTAATAAAATAAAAATGCAATATCAACATCCGAAAGGTTGCTCATGGCAATAAAAAATCTGTGGTGAGGAAACAAACAGATAAATGCAGAGGGTATAGCCGCAAGTGTATCACACACACTTAATGTAGCAACCAGCTGCTATGTAGGTACAATGTAGCACACAAGAAGGAATTACTACAGTAACGCTACAACAGTCTCATATTCCAAAAGTGGCTGCTATGTTTCTAAAACCATCATCATGGCTAAAGAAACAATGAATAATAAAGCTGACTCAATGAAGAGTTACACTACATTAATAGTAGCCGTTAGTGCGGTGTGTGGCAATTAGATCTGCATAATAATAACTCGCGGACAGACCGGCACTCAGCAGTGCCTCTCACCCTCTTCCCTGCATGTGAGCATCATAACGTCATGATGTCAGTCCGGTTCCGCCTCCCACCCGACGCACGTTTCGCTGAGGCGCTTTTTCAAAGGTGGTGACGTAGGGTGCTACGGAGGAGGTATTTATAGTCAATCACCAATGATGCAGTGAAAGCAGCTGAATGTAACCACATATTTCCTTTGCAGGTAATAAACAACAATGGAGAGAGATAAATGGTTAAGTAAATGTATGAAGGAGTGATGATAATAAAATTCTCATACAAACATTGTGTCTTAATAATATCTGAGAACTTGTGAGGTTTCCTGATGCTAATAAATAGCTGATTTAACCAGATGGAAAAAAGGGTAAGTCACAATGATAAGTCTAGAGGAAGATTGTCAGTAGAGGCTTGTCGGTAAAGAGAGGGTAAGCAATGGTTATCTAAATAAAAGGGGAAAATAAAAAAACCTTTGTTAATCCCTCTAGGCGCGAGAGTACCCAAGACATAAATCCATTTGGATTCTTTTTGTAGTATGAGACGATTCCAATCACCCCCTCTCGGACTAGGGGGGACACTCTCTATACCCATAAAGCGGAGATTGGTAATGTCACATCATGCACATGGTGTATGTGATTGGCTAGGGGGGTGTAAAGATGGTTACGTATAGCTCCCAGATGTTCTAAAATACGCTGGCGAAATTCTCTAATTGTTTTGCCAACGTATTTTTTATTACACTGACATATGGCTTGGTAAATCACACCTTTGGTTCTACAATTGATGAACTGCCTCACCGTGAAAGATTTTGTGTTGTTCCAGTTGTGGAAGGTATTTTAGAAATGGACACTAGGTTGTACAGTACATTAATTTAATAATATCCAGCTTTCTCTGGAGTTTTTCCATGTTTTGCAAATGTAGTCGTATCTATCTGGGATTTTCACATTAGACTATAACATCTAATTATATTTTTAGGGATCATTGAAATACATTTGGAAAATGCACAATAGACCATGTCACAATAGTATTGATATACCAGCGTTATGCTTTGTTTTATTTCTACAGCGCTAATCTTCTGTGATTCAACAAAATAACCCTATCAGTGATATCTAAATGCCTTTACTGCACTAAATTCATAATGATATCATGATACCACCATTTTTTTAACTTCCCTTTTCTTATTGTACATGTCCTATTAATCCACCCAAATAACACATTTATGAGAATAAACTGTTTCTAGAATAAAAAACAGCGGTACAGTTTTAAAATCGTGCCATCTTGCAATTAGTTGAGTGTTCTTTTGTCATACATAACCCTTTACAATAATTAATCTGGGATTTGCATTGTAATTGCATACATATAGATCTTCTACACTTTGTTGTGCCGATTGGTTAGTGATATTCACAGTGAGCATGCCAGGGCAAATTAATATCATTACACTGCCACGTATCACAAACCTTTCCTTTAGAAGTGATAGACACATCATTTTTTCTACTGTATTTTGTGTACTAATAAAGCTGAGCATAAGCATGCATTGAATTTGTCAAGTTACTCTAGAAATGTTAAGTTATCAATTACATTTGTATATTTTACTTATTGGTAAGAGTTGGGGAAAATAGGATTTGTTACTTCAAGATAGCAGTTTTGAAGGATTAAAAGAAATAACACCATGTTGGTCGTAGAATCAATCTCATACAGAACTTGTGTAGGAATTATGTCAGTTGTATTAAGCAAGATTTGGTCTGCTGACAATTGCTTTATTTCCCACCTGACCATCCTTTGTAAAGTGGAGGGAATTTGTGGCACAGTGATAATTAGATCTTAATTAGGATTGAGATATTTTCAAAATGCAGTTATTATCCTTTATTTGTACAGGGTCAACATATTCTAAAGCGGGTGCAGAATTATGTGTAGTACAGTGGCTGATTATTGTGAGGGTGGAGTATATCTCAGGCTGGAGTATGGTCTAGACCAGAGGTGGCCAAGCTTTTTTTCATGTGGGTACACAATTCTTGGCTGGCCACTATCCTCCCCACCAATGCCGTAGGGGACAGTAGAAGTACAGGGGGGGGGGGGGGGGGGGGGGCACGGAGAATGGTAGACCATGCATGTCCACTGACAGTTTTGCCCTGTGAGCTGCTCCCCCCATCTCTCTCTTACACACACTCTCTCTCACACACAACTCTCACCTTTTTCAGCTGGTCCTGCTCCCTGGCACATGCTTCAGCCCCGCTCTCCAAGCCTCCACCCACTTACTGAAGATCTACCTCCTGCATGCTCAGCAGAGAGGAAGGGATTTTCCCCTCCATGCCGGGTGCACTGGCAGGGCATTCCCCAATTATGGTCATGGATGGTCACCCCTTTTCTAGCCACACTGCTGGATCTATTAAGGTTAGGGGATGTTAAATAGCATGGAGTTTGATCCAGTTGCACTCCTGATACCAATAGGGTTGGTGTGCAGGATGTTAGGAGTATGCCAGGTGGCTTCCTTAAACGGTGAGTTTTCAGGGCGTTTTGAATTTCTGAAGCTGGGACAGAGCATGGTGCATGGTAGAGAATTCCAGAGAGAGGGGGCTGCATGGGAGAAATCAGTTTGAGTACATTTGCAACATGAACAATTTTTAAACAGTTTATTATATTTTACAAGTCCTGTTACCTACAGTAATACTCTCAGTCTGAGGTTCCTGCTCTCTTTGAGGAGCTAACCGTGCTAACAGTAAATTGTAGGAAAGCACATACAGTAACTCGACTTACTTTACCAATTTACAGGGCTCATTCTATAAACTCCAAACAGACCGATTGCACCTCAGCCGAAAACTCCTATGCAAGTCCAATTTGTACCTTAAAGAATAAGCCCCTTAATCGGAGAGTTATTTAAGAACTAATAATAGCTATTAGGATACATCTGTTTATTCAAATCTGTAACAGTTAGAAGTTTATTTAATGAAATAAAAACACCCTACAGATCCTGGCAACATTACGCATCATGGAAGAATACACTAACTAAACAAGAAGCCCAACGTTTAATGAAAACTGGCAACACTTGGCACTTTATAAACATTCAGCATGGGGAAATATCCTGAACTGCTCTCAGTTCCAGATGTAGCTCACTGCCAAATGTTCCATTTGTATGTTACGTGCAGGTATATTTTGTTTTTGCTTTTGTATGTGTACTGTAATCACTTGCTTTTCTATTTGCCATTACCATTTTTTTTACTTCACATTTTTAGTAATACAAATGTACCCTACCATAAAATAAAAATGTTTGTGAGACAATTATAAAAAAAAACAAAATTAGCATAAAAAGGAAATCAAAGGAAATGTTTAAAAATTGCACAGACATCAGCAGAAGCATTTCAATTACAATTGAATGGCAAGCTGCTGGGTAAGAAAACATCAAATTGCAGCTATTTCAGCATGCAGACTGGAAGACGAGAAATTCATCTAGAGGATAAGGCTAATCAAGAGTATATATACATTATTGTCCCCGATGTATTTTATACTCATCTTTTCTAGCAGGTTATTTGCATATGGTTGTTACTTAGCTTAAGACAGAGGTCAGGATGTCCTATAATTGTATTTTGCCAAACAAATGCTTTCATCATCGCTCATAATATATCCCCCTTTCCTTAATACATTTCCTGTGTATTTTATAGCAATTATTCAATTGACATCAATGTTACCAGTGTGTTCCTCCATTTGATTGAGGAATTGAAAAAGCATGAAAGGACTATGTGCATTTTGCAGTGCGTCAGACTATTAGTATTATAATTTAATTCACGTCAAATGTTAGGATCTTTTATGATTACAAAAAACTTTTTTTATCCTTAAATTTGAGTCTGGTTGGTTGGCCATAGACAAGCCATACTATACAATGCTCTAATGAGTTCTCCGCAAGCCTGACCCAAAGCCTCGAGCATCATACAACATGTAAAACAGACTTTTAGATAATGAATGTAAACATGCAAATGATCACTCTTTTACATGTGTATATGTAAAAATTGGAAATAAATGGCCTAAATTAATACTGTATGACCATGAAGTTAAGGTTGATTGCAACATTAATCTGGAAATCTGTATTTTAGACAATGGACCATATGGCTCTCTATTTTAAGACAACAATTTTTCTCCTCCCTCCAAAATTACTTTTTTTTAAACCTTCCTTGATTTGGAGAGTCCCCTGGAGCTGATCTGTTGTCCGCCTGGTTGCCGAGATAAGTGTACTGTAGGTTTTTTTTTAATGGCGGTCTTTGCACAAAAACTCTGCAAATATGGCCATGGGTTAGGATTATAAAGTCGCCACGTCATCTCCCGATGACGCTGAAACTTTCATTTGGAACCTGGAGCGAGCTCTGAACCCAATGCCATTTTGGGTCCACCAGGCAGCGGTCTTGCTTGGTGGACACATGTGCTTGTTGATGTGGAAACAGGTGGTCACTGGAAGTCAGGTGACCATGGATCAGCTCCACAAGACCCACTGGTTCACTTACAGTAATTGAATAAAAATAAATAAATAGAAACTTGCAAGTGTATTACTGCTTTAAGCTGTAGCACTTCAGAAATATCTGATCATTCAAAATATACATTTTCTGCATAGAAGTTATGGGGTTGCTGCATAAAGATTTCATTTTGAGAGTACTTTGCTTTTCTGTGTGTTCCTTAAAGCTTTTTTTGGAAAGGATTGCAACTCTACGCCACTGGAGAAAACCTGCCTTTAATATTTTACATGGTGCAGCAAACTGAGACATATTACAAAATAAAAAACAATCTGTAAATGACTGGAAAGCATCTGACAAAAAACACAAATGAGTATTTCTTCTGTCTGAAATGCAGCATATTTATAAAGAGTACTTCTACTTTTATAGAATTTGCTGCATGCTGCACAAAAAAAGACTTAACACGACAGATAAATCCACAGAGAAAACCGTCAGGAAAAGTAATGCAAGCTGCACATTTCTTAATACATACATCTGCAAATGTAACGCCACCCTAACATCCTCCCACTTGCACCCTAAAACCCCCATCTGATGCACACGTACCTGAAAATGGTGCAACTAAGATTAGATGCAGCCTATAGGAGGTACTGTATAGTTTTGTGTGACTTGCAACCAAAAAATGACTGTGTGCTTAAATGTAGGGATTGATATATAGAGTGCAGCATATTTTGTCCCTTGTTACAAAGTGAAACAAACATGAATGTCACTCACTGACCAAACTTTTTTTTTCTTTTTGTGTTCCTTTTTCAGTCTATTGACCCAGGACAACAGTTCACATGGGAGCATTCTAACCTGGAAGTTAATAAACCAAAGAATAGATATGCAAATGTAATTGCATATGATCACTCGCGTGTTCTACTTTCAGCAATTGAAGGTAAGCATATTCTTTTTCCCACACTAACTAACAATCTAACATTGTATCCAGATTGTGTGAGGGTTTATAAAGCAGTCAAGCATTTGAGTGAGACAAACTTTTTGATAACAAACAAACAGGCATTTTGTGGAAGACAGCATGTTAATAATTGCATCAGATGACAGCTCCCCCAACCTCACTTCTACGGTTCCTATCTAAATTCCCTGAATTCATTAATCACAGTATTTAATATAAGGGACTTTGTATAATCTACTGTATACCAGGGATGGACGGCATCTGTAAGGCCCGCGTGATACACAGGGATCAGCCGCTCTTCAGCACTCCTCACGCCATTCCCCTCCCTCCCACACCCCCACTGGTGCACCCAGCCGGTGCTGGGAGTTGGGTCCGCCCAGTATTCGGGCTCAACTTCCATCTCCGTCCACGGGGCCCCAGCTCCCTCAGCGGCCTCCCTCAACCCGTCAAGGTAACATTCTTAGGTGAGAAGAAGGGGTGGATTTAGTGAGAGAGGAGGGGTGGGGGGAGGCGGGCAGTAGGATAATGGCCCGCCAACAAAATGTGTGTCCATTTATTGTCACACCTGAAAATAAAGATTGGCCACCCCTGATCTATACTGTCTCTCCAATTCTACATCACATGTTTTTAGGGTTGCAGGTGGCTTCTCCAAAAATACTGGACACAATGGTGAATGTTGTGATGCGCTTGACACACACACACACACACACACACATACTACTCATCGCTCCATGCTGTTCCCTCCTCTACTTGGTCCCACCCCCAGGCTCCTGACTGGCTGCATTACCAAGCCCCCTAGCAACAGCCCTGCTCTCTCCCTGCTCTGGGAAATCCCGCAGCCCCCATAAGCCAGTCAGGTGTCTATGTCCAGAGAGGTAATACCGAACACATACATGACCAGTATTACCTCTCATTTTTTACTGGGCAGAATGTCCAAATACAGGACAGTCCAGTTCAAAACTGGACACCTGTTAACCCTACATGTTTTATGTCTGGTTATTAAATTGCCGATTTACAATGTTTGCTTCCATTCCATGCACCGGTGGTGCTCAGTAATATTGAGTCTTAAGAAACAAAAAAGGATTATGACCTTAAAACCACCATTAACCACTTAAGTGCTAGATGGGCCACCACACAAGTATTTAAAATGCCCATTTATTTCCCTTTACTTCATCAGTTTCAACATATATTAGATAGACAGAATACATGGGCAAATCCCAAAATACTAAATAATATTTAAAAAAATCATGTACTGTACATTTGGAGCACTAAGCAGTTGATTTGTTTATGTATGATTGGGCCCACACCCAGGGCCACCAACAGAAATCATACGGCCCAGGACAAATGAAAGGTGCACTCCCCCCTCCCCCAGAACCCATAGCGCACCTACCACGGAAAAATATTTTTAGCGCAAAACTTTTACCTAACTGTTTTCTTATTTTAATACGGAAAAAACATTACAATGCAATCTGTTTGTTTTTATATTTTCAACAAAAGACAGGTGACTGCCTGGCTGGGTGAGTGACTGCCTCGGTGGATGACTGAGTGACTGGGTTGACACTTGAGTGAGTGGGTGGGTAGGTGACTGAGTGACTGGGTGGGTGAGTGACTGGGTGGGTGACTGGGTGGGTGAGTGACTGCCTGAGTGACTGCCTGGGTGGGTGACTGAGTGACTGGGTGGGTGAGTGACTGGGTTGGTAACTGGGTAGATGGGTGGGTGACTGAGGGACTGGGTTGATACTTGAATGAGTGACTGGGTGGGTGTGTGGGTGACTGAGTGACTGGGTGGGTGAGTGACTGTGTGGGTGACTGGGTGGGTGACTGAGTAACTGGGTGGGTGGGTGACTGCCTGGGTAGGTGACTGCCTGGGTGGGTGACTGACCTTGACCGGGTGGTTGCTGCTTCCTGCTTCATTGCCCGCCAGACGCTTCCCCCTCTGCCCCTGATATCCTCGCGGCTGCTGCCCGGGGCGGGAGGTGGGCTCGGGGGGCGGGGAAGGTGGGCGGCTGGGTGTGAGACTGGTGGCGACTTCCGTGGCTGCTGTGGCTGAGGCGCGCGGGGGAAGCTGGGTTGGGGCGCGGGGGAAGCTGGGTTGGCGCACGCAGGGGAAGCACATTTGGCGCGTGCGGGCTCGCAACGGCGCTTCCCCTCCATTCCACGTTGGGAGCAGTGTGGAGCGGCCCACAGGCAGCAGGTCAAACACCCTGCTTGCCCAGCGCATGCGCGCCGGGACCTCGGCTCTGCGCATGGGGATTCACCGTCTTTAAAAAAAAAATTTTACCTTTTAAAAAATATAACAGGCCTGGGACGCCAACCCCGGCAGACCCCCCCTGTTGGTGGCACTGCCCACGCCGATACCATGGAGTTGTATTTACTTGTTTGCAGTCTGTCTCTTCTTTGTTGGTGATGTTTCTTTATGAAAAAAAAAAACCATAATAACAAGCAACATGCATTTATTTAATGTTTTCAGCTACAGAAGAAACCAAGTATCTATTCACACAATCAGTCTTCAATGCTATCTGATTGAGTGTTTGTGGTTATTGGTATGATGAACAACTTAGCACCTTTGTGGGAAAAAAAGGATCTTGCTCACCAGGAAACCATGTAAATCAAGTTACTGTACAATTAATTAAACAAGTCAAGCATTAACATGTTTTGTGCAGGAGAACCATATGTTTTTTTACAAGTCATAATGGAAAGGTTCTGTTTATCCTACTTTTTGTAACACTCACCTACAAATTACTACATTCCAAATGTTTTCAGAATTGGTTTCGATCTAATATATAGCATTAAATACATGTCTTATTTAATTCAAAGTACTGTCTTGCCACACGCTGCATTTCATCAAATGTATTGTGTGAACTGATACTAATATTAGTACAAGGAAAAACATTGCATTTAAACTTCTATATATTATTTATTATGCAATGAAAAGAGCGATCATCATTTGAAATCAGTATTTCGGCTCGGCGGGATTATTGTTCCTGATGCAAATTTTTATCTTGCTCTAAACATACTCAGAGCAAAAAGGAGAAGCTTTACCCTGCACATCTGTGAGCCACACTGGTCCAATTAGATATTGCAACTTGAATCAAATAAGCAGGGCAGCTGTAGCATGCAGAATATATGGTGTTTTATTGATTCATAAAAGAAAGCAAGTTTCCATCAAATATACTATTTCCCAATTGTAAGGTATCTAACAGTTGATAACAGTGCCACTGTGACATTAAACCATTATCACACAAATACTGATCACTGTTTCACTGATCACTGTGCCTAAGGGCACGACTGTAGCACGTACAGTATAGAGTACCAGTAGCTGTTGTACCAGAAGCAGTATATGATATGAATGTATTTAAGACATTGCAGATGTTAGTTTTCCACCAATTATTTCTTTTTCACCTTTTTTACACAGTGTTAAGATGAAAAGGCAAAAAACAAATATTTGAATGTTTTATTATTTTTTAAGGTGCAGCACGATTTAGAAACATGTACACAAATTGTATTAGTGTAAGCACTTAGCCACACACTCAAAACAGTTGCAAAATATCTCTGGTTGCTCATCACACGAATCTGAAAATGCAGTGAAATTAGAATCAATATTGGCTTTCACTCAAAGTATTTATTTCAAATTCAGTAAAATAACTTGAAATTGAAATGTTTGTTAGTTAAATAAAAGGCACATGTTGTTCTCTTGCATATGATAACCTTTAGGCTATATTAAGGTTTTTTCTCTGGAATTACAGTATCATACTTTAGCTTAATATAAATCAGGGGTGGACAACTGCAGCCCTCAAGGGCCCCAAACTGGTCATGTTTTCAGGATATCCCTGCTTCAGCACAGGTGGCTCAGTCAATGACTGATCCACTGATTGAGCCATCTGTGCTGAAGCAGGGATATCCATAAAACCTGACCTGTTGGTGGCCCTTGAGAACTGGAGTGGGCCGTCCCTGGTGTAAATAAATACATTGCTGCAGAATGAAGTAAAAAAATTCTGAACCATCTCATGAAATTAACTCACTGAGACGAAGTTGGGCCTTGTGGATGGTACTGAAGAAAACATACGTGTATATTTAAACTATCACTGTCATCAGTACCACACTCCATTGATGCTCCAGGCTATGATGATTTGCAACGCAAGTAAGCAGGAAGACAATAGGTAAATCTTCCACAGATCCCAGATAGCTGCACACAGGCAATAAATATATTGTACAGATAGGTAGCTTGTATGTCTACAGGGGGTGGATGAGGGGAGGGGGATCCTGGTAATTGTACCCAAAATTGGGATAGAACAATCACCTAAAATGCCCTATGGGCAAAACAATAAACTTTTATTAAACATCTATACATAGATGTATATTATTAAACATCATATACATTTTATTAAACATCTATACATCTATACATATACATAGATGTTTAATAAAAGTTTATTGTTTTGCCCATAGGGCATTTTAGGTGATTGTTCTATCCCAATTTGGGTACATTACCAGGATCCCCCTCCCTCAATCCACCCCCTGTAGCAATACAAGCTACTCATCTGTACAATATATTCTATAGCCTGTGTGTGCAGCTCTCTGGGATCTGTGGAAGATTTACCTATTGTCTTCCTGCTTACTTGCGATGTCAGTACTATCCCTTTGCACCGGTTACATTATTTGCTATTTGGTGAGCGGTGTACTACCAGTTATTTTATATGATGATTTGCAAACCAGTTTTAAACAGCTCCCTCAGTATTGAATGGGTTAAACACAGAGGTCGCTAGTTCATGTGTTATCTACCCTGTAATCATCTTGTTTATCTGTCTGTGGTACCTTCTTTCACATTCTCTTTCCCATCCTGTTACACTCAATGCCTACAAAATGGGTTTTAACGTTTATACAAATAATGTGCTGAGATATCACATTGCCTGCTCTTTGAGATTGTGTGTTATTAGTTTCCACATAAACCTTGCATCAACTACATCACCATGCATTTACTGTAAATTCAAAACTGATTTATTTAGCTTCATTTATTGCTTTTACTTTCAAAGCTCTGTCATATTTTCTGTCTATATATCAGTCATGGACCAAGTTCCCCAAGGTCATCTGCTCATTATTCTCATAATCTGTACAATTCCTTGCCAGTATTATGTTTGATATATCTGCACGGGTGTTTAAATCAAAACCATCTAAGTTTGACTTGTATTTTTCGTGATTGTTTGCATGGCAGGTTTCTGTGAGTGATGGACTGCTAATCACTGGTTCTGTGATAAGAGAAATGAACAATGAATATTTTTTTTAACTCTTGATTTATGCACATTGCAACCACAAAGCATTGCAAGTTACTTGGGATATTTCGACCTATAACAGTCTTTACTCTACCTTTGTCATAGCAATCTACCAACAAAGTATCTCATATAGGGGGTTATGCACAAAGCAGTGATAAGTGTTTTTAAGTGAGATAAATGCCTTTATTTCTCAATAATGCGTGCAGCGCGATTCACAAAGCAGTGATAACACTGCAGTATCGGGCTTAAGGGACTTTTCATCATCAAAACACAGTCATTGCTAAAAAAATTGCGTCATAAATTGCGTCAATAAGCATGTATCTCACTTAAAAACACTTATCACTGCTTTGTGCATAACCCCCATAGTGGGGTGTCATGGGTAATAGTTATTCACATGTATACACTGCTGACCTTTGAAACAGTGAAATGCAACACATTTTGTATTTACAAGTTCTTATTCAAGTGGTATGTTTACACTGGCATAATCCTCATGAAACCACATCTACTGATGCAGCCACGAGTATCCGAACACTTGCCTGGGAAAATCTGTGGCAATACCCCAGTAATGCTGCAACATTTCTGTGACATTTCTGCAGACAGACTAATGACCCATCGGATTAACACAGCGGGGGTCCCTGGCAGTCCCATTCGAACTGAATGAGACTGCCTGGGACCCCCGCTATGTTAATCCGATGGGCCATTAGTCTGTTTGCAGAAATATCTCAGAAATGTAGCAGCATCACTGGGAGATTGCCCCAGATTTTCAAAGGCAAGTGTTCGGATACTCGTTGCTGCATCTGTAGTACATTTTAAAGAAATATTTTCTTATGTGACTTTTGGGATCACTACATTGTGGTATGCATTATTACTTATAGTCAGCAGCGAAAACTTCCCAAACCAAAGTGCTGGCCATATTTGGAGTAGTTTTAGCAGCAAAATCAACATCTATTCTACACATAAATGTAACCCCCTGGATGTACAATGTACTTTGGGCACTGCAAACCCCAGTACAGGTGTCTCCAAAACCAACACTGAACAATATTAATTTGTGAATGTGTTCATGTATTAAAAAATCTACTTTGTTAACCTTTTTGGGGGTGAAGCGAAGTGGGATCTGGGTTTCTTCTGTGATCTCCACCAGAAGACTCCTGTCAGGAGATATTTTATCCAGTAACCCCACAAGTCATTGTTCTGATTGGCTCATCAGCAGCATCCTGTCTGTGACCATTTCAAATTCCCCAATAAGCCAGTATGCTGGAGGTAAATGTATCCTGAACTCGGGATCAAGCACATAATTGAAAAAAACATGTGCATGTTATTTATATCGAAAGGGATAGATATTTGTTGATTTGTTGATTTGTCCAAACACGGAATCTGAAACCCTGACACAGAAGAACCTCTTGCAAAAATAAATAAAAATAAAGATGCGATGGCAGTGAACTACTTAAAAAATGTTAAATTGCTCAGTGATCATCTGTTTTCAAAGAAGGTAGGAATATTGGGGATATATACTGTATGTATATATATATATATATATATATACTATAGATATAATATAATATATACACACACACACCACACACCCACTACACACACAATACATCATATATATATATATATGATATATATATATAATATATATCAATTATCTATAATATACATACCCAGTATATCCTTATTGGGAGAGAAAAATATGAGTCTGATACAGTTGCCTCTTTATTTGGTCAAAGCTGAATACATTACTTGGCTTCAAAATGTTAGATCCCCTGTTGTAACTGAGAGCAGTTGTGCACTCTGACCACAGAGTATGAATAAATAATCTTTAAATCAGACCCTAATTATTGATAAATTACAGTGCCTTCCTGGCACCCTCCGGCAACAAAAAGATTAAATCCCATTACTTTAGTAATTCAATACATTTTCAAGATTGCCAGTAAAGTGTCCTGCAATGCTAGTAATATTTTTACAAGTAATCAGCATGAGGGCCATTGTATTGTTTACGCTACAAAGTTATAGCTACAGAATTTTTTTGTTTGTTTTTTTTAAAAGTTATATTGATTAAAGTATAACTATCGTTTACATCTACAGTGACTCCTGAGGTAATTTTGATTACATGACAATTATATATATTATATATCTACAGAGATCCATAATGGGCTATTGATTCGGCATTATGCAGACAAATAGCTATGCTTACTGAGTTTTTTTAAAGTTTATTCCTGTGAAGAGTTTCCATACAACTAACTAGATGGGATACAGACACAGTAATATTTTGGCCAGTGGTTGTTTAATAGATCTTAACTCCTGCTTGATACAGTACTAACATAAAAAACTAATTAAAATCATTTTAAAGTACATTGCTGTGATTAGGACCACTGCTGTAAAACTGCATCTGCTATTTACAAATACCAGTTTGTCAAGAATAAAAACAGTAGTGACCCAGTTGGAGATTACAGGTTATATTTACTAAGTGGTGCAAAGTCTCAAGGCAATTTATGGCTTATACTGTATATTCATTTGAATGAGCCATAACTTACCTTACAATTTAGCATATTTAACTATATCACGGCTAATATTTTTGGTTGGCTGACTGATGTATATAAAGATTAGCTTTCAGGAACAGTAAGGCCCTTATTCTGTAAGGTGTGATAGTGCAGATGACGTGCTATCGCATGAAAAGCACCATTAAAGTCAATGGGGCTTTTCATATGAAAGCACATAATCTGCGCTTATCACACCTTACAAAATAAGGGCCTGCCTTGTCTTATTTCAGCACCTATTTGCTTAACTGTGAAAGAATATCAAAGGTTTGCTTTTTGCAGCACTAACATTCATTTTGCAACATAGTCCAAATGATTAATTTTATAGAGCTACCTCTGACTCCTTTGCAGGCATACCGGGAAGTGACTATATCAATTCCAACTACATTGATGGTTACAGAAAGCAGAATGCCTATATAGCAACACAAGGATCTCTTCCAGAAACGTTTGGCGATTTCTGGAGAATGATGTGGGAGCAACGTGGTGCAACTGTAGTAATGATGACAAAACTGGAAGAGAGATCCAGGGTAAATATACACATTTTTAAACGTCCAAAAGACCTATGAGAAGAGACACTATGATCTATTTACTTGAATTGTGTCTTCTGGAAGTAGAAGGCGTCTTATAGAGAAGCACTGCTAAGCAATATGGTTCTACCTGTTTTTCTTGCAGTTCATTACAAAATTGGTGTGTACAGTGTAAAGCAGAAATCAATATGTTTGCCAAAGGGTTTACCCATACACAATTTTCTAAAGACATTCAATATGCTTCAATTCAGTTTCCTTTATGTAACTCCTGGTTCTTGAGTTATTTTGGGCTAATGGTGCTGCCATAAGAAATTTGGTGGCATATGGTGACAGGTCAGAAAGAGTACTGTATGCTTGTTCTGCTACAGAATGTGACTTGTTGTACTGCCAAATCTAAGCTAGAGAACCACATTTGAGAGAAATTTTTCTTTTTTAAACTTTAGTTTAGACAGTCAAGTGTGTTGATGTATTATGATAAGTTTACATCCTATGTTTCAGTTTATCCATGGTGAATACAAATTAATTTCTGTCAAAGCAATGTTACTACTTTTTGTTAACCTATGTCCTACTCTTGGGCTCCAGTATTCTCCTAGCAATTAATCTGAGCCCTGAAATATTCACACACTTGACAAATAAAACACAAGCAAGCATATAACATTATGATAAGGTTGATCAATTAATTTAAAAAAGTATTTCATAACATAGGCATTGATTGTGAGTAACGGACTATGTTGCATTGCAATTCATTGTATGCCCTTTAGAGATTAAACAATAAAAGATAAGAAAATGTTAACTATTTCAAAGATCTATATATATATATATATATATATATATATATAGATCTTTGAACTAGTTAAACATTTCCTTATATGTTCCATATTTCCATTTCCATATTATGTTTGGCCAGTTGAGCTTTTGCAGCACTTTGGAAGGAATCCAGATGATTTGAGCAGAGGCGCCGGAGACTACATGGTGATGTGAACTTTGACTTTATATCTTGAGCATTTCTCCATGATTGCCCTATACTGCCAACTGCTCTGCATCTAGATATACCATCATATTATTGGGAGCAGGATTCCGTTCCTCAGCTGCATTTCATTTACCTCTTTTCCCCCATATTACTCTTTCGGCCGGTCATGACTTTATGTGGGATCTTTGGATTCCCGCTGTGAGTGCTAAGATCTTCTCCCCCACTTTCCATTTAGCAACTAGGACTGACACTGGTTTTAGGGTCTATTACACACATTTTGACTGGGATATTAGTTTTTGACTGCGTTATCCCCGTTTGTTTTTATATGTATGTTATAATTTTTCTCTATGGTTCATTTGTTATCTTAGTCCATGAGCAATAACATTTTTTGTCATATTATTTTTTACACGATCAGAGTGCTTGTGTTTGGGATTTCTTTGTCTTCTTTTTGTATTTAAATATACATGTGTGTGTGTGTGTGTGTGTGTGTGTGTGTGTGTGTGTGACCCGCTCCCCCTTCATCCTCTTGCCTTCCGCTGTGTCTGGCAGCGGAGGATGGGGAGAGTGTGGGGAGGTCTGCGGGCAGTTGGAGCGGCGATCGGATCGCCGGCGGCTCTCTTAGCAAGGCGCCGCCATTTTACCTAGAGACAGGGGGGTGAGAGGGGTGTCATAAAAGAGCAGAGCAAGAGGATTCCAGGAGGAGTGTAAGAGTCAGGGAGATGCCGAGTAGAGGTCCAGCTAATGACCTAAACAGTGAGTAATTAGAGTTAGACCAGAGTCACTGTTGCTGTTTTGTAGTACAGGGAAAGTGTCCCCAGGAAATGTCTTCAGGCAGCAGGGCCCTTTGGTAAGGGAGATGCACCAGTATATTAATTGTCCCTACAGCGAGGCCCTGGGAGTAGGGAACTGAAGTAGAAGGGGAAGGATCTACAGTGAGTAAAGGCTTAAAGGAAGAGCAAAAGGAAAACCATGCTAACCCAGGAGGGTTCTCTGTGTACAGCCAAAATACTGACTTGATACCAGTCCCTGTGGGATTGTTGCCCTGATTACAATACCAGCCATGGTGCTTGACAACAAGCAGCAGCCCCAAGTGTTGGAGCACCAGATTAACCATCCCTGGTTGCCCAGGTGCAATAGGATTGAGGAAAACAGGGGACCCTCAACTGGGACCCTGGAAAAGAGGGCTGATAAGTGGTAGTAAGAGCAAGCCTCTCAATGTTCTGTATTGATTTGTAATCTATTCCCGAAGCCTCCTCACCCCAGCTCATAAGAAGGTGAGGAAGAAGCTGTAACCATAATGCTTTGTTGAATAAAGAATGCTTGTAATGAACTACAAAACTCCTGGCACCCATCTGTACCATCAACAAGTATGCCCTGCCTGCGCGGACCTTCACCCTGGATGAAAGTAATGCACTTGTGTAGCCCCAGCACATACACATGTGGTAAACTTCTTTATTTACAGTAGTTGGCATTTTTTTTTTGTTTTTTGTCCTCTACCAGAATGTACTGTAGCTGCCGCATCAAATTTATACATTGCTTTGTTTTATAGTTTGTTTTCATTATATTGTATTTCTTGCCAGGACCATCCATCCTTTAATTATAGAGGTAAATAAGGATTTTAATCAGTTAGTGTTAGGACCTGCGATATTATGGTCATGCCTTGAAAGTCGCTCGCAGGCTTATACGCTTTGGCCAAAGGGTTAACTAAATGACCCTTTTTCAAGAGATATATAGGTATTTCACGGTGCATTTTTGTCACATTGGATGTTGCTCTTGACATCTTTGTTTCTTGGTTTATACAATTAGCCACACCCAGTAGCACTCCTTTTGACACACACACACACACACACACACACACATATATATATATATATATAATATATTTATATATATATATATATATATTAGAAGTGGTTATATATGACTACTATCAAATTACCTCTTGACATGGACTGTATATACAGTATGAGTTTATTTTGGTTCCTGCTAACCTCTTCTTATAGGATATCATTATTTTCATGGTCACTCTCTGAGAGGGTTTCACCTGTCAGATAGTTATTATTGCACTAGTTACATTCAGCTTCTATTTTCTCTCTTTAAGTGAGTGTTGGTGCCTTCTTCTGCGACTTTGACTATTACAGTAAGGGAATACAAAAATGCTTGGGACTTAAGCCTTTCCTAAACACTGTAAGAATGCCAGGGATCAAATGGGTCTGAGGATCTACAACAGACAGGAAAATGGGCAGATTAGATGGGCCAAGTGGTTCTTATCTGCCATCAAATGCTATGTTCTGGATTTCAATGATATGCTTCTTCCTTTCACTAGTACCTGTTTAACACATTCGCTTTTTCTTTTTAGCCAAATTATCGAAAAATGTACAAGATTATGGAAAAACATTTATTTAAACAAAGCAGCGAGTTTTTTCTTTGAAAGTATTTTTCTAATGTTATTGTACCATGCTGTTATCTTAAAAATGGAGAAATTATATACATTCTTATCACTTGCCATCTGATGCGTTTAGTTGAGGCACTACCTTTGAAACTCCTGACTCATACCACCTATTTTCATAATCTTCAGATGATGGTGTGTGAGGTACGGTAATACCAATTACCCTGTTCAATAAGTTGAGATCGGGCTCTGAAAATACAGAATTTATTGTCATATTTTGCTTTTCACAAAATCCTAAAAGCATATATTTTATAATCTACGTGAAAGCAATTTCTGTGTTTAGCCACTTAAAAAGGCTTACTTAATGCAAATGTTACCTGTTTTCCTCGTTTTGTTTTGTTACTATTTTCATTAAATGAAAGGGTCTCTTATGAGAATTGGGGCTTTTTATGAGCTACCTCCTCAAAAATGTGTCAAAATAAAACTTCAAGCTATAATATATAGCATTCACTGAGCATCTTTTTATGAAAAATGTAGATTTAATTTCCTTTCAGTGTCTTGCAGTGCACGGGTGAAATAGCCAAAGTAACAATATCTGTATCCTGTGAATGTTAATTTTTCCTGGTTCAGTGCCCACACTATAAACTGATACATTAATTGGTAGCTTCGATTTTAGTTATTGCCTTTTAACTGTTGTATTTTTACAATGTAACAGCTTTAACAAGCGAGAAGCAAAATAAACAGTAAATTAAATATCGTGCCCTTTTGCTACCGAAAGGCTCGAGAGAGTGTAGCTTTGCAGGTGCTTCTCATAGAGATCACATTTTACATTGCAATAAGGACGGCATTAGCTGATGACACTGGGTTGTAACAGTAATGTTGTTTTACAGATGTAGTAAGAGAATCTCAGCACACCACAAAATGCAATAAAAAAAAAATGTATTCATTCATATCAAGTAGCCCGGTGCACAAAAGAGAGATCTACCGTTTCAGTGCATACAGCACCCTTATTCAGTACATATGGACTGAAACGTTGGCTCTGTCTTTGGTACTACTCAATATCAGTGTTTTTTTTAAATTTATTTATTTTTAAATGTATTGCATTTTTGTGGTGGGATGAGCTTTTCTTACTGGATAATATGGTTTTTCACGACAGCCAGGGTGAATTTGCTTTCTAGCACCCAATAATGGTTTATTGGTATCCAGCTCCATTACCACTTATACATTTTCTTTGCATAATTACTTACCAGCTGTTGCACACTTAAATGTTGTCACGCTGTCCAGCCCGCAGACCAGACCAGTCCCCTGTACTGAGGTGGGATGTAGAGTATACACCGACAGCAGATGGGGCGTGTCCTGGATGTGGCATAGTAGCGTAGCCAAGCCTAGATGTAGATAAAGAATAGTCAAGTACTTGCCGAGTCCGAGGATATAGAAAGTTCCGTAGTAAAAATCCGTAGCAGAGTCCGAGGGTCTTAGAGGTTAGAGTAGTCTATAGGAAAGCCGAGTTCAGGAGCCAGAGGGGGCGTTCAGACGAGCCGGGTCAGTAGCTGTAGGGAATAAACACAAAGAGAGCACGACACAGGTTCCAGGCAACACAGGTAGCAAGGAGCTATGCAGAGCAAGGAAGTGAAGGCAAAGCAGGATATTTAAAGTAACAGTGACCAATCCGGACGAGGGGCATGGCGAAGGCGTGTCGAGGAGCTGCTCGTGAGTGGCTGAGAGACCAGGATGTAGAAGAGCACAGCTGAGAGTCTGTAACACCAGTGCCAGAATCCAAGATGGTGGCGGCAAAGTTCAAGGTGCGCACTGGGCGGCGGCATGGGTTGCGACGGGGGGCAGGGGTAGCAGCCGCTGCAGTACTGGTAATGGGTAAGGAGGGGTCACGCCGCAAGGGACGTGGCCCCCGATTCCTTACAGTACCCCCCCATCAGGATCGACCTAGGTGCCAATTTCGGGGTAGGAGTCTTCAGTCTTGTATTCTTTTCTGATAGCCAGACTCGATCCCCTGGCTTGTAATTGGGAGCCTGTTGACGATGACGATCTGCTTGAGATTTGAACCTCTGAGCTGTCCTAAGGTGTGCGGATTGGATCTTGATCCATGAGTTCTATAGTGTGGTTACCCGTTCATCGGCTGCTGGCACTCCTGAGGAAGTGGTGGAGATTGGAAGCCGACTTGGATGAAAGCCGTAATTCACGAAAAACGGAGATTCTTGCGTAGATTCATTACGGAGAGAATTGGAAGCAAATTCCGCCCATGGTAACAGATCAACCCAATTATCTTGGGTATCAGAAATAAAGCATCGTAGATACTGTTCTAGGCTTTGATTAAGTCTCTCAGTTTGCCCATTAGTTTGGGGATGATAGCCTGAAGAGAAGGATAAGGCCATACCAAGCCTCTTGGAGAAAGCACGCCAAAACTTTGATATGAATTGCGATGCTTGGTCAGAAACTATGGACGTAGGGATCCCGTGGATGCGAAACACATCTTTTGTAAAACATATCTGCCAGGGTGGGAGAGGAGGGAAGACACTTGAGGGGAACAAAATGGGCCTGTTTCGAGAATCGGTCTACTATGACCAAAATGGTAGTCATACCTCTGGAGGGCGGAAGATCTACAATAAAATCCATTGAAATATGTTTCCATGGACGCTCAGGTACTGGAAGAGGCATGAGTAACCCGGAAGGGTTTTGCTGAAGAGTCTTGTTCTGTGCACAAACTGGACAAGCGCGTGTAAATTCGTGAATGAGCTTTGCCATATTAGGCCACCAAAAGATGCGCTTAATGAGATCCAAAGTTCTCTTGAAGCCGGGATCAAGATCTTCTGACGAAACTTGGGGGCGGCATAAAGAGTTCCTTCCGGTACCTCTAGACCACTCGGAATTTGTGGCTGGGCTTCTACGATCTTTTCAAGAATATCAAAAGAGTTGGTGGAGACTATGCATTTCGAAGGTACAATTGTTTCTGGGATTTCTTCGGAGTTTTCCTCAGGGGAAAATTGTCTGGACAAGGCATCAGCTTTTACGTTCTTCGTGCTGGGGATGTACGATAGAGTATAATTAAATCTTGGGAAAAAAAGTGCCCAGCGGGCTTGACGAGATCCTAGACGATGTGCACTTTCGATATAGAGAAGATTCTTATGATCTGTCAAAATAGCAATTGGTTCGCGGGAGACTTCCAGGAGGTGTTGCCACTCCTGTAAAGCCATCTTGATAGCCAGGAGTTCTCTATTGCCGACATCATAGTTCTTTTCAGCAGGGGAGAATTTTTTCGAAAAAAGTCCACATGGGTGCAATTTATCTTGAGGGGAGAGTCTCTGGGAGAGAATGGCACCCGCACCACAATCAGAGGCGTCCACTTCTAACGTAAACGGAAGACTAGTATCAGGATGACAAAGGATGGGTGCCGAAACAAAAGCTTGCTTCAAGGTTTCAAAGGCGGAGACGGCCTCTGGAGGCCACACAGATAGGTCGACTCCCTTCTTAGTAAGCGCAGTGATGGGAGCCACAGTGGTAGACAAATTCCGGATTAATTTCCTATAGTAATTGGAAAAGCCCAAAAAACGCTGAATGGCCTTAAGAGAATTGGGCAGGCGCCAATCCAAAACAGCTTTAAGTTTTTTTGGGAACATCGAAAATCCTTTATCCGAAATGATATAGCCTAAGAAGGCGGTAGAAGATTGATGAAAAAGACATTTCTCGAGCTTTGCGTAGAGATTATTGACACGGAGACGAGAGAGGACAAGTCTAGTATGCTGGACATGCTCTTGAAGATTCCCAGAAAAAATTAGAATGTCGTCAAGGTAAATAATTACGAAGGAATTGAGGACATCGCGGAAGACAGCATTCATAAAATCCTGAAAGACAGCAGGAGCATTGCATAAACCAAATGGCATCACGAGATACTCGTAGTGTCCGCTTCTTGTATTGAAGGCGGTCTTCCATTCATCGCCTTCTCGAATACGTATGAGGTTGTAGGCTCCTCGAAGGTCTAGCTTCGAAAAAAAATTGGCCCCTTGAAGCCTATCAAACAGTTCTGAAATCAGAGGCTGGGGATACCGTTTTTTGACAGTAATGAGATTGAGGCCCTGATAGTCAATGCATGGTCTCAGGGATCCATCCTTTTTCTTCACAAAAAAGAAACCAGCACCGGCAGGAGACGAAGTGTTGCGAATGAATCCCTTCTCAAGATTCTCTTTGATGTAGGTTGCCATGGCTTCAGTCTCTGGGAGAGACAAGGGGTAGGACTTAGACTTTGGCAGGACGGCACCAGGGACCAGATCAATAGGACAATCATAGGGTCTATGAGGAGGCAGGACGTCTGACTGAGACTTACTGAAAACATCGATGAAATCAGCATATACTTCGGGAAGAGTGGAGTTGCTATCAGAAGGCGTTTCCATTCCTGCGATAACTGTGGCAGGAGCTATGACCGGCGAGGATGAGGTGTCTGACTCTGGCTCCCATTGAATCGGTTTGCAGTCCCTCCAATCTATGCGTGGGTTGTGATGCTGTAACCACGGTTATCCTAGGATAACTGAAACATCAGGAGAGTGTATTACGTCAAAGGAGATAATCTCGGTGTGAGAACCGGCAGATAAAGTGAGAGGAAGAGTCTCTAACGTGATAAAAGCAGGTTGCAAAGGACGTCCATCAATAGCCTCGAGTCCAATTGGTGCTTTCTTGGAGATAAGAGAAATCTTGTACGGGTGGCGAACCACCGGAGCCTGAACCGAGAAAAGCAGCAGTAGTTAAACGTAAATTCGGGCCTTCGAGTGAAACTGGGAGCATAATCCTCTTAGGGAGTTCCTCTTTAGAGAGGGAGCAAGAAGAAATTGATCCGAGGGTAAGTCCCTCTTGCATGGCTGGTCCCATTTGTTCCTTGGGCCTCAAAAGACAGAAACGTACCACATGATCTGGTGATCCACAATAATAGCATAGGCCCTCATTCTGGCGGCGAACCCTCTTGGACGTCCTGTCGGGAGTACGGATCGGCTGACTGCCGATCTGCATGTTTTCCACAGCGTCAGAACAGGCTGAAAAGCCGGAGGAGGCCTAAGATAAGGAGAGTCAGTAGGCACGAACCTGGGATGTTGGTGTTCATGACGTCGCTCCTGGAGGCGCAGATCCACGCGTATGCACTGTGAGATCAAATCCACCAATGCTTGGGGTCGGGGCTGGACTGCAAGTTCATCCTTTACAGATTCGGACAAACCTTGCCAAAATATAGCAGAAAGTGCCTCTTCGTTCCAACAAGTCTCTGCTGCGACGGTCCGGAATTCCAGTGCATATTTGGCTACGGACCTACGACCCTGAGACAAATGAACTAAAGAAGAGGCAGCAGTATCTTTGCGAACAGGAATATCAAATACCTCTTGGCGGAAAAGCTGGTAATCCGACGTGGTCTCCGGACGCAGCTCCCAGATGGGAGAAGCCCAGGCCAAGGCATCCCCTGTTAAGAGAGAGTAAACATAGGCTACCTTGGTGCGTCCGTTTGGAAAGAGGCTTGGAGATATTTCAAACTGAATTTCACACTGGTTCAAAAACCCTTGACAGGCCAGAGGGTCACCCGCATATGCATTAGGCGTAGGGATTCTTAAAGGTGCGGCTGTGGCTTTTGGTGGAGTGGGCTGTAGTGAGAGAGTGGATAGTTGTTGAATCAAACAGGTAATCTGCACTCCAAAAGTTTGGATGCATTGTGCAAGGGACGTAAGTAGATCCCCCACCTCAGCCAGGTCTGCATTTGGGCTCTGCATAATGTCATGCTGTGCAGCCCGCAGACCAGACCAGTCCCCTGTACTGAGGTGGGATGTAGAGTATACGCACCGACAGCAGAGGGGGCATGTCCGGGATGTGGCATAGTAGCGTAGCCAGGCCTGGATGTAGATAAAGAACTGTCAAGTACTTGCCGAGTCCGAGGATATAGAAAGTTCCGTAGTCAAAATCCGTATCAGAGTCCGAGGGTGTTAGAGTAGTCTGTAGGAAAGCTGAGTTCAGGAGCCAGAGGGGGTATTCAGACGAGCTGGGTCAGTAGCTGTAGGGAATAAACACAAAGAGAGCACGACACAGGTTCCAGGCAACACAGGTTGCAAGGAGCTATGCAGATCAAGGAAGTGAAGGCAAAGCAGGATATTTAAAGCGACAATGACCAATCCGGACGAGGGGCATGGCGGAGGCATGTCGAGGAGCTGCTCGTGAGTGGCTGAGAGACCAGGAAGTAGAAGAGCACAGCTAGGAGTCTGTAACACCAGTGCCAGAATCCAAGATGGCGACGGCAGAGTTCAAGGTATGCACTGGGCGGTGGCATGGGTAGCGACGGGGGGCAGGGGCAGCAGCCGTGCAGTACTGGTAGTGGGTAAGGAGGGGTCACGCCGCAAGGGACGTGGCCCCCGATTCCTTACAACTGTATCTTATGAAGCTCTACAGATGTAGCCAGGGTTATTGTTTATTTTGTTGAATTACATTGCGATACATAACGGTATCCAATTCTAGCATTGTCATTGAATTCTATGGGAAATGATGACGGAATAACGACACTGGCTACATCTGTATATTCCAAACGTTAGTAGCAGTAAGTTAAGCTGTCTCAATATATATATATATATATATATATATATATATATATATATACACACAGTGTTTTTTGTAAAAAAAAAAAAAAAAAGAGGTGCCGCTTAATCAGGGGGACAGACAGCTTTCCTGGGGCCCAGGATTAGAGATCCCACGTGACCGCCCCCCTCCCCTTAGTGTCGGAGGCATTGCAAGACCCCCCCCCTCTCCCACCTTTCTGACCCCCCCCTCTCTCTTACCCCCCCCCCCCCTCTCTTACCCCCCACCTCTCTCTCACCCACCCCAACCACTTTCTCATACCCTCCCCCCACCTCTCTCTCACCCCCCCCAACTCTCTCTCATCTACCCCCAACTCTCTCTTACCCCCCATCCCCCTTTGATCACCCATCAGCCGCTTTCTTTCATTCCCTCTCGCTCACTCTCGCCTACCTACCTCCCTCTCTCCTCTCTCTTACTTGCTTTCCTCTCTCTTTCACTCACCTCCCTCTCTCTCACCTTCCTCCCTTTCTCTCATTTCCCTCTTCTTTCACCCACCTCCCCCTCTCTCTCATCCACCTCCATACCTCTCTGTCTCTCTCTCTCACTCATACCTCTCCCCCCGAGACTCAATAACCCCCTCCCCAGTTCACACTAAGCCCCTCCCTCCCCAATGCACATAACCCCCCCAAAAAAACACAGCCACCCCAATATGCATAATAACCTTCCCCCAATATACATACTCATCTCACAATACACATGATACCCCCCAATACACAGAAATCCCCCTGATACACATATCCCACCCGTGTACACATAGCCCTCCTCCAAAGCACATACAGTACTCCTTACCAATACACATACTCCTCCCCAATACACATACCCTCCCCAATACACCTAACCTTAATACACATATCCCCCTATACACATACACCTCCAATACACATAACACAATACACCACATAATACAACACACACACTTTCTCCCCCCAATAATTTTAGCTGGGATGTGTAGGGCTGCTTCAGACCATCTGAGCTACTGCACTGCTTTACCATACAGGGGGAAGGAAACAGGCAAGGGCAGGGAGGGATTGACTGTGTGGAGTGACGGTCCCGTGCCCGAAGCTATAAGAGAGCCATACCAGCACAAAAAAAGCATTTATAAGCCTGCATGACACGTCAAGGCATACCCGTATGCAGGTACATACACTGAATATATGTAATAATTGTCCCATGGACAAAATGTGACAAAACCCTGAAGGGGTTAAATAAAGCATATGCTTATGTGAGGAGTGAAAATAAAAACTGGCCAAAGCCAGTATCAAAGTTACCTTACTGTAGAGGTAAACTGTGGGTACACAAATTCCCTGAAGTGAATATGATAAAACTTACACATAGTACTTTTTGTCAGCCTTATACATTCTTCTACTCATCAATAGAGGATGATGTCCAGACTGACACTGGGGTGTATTGTACTTGCACTAATTGGAAAATTGGTAGGGGCTCAGTAACTGCTACTGTATGTAAAGCAGATGAGCCAATAAACCTACCCCTATGACGTTTCAGTGATAGCAGCAAGGAAAAGGATTGCCTAATATTTGTGAGAAACTGTACATAATACCACGCTCCTCCCTATAGAAGTTTGCTGCTGTTTAAAGGTCGATAGTGCATTTTTTTATTGGCCGAACCCTTTTTTTTATTAGTGCCGCGAGCTATAAATCATAGCGAGCGGCAACTGATATTAAAAATCAGTCTTGAAGAGCTGCATGGAGATGCTGTGTCTCCATGCACAGCTCTTACAGGCGATAGTACAGTTAAAATATTGATTTTAATCATAGTGTACGTCAGCAGTGGGTCTCCTAAGCTGAACCGCATTGATTTCAGCCTCGGGAGACCCACTACTTCCTGAGATACTGGCCCCGGTATTGGGTGCCGGTAGCCCATGTACTTTTAAATCTCCCGCGTCACGTGACTGTTGGATTGAAATCCTGCAGTGGGATTCCGGCACCCCATAACAGGGCCTGTATCTCGGAAGTAGGGTGTCCCTGAGGCTGAATCAATGCGGTTCACTTCAGAATGTACCCTGCTCACGCACAAGAGTATCAAAACCCCCATAAATTTTTTTTCAATCATTACCGTAGTGGCTATCCGCTAAGGTAATGAAGCTGCTTTAATTACATTTTTACTAATAGTCTGCGGGAGTGGGGCGTCTCCTGAGTTGAACTACTTTGATTTCAGCCTCAGGGCCCAACTGCTTCCTGAGTTACAGGCCCCGGTATCTCCTCCAGCATTTAAATCCCTCGGTCACAGGATGGGGAAGATTTAAAAAATGGCAGCGATACTGGCACCCCATACCAGGGCCTTTAACTCAAGAAGCAGGGGGTCTCTCAGGCAGAAATCAAAAAAATTCCAAAAATGGCTGCCGTCACAAGGTTTACTACAACCAATAGGATGACCCCCAATCGTATTGGTTCTATTACCATGTGTTGGCAGCCATTTTAGTTTTGGTGACATCATCTTAAAGGGAAGGGAAGCAGAGTCTTTCTTATTGGCTGGCTTCCCTCCCTTTTGATGTCGTCACATCCTTAGAAAAATAAAAACCTGTCACATGGTTATGCCAACCAATCAGATTGGCTGAGAACCATTTGTCAGTCAAATGTGACATCACAGGCCTTATATAAGGCCTGTGCAGTCTCATTTGCTGCCGAGAAGCTGCAGAGGCAACATCTTCCCCCAATTGTATTCTAATGGACTGTACAGATGAAAATGAAGATAAAGAAGAAAGAATACCCCCAATTGGATTACAATTAACAGATGAAGATAAAGAAGAAAATAACTTCGATAACCGCAGGGACCAACAGAGGACCCCCGGACACCCGTGGGGCATCTGGACAACCCGGGAGAACCAACTGGAAACCTGTGGAGACAGCTCGAGGATGCCTAGACACGTGGGGGCCCCAGATACTCACAGGGACTACCCAAGGAGCCCCGGACATCCATGGGACCCCTGGACACCTGTGGGGCCACCCGGGGGCCACCAGACACCTGCGTGTACCACCCGGAGGCCCCCAGACAACTGCAGGTCCCACCCGAAGGCCCCCAGATACCTGCGGGTACCACCCAGAGGCCCCCAGACACCCGCAGGGACCACCCGGAGGACCCCGGGCACACGCAGGGACCACCTGGAGGACCACCGAACACCCCTGGTGCTCCCGGATACCCACAGGGACCCCCAGACACCCATGGGGCCCCCTGACAACCTGGGAGGACCAACCAGAGACCCTCGGACACCACATGAGGACCCCCGGACACCCATAGGGTCCCTGGACAGGACCCCTGCACACTTGTGGGCCCCTGGACACCCGTGGGGACCACCCGGAAGCCCTCAGACACCCGCTGGAATCACTCGAGGACCCCCAGACACCCATGGGGCCCCTGGGCAACCTGAGAGGACCAACCAGAGATCCTCAGACACCCGTGGGGACCACTCGAGGTCCTCCGGACACATGTGGGGACCAGCTGGAAGCCACGGGACACCCGCAGGGACCACCCGGACACCAGCGGGGACCACCCAGAGGCCCCCGGTCACCCGCGGGATTCCTGGACACCTGCAGGTACCACCCGGAGGCCACCAGACACCTGCAGGTACCACCCGGAGGCCCCCAGACACCTGAGGGTACTACCCGGAGGCCCCCAGACACCTGTGGTTACCATCCAAAGGCCCCCAGACACCTGCGGGTACCATCTGGAGGCCCCCAAACATCTGCCGGTACCACCCGAAGGCCCCCAGACACCTGCAGGTACCACCCGGAGGCCCCTAGACATACACGGGGACCACCTGCAGACCCCCAGACACTCCTGGGGCCCCCGGATTCCCACAGGGACAACATGAGGACCCCTGGATACCCATGGGGCCCCTGGACAACACGAGAGGACCAACCGGAGACCCCTGGTGAAGAAACCTTTACGGTTTCGAAACGCGTTGGAAAGTGTGATATTGGACTCTGCCCCGTTTTACATTGATCCTGCCACCGGAGAGGAATTGTGACGTGACGTGACGCGAGTTGTAGTGACGTCACTACCCGGAAGTGCTGGTGCGGTGGATAGAAGGAGAGAGACCAGCCGTCGCGAGGACCGCGGGACATGGCCGTTCCCTAGTGAGCCGCTAGCGGCTGGACACTGTTCACCTTCACCGGGGACATTTAAAGGACTCCCTATTTACCCATTCGAAATCTGGGACTTACTCACCAGCTCCAGTTCCAGTAGATGACTGCTGATCCGGTCCACAGTGTGGTGCAAGGTCCCTGCTGATGACATCTGATCCGGGTCGCATTGCTGGTGGATTGGTAACTTACCCCAAAATGCTTTACTGATTTTTTATTGATGTACGCACAATAATTACCTTATTGTTTTGTTGGTTTAATATACCTTTAATGCACTATGAGCGTTGTGCGCTGTGTTTTTTGTGTATTTGTCTGACGTTCTAGGGGGTGCCCTGAGCCATCCCCGGTACCACAGCTGCAGACGCTCCAATCTGATTAATAGGTCACGTAATATATCTTTATTATCACTGTATTATCACTTCACGTGTGTGGTATTGTCTAATAGTTGCGCACTTCCTGTTCACCTTTGTCACATATACGCAGGGACCACCTGCAGACCCCCGGACACTCCTGGGGCCCCCGGATTCCCGCAGGGACAACGTGAGGACCCCTGGATACCCATGGGGCCCCTGGACAACAAGGGAGGACCAACCGGAGAACCATGTACACCCACGGGGACCACCCAAGGACCCCCGGACACCCATAGGGCCCTTGGACCCATTGTGGACCACATGAGGGCCTCTGAAAACCACCTGAGGATCCCTGGACACCTGTGGGGACCATCTGGAGGCCCCCGGACACCCGTATGGACCACCCTCGGACACCCTTGGAGCCCTCAGACACCCATGGGGACTACCCATTGGGCCCCCGGACACCCGCAGGGTCAACCAAGAGCCCCCAGACACCCACGAGGACCACTCGGAAGCCCCCGGACATCCGCGGGCAGCACCCAGAGACTCCCAGAAAGCCCCGCCGGAAACGCCACAAGATTGCAGGCCAACTGCATCCAAACTAAAAATTATAACATCCACTTTAAAGGAGCAGTCCTGCCTCGTTGTTTTGTTTTTTTATTTTTTATGTATAATTATTTTTAGCAGCATGGGAATCAGGGTTTCCATGGAGTTGGTCCATGATATTTTCATCTCTCAGGACTGCCTGGTTCATGATATACTTACCAGTGGAGTTACCAATGTCTGTGCTCCCTCCAGGGAATTTAAAATGGCAGACAAATCCCATGGTTTCCACGGGCTAATAGGAATACAGTTTATTATTGGATGGCCATTTAAATCATTTTACAAAAAAAGGAAATACCTCCATTAACGTCACTGTTAAATATCTCTGAGACTAAAGGGCCCGGGAGCTGAAAATATAGTAGTGTTATTCAACTCAGGAGGATCTGAGGCAGGACTGTAGCTTTAAATTATGCTGCAAATAGTGCATCATTTCAATCAATAGCTTAGACACATTTAAGGAATCAATCAGGCCATAAGAAATAACCAGTCTTTTTGTAATGTAGATTAGTTAACATAGTGTAGGTTTTATCCTAGTTATTCCAGCAATTATAATATAACCAGGAAAATGTATACTTTATCCTAGGGGTGTGCAAACTTTTCAGTCTGCATCCCCCTGCCTGTGGAGTCTCACATTGTGCCTCCTGATGCACCTGTGTTATCAACGCGCTCCAAGTGTACATCTGTTGTCCAAGGGGTGCTAAGGACTCACTGCTGTGGGTCCAAGTACTGTAGCACATGTGATTGCATTACCTTACTTCACTGCAGTTTATATATACATGTTTAATATTTTCACAAATTCAGTGTGGGCAATGCAACAGGCATTACATCACATTTTATATCAAGTACTCCACTGATGGTGAGCTAACAATGACTGAATAATCCCTCTGCTGATAATACTACTATTATACCATCTGTGCTATTCATTGACTTGGTGGTTATTCCACCATTGCTGATTGCACCACTTTATCCCCACCACCCTACCATTATTTACCAATTAGGTGTGTGTATATATGAGATTGGGCTCTGGTGCATGTGTTATTTGATTTAATTTTATTTTAAACATTGTTACATATACACTCAGTAATATATGTTTTAAGTAATAAAAATAAAGGTTATATTTTAATTAGTGGTGTGCATTTAAGTTAATTTTTCTTTGGGGTACAATCATTTTGTCCTTTCTATTTTACCATAGCATTTTATTTGAATATTAAAGCTTATATCAGCTTTTTATTGCTGATACTGTTACCAAACTGGTTGCCATTAAACATTTTTTTGTATTTTATTAAGGAACTTTTTTTTTTACATACAGTAAAGTGAACCAAATTAGTGTAGACCTTAAACATTTGTACATGCATTTCAGATGTTGCAAGAGATTCTGGTGTTCTTTATTCTGTGTGGTAGTATAAATTATGCAATATAATGTACTTTAAAAAATCATACCCATACTTTATTAAGGAGTTAAAGTGCACAAGCATAATGTCATTACATTTTAATCTCACATGAATTAGCAAAGGGAATATTCAAGTTTTTGAGGCTCAGTATATTTAATCCTTCTCAGCTAGACAAATATATTTCTATATATCTTACCTTCTAGAATTGTATTTATAACTGTATTGACAGAAGAAAACCTTTATTATACAAAAATCAGAGCATTGTTGTTTGTGCTCCTAAACTGGGATAAAATGTATGGGCATCTCCATTTTTTGATCAAATAAAAGGTGATATGTTTCATAAATTCACAGTAGACTCAAAGTCTGTTCAGGATAAAAGGATTTGGACAGTAAACTCTCTGGTAAATACCGCAGTAGAGGTGGTTTGGGCGATTAACTTTAGTAATTCTGTCACGCATTTGCTCATTATAAATGACATTTGTTCTTTTTATGGTGGTAATAAAATTCACAATGTACATTTCTTCTAGGTAAAATGTGATCAGTATTGGCCAAGCAGGGGCACAGAAACCTATGGCCTTATCCAGGTGACTCTACTGGATACTGTTGAGCTCGCAACCTACTGTGTCAGGACATTTGCACTTTATAAGGTAACCATTTATTTGCATTGCTTGTTACTTCCTTGAGTAGAAGTGAAGTAGGGGTTATGTACCAAGTGGAAGGCTTGTTAGTGCTCATTTTGTTTATTGCAGTTAAGACCGCTATTAAACAACGGTTTTTACATTTTACACAAATTTATTAGGCAGAAAGTTTTAAGCCACCACATAATTTTTTTAATCAAAGGACCTTATTGATTATTCAGCTGTAATAGTGGCGATTTTAGCTAGGTTCCGCGGAAACTGCCATTGTCTTGAATGGCAGTTTCCCCACAAAATCATTGCGATTGGCAGTTTACAAGTTTAATGAGTAAGGCCCAATGAGTACAGAAAAATTACAAACAATAACTGTGCTCCGGCCTAATCTCACTTATTGCTAACCAGTCATTACATTGACTGATTCAAGGCAAAAAATGGAGCAGATACTGTAGATACACTGACATGCTGTGTTGGTCAATACAGGGAGCACTAGAGAGATGATAGACGCCAGAAGTGCACCATGCAGTCGTCCCTCTCAGACTCTGCGCTCCTAGGCAATTACCAGTACTAAACTGTAAAACTGTAGTCTCAATTCTATCTCTTACATTTCCAAAAACTGTATCTTGTCTCTCCCAAATACAGTATTATGGTGCATGAGTTTACTGAATCCGTTATTCTCAGGTAGAGCACTTCAATATATATATGTAATCTGTCCATAGAACATTCCTGGCTTCAAGAGTTTACAATTCACCTACAATATTTGATGCGTGAGGGAGATTACGTGATTTGTCCAAAGTGGTCAGAATGAGTTTATTTGAACCGTGTTTATCTACTGCACTTCATAATGTGGTGATTACCACCAGACTCAGAACCAGGTTCATCTACTGCACTTCATAAAGTGGTGATTACCACCCGACTACTGTCTCTATATACTTTTTAAGCATGTTTAAAAGAAGGTGTCACAACTTGGAAATAAATTAACAAAATAAATCAAGTGCTTTTTTAAGAATTCACTTCAATTTTATATTTGCCAGCACAATTGATATACAAAATAAATCCCTTATATCCACGTTGTTGGAATTTGTCTTTGTGAACAAATGCTTTGTGAGCAATTGACTAACCGCCCTGCCATCAAGATCAAAAGGACACTCTCAAGCTGTTTAAATCTTGTCAAAGATTTTACCCAACAAGAAGAATTTGACACGTTGTCAGGGAAGCATCACTGCTGTTTTAAATGGCAGTGCCATTTTTGGGCTTGTAACAATATGTCACACTGTCATTCCTCCAAAAACGCTACTCATTTTCTTGATATGCTTATGGGAATCTGTTGGCCACATTTTCTATTTGACAGAATGGATCGAGTGAAAAGCGAGAAGTAAGGCAGTTCCAGTTTACTGCATGGCCAGATCACGGAGTTCCAGAACATCCCACACCTTTCCTAGCTTTCCTGCGACGAGTTAAAACGTGTAACCCTCCAGATGCAGGGCCGATGGTTGTCCATTGCAGGTACAGTACATTTTACTTTTGTAATCATTATTTGCATACTCTGCAGCTGTGTACAGGTATACCCCGCATTAGCGTACGCAATGGGTCCAAAGCATGTATCTAAAGCGAAAATGTACTTAAAGTGAAGCGCTACCTTTTTTCCACTTATCGATGCTACGATACAGGTAGGAAGCCGGTATTGCTGTTCAAGACGTGCTGACAGGCGCATGTGCGAGCTGCCGATTTCCCTATTGGGCGAGGGGAATCAGCTCGTCAATACTACGATGGTCTGTAGGACAGAATAAGTGTCTGTACTCGCGATGCGAGCGTACGGACACAGGGGTATGGGGCTATTGAAAATATGTCCTTACTCGCGAGTGTCCTTAAAGTGAGTGTCCTTAAACCGGGGTATGGCTGTACAATACACTAAATATATAGGACAGTGAAATACAAATGATATACATTAGAGATAAAGTCTTAATAACGTATGTGGGAGTTTGCAATAAACTAAAAGTGACTTTACAATCCATTTTAAGTTTGGTTTTAGAATTGATACATTTTTATTTATTTATTTATAAAATGTTTTACCAGGAAGTAATACATTGAGAGTTACCGCTCATTTTCAAGTATGTCCTGGGCATAGAGTTAAGATGACAAATAATACATGGTTACAAATACAGTTACATAAGTGATATGTAACATATATACCAGACATTGCATGCACAAGTTAGAGATAATATATATTATAGACGTATGTAGCAGTTACAGACCAGGTTAAAATGTGAGACAGCTTTGGTTTTGAAAGAACTTAGACTGGTGGCGGCGGTGAGAGTCTCCGGTAGATTGTTCCAGTTTTGGAGGGCACGGTAAGAGAAGGAGGAACGGCCGGATACTTGTACTACACGTACAGTAGGTTCAAAAGTCTTCGTACGAACAATATAACAAACTTTATGGAATATCGTCAAAGAGGAAATAATGCTGTTGTCGATGTCACTAGGAAGGAAATGAAGGCAACTAACTCCATTGATATGAGTCTGGTATTGACACTCACCTACTAGCCAGGCACATAATGTGTTTCTTTATTTTTCCTACTATCAATTATGCCCACACACTAGTGTTGGACCGGATCCTATTTAAAAAAAAAAAATGGGTAACGGGTACCCGGCCAAAATCAAATGATCTACCCGGCCGGGTAACCAGTTAACTGGTTGGCACTTACATGGGGGTTGAGGAAGATGGCGGCAACATCTAGGCAGGTCAGCAGAGGTCCTGTGGCAGAGGCAGCATCAGCAGTGTGTGTTCAGCCCACGCGGGAGCTGCAGGACTCCATAGCAGTGTGAGCTGGGGAACCATATGACCGGAGCAGGAGCAGAAGCATTCCTATTGGACAGCTGGCTGCCCAATAGGAACACTTCTGCTCCAGTCACATAGTTCCTCAGCTCACACTGCTATGGAGTCCTGCAGCTCCCGCGCGGGTTGAACACACACTGCTGATGCTGCCACTGCTACGGGACCTCTGCTGACCTGCCTAGATGTCGCCGCGGGCTTCCTCACGGGTCTTCCTCGCCTTCCATTGCTGACAGCAGGTAAGTAATGATGTCTTTTTCAGCTACCCTGACTTTACCTGGCACTGGGTATTACCAGGCGCCGGGCCCACTTCTCAGTGGCCGGGTCCGGGTAATTTCCGGGTAGCAGAAAATCTGCTGGTCACCGAGTAATTCTGGGTACTCGGTACATCACTACCACACACACCAAGCCTCCCCTTTTACCAAACAGGCTACTTTTACATAAGTTTTAATTTATTTAAAACCTTCACTTATTGATTTTCTTATTTTAGCATAGAATCTAGTAAAATGTTTTGATTATCTTGACATTACATTGTTTACACTAGGGTGCATCTTCAAAGCAGCAGTCCAAGCTGCCGTTTTCTTTTATTATTATTATTAATAATGAGCTAAGTTGCCAATCAATCCAGTCTCCTGTGATCGATTGGCGAAGATTCGGCTTGGGGGGTTCACTCAATGGCTGTCATTGCAGCAGAGAAGGACCAAAGGTATATACAGAACCCCCAAGAGACACCCAACAGAGAGAGGAGAGAGATATATATTATATATATATATATATATATATGATACGAACCAATCCAAAGACAGTAAAGAGACAGAGACCGACGGGGTTAATCCGTGCGGTGTCTGTCTCTTTACTGGTCGTTGGATTGGTTCGTATCATATTTACTCTCTATGGGACTAGCATCTGTATACAACATTTTCAATACAGTGTGCTGAATGAATTTCATGTTAATATATCTATATATATATAGTATATATATATATATAGATATATTATTACATTATATAATATTATATATATATATATATATATATGCGTATAAGTGTCAAAGAGGAGTGCTACTGAGCATGGCAATATATATTTAAAACCAGAGACAGAACATGAAACACAGACAGAGCTCAGTGCTACATCCATTGACACAAATACACGGTTCAGTGCCTATATATATACATATATATAGATATCTTTTGAATAAAATGGTCTTTTAGTTTAACTCTTTGGCCAAAGTGTCATAAGCCCTTGAGCCCCTCCAAGGCAGACCACGTCTCAAGGGTCCTAACACTAATATAGATTCTTAATAACCTGTACATTACCAGGAAGAATGATTTATAATAAATCTGTCAAAATTAGGACCAAAGGTGCAAAGTTCTGTGGGAAAGATCATGTTATCAGGCAGTCACTAGATACAATTGGTGCACTGCTAGAGAGAGGGCAGGGCTCAAAATGGGTGTGCCAGAGCCTGTTTCAGAAGAGGAAGGGGATGTGATGTTATAAATGGTTGCCATAGAAACAAACATGCTTGCTACATTATAATATATTAAAAATGTCATCCAGGCTTGTTTTAAAAAAATGCTGTAAGTATTTTCCCATAGTACAGAACTGATTTATTTTAAAAAAAAACACACATGTAGGATATTGCTTGAACTGTAGCTTTTATAAGTACGTACCTGTGTTCTGTATAAATGATGTAATAATGATTTAATAACAATCTCATGCCTACAAATTCTACCAAAGAATCAGACCGTTTCAATGATATTCAAAGCCTATCATGTTTACTGTAGTTTTAATAATTACAGTATGAATACATTTGTAGCTCTAAATATTCTTGCATTTGCACTGGATTTCAAAGGTCACATATTGTTTACGTTACTGTAAGGGGGGACCATTAATTCCCAGGCTTCATAAAAAAAAACATGCTGCATATAAGAAAATAAATAAAAACTCAGTGGTATGTAGACTTAATTTCATACATTTGATATACCAATTGCTCATATGCAGATGTTGTGCTGTGGCTATTTAATATATCAGGAGGATTGAACACTCATTAAAATTCAATTTTGTTCTCAATAGTAACATTATTTATACAACTTATCATATAATATTGAGATTGTTTAAAAAAAAACCATCACGAAACAAAGTCAATCATTTGTATTTTGCACAACTCATTTCCAGCTTTTGGATATGGAAGTCAATCTTATTCACCAGTAAAGATAATCATTGTTTCCCCAGCTTGTGGGCTATCAAATTAATGCTTTGTTTGGATGTTTTGGGTATGAATGAGATATCCTTCAGTGTAAAATGTACGCTACCCATTCCACTAAGGCCGTATATATACCCTATCTCTCATTGGTTAGAAATACAGCAATTGACAGCTAATATGAATATTTAGCACACAAATTCTTATGTCTATGTGCACATTAAAAAACAGAAAGAAAGGTGAATAGGATATGACTTTGCTGATTACATAGGGGGATTTATGAAATATGCCTTTGTCATGTTGATACACAAACTTGGCTATTAGAATAGATGACAGTGTAAATGTGTGTTGTATTGCACACACTAATAATTAATTGTAGAGTGCAGCGTTTGCATCTCTGACTGAATGCACTGTACACTTTTTGCAATAGAGTTTTTTTTAAGAATGATTGCTATTGCTCAATATTTCTAGTAAATTATATGCTAGCCGCACAGGATAACATGAAGTACAATAGAGAGCAAATTAAAATATTGTGCACACCCCTTAGAGGTATAACACATAATGATATTCCAGCCTATTAACCATCTTGTGCTCTCTATTGAAATTATTTTCATCTTTTTTTCCCTGTAACACCTCCAAGATATCTGTTTAAGATTGTTATTTTGGGGGGGGGGGGGGGAGGATGGATGCTGTAATTTTGTGCTTCCAAACATGTCATTTTGTTTTTTTTGGGTGGATTACAAATATATGTATTATTCTGTATAACAGACATAGGGGTTTATTCTGTAAGGTGTGATAGCACAGATGATGTGTTATCACATAAAGTCCTATTGACTTTAATGGAACTTTTCATGCGATAGCACGTCATCTGCACTATCACACCTTACAGAATAAGCCCCATAAGGAGAACTGAAAAACAAGTGGTACACACAGTCCTACGAAGATCTGTTCTATGCTGTAACATCTAGCCATAGCATTCCAAGAGAAAACTAGCTCAGGGTTCACATTGAGAGGTACAGTAGTTCTAGTGAATATTGTAATTAAAATATAAAACTAATTCAGAGCATTGAACCCAATCTGGCGTCAACTGCCATTCACTTGAACCCACATTGAAGCTTGATGAATCTGCACCTAAGAGGTAGATAGATGTAAGTGTGAAATATAAATGTGCAGAGACAATAGTAAATAGTTGATGGTTCAAAATAAGCGCTAAATAAGTTTGGTAACCACTGATTCTAATGCTTCACCACCTTTTTGCAAGAAACAACATTGACCTGTACATGTACATTAATTCAGTGTGTCAAAGCACATGAACAATTTCACTTATCGCACAGCTTTTGAAAAAAAAAAAAAAAAAAAAATACTGTACATTTGCAATTGTATACTGTTTCTTGATTTAGACAGATCTAATGTGCAGAAAGCCATTAGGAATTAGCATGATATTTTATTGATTTAAATGGCACCATACATTTTGCTTTGTTAGCTTGTAGTACAACTTGCAATTCCCCATCATCTGTTTGTACTTTCATTGTTTTTACTTTACTAAATCTACCAATATGCCATTTTATCTGCATTAATTAATGCTGCACCAGGGTGTTTGTTTATATACAATATATTGTAACGGTAAAGGAAACCTCGCTAGTTGCACTGGTGTTTGGCGAAAGAATGTATAATCTACATTATGAATTCTGAATGAGTATTACTGGTCAAGAAAAGAATCCAGCCAACTGCAGGAAATGTAAATATATTTTTATAACGTAATAACTGAAATCTGGACAGTGATATTGCGAAGCTTTCCCAGCTGTACCTATATCTCTAAATATCTATGCACATAGAATAACCTGGAACATGTTGAATTCAACTTGGAAGGGAAATATTTGGCTGCAACCAAAAGCATGTCTGCATTTTAATCAAGAATAATCAGCATGAAATAGCTCCAGATTGAACTGTTTTCCAATGCCTCATAAAAAAAACTATACAGTTTGCAGAATCTTTTTCTCTCTCTCTCTGTCCTATTGTTCTGAAAGTAATTCATTTAAATATGTATTTATTGTAGTGCAGCTTTAAGTCAGATTATAGTACTGTAATTTGAAAGCATTTAACTTTGTACGAAAACATAATAATTGAAACATCCAATGATTTTAAAGTTAAAGACCATGAAAAGGGTTATCAGGAGGCAAGCAGAACAATATATTAGGATTTGGCAAAATTGCAGTCAATATTGTAAACCATTTTAAGATTAGTAAAATGACTATTATGAAAAATGAAGTGAGAACCAAATATACAGTACATTTCTTCATTTTAGAAAGCATGATCGTACTAACTGAGGTCTTTTAGACAAATGTTGTGTTAATGCTGTATGGGGTCATTTTTCAAAATGTGATCTTTGCTTTATCTAGTTACTGTACATAACCAGTAAATGGACCGCATTGAAAATAGAGAATCGTGTGTATTTCCTCCACATATGACACTGATAGCAAAGCTCAAGTGAAATGTGTTTTTTATGACTGTTGACGCTGAGAGAATAATATGATTTCACATGTTGCAATATATTGGACAACCAAAACTAAATGTGAGATATTTGGTCCTGTAGATAAGAATAACATTACTTATCACACTTGTTAACATATATGACATATTATTAATGGCACGATTTTGCAAAAATGCTTTTGCAGCAGTTATTCAAAGCATCATGGCCCATATTTACTAAGTGGTGCTATTTCATAAGACGTTTTCAAGCGTCCGATGACCCATTAAGTCCCTGTTAAGTGAATGGATCATAAAGTGTCTTCTGACACCAGGTGTCTTATGGAATGGTGCCCCTTAGTAAAGATGGCCCCAAATCTCCAAGACTATATTTGATTTGCTAACGCTAAGTCCCCGCTAGCGCTGAGCGCCGGGTGTCCAGCTTGTACGCGTGCGCGGGGTAGGGGGGAGGCATTGCGGGTAGTTGAGCGCACGGGTAAGTATAGGTTTTTTTGTTTACCTAAGCGCCGATCGCGGATGAGCATGTGTGCACGCGCACGAGCGCCGCGCACCGCGTGAGCGGGGACTTGCATTTATATATGTAATTCCCCGCCGCAAGCGCCACCCGCTCAGCGCTAGCGGGGACTTAGCCTAACATGTATAGTATGGATACAGTAAGTGTTGGTTGTCTTGGAGTTTATTCGTCCATGTATCAGGGAGCGGATATATATTTCATGCTTTAAAAAGTAAAGTCTGAAACTTCATATAGTTGTTTCTATGCTGTGTGGAAATCCTCGTTCGTGCCCTGTCAAACTCACAGTTCTCTGCTCCAGTGTTTTCTCTCTCGACAGACAGATTGCACGGGTAACGGGAGTGAATGCAAACTAGTTATCGAGACTTTTAGGAAGGTCATTCAACATGTGACCACAGTTTATGCTTCAGTTTTTTTAACTAAGTTTTTTTTTTTTTTTTTAATTCTGTAAATGACAAGCCAGATGGAACATTTAGAACAATTTTCATATAGAGAAGTGCATATCCAAACAGGTAGTATACAGTAGATGCACTCTCAGAATCCTAATGTTCAATTTTATAGGTTAGGATTTCCATGTCTTGCTGCTATATTCACTATTGTGAGAGGAGTTATTATACACAGTTAACTATGCATCACAATTCATTTACTTGAATGGAAATTGATAGTTTCTGGTTCAAGTAAAACCATCATCCAAACTGGCAGCTACATTGTATATTTTGTGTAACTCTGCTGTAGTGCAGTTGCCAGAAAAGTTAATATGATGGAAATTAAACGACCATTACTCTAATTCTCTAATTTTTTATATTCTTGCCAGTTAATGTACATAAATGACTTGTATATCCATATAAAATTGTCACTGTTTATAAACATACCGTCATTGTTGCAGCAGTTAGAAAATTATACATTAAGATGATAAAGATGTAAAGCAAGGTCGTCACCCCATGAATTATTTTATCAGTAAGGTGTCCTCAGAAATTGTGTTTCTTTTAGTTTGTTTTATTCTGCTTAAAGTCAATGGGGCTTATTCTAGTAGCTCCGAATTTGTCCTTGCCAAACCGCACATTTTGGCATGTTCACAAGAAGCAGAATGAAATGCAAGATAAAATGGTATTCTCTATTGCAAATCACTTCTTCTAAACCCCATCTAAATGTAACCCATGTTCCCCCACTCTAAGAGAGAATCACCACTGTTACCTGGTGTTGTTGCTACCTGTATGGCTCACAGGAGGCTCTGAGCATCCGCTGGTGGTAGTGGGGATAATCAGGACAGGCTTTTAGGGATCTTCACAGCTTTTTTACTCAGTGTTGCAGCGCTTCCATTCCCACAGGGCCTTTAGGAATAGGTGCAGTCCCCTGTGGAAAACACTGACTCCCTCCCTGAAGAAACTGCAGCCTCAGGCAGGAGTATAAAACATGTAATGGTTCTTTATTCTTCCATCAGTACATCACAGCAGTATAATAACATGTACACTTTCTTGGTCCCTGGACTCAAACCCCAGGGCTTGAGGCCCCAAAGGACTATCCCTGACTCCCACAGTCCCTGGTGGAATGTGGGGTAGAAGATCCCACTCCCCTGAGGGAGGGGAAGGAAGGTGAACCAGAGCCCTGGCGCCACACTTCCAATACTGCACAGACAGAACTAAATTTAGGCTGCAGCCCCTGCTGTACCCATGGGAGGGTCCTAGGCCAAAGCCCCTGATAGGGCAGTACCCAGGCCTTAGGCCCACCTCCCCCTGTCACTCAAGGGAGTTTGTTTACTGTAGCAGCGATCATGGATTTAACCCTAACACTGCCTGCGCTGGTACCAGGGTTTATGTGTTAGGCAGGGCAGATTAGTAGCCCATCGGAAGAATACTACATCTGGAACAACTGTCCCCTTGGGGCAAACCTGGTGCTCTGGAAGCGCTACATCGACGATGTGGTGTTCGTCTGGTCAGGTAGTAAAGCACAGCTTGACACTTTTTTCACATATTTGAATCACAACGATAGAAACCTCAAATTCACATGTCATTATAGCACTGATCACATAGATTTTTTGGATCTTTATATATATATATATATATATATATATATATATATATATATACATACATACATACATACATACATACATACATACATACACATATATATATATATATATGCAACAACACACTTCACACCAAAACATTTTTCAAACACGTACAAGCAAATAACTACCTGAGGGCAGACAGCCAACATAACCCTCTATGGATAAGAAATATTCCAAAGGGTCAGTTTGGTCGCCTGAAACGCAACTGCTCCGACAAGGAGACAATTGCATTTCAGGCGAAAGAGTTAAAAAGCAAATTTATGGACAGACAATATCCAGAGAACCTTTTAGATGAAGCTTTCAAACAGGTTAATATTATGGAGAGAGACATACTACTTAAATATAAGAAAACAGATCAAGCCAAAGAGCATAATAGTACTGTCTCGTTTATGACTCAATATAATGAGATGGCACCTAAAATAAGACATACAGTACTATAAACAAATATTGGCCAATGTTACTTAGAGACAGTACCCTGACTGAAATTCTTCCCCCAAAACCAAATATTATATTTACAAAGGCCATCAATTTAAAATCAAAACTGGCACCAAGTTGCCCACTTAATCATGGTAGGCAACCACAGGCCAAGATTAATAAAGGCTGTTTCACGTGTCAAATGTTTAGCATGCTCCTATAGCTGCAACGCTAAGACATTTAAATCTAATGTAATCTCCAAAACATATCCCATTAGGTCATTTATTAACTGTCACTCAATGTTTGTCATATATTTACTTCAATGCCCTTGTGGCTTGCAGTATATAGGCAGGACAGGGAGAACCTTTCAGAGGATAATATATGAGCATATCTACAACATTAGGAAAGGATTAGTTACCCATACATCATAGTAAAAATCCAGCAGGACTGATATGCCAAGCAATTGAAGTTGTCAGGCCAATTGGAGAGGGGGCAATAGATTAGAACGAACCAGTAAGCGAGAGGCATACTGGATATTTGAGCTTAAGACACTCTCCCCAAATGGCCTTGACATAGACTTCGATTTGGGGGCTTTTTTGTAATGATGAAAGCCCTATATACCTTGACCAGATTAAGCTTGAGCAGTATATCTAATTCATTGTTTCTTTGTTCATCTTTGTTCATTATATGTATTCTGTATTGTTTTAATTGTTTATTTGTTATATGTAAGGCTGTTAAATGTTGTTAGAATCGATTGATATATCAATTAATCAATCGAAGTATTTGCTGTGAAGATGTGGGGCAGATTTAAAGAACCAAACAGAATTACAGCAATGATATACGTACTACGAACTACTAACAACACACATACCCCTGAAGAAGTGTGCGCATGCGCACGAAACGTGTAGGGTAAAGTTCAGAGCTTAATTTGACGGAGTGACGTGAGCAGTGCCTACAGACGTCGATCAGAAACGAGAAGATTCTTCCACCCCAAGGTCCCTCCCCTCCCCCCCAGTGATGGAATATCCACCCCAGGGACACGGGGCAACGCAAGAGTATCCCCAGGAACGCTCCAGTGTGACTGGAGGAGGACTGTGTACCTATCTTCGGACGATATCCATTGCCTGTATACTTTCACTATCCTGTGAGTAGGGTTCCAGTTTTAACCCACCGGACCGGCGGTCTCTTAGTCATCCGCACATTAACCATTTTATGTTGTTTTACTTATATATTAAATTAGCTTTTATATTTTCAGCCTTGTTTGTCTTTATGTAGTGTTGTGTTGTTTTGTATTGTTTTTCATGTAATGTTAGTCTTTGTTTTATGTCACTAGTCTGCATAAGCTTTATTCAGTTGTTGGCAATATTGCACTATATTTCTTTCTGTGTTTTCTCCACATATCATGGAACGCACAGTGGAAACTGCATCTGCCGATCTAATAGCCAAGGATCAGAAGGGTTTTTGCATTTGGACACTTTTCCACACATATTAGACTTCCAGAATTTCACTATTTGGACTTGTAAGGCGCCGGTTTCCTTTTTGTTTGTACCAGGGAATACCTGGCTACATAACAAAAGTGACAAACCGATCGGATTATCAGTGCAAGAATGAATAGTACAGTTCCAAAGTATGGGGAAACCGTTTCAGATGAGGAGAATCCTGTTTGTGCAGCCAGCACAACATAGACAAACAAATTCCTCAAAATACAGGTCTCCTCTAGGACTGAGGTACAAAGTAGAGCTCTACTCACTAGTTCACAATGCAATTCTTCATTTATTGTAACAACCAAGAACAGAGGAGAAACAACACTTCAGGTCTCATATGGACTTTTCATCATGGACCTGATGAAAGGTCCATATGGGACCTGAAGCGTTTCTCCTCTGTTCTTGGCTGTTACAATAAATGAAGAATTGCATTGTGAACTAGTGAGTAGAGCTCTACTTTCTACCTCTGTCCTGGAGGAGATCTGCATTTTTAGGAATTTTAGTGCAATAGTGAAACCGCTGCATAAAAAACTGTTAAGACATGGTTTGGACGTGACATGATATAACAAAACATGCCAATCCGCTTCTAAAGTGCACTTTAGAAGCAGTTTGTCACACATCGGAGCTACATGTATAGGCCCCAATGTTTCAATCTATTGTAGTTACATTATATATTATATTATTACAGATGCAGCAGATGTTATTAGTCCAGTTAACACAAAAGAACACCATAAATATCACATTAACACGTGTGTGATCTCCTTACCCATTGTTTTAAATAGCACTACTGTTAAAAACACACCAAGGTTAATGATAAAGGGTGCCATAAAGTCTGTTACATTTGTATGCAAATAATAGAGAAAGGCCGCTGTCACGGGAAACCAGGCAATTATACCTTTTATACCGGGATCATAACACTGAGCAAAACAAGTTGGTAAAATAAATTGTAATTTTTTCACTTAAAATAGGCTAAGCACAATGAAGCATAAAATACATGAGAAAACACACTTACTGGGGTCTGGGGCTGAAAACTAGACTTTCCTACTGTACTGTAGCTTAAATAGAACGTAAAACAAAGTCTCTGGTTGACCGGGACTTGTCCTGAAATGTCCTGGAACTCAAATCGGAATGAAATTCCTGACGCCACCGCTGGATCTGCTCTGGAGGACTTGAAATAACTTGACCGCGACTTAGCTCCAAACGTCCTGGAACTATTTTTGGCTTGAAAGCCCAGTCGTGACCGCTACGTTCAATTCTCAAACTTGGCCGCAAAAAGTGGGACTTAGAAAATTTCTCGACCTGAAATTTCTGAAACCGGCTCGCTGCTATTTCTCTTTTGGTACATTCAAATTTGCTGCTGCTTTTCTGGCACTTAAAATCTGATCTCCGGATTGGCTGAGGGTTTCTTATAGTATTTCAGTGTTCATTCATGAAATACTACAGTCAATCCGAGCGTGGGAATATTCCTCCCAGCAAATCAGAGTGCTACCAGTCTACTGAAGCCGGGGAAGCGTGGGTTCACAATCTGTCAAGGGCATGCACAAACTTGGCACCACTGCCACTTGTCATGCAGAAGCCACCCGCTGAGTTAGACTCCTAAAAGTCTGGGTTGGGGCAAATGGTGGTCCGATGACTTCCATTCACTCCAGGATGTGAGTACTTGAAGCTAACTCCGGTACCCAAATGGCTTTCACACTTGGCAACCTCTGAGGCTTTCATGTCCAGGACCTGAGAAGCCTTGATGGCACCAAGCTTGGTAGCCACATGGTCTCTCGGAACCCTGCACCTGGAAGCCCCAGCTCATATTTTGGTGCACAAGAATATACACACTTTAAACATACTGTTAAATAAAATATATACTTTATACCTTTCTAAGTCATATGATTATGGGGAATAGAATAACAATCTGCACTTTTATTCCTACTAGCCATATTCCCCACACACTATACCGGACATAGACTTTTAAAACTCCTTGCAAACTTATGTATGGTTGGAGTACCCCCAGAACCCCTATAGCGGATTCTGGGTGACCTGGGCATTAACTTGGCATCCCCTCTTGTACTAGGGACCCCTTTACCGTTCTAGGGATACCACACATCCCTATGCCCAATATATCTTTCTGGTCGGTGCTGAAGCAGGGAATCCTAGCGGTGAGTCACGCAAGCGTTTTCAAGGGGAGATTTTGGCGGAGCAATGTGTCTCAATGTATCCGATAATCCGTCCTGATTCCCGGGTACATTTTTGGGGTATCCAGCAACTCTGGGACCTAGCTAGCTAGACACATTCTGACATTCTGGCCACATTACCAATACGTTTTATTTATTCTGAATTACATTATTCTCCTTGGATTGTGGTTTTGGTGTTATTGGATATTCTACCTGGCATTGAGCGCTCCTCACATCTCTTTCTACCCATATAATATGGGCATGATAAGATACTATAGCAGTGAACCATTTGCCACTCAAATGTGACGTTACAGGCCATATTTAAGGCCAGGAATTCCCATTTGAGCTCAAGAAGCCAACGAGTCAAAATTGTGGATTTAACATGGGTTTATTGGATTAACAGAAGAAGACAGAAGATAAAGAAAGAAAATAGTAATCTCAGATGAAGAAAGAAGAAGATGATAGATGATTAAAGAAAAAAGAATTTAGTTAACTGTCCTGGATGTTCAAGATGGATGGCATTGGATTGGGTTTCATGACGTTGACGGTACGAGAGCTTCCTGATTCCACAGGATTCGGAGGGCCAACGCTTCTAAAGGTAAGATAAATATTGAATGTATGTAATTTTATTTTTACAGGTTTTTTGATTGGATTTTTTAAAATGTATTAATCTGTGCCTGTTTAGGGTACAGATGAATACAGTGGTAGCAAATGCATTCTTTGCCAAAAGCATTTTTTCTATTGACTGTTATATTCTCTATTTCTATTTATTGTTTAGATTTAATTGTTTTGAATTCTGATGGCTTGTTTTAAAAAAAAAATTAGATTGTTCAGCGTTTTTATTTAATGATGTATTTTGTTGGTTATTGGTTTTAATTGATGTGTTGCCTAGTGGTTGTATTAAGTAATTGTTGGGTTACTGCTTTTATTTATTAAATGTATTGTTTGGCTAGTGGTGTTATTTATTTCATTGAATGCCTAGTGGTTTTATTTCTTTAATTGATTGTCTAGTGGTTTCATTTAGGTATTTCATTGGTTGGCTAGTTTTATTTAGATAATTGATTGGTTGGCTAGTGCTTTTAATTTTTGATTTTTGGGGTTTAGGTTCTTGTTGTGTATGATTTGATTTTAGTGTATTTTTGACATTCATGCTTTTGTATTAGGGTGACCATTGACTGCTATAGTATCTTATCGTGCCCATATTATATTGGTATGATGTACTACTATGCCAATCAATGGGTACAGGGTGGGTACAGTGAGTCCGGGGTGGGTGGTTAGGCCTCCCGATGGGTAGCGGGGGGGGGGTTAACCCCTTAATTACTATAGCGGTTATTAACCGCTAAGATGATTAAGGTGTTAGGGGCCATTAGATTGTATTTTTTATGTATTCTTTCTGGCAACGGTGGACATGGTCCTGCAGTATGCTGACGAGGACGCCCTTTATATTGGCAGCGGTAAGTAGAACGGTTTTATTTACTTTATTTATGCTGGCTGGCTAATGTTTTGTTTAATAATGGGCAAATGATCAATTATCAATATCTGGATAATAGTTATTTTGCACATTACCGTACTGTATGTGTTTGGGGAGAGGTGTATTTATTGAAATGTAGGCCACCTTTATTTATTTTTACAACACGAATGGTACCGCAGGCCAGCGGGGACCCACGGGAACAACCTGAGGATCCCCGGACGCCCACAGTGACCACCTGAGGACCCCTGGACATTGCGGGGACCACCTGGGGGACCCCTGTGGGGCCCCCGGACACTCGTGGGAACCACCCGGCAGCCCCCAGACACCCATGGGGACCCCCCAGACACCCCGCCTGCCTCTGGTATTAATCTTGTGTATAAAAAAATTAATTATGGTTTTATGTGGGGCCACAGGAGGTGGGTTGTGTATTGGTGTTTATTACATATTGTAATGGTTAATGGTGGCCTAGCAGGTGGGTTGTAGGGCTGTTGTGTGTATTTTTGTTTATTGTGTGTGTCAAGGGGGTAATATCCCCAAGGATTAGTGCTTAGGCCTACCGGGTGGGTAGCGGGAGGGATTAACCCCTTCATTACCATAGCGGTATTAACTGCTAAGGTAATGAAGGGGTTAAGTCCAACCGCAACCCCCCTGCAAGGCCTAAACACATACCAAGGGCCAAATACCACCTTCACCCACCCTCCACTACCACACTAAGCAGGGCACTGGTGGTTAACCCCCTCATTGCCTTAACGGTTAGTTGCTAGGGTAATGAAGTTGCGTGTAAATGCATTTTTCGTGCATCTAATTCATGCCGGGGGTCTCCAGTGGTATAAGGGTATAAGCTCCGGAGTCTCCCGGCATGAATCCGATGCAGTAAAAATGCATTTTTTTTCTTAGTGCCATTGGCAGCTTCTCACCACCTTCTTGCCAACTTTTCCTGGCGAGACGATTTGGAGAGGAAATCTCCATTCTAGAGCGGCTATTACCCTCGATAAGCTTATAGAATAGTGCGTGTTTGACAAGCTGGCGATAAGCAGCTTCTCGCTGCGCGTTTGGCGATATTTTTCTGTCTGCAAATGTTCTTATGAAAAGCTCTCTTATCGTCTACTTATCGGGGCTTACTGAATAGCAGTAGGTTTTTTTTGGCGATAAGTGGCTTATCGCTGCTTACTGTATGAGGCACTAAGTATTTCAGTCTATTGGTATTTGTGTTCACAAAGTATGAATCCAGTAATTAGGGTATTAGCCCTTTAGCCACCATGAATATGGAGATAGCCATAAAAACTAGTAATGAACCATACCTAGTGGGCAATTATTGAAATTCCTCAGATGATTTATATCTTGTTATGTAATTAATCTAAGATGTTCCATAATGCATTATTTTTCATACTATTTTAATTTATTCTATAATTGTTTGTACAACATTGTTTATTAAATTAATAACATCAAGTATTGCAATTCATACTGTAAATGAGTTGATCTTATAATTCAGTGAAGTGACTGAACTATACATACATTTATCCTGCTGCATGAACATGCATACTGTACAGCAGGCCTGCACAACATACGGTCCGCGGGCCGCTTGCGGCCTGTCTGGCCTCTCTGTGCGGCCCGCGATGACTCTGGCCAGCCCCTAGGTTTTGCAGTGCACGGGGGCAGCAGCAGCCGTGTGTTTTTTTTCTTCAATAGCAGGCTGCCGAGGAGGTCAGAGCATGCCGGTGACGGGGCTTAATACCTGGGAGAGAGGATGTGCTGAGCTGATCTAAGAGAGGTGTGTGTGGTGTGTGTGTGTGTGTGTGTGTGTGTGTGTGTGTGTGTGTGTGTGCGTGCGTGCGTGCGTGCGTGCGTGTGTGTGTGTGTGTGTGTGAAAAACGGGCTGGTGGGGGGTGGGTGTGAAAAACAGGCTGGTGGGGGGTGGGTGTGAAAAACGGCTGGTGGGGGGGGGGTGTGAAAACGGCTGGGTGGGGGGGTGGGCTGCTGACATGTGAGGGGGGGGTGGCTGCTGACTGTGAGGGGGGGGTGGGCATGCTGACGTGATTGGGGGTGGGCTGCTGACAGTTGAGGGCGTGGGTCTTGCTTGAGATGTGGGAGGGGGGTGGGCTGTGACCATGGAGGAGGGGATGGTGTGCTGACCATGTGGATTGGGGGTGGGCGCTGCTGACAGGTGAGTGACCGGGGCTGGGCTGCTGACATGAGGGGTCAGGGGGGAAGTGATGTTGAGATTCAGGGGGGGAGAGTAGAATGTGAGTGAGGTCAGGGGGTGTAGAGGTGATGTGAGGTGCAGGTGGGGGGGAGAAAGTGATGTGAGTTTCAAAGAAAGCCAACAAAATTGTTGGTCTAGTTTCTTTTAGTGTGCAGGTGGGGAAGACGCTCTCACTAATTTTTTGTTCTGCACTCTTTTTTTCTCTCCTTCTTTCCTCTTGCCCCTTTTTTTTCTCTTAGTGCTTTTGAGTGTGCCAAGGGGGATGGGTGAGAGTGATGTGAGTTCAGGGTGAAGGGTGTGATGTGAGTATGCAGGCAAGCAGGGGGGGAGGTGTCCAAATTGAAGGGGAGGGGGAGAGAGTCATATTGAGGGGAGGGGGAGAAAGTCATATTGAGAGGAGGGGGAGAGAGTGTCATTTAGGGGAGGGGGAGAGAGTGTCATATTGAGGGAAGAGAGACATGGGGGGATGCTGACTTGGGGGGGCTGCTGACATGGAATGGGCTGGGGATGTGGAAGGGGTATTGTGTGTTTGATGTGGAGGGGGGTATTGTGTGGGTGAGGAGGAGAGATGGGGGTATGAGAGATAGATCGGGAGTATCGTAAAGGTTGATAGTGAGTGGTTCTGGGGGAGATATGAGGATGATGATGATGATGATGATGATGAGAGGTGCTGGAGGAGAGATGATGATGATGATGATGATGATGATGATGATGATGATTTAACCCGTGCGGCCCAAATTTTTTTTCCTTGGAGCAGTTCGGCCCTTCTCACTTTACGAGTTGGGCAGGCCTGTCTTAAAGTAACAGATTGACGAGAACTTTAACAGACTTTAATGCTAATGCTATGCATTATCATGACACCTTCTGGTGTCAACCCTCTAACCGCATACTCATCCCCTGCCACCCTCCCTCCTCTCTCCCTTCCTCCTGTGCCCTTTGGAATGCTCGCTCCCTCTCTAACAAGCTCCTCTCTGTGCATGACTTCTTTTTCTCTCTCTCACTCTTTGCTCCTATTCTGCTCCTATTTTCTATAACTGAGACTTGGCTCACTCAGTCTGACTCTGCCAGCTGCCCTGTCTTATGGTGGCCTTTCTTTCTCCCACACTCTGCGCCTTGATAGCAGGGGTGGAGACGAGAGGCTCCTCCTCTTCTCTCTCTGCTGTTATCGAACACTTTATTTTCCTCCCTTTCTTGCTTTTCCCGTCTTTGAGGCTCACACTGTCCAGCTTTTCTCCCCTGTTCTCCTTGGGGACATTAACTGCCATATTGATGACCCCTCTCTCCCTTGGGCTTCTCGTTTTCTTTCTCTCTAGACTCTTCTTTTGGCCTTCAACTGTGGACTGCAGCCAGCACCCACAAGGATGGCCACTACCTAGACCTGGTTTTCACTAAAAACTTTTCTCTCACTGATTTCTCCATTGCCCCCCTTTCTCTCTCTGACCATCACCTCATCTAATTTTCTTTCTCTCACTTCTCCCTTTCTCCACCTCCATCTACCCCTAGTTTCTGCAGAGACCTGCCCTCTATTAACCTACCAGCTTTTAATTCCACGTTACGCTCCTCCCTCTCCTTTCAGCTCTGCTCCAGACCCTGACAACCTGGTCAGGAACAACAACTTTGCCCTATCCTCCTCTCTTGATCTACTTGCCCCCGCTTTCTCTCTGCTGTTCTCTACCTTCTTACCCCAGACCCTGGCTAAATTGCCACACACGCATGCTGCGTTCCTGCACTCGTTCTGCTGAACGCCTCTGGAAGAAATGTCACACTCTTGTAGACTTCTTTCACTACAAATTTATCCTATTCTGTTTCAACTCTGCCCTCTCTCAAGATAAACAAACCTATTTTTCTTCACTAAATCAACATACACTTCTCTGTCTTTGACTCCCTATTCAGACCACCCTCTACTGCCTGTTCTTCTTCCTCCATCTCCCATCAGGACTTTGCCGACTATTTCAAGGAAAAGGTGGAATCCATACACAAGGACATCCCTTCTGTATCATCCTATCCTAAACCTCTTCCTAACTTTCCTCCTGCCTTCCTTGACTCTTTTTCTGCTTTCACAGAGGAGGATGTGTCACTGCTGATCTCCTCTTTTTCGTCTACCACTATCCTCTTGACGCCATTCCCTCCCATCTCATAAAACCTCTTGCTCCTATTATAATCCCTACGTTCACACACATTTTTAACTCCTCCTTCTACTCTGGTACCTTTCACTCTTCCTTCAAACATGCAACAGTTATACCATTACCAAAACCAGCAAGCTTAGCCCTAACTATGTTTCTAACTATCGTCCTGTCTCCCGCCTGCCTTTTGCCTCTAAACTCCTTGAACGTCTTGTATTCTCTCGCTTGCTCCATTTTCTCAACACCCATTCTCTTCTAGAGCATCTACAATCTGGCTTACGTACTTCTCACTCCACAGAAACAGCCATCACTAAAATAACTAATGAACTCCATGCCGCCAAAGACAGAGGTCATTACACTCTCCTCATATTACTCGACCTCTCTGCAGCATTTGATACTGTGGACCAACCTCATCCTGGATGGCCCTCCGCTGACTTAAACTTAACATGTCAAAAACGGTGCTCCTCATATCTCCTCCCAAACCTGGTCCTACTACACTTTGCTCTTCTCTCACATTCAAAAACCTGTTGCATTTTCCAACACAATATTACAAAGCTACATCCTTTCCTCTGTTGTCGACTGCTAATACTCTTACACAGGCCCCCATTCTCTCCTATTTCGATTACTGTAAGCTCCTGCTGTCTGACCTTCCTGCCTCTCACCTGTCTCCCCTACAACCTATCCTAAACACTGCTGCCAGAATCACTTCACTCTTTCCTAAATTTGTCTCAGCGTTTCCCCTGGTGAAATCCCTCTCCTGGCTTCCTGTCAAATCCCATATCACACACTCTATTCTCCTCACTTTTAAAGCTGTACACTCTTCTGCTCCTCCTTACATCTCAGCCCTAATTTCTCGCTATACATCATCCCAACTCTTGCGTTCTGCTCAAGGATGTCTTCTCTCTACCCCTTTTGTGTCTAATGCCCTCTCCCGCCGTAAACCTTTCTCACTGACTGCCCCTCACCTCTGGAATGCCTTTCCCCTCAATATCCAACTAGCACCCTCTCTATCCACCTTTAAGACCCACAAACCTTGGCCCCTTGCAGACACACTTACCAGAACGCCCTCCTACTGTCTAGTATGTACGTTCTTCCTACCAACAAATTAAATTGTAAGCTCTTCAGAGCAGGGACTCCTTTTCCTAAATGTTACTTTTATGTCTGAAGTACTGCTTCCCTTTATGTGTTATTTGTATTATTTGTTATTTATATTATTGTCAAGTGTATTACTGCTGTGAAGCGCTATGTACATTAATGGCGCTATATAAATAAAAACATACATACAATACATACAAAAGAGGTGTGGACCACCCCAAAGCATATGCTCAGCAGTCCATTAAAGTTAATGTGGGAATTAACGCTTAATTATTTGGCTTTGTCTTGGGTCCTGAACTGGACCACTTTGGTTCCTATATTGCAGGCCTGCACAACTCCAGTCCTCGAGGGCCGCAAACAGCCCAGGTTTTCAGGATATCCCTACTTCAGCGCAGCTGGTTAAATTAGTGGCTCAGTCATACTGAAAACCTGGCCTGTTTGCGGCCCTTGAGGACTGGAGTTGTGCAGGCCTGCTATATTGCCTTACCCATGGCTGTGTAAGAACTCCTTACCAAGAGCATACTGCATCCTTTTTAATAGAGAGAACAATTGAGGGCCTTTACTAATGGCGTGTTTACTATCTCAAAACAACAAACGGTGAGAGGACACCTTAATACACTTGACTATACACGTAAACCTATTTACAGGACCTCAGTCAGAACCTGCTTCTAGAACATAGGGTGGAGCTATATTTACCCTTTATACACACTATAGTGATATCACGGGTCACAAGACATACAGGGGAGGGGCAATCCCTTCTATTTAGTCATTCTACATCACATGATGGGGAGAGGAGTAACCTGACCCAGCCCACACAGTTAACCGATTCAGCCCGTTAACCTTAACTGAAATAGTAGCCCCTAAAGGGTAGCTACCCATGCAATGGGTAGTAGGGTAGTTAGTCATTTTATTAACCCCTTGGTTTCTTTTGTGGCCATGAAGGCATGCACAATACATAGAAAAACAAAGAAAAAAGCGCAAAACCCTCATACTGTAGTAAATTAAAAAAAATGTTTTTTAAAAAAGGATAATATGTGCACATACAGAATATAAGATAAAATTGGGCATGTAGGTATAATAACCAGTTTAGAACAGAGGCTCCCACGGCTGCTGCACAGGATCTTTACAGCCTCGTCGTCCTCCTTCAAAGGCTACGATTTGCCAGAGATGTTCACCTCCACAATCCTGGACAGCTGAGGTAAGTGGAGAGTATTCACCAGAGGTTGCTTTCCCTGTTAGTTGTATTCTCCTGGGCACTACTCGTCTCCACACCCAATGACAGATGAAATAATGGAGCCAAAAAAAGTCTGTTTTCTAGTTTTCCTGTTAATGTACATATTAAAATTATCTTTTGTGACTAAAATATTATGTCCAAAAAATTATATACAAGAATTCTAATGCCATTGTTTATCTTCCATAAGTATTATGTGTCATGACATGCTACCATTTTTTTTAATACTATGTAACCCATATCCCCCCATCCCTTTTAGGAGATGTTGCTGCTACATGGAGTGTGGTGGTGCATACTTGCTAGCTCACAGTAGATCTGAGTCTCCCGCATGGTGGTAGGGGAAGTCATAAAAGGCTTCAGGGTATAGACTGATAATGTTCTCACAGTGATAGCCCCTCCATCTCTTGCAGGCCCCTGGAATGAGGGGAGCAATCTCCTGCAGGAGAGTTCTCTTCCCTTTCCCAGATAGATTGCAGTCTCAGGCGGAAGGTATAGTGAAACAGGAACATTTTATTATACACTGCAGGCTTCACACAGCATACAAAGCAACCATCAGTAGAGCTTAGGGCTTTTACCCTAAGGATGTCCCTGGACCTGCACTCCCAGCCTAGGGCACCAGAAGCAGTTCTAGCTCTTCTCCTACTCACTGGTGGAGTAAGAGGAATAGTCTCCCGCCACTCCCCTAAGGGAGGGCCCACAGATTGGCAGAGCCCTGCCAACTGGTTTGGGTAGACTGGCCTCTCTCAAAGGTACAGGCAAACTGACTAAATCAGGAAGTGCAGCTCATTAAGTACAGGAAAAGCAGGAACCAGCCCTGAGTCCCTGATTGGACACAAGGCCTAGTTGCACCATTTCCCCTGTGGCTCACTGAAGCTGCAGGAGGTGGGGAAAACCCATGATTACTACTGGCAGGCCTGCTTTATTAGGGCTTACTGCCAGGAGGAGGGCAGACTGGTAGCCAGTGAAAACCAGGCCTGGCTACACTTATAAGAAGGATAGTGAGTAGATTCTACAGTATGTACCATTTAAATTGGTTTGAAAGTGAGTTAAGTAAAAAATACAGTAAGTGTGGGTATTACAATGTGTAAAAAATCAACCTCCAGAAAGGCTAAACTAATACTAGTGTTGGAGAAGTGTAAAAACAACATTTTTCCCCTCAGAAAAAATATACCATAGTGTACAGTACTCCTACTTTCAATTATGTGCTTTGAAGCAAATGTAAGTCTACAACATATATCTTTTTGACATGACGCCGGAAATGACTCAGTTCCATTGCTACGGGCTGTGCTAAGACTAGACACTGACATGTTGCACTACAGTATTTAGACATTTCTTTGGTTGTCAGTCAAAGGTTAATGTGGTATATCCACATGTAGCCATGGGGAAGACGATTTCATTAGAACATAAAGTACTGTAGATGTTATTTATATGATATGTATTACTACTGTGAAGCGCTATGTACATTTATGGCGCTATATAAATAAAGACATACAATACAATAAAATGTCAAGTTCTTTTTTTATTCATCTGTAGCATGCTACAAAGTGAGGTAATGTGATGGCGATGTACAATTTCAGATTTTGATCAATTTATGCAAAATACTATGTCATGAGTATTTTTATGGGACCAGATCAGCCACTATATATATATATATATATATATATATATCATGCAGATGAGCATAATGATGATGATGATGATGATGATGATGATGATGATGATGATGATGATTTAACCCGTGCGGCCCAAATTTTTTTTCCTTGGAGCAGTTCAGCCCTTCTCACTTTACGAGTTGGGCAGGCCTGCAGTGTCCACATTTCAAAGAACTTATCATTGCAGTGAACATCTTTGCTCAAGTTACAAACACTGAACATCTTAGTTTACCTTTTACTCGAAAAATAACTAGGAGAGATACAATTAGCTAAAGCCTTCGCTGTTCTACAAAATATACGAATCTGGGACCACCCCAAAGATAGAATACGCCAATGTTTCGGTTTAAATTTTTTTTATAATAATATTGTTACAAGTACAGGCGAATCCACAAAATAAAGACTTATTGTTTTGATTCCGATTCTTTTGATTTATAGATAAGTTAGCTCAAATGAAAACACTTTTTTTTGAGAATGCATAATTAATACATTAATTAAATCCATACTTGCAGTATGTACACCTTTTGTAGAAACCTCTGAAAAAAGTATTGTGACTGAATAAGAATCAGAACTATTAAAATAGAGCCAATAAAGTTGTAAAAATATTTTGGAAATCTCTGTAAACAAATATGTCTGGATGGCAGTGATCAGCTCTTCAAAGTGAATTAAGCTTACAAAAGATTTCAGTGGAAACAGGAACATTTAGATCAAAAATATAAATAGAGATCTAACAATTGTTTATGGTTAAAGTTAAGAAAATATTGAATTCAGTCAATTAGTGTTAAAGGTGTCAATAGTGCCATTCGAAATAAAGATCAAATTATCAATATATCATTTGTAGAAAATGATGTGTGGAGGACATATATTTCGATCTCCAAACGCATGGGACACCTCCCACCAACCCATGAAGAGGTTGGCATTAGAGGGTACAAAGTAAGTACCCATTATGGTTCCAAGTGTTTGGAGGTAGAAAGTCCTATCGAAAATAAAATAATTGTCAGTCAGCAATAAATAGAATCAAGAAGAAATGTGTTTTGTGCTGCTGATAAATCCGGTCCTGAATTGCTTCTTGTAAACCATTGTTAATATATTTTGCTTTCTGTAGAAAAATACAGGTCAGGAACTAATGTAAAGAGTAAAAGCATCAACACATTGTTTTCTTTTTTTTTATTTGGGAGATGAATAAAGAGAGGGGAAATGGGTAATAAAATTGTACATAGCAGTCAAAACAGAAGTACATTATGGGTTCTTAAAAGAAATTATTACAATTTTAGAGTAACCTTCTTGCTGTCTGTAATATATTGGCTCTTGTACACTTGCCCGATCTGTTTTAAGAAAATAAGCTTTTTTTTTATGCTTTCTTTGGTTATTTCAGTAGCAAATAAACCACAGATAAAATATGAAGTTGATAAGTTTTACTGTATGAGGGGAATAATAGAGATGTGCAAATCTGACAAATGCATTTGCAAACTTTTACATGTGTGATTTTTTAACAAATGTAATTCCTTGCAGATCTTTCCACCAAGCCCCAAAGGGCTAATAAATTCACAATTTCGGAAATTTTCATAAAAATATTGCTAGACAGTTTGCAAAATATGGCATTTGCCTTCCTACGTGAATTTACCATCTCATTAAACAAATCTAGTGATTTTAGAGAATGTTGCAATTTAGCATATTAAAAGAAATTGCAATGCACATTCACTTAATGCTTCGCAAACCGCTTATCAACTCTGACACAGCCGCATTCTTTTTCCCCCACGAATCAAAATGGGCAAATTCCGCCTGGTTCATGACTCATACAAACATTGTGTGCATCTCTAGTAAACAAATGCGTAACAGCACAGTAAGGGAGGGCATTTGGTAGGTTAGGCAGCTTTAAAGGTACATTCCAATTCTATTACGGGTATTATTTATTTCACTGTCAATTCAACATATTACACATGACAAGGCTGTGTTATAAACCCACTTTGCAGAAAGGGTGTCTGTTACATTTTTTTCAGCTAAGGCATTTCAATCCTTACTATGAATACCAGGTAAGATAACCATGTAAACCCGATGTTATGAAGCAACTGCAAATTGAAACCACAATCCCTATGGTTTTATCTTTTAATGATCAGATAACCGTGCTTAATGCAAGGTCTGGGTAACTGCAGCAAATGCATAAATGTCATCCTGGTATGTCACATCTTATTATGTGAAGTTTTTTTGAGGCCATTAGCAAAGGTACATGTTAGCATTTCCATGGTTGTAACAAGCAGTCTTAATTATGACATTGACTTACGTGAATTTATATTGAAGCACACTAAGGATCTGCTCTTAATTAAAATGCCATTCTCTTCTGCTTCTGTTATAGTGTAAATAGTCTCTTTAGTGAGCGCAAAGCAGTGATTTTCTTTGAAACTTCAGGTTCAGGAAAAAAAAAACATTTGTAGATGTAGTTCTTTCTGATTAGCAAATTCTTCACCATGTGTTTTATGACATAACAGATTTAAAATTGATAATTCTATAACTAATGCCAAAGAAAAGCTGTGATTATGGTAATAGCCTATTACCTACATAGTTCTGTTCATGTTACTATTGAAGGGTCTCTCAAGTAAGTATTTCCAAGGTTAAGAAGTTACTTGAGAGTGATAGTTATATATAATATACTGTAGTTCGCGTATCTTCTGTAGAAAGCGTTTGAAAACATGTCTATGGATCTGATTCATGATATTGTGAAGCTGCTTCCCAGTTCTGAAGAATCTTAGCGTCTTTTATGTCATTTGGACTAAAATCTTCTCCAGGGCAGGCAGACGGATTCATAGCATACGCAATGTATGCAGTGCAAATAGTGCTATAACTGCTAGTTTAGAATAACAGAAAATAAACCGCATTCGTTATTTTCAATGCCTGATGTCCAGATGAAACGTGGTCTTCGTCAAAACATTGTTATCATTTTTTTTTACTTTGTCACTTTTAATTTGATCAATTCTCCATTATTTCACAATCCGAAAGGAATCCAGGTAGTACACACTGTACATGCCACGTAGATATGTGTGACATATTTACTAAGCAGGCTTCCACTATAAGACACATCCCATGGCTGAAAGACAACTTACAGCCTTGAAATATATAAATTCATTATTAGGCCATGTGTTATCAAAAAGAAAGCTGAACATTTGAGTTACTGTAGTTATACTGTATGTAGGGAACGTACACACTATTGTATTACTGACATTGATTCTTTATATGATGTATTTAATTCTGCCACAACGTGCCTTTTTAAAATGCATTGGGGAAGATCATTCTTTTGAAATGTACCTTATATAGTTGTGCTTTTTCCCCCCCTGTTCAGATAATAAGTAAGAAATTAAAGCAAAAGTTGGGAGAACAAAAATGTTAACCTTTTTTTCATTGTTTTTTTCCTCCCCAGTGCTGGAGTTGGCAGGACTGGCTGCTTCATCGTAATAGATGCAATGCTTGAGAGAATAAAACATGAAAAAACTGTAGATATATATGGTCACGTAACTTTAATGAGAGCACAAAGGAATTACATGGTTCAAACGGAGGACCAATACATCTTTATCCATGATGCACTGCTGGAGGCAGTGACATGTGGAAATACCGAAGTGCCAGCTAGAAACCTGTATGCATATATTCAGAAGCTGACACAGATAGAGCCTGGAGAGAATGTCACAGGAATGGAGTTAGAATTTAAGGTAAGGTAAATAGTGAAATACAACAACCTATTGGGAAATGTCCTTTTATTTAAAAGGCATTCTAGATTATATATACTCTTCAAAAGAACTACTGGTACTCTTAATTAAACATTTTGATAATGGTTTCTACAATGTTTAATAGTGATGGGGTCAGCAGCATTCTCTCCCCACCCCTCGCCTAGAATGAAATAAAATTCCTTGTGCCCCCCTCACATAAATACAAAAATAATACGTAAATGACACTCTTCCACACAGGCACTAGCTGGCAGCAGCTGGCCATGTCTGACTGGGGCATAAAGCACAGAGGAAAACCAATTGTAGGGGCCAACTAGAGGACAGGAAGGGAATGTCAGGAGAGGAGTGGGAGATGTGAGGTGAAGAGAATGGGTGGCATGAGGAGGGAGGTAGATGTAGCAGGGAGAAGCTCCTATGCATGACATCAATGTCCCCACTCCCTCTGCACCCGATGCAGGAGGCTACCAATGATTTACTCCAGGTCAACAGTGGGCCCATGATTAAAGTGTTGCCCCCCCCCCCCTTGCAAAGATGGGGAGTCTGTGTTAGCATTCCGGTTGAACGAGTTTGGATGAGGGTTTCTGCAATTGAGGAGATGCTCCTATGAATATATGTAAAACCATTAATTTCTATTAATGCTGTATATAATTCTAGTGTCTTACTTACTTTAAGTTTTGTTTGTTACAGCGTCTCGCTAGTTCTAAAGCTCACACTTCAAGATTCATCAGTGCCAATCTTCCGTGTAATAAATTCAAAAACCGCCTTGTTAATATTATGCCATATGAATCTACAAGAGTATCCTTACAGCCAATCCGTGGTGTGGAAGGCTCTGACTATATCAACGCAAGTTTTATTGATGGCTACAGGTAAAAAAAAAAATTGCACCTTACAACTTTGGGTAATAACAGACATGATCCATATCATTGGATGCAATAATACACTATTTTAGTATTATTAAAATGAATACAAAAACTGAGAAATGATTTAACTGACTATTAGCTGCCAAAAGTGTAAAAAATGTACCTTTGCCATCAAACACATGAACAAAGGACTTGCTACTGTACATCATTGAAACCTTTTTGCCAGAACATTTTTTTCTCTATATACTTTTTGGGAAGAAGCCTGCCTTTAATATCTAAAAAAAAAAAAACTGTGTACTGTTTTTGTTCTGTATGTTCATTATTTATTTTTTTACAGTATTTTTACCTTTTATTAAAAGCATATTAGTTAAAGACATTTAGAAAAAGTAGAACATGTTGCCACTTTGGTGATGTCAAAACTGCTGATCCGGCAGTGTCTCATGGCTATCCCCATTGAAGTTACATACAGTACATGGCACCAAACAAAAAGTGTGAAGGGCACTCCCAAGAACCAGTGCAATAATCAAATATTGATTTAATGGGATACTCAATGAAAAATATATATCATAAATGTGAACATATCAAAATATATATAGAGTGAATCTATCTGGGGTAGATATACTACCACAGGCCTGCACAACTCTAGTCCTCGAGGGCCGCAAACAGGCCAGGTTTTCAGGATATCCCTACTTCATATACAGATATGATTCATTGCCCTAATGCAGCGGTGCGCAAACTGGGGGACGCGCCCCCTTATGGGGGCGCAAGATTATGAAAGGGGGGCGCGGGCTGCGTGCGGGGAAACCTGGAGGCAGGCAGGAGCTAGTGCTATGCGCCATGAAAGCAGCCGTGCGGAACTGCTACCCTCTCGGAAATCTGGTGATCAGAGCGGGGCGGGGCACACAGACAGTGCTGATACTGCTTCCACTGCTCGTCTGGTAGATGAGGGGCGGGGCAGAACAGAAGCTCCGTGCGATACTACCACTCCCTGCTCTGCTGTGTTAGAGGGGGACGGGGCCAGATACCTCCGTGCTGATACACCTGCCTTAATCTTGCTCTGTCTGCTTCAGAGTGGGCGCGGGCCAGAAGTCTTGAGGCTGATACTGCTTCCCGCTCTGGCTGTGTCAGAGAGGGGGCGAGGGACAGATAGCCTACCGTGCTGAACTAGCTTAGTACTGCTCGTATGTGTGCATAGGGGGCGGGCCAGAAGCTCGTGCTCAGATACGCTTCTTCGTCTGCTCTGTGTCAGAGGGCGGGCCCGAAGCTCCGTGCTGATACTGCTGTGGCTCTGCTCTCTGGGTCAGAGGAGGCGGGGCCCAGAAGCTCCGTGCTGAACTGCTTTGCTGCTCTGTCTGTGTCAGAGGGGGCGGGCCAGAAGCTCCGTGCTGATACGGGCTTCCCTGCTCGTCCTGTGTCAGAGGGGGCGCGGCCAGAAAGCTCCGTCTGTATCTGCTTCCCGGCTCGGTCTGTTTCAGAGGGGCGGGACCAGAAGCTCCGTGCTGATACTGCTTCCCTGCTCGGTCTGTGTCAGAGGGGGCGGGGCCAGAAGCTCCGTGCTGATACTGCTTCCCTGCTCTGTCTGTGTCAGAGGGGGCGGGGCCAGAAGCTCCGTGCTGATACTCGTCCCTGCTCTGTCTGTGTCAGAGGGGGCGGGCCAGAAGCCTCCGTGCTGATACTGCTTCCCTGCTCTGTTGTCAGAGGGGGCGGGGCCAGAAGCTCCTGCTGATACTGCTTCCCTGCTCTGTCTGTGTCAGAGGGGGCGGGGCCAAAGCTCCGTGCTGATACTGCTTCCCTGCTCGTCTGTGTCAGAGGGCGGGGCCAAAGCTCCGTGCTGATACTGCTTTCTGCTCTGTCTGGGTCAGAGGGCGGGGCCAGAAGCTCCGTGCTGATACTGCTTCCCTGCTCTGTGTCAGAGGGGCGGGCCAGCAAGCTCCGTGCTGTATACTGCTTCCTGCTCGGTCTGTGTCAGAGGGGGCGGCCAGAAGCTCCGTGCTGATACTGCTTCCCTGCTCTGTCTGTGTCTCAGAGGGGGCGGGCCAGAAGCTCCGTGCGATACTGCTTCCCCTGCTCTGGTGTCAAGCAGGGGTCGTCGGCCAGAAGCTCCGTGCTGATAGTTCTGCTTCCTGCTCGTCTGTTTCAGAGGGGGCGGGGCCAGAAGCTCCGTGCATGAGCTGCTTCCCTGCTCGGTGTCTGTGTCAGAGGGCGGGGCCAGAAGCTCCGTGCTGATACTGCTTCTCCCTGCTCGTCGTGTCAGAGGGGGCGGGGCCAGAAGCTCCGTGCTGATGAACTGCTTCCCTGCTCTGATGTCATAGGTTAAGGGCGGGGCCAGAAGCTCCGTGCTGATACTGCTTCCCTGTCGGTCGTGGTCAGAGGGGGCGGGGACAGAAGCTCCGTGCTGATACTGCTTCCCTGCTCTGTCTGTGTCAGAGGGGGAGGGCGAAACTCCGTGCTGATACACTGGCTTCCCTGCTCTGTCTGTGTCAGAGGGGGCGGGGCCACAAGCTCCGTGCTGATAGTTAGCTTCCTGCCCATTCTGTCATGTCTCAGAGGTTGCTGGGCTAGACTCCGTGACTAGAGGCTAGTCGTCCTGCTCTTCCTGTGATCGAGGGGGAGGGATCCCTGCACACAGCACAGCTACCCGACCTCCTGTCTGTACCCGCCCGTATTTCTAAAGCACACATTTTGGGAGACTGAGCAAGGCCGTAGTAGCCTCCCATCCCCCCACCCACCAGGGATGGTGTGTGTGTGTGTGTGTTGCATTGTGGTGTGGTGTGTGTGTTTATTTGGTGTGTTGTGTGTGTGTGTGTTAGTGTGTAGTAGTGTGTGTGTGGTGAGGTGGTGGGGGTGGGTGGGTGTGTGTGTGTGTGTGTTGGTTATGATGTGTGGGGGGTTGATGGGTGTGTGTGGGGTGTGTGTGTCGTGTGTGAGTTGTATGTGTGATGAAGTGTGTGTGTGGGGTTGAGTGTGAGTGTATTGTTGGTTGACGGTGGTTGTGTGTTAATTCTTGTAGTGGTCTTGATTGTGTGTGAGGCTAGTGTGGTGGCTGGGTGGGGGGTGTTGATATGGGGGGTTGATGTGTGTTTGTGGGTTTGATATGTTTAGTGGGGTTGCAGTGTGTGTGTGTAGTCTGTTGACTGTTTTAGTGGTGATGCCTTTGAGTGTGCTGGGGTGGTTGCTGAGTGTGTGTGTGTGTCTGTGTTTCGAGTGTGTGGTGTGTTGAAGGTGTGGCGTGTGTGGTGTGCCCATGATGATTGTGAATGGTTACTTGTCATGTTGTGTGATATGTAATGTGTGTGTGTGATGACCAGTGTGTGGCGGGATTGACATGTGGTGTGGTGAGAGTGTGTGTGTGTTGGTTAAGTGTGTGGTTATTGGTTGAGTCGTGTGATTGCGTGGTGGTTGAGTGTGATCTCGTGTTCCGTTGATTGTGTTGGAGTGGGTGTGTCATTCTTGTGGGTGTGTGTGATGTGGTGTCGTGTGATGGTTGTGAATGATTACATGTGTGTAGATATGCATGTGATGGGTGTGTATGTGTGTAGTGCTCAGTGATGTGTGATGTTAGTGTGCTGATGTTTATATGTTGATGTCGAGCGCGATTGCGTGTCGTGAAGTTGAAATGTGTGCTGCGGGGGGCGTTGACTGTGTGTGGGGGGAGTTTGAAGATGAGGCTGTCTGATGATATTGTGTGCGGTGTCCTCGTGATTGAATGCAGCGGTGCACAAACGGGGGGCGCAATATTTAGGCGGGGCGCATGCGGCAAAACCTGGCTGCGCAGACGAAAAAGATGTGTGCGGGCGGCCAAGAAGATGTGCGCGGGCGGGCAGCTGAAGATGTGCGCGGGCGGCCGAACCGGATAGTGCAGGTGGCGGCCACGTGATTCGGAGGTACGGGGGAGGAGCACGCCCCAGTGCTGTGATGTCAAACGCCCCTCCTTCCGGTGTCTGCCCTGCAATAGCGCTGTGTTCCTGCTCTCCTCCGCTGGCAACCTGCTTCACTGCGATCCTCTGCAAGTTAAGGGTAGACTGCCACTATATCAATCACACTATGAATGTACAGAAATAATGGGGGGGAAAAAGTGAAAACACTTCCCCACTCGTGCTTGCAAAATTATGCACGACACCCTGCGCTCGTGCTTGGAGAGTTGGTGATGTCACCGCTTTCAGCGGCAGCGTGGACGCTGCCTAATTTTGCAAGAGCGAGCTGTTGAAGTATGTAAGTATTTAGGCTGCGCTTATAGTGCCGGCGACGCGACGTCACCCGAAAACAAATGCATTGTTGCCGCAGTGTGCTCTTATGTAAGCGCGACGCAATTTTTTGAAGCGAGCAATATTTGATTTTTCAGGGGCTGTCACCTCGTGACATCCCCTGAACCAATCAATGGCCTGGTCGCCGGCGCTGCCACAAAGCGAAATACAACTTTCGCTAGCAGCGACGGGTGACGTGACGCGTCTCGGTCGCGGGCACTATACGCGCGGCTTTAGACATATTTGTATTTACATTGTATACCATTTAATAAAGGTTTTTTTTCCATGTGATTTTGATTACATCAGGCAGGGAGGGCCCGAAAAATTTCATGGTTAAAAAGGGGGGCTCAGCTTAAAAAGTTAGCTCAACCCTGCCCTAGTGCACCTGTCTGGATCTTTGACCTGTCATACTTGGTAGAGCGGGTTCCACCCCCCCCCCCCCCCTTTGTTGTTATCCCTACTTCATCCCAGCTGGCTCAATTAGTGGCTCAGTATTACTGAGCCACTAATTGAGCCAGCTGTGCTGAAGTAGGGATATTCTGAAAATCTGGCCTGTTTGCGGCCCTCGAGGACTGGAGTTGTGCAGGCCTGTACTACCAACCATATGTGAACACTCGTGAAATGTGAACAAAGAGAGAAAATACAGCTCTGAAACCCTATAAAGAACTGTTCAGGATGTTCTTCCAAGTGACCTTTTCTTCAAAGCATTGGGAGCGCAGAATCCACAACCGGAAAAAGATTAAAATGCGGAATATAATGTAATGCGTTCGTATTTTAATCTTTTTTTTTTTTCTTCGTTACTTAATTTTATATTAATCCTTTTTTCAGAATTTAGGGAAGGGTATACATAAAAAAAAGAAGTTGGGGTACATTGATACAAATATACTGGTAGAATCACAATTGGGGGGAATTAGGGGAGAAGTGAAGAATACAGCATTTGTACATATACAATATAATGAACATTAGTTTTGATACAACATAGATCACTACATTCAGAATATTTAAATTTAAATATACAGATATACCAACATATCGGAAACAAGGGGCCCAAGTCACTGAGAATTGTGAGGTAGAGCCATTTAGATAGGCAGAGAGTTTTTCCATAAATACTATGTGCCAAATGTTATTGTTGATTTGGTGTGTAGATGGAGGGGCAGATTGTTTCCAATTCTTGGCGATAGTGTACCTACTGGCATTTAACATTTGGGAAATAATTGTGAGTTCCTTTTTATTTTTATTGTCCATTGGTTTCCCCAGCAATATATATAATGGACCATTGATCCCTAAGATTCTATGTATTAAGGCAAACACTGCCCTCCATAGTGGTTGAATTTTAGGGCATGACCAGAATATATGCAGTATACTCCCCATATCACCACATTGTGTTTCAGCAGAAATGGAAAACACCACTCCATGCACCTATTTCCCATTTGTGATATGTGAGGGCACAGGACTTTAACTTTTTTCAAATATTTATTAAATTAGGAATGCATTACACTATATTCTGCATTTTTATCTTTTCCGGTTGTGGATTCTGTGCTCTCCATGCTTTAAAGTAAAAGACAACAGAAGTTTTACAACTGAGATGCAGAATTCTGAACGTGGCAGCAGACATAGGAAAACCATGAAGCTCTTTAGTTGACATAATTGACCTTGATTATTTTTTATAGATTTTGGCTTTTATTGATATATTACACACACATAGGCAAAGTGCTAGAATGGCGCTCTCCAACAAAGAGTGACAAGTGATAATAATTTGTTGTTCTATTTTTGTGAAAATCAAATTAAAACATCCCTGTCCAGTTCCATTACGTAATCCCTGTCCAGTTCCATTAGGTATGGACACTGTGCACACAAAGGGCAGTGAACTCAACGTGAATGGTGAGAAATTGTGAACATCAATAGTTCTAGTGCTGTGACATTTACAAAATGTAAATGAAGAATCACAAAAATAAGTGAAATGGAGTCCTCCACTCAACCTTCAACAGAAAAACGGCTTCCCAGTTTCTTCAGATACGGTGGTTCCAGAGAGATGAGGGAGTGGGGGACGTCCAATGCGTTATGTAAAAGAGTGTGAAAAAAAACCCAAAGGGTAATGCAAGTACTGATGTTAGGAAATTGATATAACTCCAATGGTTATACTCACATTTTGTGAGAAAAATCAGGCAATTCACATCTGTAAATGAGAAAAGACGAAAGGAGACCCGCTCTCCTTGAATGACCAGAGGTCATCTAGTGAGTCCGGACGGGGCAAAGAGACACCGAACGGAAGAAGTCCCTTTGTTTCTATGTTTTGTGTTGCCTATTTTTTCAATACATAAAATAAACATTTTTTAAAACGATTTGGCATGTTTGCAAGTACATGTATTTTTTAATCCAGACAATATAATAGTAATAATAATAATAATAATAACATGTAATACAATAAAGGGATATCTGCAAAAAAATGCACTGTAGGGTAATCATCTTATTTTATTGTAGAACTGTGAATGTATTTTTTCCCCCAGTGTTAGACCTGACAAAGCAAAATTAAGTGATAATGTTATTTTGTTTCCTTTTCTTCTAAAAGTTATTTATTTCTTGAAGTTACTAAAGTAGTTGATTAGTTTTAGAATTTATACATATGATTGATGCTATGATAAACAATAGTCCATTGGAAGTGCTCAGTTAAGTGTTTTTTAAGTGCATTCTGTCATACAGTATGTAAAATGAAATAAGAGAACCATTGTAACTCACAAAGAACAATGATAAATGTATAAATCATATTAGCAATTTCATAAATTTAAAATACATGCTAAACTGGATTTAAAAAAGCATGCAATATTTTTTGGGGTAAAAGGCTTCCAGCCATTTTTTTTGTATACTGTATGTGCAGTATATATATATATTTATAAATATGTGCATTATTGGAGGAAATTTAGAGGAGCTCTACAAGCAACTCCATGTAGTAAAAATGTAATAATTAGAAATCCTGCTGAAATACTTACTGGTAGGGCAGTCATGCCTTTTTATTTTTTGTTCTCATTTTAAAGATGGATTATTTATTGTAAATTAAATATACATTGAAAATAACCCATAGTTTATAACATATATTACAATACAGATTCTGAATACAGTTATATACAGTGCACTAATAGCGTCAAGCTTAAAAGTATAGTATGTGTTATGGAAAGGAATCCCTGCTCCAAATACGGTAATTTAAAGAGAAAGGTGTACGTGTAAGTGTGGCTTTGGAGCTGGAGAGACTGAGTAGTCATGTTACTGTATACTGTTTTATTATTTTTTATTATTATTATTATTCTATAAGTGCATACAACTAACATTCCATTGTCTTTGAGCAGTAATGGTTTGGACTTACACCGAACTGTACTTAACTTCCAGTGGCCACTGCTGTAAGACAGTGTATTATGTATAATATAAAAAAGACCTCCATTATTTAAAAATGTAGTTTCAGATAAAATAAGACATTTAGTAAGAGCAGAGTTGCTAAGCTGCTGTTCGACAAACACGTCTCAATCACACTGTATTTCTTGCTTTCAAAACAGACAACAAAAAGCCTACATAGCTACGCAAGGGCCACTGGCAGAGACAACAGAAGACTTCTGGAGAATGTTATGGGAGCACAACTCCACAATAGTTGTCATGCTGACTAAACTTCGAGAAATGGGCAGAGTAAGTGTCTAGTTTTCAGTTTTTATGGTCATATTAGGCTAGTGTATGTGATAAAACACAACAAATAATAATTCTTGCGATACATAGTTTGATTTTACCATATTGTATTGTATGTTAACCATTTCTTCCTATTGCTATTTAGGCACTAGCAGTGTTTTACTGGGATAACTTTCTTTGTTCAAAATAGCATGATGAATAGTTAACAAGGTATATGGCGTGAGCTTGGGAAATAAGAATGAGATGGTCAGCCACAGTTTATTTGGGCATATCCGGTGTCATACAATGGGGATATTTATCATAACACCATGCACATAAAATAGCCATATTTGTAAATGTTTCCATATTCTTAATTTCATTTGAATATAGAAAATTGCGTGCAACATTTTTCTTGCACAGCTAGCTCCTGCCTGAAAGTAAATGCCTATGCAAACTTATGTCTTAAGTTTGTAAATTGCACTATTATATTCATCTTCTTATAACTGGTTAGATTAATCAAAGCATCCACTAACATAGTTTTATTAAACTGTGTACAGTATGTAAAGACAACTGCACTGCCATATATTTGAAACAATTTACAGTGCACACAACTGCATGGGGAAAATAATGGGAATACAATTTTATAGGGAAACAAACTAATTTTATGACTTTTGCTAATGGAAGTTTTTTGTTGTTGCTATCTTTGTAACTAGTTCCCATAGATGTGGGAAAACAAATCTGATACAATTCTATATGTATGACCTGCATATTATTATAATTTATTTATACAGCACCTAAATAGTACACAGTGCTGTACAATGGGCATATAATACACATACAATAAACAGAATGACCTACAAAGTAAGAATAAAAGAACACAGGCCGATACAGTAGGTACTGTATGGCTCCCAACAGGTTACAAACTAGAGTAAATAAGGGGAGCAGGGGAAAGGAAAAGAAAAGTATTGAACCTAGGATAGTGTTTGGAGGGTGTGGATGTTACTAGTGGGTCAGAAAGGCTTCCATAACCCCTGATATACAAAAGGGTGCTAAGATTTGGATGGGAGTAAAGATGTGCTAAAACGTAGCACACTTTTGTGGATCTGGGCTATAAAGAGGTAAGTTTTCAGGGAGCTTGTAAAATTCTGAAAGCTGGGGGAGGGAATTGTAGAAATATGGCGAAACACGCTAAAAAGTCATCATCCGTTGCGGCCTTCTACAGTATTATCCCGCGTAATGTGTAGGATGTAAAATTCGGGAAGCAACGCTTGTTTCTTTACGAGTAAGTATCTTGGGAACCTGGGTATTCCAGGAGCTGAAAATAATTAACTTCAGCTCCGGGGACACACAAGATTGCTGCTTTAAATGTTGGTTACGTCTTGAGTGAAAAAAGGGTGTGTCTTAGCAATATTTTGTAGGTGAAAGTGAGGGACTGAATTGTAAGGCATGAAGGAGAAGGTGCAGTCAAAGATGACCTCTGAGGCAGTGGACTTGTAGTGTTGACAATATTGTGGAGTTATTAACGGTGAGGGAAAATCTGGGTGTAGGGGTGATGGTGGAAGGGAACAGTAACATATAGTGTGTCAAGTATTGGACTTCGGCTGAAGTGGATCCCAGTGGCAGGAACAGCAGGGAGCGAAGTCAGGAAACAAGCAGGGGTCCGAGGCAGGCGGCAGGTAACGAAGTCAGGAAACAAGCAGGGGTCAGAGGCAGGCGGCAGGTAGCGAAGTCAGGGCACAATGCACGGGGTGGGTCCTAGCCAGGCGCAGGTGAGCGCAGTCCAGGAACAAGCATGTTGAGGTCGGCCAATGAAGTGAAACTGGAATCATGGATTGATCAGCGCATAGCTGAGCACAGTGCAGTAAACCACCGGACCTTTGCAGAAGCTACAACGCGTATAAACAGCAAAATGAACCGGTAAGGGAGGTTTACATAGGCAGTCTGGAGGTGGAGTGCAGCAGGTGGCAGAGGTGTCATGTATCCGAGTCTGGAATGCTCCTGCATAGTTAAGCAGGGCAGCACTCCGGTGTGGCAAGTATAGTCGGTAGCTGGCATGGGCTAGATCCCGACATTGAAGAGTGCGCAGTGCCAGTCGCAAATGAGTAGGCCAAGGCATGGGATACAGGCATGCTTAGAGAATATGACCCTTAAGCGTTTTATTACTTAACAAAATACTGAACTCCCGTTAAAGCGTAAAGAAGACTACGATCGCTTTGATCTAATTTACCATTACTATGACTACCCTATACATTACTTTCGTATCGGTTTCTCGTGAATTACCTTCCGTCATGCGTACTTACGCCTAACCACTGTGCAACTCCCCCTACCTCATACTGCGAAGCTCACCCGCCCCTTGCTGTCCTGTGTCCAGCCCCTCTGATGCCACCTCTCTTGTCCCATGGATGTCTCGATCTGGTCCAATTTCTACCATACTCAAGGATCTGCGTACCCGGCATCCGGATGGATTGGCGCAATGGCCTAGGCCTTGTCTGGATGATCATCAGCGTTGAAAAGGCTTTAGCGACTAGTCGCATGATCATGTTACAAAATCTTGGGCTTCCCAAGAGACCTTTTCCTTGCGGTCGCATAGCGCGCCGACCCAGATGAACAAGGTACTGTAGCTTGCCATCGGTGTAACCCTGGAAATCCAATAAAATTCTCCGAAACTTTCCTCCTATCCACATGAACATTCCGTCTTCATTATGCACCGAGGACTGCGGAATATTACAGGGGCGAGGAAGTCTAAACGTCCGAGGAAACGGATTTTCTCACGAAAGTTTCAAATCAAAATCATAGCTCAGCATGAGCGAATGACAGCTACAGGGTGTATTTCTGATGGTCGCGAGAGCTCGAAATCTTAGGACACGTAGAAAAGATTATAGTTCTCTGCTGAGATGGCGAACAGTGGCGCGATGTTGCACTCTTTGGCAAATATTCTCTTTTTGTATCGTGTGGCTTTATCAATTTATCAACTGTGTTTGTTCTGCGACGGTAAAATCCTGCTATAGACGTAGATTGCCTTGTAGCAAACCAACCGTGCAACTTCTCTCCCCTGACTTTTGAAATTCTGAGGTGTAAGTCTGCGGTTTTGTTTCTGCTTGCTACTTCTTGGCCTTTAACACTTGAGTCTCTCCAAAATTTGCATTACATAGGAGATCTCGAACAATAACCTTGAGTCTCACAATGTCTCTTTGAGGTGCTCACTGGATGTCTCCGGGCAGAGTCTCCAGTTTCTCTGTAACTAGCTCTAAATGGTGGCGAGCAAGGTGGAAAATCGAGGAATAAAGGTTGGAATATAAAATCGCATACAAATTTGGAACAAAAGGGGACTCTTCTGATACTCGAATTATATGATGTGATTGTTGTATGACAAAACTCCCCTAAATGTGGAAATCAATCCATTCATCCTGAGATGACAACAAAACATCGTAAATGTAATTGTTGCCAAACAATACAAAACCATGTTCTGATGGTCGCTTTCTGTCTGGCATTGGATTGTGGATGAAGGCAGACGAAAATAAATTTATACGATCTCCTAGACGAGGAACAGACACGCGGTCTCTCGTTTCCGACAACTCCAAAATTTTGAAGTGGATTTTAAATACCCCTTTCTATAAAATCGAAGGTGGATATGATCGCATCTTAGGAGGCCACAGTTGAAGCGCGAAACCCCGCAAATACTAAGCCAAATAATCTTTCACACAATCACTTGGCTGTGCTGGATCTGCAGTAATGAATATTGTGCTCGTGCTGCAATTGAAGTGAAGCCTACTTTGATAAGTGCGATGGTCCATCCACTCCACCGAGAGCTTCAACTAGCCATTTATTGTATTATGTCCACTATTGATTCTTGAATGAAGTAGGTTCTCATTGTTCCCCCCCCTCAACCTTTTCTCATTTTCCTGGGCCTTTACCAAACAAACACAAGTACTCCTTCCCCTATAGATTTCACCCTGAAGGGTCTGCAGTAAACCCACAGGTGATGCCGAAGGGGTCTTTGGTCCCTAGCCAACGTCGTCACAGAGAGGACAATATGTCTTATAACATCTGTTGGCTAAGTTTAGAGGTGCCATCCAAAGAAGCGAGACAACATTTCCTGTGTCTTGAGACACCTTGTGATTCCTGCCTCGCGTCTTGCGGTACCGACTAGCCCGCACCGCCAAGACACCACATCTCATAAAGTGTGTCTCGTACTGTTAGTTCCAGAGACCATCACATAGAATAAGATTTCTGCGTCCGGAGGAGGGTTTTTAAGAAAGAGTCATTTGAGTAGGCTCCCTTTATTCGTGTGAAAAGATCGCGCTGCGGAGATGTGACGCCCAAAAAATTTTTTTTGGAAGAATATGTTTCTTGCTCTTTGATCTGTTTCTATACTACGTCTCTTTGTCTGAACTAGGATTAGGAAAGGACCGTGACAAGGCGTCGCCTTTTCCATTCTTGGAGCCAGGCGGTAGGAGATGTAACTGAAATCTTGGCAAAGAAAGAGCCCACCTGGCTTGTCGCGCAGACAGTCTCTTTGCGGATCGAATGAATTCTAAGTTCCTGTGATCCGTAAAGACCCGTAATTGGGTGATTTGTGGCCCCCTACAGTAGATGTCCCTCCACTCAGAGAATGCCAGCTTTATAGCCAAGAGTTCTTTGTTTCCGATGTCATAATTTCGTTCAAGGGCTGTTGACATTTGGATGATAAAGGCACATGGAGAGTGAGGCATCTTGGGTCCATTCTTTGTGACAGAATGGCCCCAACAGCGGATGTCGGATGCATCCCACTCTCACAAGATGAATGGTAATTCTGGATTTGGATGGATGAGGATGGGGTAGATGTGAAGAGTGACTTCAATTGTTCGAATGCCGCATCCGCTTTAGGAGACCATTTGAAGGGGAATTCCTTCCGTGTGATTTGGTTGATTGGGGCAATAATGATGCCAGAGAAATTTTTAATAAAAAACGTCTATAGAAAATTGCCAAAACCCCAATCTCTGATGTCCTTTTCAATTCCGAGGATTGGGCCATTCCACACACGGCTGTGAATCTTGCCTGGGTCCCTCAAACCCACCTCGGAGAGATGATGTAACCGAGAATTGCATGCTGGTTTTTATACAATTCGCATTTTTCTAACTTGATGTATAATTTGTACTTACGGAGACGCTCAACGCAAGCTTCGAGACATGTCTCCGGTGATCCATGATGTTATCTGAGAAGACTAGGATGTCATCCAGGTATGCCACTACGAATTGATCCAATAACTCTCGGAGGACATCATTGATTAAATGCTGGAAGGTAGCAGGGGCATTACAGAGTCCGAAAGGCATCACCAGATATTCATAGTGCCCATAACGGGTTCGGAAGGCTTTTTCCATTCGTCACCACCGGGTCGAATGCGACCCAAATTATAGCTCCTCTGAGCTAATTTTGGTAAAGATTTTGGCTGACCGAATTCTTTCCAATAGTTCAGGAATTAGAGGTAATGGGTACCTGTTCTTCACCGTTATCTTATTTAGTTCCCAATAGTCAATGCAGGTGTCATAGAGAACTGTCTTTCTTTCCCCAAAGAAGAGCGCAGCGCCTGCTGGAGAAGTAGAGGGTCGGATAAAAACCCTTTGATAGGTTTCTCCTGTAGTAGTCATTGAAGACCTTCAATTCCAGTTCTGAGAGGAATAGATTCTTCCTCTCAAACGGAATAGCAGCACCTGGTAATATCAATGGGACAGTCATAAAGAGCCGTGTGTGGGGAAGCGTATCCGCGTTCTTCTTTTCGTCACACACACTCTAAAAACTCAGAGAAGAGCCGGCAGAAGATTTCTCTTGAGACGAGGAAATCATTATGTTATTCCTACACACTCTGGTATAGTCGAGTTTTAGATGAGACAGGCTAGCTGACAGTGCTCCGAGGGAAACGTGAGTGTCTGGTCTCCAGTCGATATGTGGGTTATGGATCATGAGCCATGGAATTCCCAGAATCACTGGAAACAAAGGTGATTGGATGAGACCAGATGAAATCTTCTCCTGGTGATTTGGGCTCCATGATTAGTGTTTAGTTACTGGTTTCATGGGTACCAGGTCCAGAGCTCAAGGGAGAACCGTCAACGATCATCTCCATTAGAAAATAATATATTATGAGCGTATGAATCTGGTACTTGTCACATACGTTCATTCATAGCTCATAATATATATTTCTTTTAACTGTGCATGCAATGTTCTTGTATAGAATGTAATACGCTTGTCCATTTGTATACTGTACTTGTACTCACTGTATTATTTTGTTTTACTCTGTGCCCAGGACATCTTGAAAACAGAGGTAACTCTCAATGTATTACTTCCTGGTAAATATTTTATAAAATAAATAAATAAAAATAAATAAATCCTTTCTGGCGTATTCGCTTGGCTACAAATGATACCGAATTGTTCTTGGCGAATTCTATGTCCATAAAATTCCCTGCCTGCCACCTGCGACCACCATTACATTACGTGGTTGAAAAACGATTTGTTCCTTCCTCGATGATAATAGAACGGCACCGAGGTGAGGGTGTAGCGAAGGAGAGGGTGTTATCTTCCTTTAAGACAGCAGAGAACAGTTTTTTTGAAATAGCGTGCAGCTGATTTCTTCTAGGTGCTCTGGAAAGAAGACTTGCCTGACTTGTTTGGGCAATCAGCGAGATAGTGCCCATCGTTTCCGCAATATAAACAGAGAGCTTCTGTTCGCGTCTATTCCTTTTCCCCGCGTTGAGATGGGGTCCCCACAGTGTATTTACTTGCATTCGCTCCTCCTCAGTCTCCCTGAGACGTCTTGGGGTAACTGACATCTCTAAACCCCGGGGTTGTGCCTGAACCCCTGTCTCTCCAGATCCCTTCCAATCGTCCTTCCGTAAGCCTGCGATCATTTGGATGCATAACGGACAAAGTCTGATAAATCTACTCTGGCTGGGGTCTCCACGCCGGCGGGCTAGTTTGCCGTTCTTACCATTTGCTCCGAAGAGACCTCCCCTGCGACAAAAATGATATTTCTGCTGGGCGGCGCTCATTCACACTCAGCTATCGTTAACCCATCTGTGGACGGAATTCAGCGGCATACTCAGCTGCCGAGCGTCTTCCTTGACTGAAGATTGTTCAGAGTTGCCTCGCGGTGTTGCACTAATTTGGGTCTCGTTTAGGGTCATCAAAATAAGACTCTTGGCATCGATGAACTCCTCCAGGTCCCTTAGTAGGGGCTATCATCCTGTTTCTAACTAGAGGCACCCAAGCAAGGGCCTCATCCTTTAAGCGGCTACATGAGGCTATGACTCATGTCCAACCTGGCTTCGTTGGTATTATAGATGGTAGCTGAAGCTTCGAACACTATGTCTCATTGATTAAGGAAATCCGAAAAATTGTCTTTTCCTCCAAATTTTTCGCGAAGGAGTGTACACGGGGGCGGTTTGCAACAGTCAGAGTCTTTAACAGATCCGGTGATTAAAGCTGCAGCGTGTTCACGGTTTTTAGCTTCTGCGGCGCAGCTTCGTTCCTCTGAGCGGAGGGCACATCATCTTCCGCGTCGGTAACGACACATTCTTCCCAGCGGCATCACTTGTACACCTGGCGGGCATCCCGTTCTTCCGGAGGGTACCTGTTCTTCCACGTGACAAGAGACTTTGATAAGGTGTCCTTGTTGTTCTTGCTTGGAACCAACCATGATACTGTTGTAGATCCTGCAGTGTTGCGAGGCCTGGGCCAGGTCTGTTCCGGCGGATCCATGGTAGGGCCTGTTTTATCTGTCAAGGAATTGGGACTTCGGCTGAAGTGATCCCATGCAGGGACAGCAGGGAGCGAAGTCAGGAAACAAGCAGGGGTCCGAGGCAGGCGGCAGGTCGAAGTCAGGAAACAAGCAGGGGTCCGGGCAGGCGGCAGGTAGCGAAGTCAGGAAACAAGCAGGTCCGAGGCAGGCGGCAGTAAAGTCAGGAAACAACAGAGGCCAATGAGGAAACTGGAACAGGATGATAGCAATAGCTAGCACAGCATAAACACAGGAACCTTGCAGAAGCATAGAACCAGTATAAACAGGCAAAGAGGAACAGGTAGGGAGGTTATATAGGCAGGCTGGGAGGTGGAGCACAGGTCAAGTGTCAGGTATCAGTCTGGAATGTTCCTTAGTTTATTTCAAGGTGTAGCCGCAGCACCATCCCGTGGGCAAGTATAGGTACTGCAGGCTAGAACCAGACATTGAGCGTGGCAGCAGTCCCGGTGGCCAAGCATGGGAACAGCAGGCTAGAGAATATGACATGGTGAATGACAATCATCCCCTAGAGAGTAGTAAAACTACTTACATCATCTTGATGAATACATTTTAGATGATTTATTACTAGTGTAATAGTGTAGCAGAAACAGACAATGTTTCAGGTCATAGGTGGACCTTTCATCAGGTGCAAATAATATACAAATACACATTTAAATAGGCAAATATTGTCACCAAAATCTAATTAACCAGAAGCTCATTAAAACCATCAAAAACATAATTACATACAAAAAGCGCCATCATATATCAAAATTAAATACATACCTCAAATGTATAGATTTCACTGTGTTTTTAACCATATAAGTGATATGTAAGGGGAAATTAACAACGTGCACAGTAAGTGTATTTATTAAACCGCTAATGCTGTAAGAAAATTTGGCGTCAGTGAAACGCTAAGTGTAACACAAGCGTAGGCCAATCAGAGGATATCACATGTTGCAGAACAGAAAACCACCTCTGCAGCAGTGGAATGCAATGGTATGTAGGTGTTATGCACCTGTCACTGCCATACAATACCAGAGGGCAATTAGATCTACACCAGGAGACATCAGACATAGCCAAACACAAGCAAAACAAAACCAAACCAAACACAACCACATTGTATGAAACAAATCACATAGTGATTAAAGTGCCAATGTGCAAACATTAAAAATAAAGATATACTGCTGTACAGTGACACTGTTTTACTATGATTTAGATGAATGACCCAAAGGATAGCGTGGTCTTTTAGGCCAAGAGGGCATAACCACAAACTGCTGGGGATCAGATAACACTCTTACTTACAATAACCATATCTGAATATTACAGTCAGAGGTGGCGCTGATAGTTGTGCAGAGCAGGGAGTTAAAAGTGTTGAATAGACACTGAGGGTTAGATTTCCAAATAGATATGAGAGAAAAGAAGTAGGCTTGCTTAGCAAGAGAAAGGGCAACGTTTTCGATGGAAAGTATGACTTTGTAGTGTAGAAAATCAGCTTTAGAGCATTCAGTATTGCGGGGTCACTTTTGGACGTAGCTGGTTAAGTTAGAGTGTGGTGGTTGTGGCTTAAGTTGTCTAGGGAGATGTGTGTTGGTAAGAGATGCCTTTTCTAAGGCTGTTGTTCCAGTGTATAGTTGTAAAGAAAGTTTGCCAGGTCAGGACAGGATATAACTCCCTAAGAATGCACCGTTTGGTGTAAAACATGTGGGAGGATTTATTGTCTTTTTTGTTTTCTAATATGTCCTAAATAAATCATTTTTTATACTTTTTTCAATATATTGAGTTCCCATGACATTTGTTGCTAGCTGTAACTATGCACACACCTTTGTTTCTCACTGTGACAGGAATGGATAGAGATGGAAGAGAGGGAAGTTCTAATGATGTTGAAAATTAGATGGGGTTTAGAGTATATAAATATCTATATATGCGTGTGTAATTCAGTGTTGTGGAGAGTATAAAAGAGAGACTGAGGCTGTACAGTAGGTTAGTAGTGATCAGAGAGAGGGAATAGATAGTTTGAAACGTTATAGACGGAATAAAAGCAGTTAAACAAGGTCAAGGCAATGTCGATCTCGGTGAGTGGGAGAGGTAGTCAACTGAGAGAGATGAAAGGAGTAGGTTAAAGACAGAAGATAGGATGCAGCAGAGGGATTTGGGTTGGCAATAGAGATGTTAAACTCTCATAAGATGAGTGTGTGTCAGAAGAGAGGATGTGAGGACAGTTATCAAGAAATTGGTCCATGGGAGCGATAGATGATAGCAACACAGAGGTAGAGAGGAGAAGACAGGCGGACAGCATAAACTTAAAAAGATAGGAGTTAGAGGGAGGAAAGTGTTGGGAAATATCATTTAAAATGTGCAATGTAGAGAAAATAGGATACCTACTCCAATTCCATTTCTGAGTCCAGGTCTGGGGGTGTGCCTGAAGGAAAGGTCACCATAGTAGATTGAAGACAGGGAGGCAGTGTCTGAGAGAATGAGCCAGGTTTCTGTAATGGATATAAGATTGAGAGTTGCACGTGTATAAATCATGGATTGGTGTAAATTCATTGCAGACAGATTATAGTGTGTGCAATGTGGAGAGAAGGGATAGGTGACATCTGGATACAGTTGGAGGGTTTGGTAGGGACGTGTGGGATGTGAAAATAATGAATATAGCCAGTAAAAGAATAAGTAGGACCACACCCCCAGACCTCAGAGGTAATAAGTAGAAGAGCTGATCACTGCAAAATGAGGAAAATATCAGTAGAAAATTGGATATCAGGGAGTGGGAAGGTTAGGAGGATATAATAGATATAATAGATGAGTTAGGGATAGAGGCAAATTTGAGAGTGCAGAGGTTAAGAAGGGAGAGCAAGGCATTAGTAATTTAAAGCTGAGAGGGAGCTGAAGTAATTACATCACATGTGGTTGTTTTGATTTCAGTCCAGTATGTTGGCAGGTGCATTGCAGCAATGGCAATGAACAGCACCAAATGACTTGCACTGCTTGGCTGCCGCCAGCGTGTATTAAGAGCAAGAATTCAACTCAAACACACATAAAGCAATAAACCTGCTGGCAAGAAGGCTGGTGATTTCCAGCAGTTTGTGTCTTTGCTAAGCATTTAAGCCTTTGCACGCTGGTCAGTTGGTCCTGTGCAGAAGAGGCACATGTCATTGGTAGCTTTTCTCTTAGGGCTGTCACTTTAGAGAGGTCCAGGGTGTCAAAGAGAGACTCTAGATGGAATGAGGTGCAGCTAAGCAAGAATTCATCTCAAATGCAGCAATACAACTGCTGGTTTGGGTGGTTCTTCTATCAGGGCTCATGTCCTACACTCCTACATCAGAGTATCATGAACAGATACTTGAGAGTGCTTTAATTAGCTTACATTGTCCATTAATATATGGTACTGTAGATGAAATTCAGAAAATAAAGCAAATTATGTATCCGGTCATAAAAAATACTTCTTCAGGTATGTGTGATATACATCAAACTATAAAACGGAATACCCTTCGTACGCATCCATCTGACTGTGATGTAATTGTACTCTGAACTCCCCACAAAATTAACCATGACAAATTGCCCAAAAACCATAGAAATGTTTTAATCCACAAGAACTTTGATCAAAAGATCTAAATTGGGAATACATCTTTAATTAAGCGGTTATTAAATGTTTTTGAAGTTTTTGTTCATGCATTTTTGTCAAGCTGTGCTGCCTACAGAAAATGAAACACTGTCATTGTTAATTAACATGGTTAGCAAACAATCTCATTAGTGATCTTGATCTACTGTATTGTATATTTCTTTGAAGTGGGTATCTTGTGTTTCTAGCAATTGGATACTTATTTGCCTAAACATGCCCAGTCATTTTTTTCATTGGAAATATTACTATAGGCATACTTTAGAAAAATACTGTAACAGCAAAGCAATTTAGAAATGTAGATTATCATATGAACATATTCTAAAATATAACTATTAGACAAGCATAAGTCAAGCAAAACACAGAAATTATATATCTCTGTAAGGAGATCTTAAGTCATAGCATCTGGCTTCTATACATATATTTTATTACAGATTCCACTTCTCAGAGGAATCGAGCTATTAGGTTACTTTTATGACTTATTTGTGTCAGAGAGACTTTCATTGTAGTTAGAATATTGGCAAAGTAGCATTATTGAAATTAAACCAAACTACAGCAGACAACTGAACCTTTCTTTGCAGATTCAGTTGCCTGTTATTGGACCAAAGTAAACTAAATGTAAACAAAAGTTATCAGTCCTAAAGATTAATCATGCATGTTATGTTCATGTTGGTCCGGAAAAGGGTTTATAGAACCAATATGAACTACTATAAATCATCAATACTGGGGCTCAAAATATGTTTTATATTATTCTGTGTTTCTTTATAGTATGGTATGTAAGATCCTGTATGTAATACATTTGGGGCTATATTCACTAAGCAGTGCTACTCCATAAGACACCTTCCGACACTATGGTCTGAAGGGTGTATTGTGAAAGTGCACATTTTTTTAAACATTGGCCTTAATGTTGCATTTTTCTATCATATCATAACATATCAATCTTTGACTTTCTTTGCAGGAAAAATGCCATCAGTATTGGCCGGCGGAGCGTTCTGCCCGTTATCAGTACTTTGTAGTGGACCCAATGGCAGAGTATAATATGCCACAGTATATTCTTCGGGAATTCAAGGTCACAGATGCCAGGGTAAGATGATAGCACTGTATATCAAGAACATCTACTTATTCAGAAACAGAATATTCTTTTGTTTGTGATTGATATATATCAAAAAGATATTTCTTCATTACATTTGTTGTTTGGCTTATCCCATGCTGTGCTTAAAAGCTGTATGAAGCTTAAATGGGCTCCATGTGAATGGATATTCCAGGCAAAAGGTGACACATTGTGCGCTCATTTGTATGTCATTTCCCAGAATCCCTTGCTGCAGTGGGAGCACTGTATGCTAGGTGATAATGGTTGAAAGGCAGGGTTGCCGACCTGTCTAAGACATGTGAATGTGCTCACAAGTGATATATATATATTATTAATTATATCTATATATATTATATAGTATATATATTTTTATATATATATATAATATATAATATATATAAAGAGAAGAAATGAAGCAGCTGCACTCAACGAGGTTGAGTATGGTAGGTGCATGTTCTGTAGACATAATACAAAATAGTTACCAACACGGTAAACAGAAACAGCACTCAAAGTTAATGCATGAAAAACCTGTAATTCACAAGATCCCCAGCACATAAAATCCCTTTCGGTCCTAATGACCGAAACGCTGTAGTTTATGTGCTTGTGTATCTTGTGAATACAGGTTTTTCTATGCATTAACTTTGAGTGCTGTTCTCTGTTTACCTTTGGGTTAACTATTTTGTGTATATATACAAAATATACACATATATATATATGATATAAAATGCAATTATTGGCTGGAATTCAATTTCCACATCTGTGCAATATAACTTTGGAATGTACAAATGTTAATGCTGGAACATTTTTGCTGATTGGATAACCGTTCTCATTCACTATTTTTTTTTTACTTATCCGTTCATAGATTTGTCATCACTTAAGGCTGTAAATATGTTTCTGTTATGCATGGTCTGTAGGTCGTGTGAGCTGGAAAGGTTAATATGGTGTGATTTAAAAACTGCAGAGCAGATAGCATTCCAAAGAAAAGTCTGACTAGCTTCACACATTATAATTTCAGTTCTGGCATTGCTAACTTCTTGGAGCAACCAGGTTTTTATTATTTTTTTGACACTTAAGAGCTGTGCACTGCTGACACCGTTGGCTGAGGCTCGCTGAGACCTTACATGCTGAGCCCAATGTTTTCTCATGATCCAGGAATGTCAGGTTTATCATATTTAATCGTTCCTTTGCAGAGTTTGTTTGCTGACAATTACTTTTCTCGCACAGCAACGGGATCAATCCCAAAGTCTATTATATCCACTAATGGAAGGCGTGAAACTTTAAAATTCAATGAACCAACATACTGTAAAAGTGAAAACATTAAAGTTTTTATTTAAATATATACCTGTTGAAAAAACATTGCAATTGTTATCCAGCATAGTTTGCATTACCTGAAGTATTTTTGTGTTTGCAGAAAAGATAATACTGTAATGTAGTGTGGGACTTTGTTCCCCAGATAACACAACATATCCAAGTACAATATATCAGAAAGTTTCAGTAGGACTCATGGCAGTGTTGGTGCAACAAACACTCACTACAAAACTGACCAGTCTGCACCCCTCCAATACCAAGATCATTTGACCCCTTAAACTTCCCTCGCCGTTGCCACAGCAGCTCAGCCTTCTACAACCTATCCTGCAAACCCATATTGAAAATATCTAGAGTGATCTTTGAGGGATGAACTCCATCCTCCCGATACAAACTAACCTCCTCACCCTCAAATTCCTTATACCAATCTGCAATACCCCCCATTGACCTTACCACATCCGTCACCCCCCAGTTGAGCTTTGTCTTGCTCCTATCCACAGCCTTCCTATTCCAAGCACCCTTCCAGACCAGCCATGGGACAATTTCTGATCACACTAAAACAGGTAGCCGGAACAGCTACCGACATCTGCGCCATGCCAGATTCCATTAATCAGACCGGCCAACTGCATCTGGCCCAGATTTCTCCCAATATGCAGTACAACAATATCTGGTGCTGCCCTTCTTTATTTTTCCTGCAAAATCATTGGAAGTGCGTTCACCCAACATAAGCCTCACTGCCCCAACCAGGAGATCCTCCACCTATAGCCCTAAAAAAAAACAACAGCTTCTCATATGGCCTCCCCTCTTATCTGTCCAATAGACAAAAGAGTCACCACAAATCCATGCACACACCGAATGGCCCACTGAAACAACAAAGAAAATAACAAGAACCAGCAGCAATCCTTCATGCAACCAAACGTAATCAACCAAATGCATCCTAATATAACTCCTAAACTGACCGAAATCCCATCTCCCAATCTTCTTTATAATCTCCTGCTCCATCCCCAAACTGGTCGCCTCTGTTACTGCATAAATCCAACAAACTGGAATCCAACCCTGCAACTCTCACAAATAACTCTTGAAAACCCTGATGAACTGATATTTCATTAGCAGATCACCCCTATCATTGAAAAGCAATAGGGAACACACCGGTGGGCGAACTGCTAAATAGTCTGCCACCAGCGTTACTGGGCACATTATACGCCCTTCCACCCACCTCACTTCAACCCATAGCTCTTCCTCTCTGGTCAGTGTTGGACCTTCTAATAAAAAACATATTACACCCTCCCCAACCAAGACGTCCTCTGCTCTCAGACCCACTGGCCTGTTAGCTGTGCTAACCAGTTCCTCCTCAAACGTTGATACACAAACTTTCTTGGTCGCTTCCAACATAACACCAAGAACTCCTGTTTAAATTGGCCTCCTCAAATCAACCCTCCTGTTCTTTCTCTTCAATCCTCCTAACAGCTTCTTAACCAGCAAGTGCTTTATATGGTCCCTCCAGCCTAATAGACCCAGAAAAAATGTTATCCCGGTCAGCTGTTCCTCCACCAAACTGGCTGACACATGTTCACTATATACTATAACTAAACCACACCATTGCCTTAAGCAATCTTCTTTGGAATTCACTCCCCCTGACTCGTCCACAGAATCTGCACACCAGCCTGACCCTCATGTACAGCGCCCACATCGTATTCGCCAATGACTCCTTCACTATACCCACCAGCCCTCCAACCCCACTTGCCAAAGCGTGCATGGGCAATCCAATTTTATCTAAGCGGCTCCTGGAACCAGCTGCCAAAATAAAGAAAAAATCGGTCTTGACAAATCGTTCGCTTTTGTGGTCTGCACCGCTGGAACATGACTTGCCCTGAACAAAATATTATTTTCTAGACAGCTTAGCACCAGTGCCTCAACCATCTAACCACTGGTGGAGAATTGGCTGACAATCCATTCACAGCCTCCACCACCCCAAGTTATCCAATTGGAAAAAAACCTTCCTATCCCATACTGTAGCTCCTACCCACAAAGTTCACTGTCACCACCTCCAGAAGCGTCAGGTTCCTGGTTAATCTTGATTCTGCGGACTCCATTTGCCATTGCTCTGCATACCACATTCCCGCCCAAATTGCCCCAAATCCTACGGACCCTGCAGCATCTGTGAAGAGCACTAGGTCCTGGTTAAACATTTCATCTAACTGCCACAATGTCCTCACATTGCACTTATCCCAAAATTCTCCCTGAACTTGCAAGTCATCCTTCTTGTCCTTTGACACTCTCCTGAAATGGTGTGGGCTCTTCAGCCCCACCATTGCTCCTACTGGACGTCAGCAAAATGCTCACCCAATCTTCATTACCCAGTTGGCAAATACCAAGGCCCCAACAACAACTAAAGCTGCCTGAGCATTAGCCTCACCTACTTTCTTCTTGAGCTCCCCCAGCTTCCCCTTTGGCAGCTAGAAAATCATCTTAACAGAATCAATCTCAATACCCCAAAAAAGACTGTATCCGAAACCCCCAATGTATTCTGCATAGAAGCACAATGATTTTTTATTGTATCTTTCAAAGTCATTGTACTTCTATGCAGAATATATTGGTTTCTTATGAAAAAAAATAAAAATATATTGCTACTTTAATAAATATATTTACAAAATTAAAAAAAATTCACATAAAAATGTGGTTTCATGCATATAATTTTAAATAACCTATTGTGGAAGATGTCAACTAACAACACACTGAGGTACTGTACTACTATAGATAGAGATGTAGAAAATGCAGTCGCGAAAATATTTGCAATTTGAATCCTAGCAAAACATTTTGCAGAACTGATTTATTAAAGAAAATTATATAGGATTTTGAATGTTTTAATGCTTTAAAAAGTGCCAAACAATCCTGCAAATCATTCACCTCCCCCATGCTCGCTAACACTAAAAATTCCTCCAACCAATTAGTAAATGTCTCAGCTACCTGCTTCATCTCCTTTTCCTCATCCTTACTATTCTTTTTCCTCCACACCTTTTCTAACAACTCCCGGCAACAATGTCCACACTTCCACATAGTCCCCCTCCCAAATTTTCTCTTGTCGCCAATGCTAAATGAAAACCCAGTGGGCTCGCTAGACATAAGAAACCTTCCTGAAACATACTCTCCGCAACTGCTTTCTCCCAAGTGTTTCTGCTGTCTGCTCCACTGCCATTGACTGCCCCACTAGACTCACCTCCGGTAGCCCCTGAACCCCTTTCTACACTTCCCCCTGGCAGTCCTCTCATCCTATTACACCCTGATCTTGCTTCCCCCCCACCCATGCCGGACCTGAACACCCCTCCCACCCCCCCTCCCACCAGCGGGTACCTCCCCCCCCCCCAACCTGTTACACACCAATCGCAATACCCAATTCTGAACTTAATGATATGACTCATACCACGCCCACCACTCTCTACCTGGTCGGTGGAGCCCCTATCACTCCACACCCAATTGGATTATTTAGCCTCACCAACACCTCCCACAGAGAAGACTATATCTATGCCAGACTCACCCTCTAGTCTGCCCACCTGTGCTGCTGCTGGGGCTCAGCCTCTCTGGGTGGAGGGACCCCTGATGTGCCAAACGCTCCTCTCTCACCACCTGCACTGGTAACCTCCAAGGTGTGCGTGTTGCACCACTTGCCCCCAGCCCTGATGGTCTTGCATCTTCCACCCTCTAGATGACTTCCAATGGTGGTGTTGCGCTGGGGAGCGCCCCTAATAGGGCCTGCAGCTTCCCTGCTCTGCACTGCACAGTTCCATTCTGCAGAACCCGCAGTAATCTCTGCTTGGGGTTCTCTGAATGGGGAGGGGGCCTGCCCTGCCAGACTGCCGTTTAGGGTCCACACTACAACCTTTTGTAAGATGTAGAGGAAGAGAAAGAGGTAGGCACAATACAAAACGCCTCTTAAATAACCAACTCCCTCCTCTCCCTTTTCTTTTTTTCTACATTATGTATGGTTAGCACATACAGTATATGCTCTTAATCATGTTAATCCATTGTCATATTGCTAATATACTGTGTGTATAAAGGCTAAATAAACATAACATGAAACTGGCTTTTTATTTTTTGCATGCTTACATGCAAAGTATTCACAGAGTGAAACTGGCTATTTATATTTGTATACACTACATTAATGGCAGTTGCAGACATTTAAACCATTTGCACCCTTTAGTGAATCAGCCCTGGGCCAACAGAGATACGATTTGGGTGGTAGTGTGATGTCTACAGTAAATAACTTTTTTTACTTTCAGCCACAGTTATAACAATCACCTCTTAGGTTATTCCTCAGTGCATACCAAAATGTCTTGCTATGGGCATGTGAATGAACATCCCTAAGACAAAGCTGCATTTATTAGGCAGCAGGCTGAGCTTAATTTTCTAGAAATAAAGCGACCTTCACTAGATTGTTATTGCATATTAGATACCAAATACACCTAAATAATACATTTAAATACATTATATTACATTAATCAACAAATTTAGCGACCACCTCAACCAGTTTATCATCAACTTTTGCCTCATAAAAGGCCGGGTCCTGAAGTTTTAAATCACTGAACCAAGACTGGTTTTGCTTTGTATGTTTTGACTGCAGGATGGCAAACCTACTGATTAATGCAAATTACCTTGATGTTCATAGTCAGATTACTAATGAAGTGCCACAAAATATATAGTTTTTTTTAGTTAATCCAGGGCCATTAATAAAAGTATTTTACACACGGTTTGATATCTAAATCAGGGGTGCGCAAAGATTTGACCCTGCGCCCCCCCTGCCTTCTCACCTCCCGGCTCACGGTGCCCCTCCGGCAAGGCTCTGACATCAAATGACGTTGCGGGATCATGTGGCGCCGGTTACCGTGGTGACGTGTCGCCAAAGATCAGGTAGGAGAAGCTGCAGAGGCCTCGCGCGGTCCCCCAGCACTTAATTTAACTTCTGTAGCCCACCCCCCGAAATTCTCCCGACCCCCTGGGGAGATCGCCCCCCCTCCCCACTTTGCGCACCCCTGATCTAAGTAGAGAGAGATGTACATGTTGTCCAGATGTATCAATTTAAACAATTTTACAGAGCATAAAGTAAATGTAACTAATAACAAAGTCATAAAGCAAACAAATCTTGAACTGAACAAATCAGAACAAATAATCCACGGACCTCCGTTAACTCAGGGCTCATAACGTTCCATTAACTCAGCACTCATAATGTTCTGGTAACAAAATCCAAAACAGATGTTATTTTCCATATCCCTTTATTGATCATTTCAATAACAACGTTTCTGTGATGATATCAAGTAAAGACAATTTATTTGAGACCAATGGTCCTTTGGGTACAACACAATTAATTGGGTTAATTTACCTTCCTAATTTCACCAGTGGGTGTTAAATGGGATTGTTTTAAAGAAGGTTTCATGGATATACCGAAACGGTACAGCTTTGGGCCTTGTCAAAGACCAATTAAGTGTACTGTGCGCATCCCCTTTTGGACTCGATATAGCTCAAGCTGCTGTATAGCATACAGTATCTTGAAAAGGCTTTGTTCTTGGAAATACATACAGTACTCTAATACAATGTTTCCCAACTCCAGTCCTCAGGGAACCCCAACAGGTCAGGTCTTAAGGATGTCTCTGCTCCAGCACAGGTAGGTCAATCAGCGGCTCAGTCATTTTGACTGAGACACTTGTGCTGGAGCAGGGATATCCTTAAGACCTGACCTGTTGGGGTTCAGTGAGGACTGGAGTTTGGAAACACTGCTCTAATAAAACAAGCAAGAGTCGCTTTTCCTCGGACTCACTCACAAAGTGTGTCAGTGAAAAAATACACTCTTGAGGATTAAATAGCCTTACTTAAAGATGTACTGTACCTAAACTATATTTCTGTTATGGTTCTACGGACTTTCGATCCTGGCGATTATTTATCTGATTAGACACAGGTGTACATGACCCTAAAGCTCCTCATCCGTCTTCTACAATTTTATCTTCTCCTGGTCAATAATTGCCAGAGTGCTTCAGCTTAAAGAATACTCAAGACCTATAAATAATTTATTTTGTATGAGTAACTGAGCAAATAATTGATCAGTAGGTGTGCTCTAAGACTTTCAACTGCATTTTAGATTAATGTTCTTTGTTAAACAGAGATATCTGACATCCTGGTTTCTGAATAGCGCTCTGCCATATTAACTTGCTCTTCGTTCTAATACAAAGACTTAGTAATTGCTGGCAATTTTCTGTGCTAGGGGGAAATGTTAAAAAGGTTGGAGGAGGTTTTAAACTAGGAAGACGGGGGAGTGACAAGCAAGAGATTATGGACTAGACCAGGGGTTTCAAACATGCGGCCTGCAGCATGGGTGCAGCTGCTACTTCAGGGAGCCGCCAAAAGGGGCAATGTGGTCCGCCCCATCTTACATAGTTACATAGTAGATGAGGTTGAAAAAAGACATAGGTCCATCAAGTTCAACCTATGCTAAATTTAGACAACAGATACTTTATCCTATATCTATACTTACTTATTGATCCAGAGGAAGGCAAACAAAAAAAACAATTAAGGGGAAAAATTAATTCCTTCCGGACTCCAAGAATTGGCTATCGGATTAATCCCTGGATCAACATCCTTCCCATGTATACTTATTTGGTATATCCCTGTATACCTTTCCCATCTAAAAAGATGTCCAACCTTTTTTTTAACAAATCTATTGTATCTGCCATCACAGTCTCCATGGGTAATGAATTCCACATTTTAACTGCCCTTACTGTAAAGAACCCTTTCCTTTGTTGCTGGTGAAACTTCCTTTCCTCCAACCTTAAGGGATGGCCCCGAGTCCTTAGTACTGCCCGTGGGATGAATAGTTCTTTTGAAAGCTCCTTGTATTGTCCCTGAATATATTTGTATATAGTTATCATATCCCCTCTTAGACGCCTCTTTTCTAATGTAAATAAATCTAATTTAGCTAGCCTCTCCTCATAAGTTAGATTGTCCATCTCCTTTATTAATTTGGTGGCTCTTCTCTGCACTCTCTCTAGTTCCATAATGTATTTTCTTAGGATTGGTGCCCAAAATTGTACTCCATATTCAAGGTGTGGTCTTACTAGTGCTTTGTAAAGGGGCATAATTATGTTTACTTCCCTTCCATCCATTGCCCGTTTGATGCAAGATAAGATCTTATTTGCCTTTGCAGCTACTGCATGACATTGGGCACTATTGCTAAGCCCGCAGTCTACAAGCACTCCTAAATACTTCTCTATCACGGATTCCCCCAATATATCTCCATTTAATTTGTAAGTCACCTTTTTATTCTTGCATCCCAAATGCATAACCTTACATTTATCTGTATTAAACCTCATTTGCCATTTACCTGTCCACGTTTCCAGTTTCTCCAAGTCCTTCTGAAGAGAATTACATCCTGCTCTGATTCTATTACCTTACACAATTTAGTATCATCAGCAAAGATGGAGACTTTGCTCTCGATCCCAACCTCAAGGTCATTAATAAACAAGTTAAAAAGCAGGGGTCCCAGTACCGATCCCTGAGGTACTCCACTCACGACTTTAGCCCAATCTGAAAAAGTTCCATTTATGACAACCCTCTGTTGTCTGTCCTTTAACCAGTTTTCAATCCAGGTGCATATATTATTACTGAGTCCAATTTTCTTTATTTTGTACACCAACCTCTTGTGTGAAACCGTATCAAAAGCCTTTGCAAAATCTAAGTAGACCACATCAGCTGCATTACCCTGGTCTAAATTCCTACTTACCTCCTCAAATAAACAAATAAGGTTAGTTTGGCAAGATCTATCCTTCATCTGTCCATGCAGTGAGGTGATGGGAGGCACAGAGAGGGTCAGAGTGAGTGAGGTGAGGGATGGCTTAAGGAAACAGCATGAGCTAGGAGAGAGACGGTGTGAGGTACGTGAGGACCTGGCTGTTCTTGCAGTGAGCTGAGGAAAGAGAGATGCAGTCAGCATGGTTTGCGGGACACATGGTGCCAGCCCTGGTATTGAGTGCATGTCATTTTTTTTGGGGGGGGGGGGGAAATGTGCCAGCTTCCAGTGAAATTAAATAGTAAAAAATAAAGGGGAGTAAGGATGGGGAAGGGGAGAGTATGTTGGAGAGAGTGATGCGGGATAAGGTAAAAGAGTGAGGGGGGAGTGAAAGAGAGTGATGGGGAAGTGTGAGAGTGATGCGGGGAGAGTGTAAGAGAATGAGGAGGGGGCAGTGTAAGAGGTTGAGGGGGGAGTGTGAGTGTTGAGGGAGAGTGAAGAGTGTGAGGGGGGTGGTAGTGATGGGGAGTGTAAAAGAGTGAGGAAGGGGGTGTAATTAAGTACGGGAGGAGTGAAAGAGTGTGAGGGGGAAGTATGAGAGAGTGAGGGGGTGTGAGCGTTATTGGAGAGAGAGAGTGGTTGAGAGTGAGGGTGAGAGAGTGTAAGAGAATAAAGGGTGGGGTGAAAGCGTAAGAGTGAGGGGGGGAGCGTGTATGAGAGAGGGGGAGGAGTAACAAGGGGGGGCTAGTAGTGGAGAAGCAGGTGAGGCGAGAGGCATGTGAAGGAGTAGCAGGTGAGAAGAGGAGTATGTAGGGAAGAAGCTGGAGAGGTGGGTAGCATGCAGGGGGAAAGCTAGAGAGAAGGGGAGCTTATGGGGGAGAAGCTAGTGTATTTTGAAAATGTATGGCTTGAATGAAGTACAATGAAATCTAGTCAGGCCCATCATATGAATTGAGTTTGACACCCATGGACTAGACAGTATAGCTATAGGTCATGGGGTTTGAGTGGGGGGGGGGAGGGAGGCACTGATATTACATACAGATAATACTACAATAGTAAACTTTTAAAGACTAAAATTAATGGGAGGAGAAAGGCAAGAGTAAAGACTGCTAAAAATCTTAAGTGCATATAAAATGGGGGAGCTTGAATTAATAGATAGAAGAAAGCAGTATGATATCTTAGGCGTTACTGAAACATGGTGGGATGAAACTCATGACTGGGCAGTTAATTTAGAGGTTTATTCCCTTTTATGGAAGGATCAAGTAAATAGAAGAGGAGGTGAAGTATGCTTATATGTTAAACTGGATCTAAAGCCTATTATAAGGGAAGATGTTTATGAAGGGAATGATAAAAAATATAGAGACTTTGTAGATAAAAATTAGCAGTTGAAGTCAAAATACAAAGAAAATGTTTGTAGGGATATGCTATAAACCACCAAATATCCGCGAGATTGAAGGGAGCTAAACTACTTTTACAAATGGAGAAGGCATAAAAACTAGGTCATGTTTTAATAATGGGTGATTTTAATTATCCGAAAATCAACTGGAGCAATGAGGTTAGCATTACAACGAAAGGAAACAGGTTTTTGGGGGTGCTAAAAGTCAATTACATCACCCAAATAATTGAGGAACCAGCAAGGAGAGAAGTATTACTAGACTGGGTGATATAAAAAAAAAGGTGTGTGCGCCTAGCACGCACGTTGGAAGTGAAACTTCTTAGTGTTTTATAGAGTCCGTGGGAAACTGGGGCTATAAAAAGTAATCCAGCAAGGGAGGAAAGACTAACAGAGTCTCCACTCCATATGAATATGTGTATATATAAGGAGAAGCTTGATCCAGTCTATTGAAGTATGATATACCACAGATGTGAGAGGTTGTCAGTCTGAGGGGATCCAATAATAACTGATGCTAATAAGATGGCGTCTACTTGGCCTTACTCTGACTCGGAGCTAGCAACATCCAGGAATATGAAATAAATGATGCCCAGCTTTCTTATTCTAACATAAATTCCCCAAAATTTATTGCACCAGGGACTCATGATTTGCTCTGTAAAGAATGAATCCAAGTCCAAACCAGTCCTGACAGGAACAGGCTCCTCCGGTGTGCTGTCTGCGATATTGCTGCTTCAATAGAGAAAAAGATTAAAACTGCGACGCATCACCACAGCAAAGAACGAGGAATAGGGCAACTCTGAAAAATACAAATACCGTATTTCCTCGATTGTATGACGCACTTTTCCCAATTTTCACGTGGCTGAAATAGGACTGCGTCTTACAATCGATGTACAGGGGGCGGTGCTGGAGATGCCTGCCGGGTCTCCGGGCAGAAGGAGCTGTGTGTGTGTGTCTCTGTGTGTGTTTGTCTGTGTATCTGTGTGTGTGTGTATCTGTGTGTGTGTGTGTGTGTGTGTGTGTGTGTCTTGTGTGTGTGTATGTGTGTGTTGTGTGTTGTTGTGTGTGTGTGTTGTGTGTTGTGTGTGTGTGTGTGTGTGTGTGTGTGTGTGTGTGTGTGTGTGTGTGTGTGTGTCTGTCTTTGTGTGTGTGTCTGTCTGTGTCTGTGTCTCTGTGTGTGTGTGTGTGTGTGACCTTCCGTTCTCTCCCTCTCCCCTTCCCATCTCTCCCTTCGCCATCATATCCCTCTCTCCCCTTCCTCCTATCCCTCTCTCAGCCCTTCCCCCTATCCCTCCTATCCCTCTCCCCCTTTCCCTCCTATCCCTCTACCCATTCCCTTCTATCCCTCTCCCCCTTCCCTCCTATCCCTCTCCCCCTTCCTTCCTATCCCTGACTCCCTCCACACATCCCTTCCTCCTACCTTCATCCTCTCTCCCCCCTTCTCTCCTAGCCCCCTTCTCTCCTATCCCCCTTCCCTCCCCCCCCTATCCCTCTCCCCCACCTTCCCTCCTATCACTCTCCCCCCTTCTCTCCTATCCCCCTTCCCTCCTATCCCTCTCCCCCTTCTTCCCTCCTATCCCTCTCCACCCCCCCTTCCCTCCTATCCCACTCCCCCTTCCCTCCTATCCCTCTCCGCCCTCTTCCTTCTGCCCCCCTTACTTCCTATCCCTTCTCCATACTCACTTTCCCCCTTCCCTCTCCCCCCCTCCCTTCCCTCCTCCCCTCTCCCTCCTCCCTCCTCATCCTTCCCCTCCCCCCTTCCCTCCTATCCCTCTCCCCCTCTCCTCCCCCGCTGCTCCTCTCTCCCCCCATTCCCCTCTCTCTCCCCCCAATCCCTTCTCTCTCCCCTCCCCTCCTGCCCCCCTCTCCCCTCCTATCCCCCCTCTCCCCTCCTGTCCCCCCTCTCCCCTCCTGTCCCCCCTCTCTCCTCTCTCCCCTTTTCTCCTCTCCTTCCACCCTTCTCTCCATTCTCCCCCTCTCTCCCCCTCTTCCTCCTCTCTCTCCCTCCTTTCCTCCCCTCTCTCCCCCCCCCCCTCCTTCCACCTCTCTCTCCCCCCTCCTCTCGCCCCCCTCTCTCCTACCCCCCTCTGTCTTTGTCTCTCTCTCTATGTCTCTGTCTCTCTGCACATTCCAGCTGCATGGTCAGATGCAGTACTGTGCTCCTTAGGGTTGCTCGTAGTCGTGCAGCTCCGGCCCCATGTGTGTGTGTGTCCAGGACCTCGGCCCTGCTCCCAACTCGCACCCCATCCAGGGGAGATGGTAGGCAGCAGTACTTTGCTTCCGGTGAGCTGGTCAAATTCAGCACATGCGCAGTCCCTCACATCTGTTTCAAAATTGTGTTACAAGTTTCACTTCAACAATGTACAAGTAATAACAAATATTCAAGTTAGGAAACAGTGATCATACAGCACCGACAAAGTTTATTGCAGCAAAAACCGCCCGGCAGGATGCGTGGCGGCAGCTTGGAGTAGCGTTGACAAGCGGCTCGTTCGCGTGACGTCGGTGACGTCACAGTCACGTGAGCGCCCGGCTTCCCCGGCTTCCCCGGCTTCCCCGACTCCCCTGAAGGTTTGAAGTGAGGTAAGCGGGGGAGCGGGGAAGCAGAGGGGCACAGCAGGCACAGCTAGGGGGTCGGGAAGGTATGTAAATTGCGCGCGGATTGGAGGGGGGGGGAACGGAGGGGACGCGGCTGGATGCGGCTGATGTGCTGACTTTCCTCAGCACCAGCCGGAGTAAATCCCGGTGAACCGGCGGCATTTGCTGCAATAAACTTTGTCGGTGCTGTAACATGGTCGCATTTTAAATCAACTATTCAAAACCTTACTGTATTCTGTAGGATCCACAGACTCTTAATTGTAGAAAGGCAGATTTCTGTATACTAAGGAATTTAACACGTCTACAATTAATATATTGCGATAAAGTTCCTGCAAGAAAACATATGGAAGAAAAGTGTGCAATCTTTAAAACATTGATAGATACTTATCAGTGTATACTCTTGGTTAATACATTTAAAAGGAATAAGTCTAAACCAATTTGGCTACATAAACAGGTAGGGAGGAAATGGAAAGGAAGAAGCCGGTACTGTACAGTATTTAGATTCTTAAAGTCAGAAGAGACGGAGACATCATATCAGAATTATAAGGAATGTAACAAAAGTTGCAAAAAGGCAAACAGATTAGCAAAAATTGAAAATTATAAAAAAGATTGCAATAGAAAGTAAGATCAACCTTAAAAAGTTCTTAAAGTACATCAATAACAACAAGATTAGAAAAGAGAAAATGGGACCCTTTCAGTGTGAGGTGGGCACGCAAATTATTGGAGATAAGGAGAAGGCATAGGTATTAAATAAATCATTTGACTATCTACCAAGGAGGAATCAATTGCAAAAATATTCCAACAGTAGTAAGCCACAGCCTCAATATTAATGAACATTTGGTTAACAGGGGAAGAAGTGCAAAGGCGACTTGCTAACATTAAGTTAAATATAGCACCTGGCCCCGATGGCATGCACCCAAGGGTTCTTACGGAGCTAAATTCAGTAAGAGCCAAACGATTATAGATTATATTCAAGTACTCTATTCTCACAGGCTCAATACCACAAGATTGGCGTGAAGCAGACGTGCCTATACTTAAAAAGGGAGATAGAGCACAACCAGGGAATTACAGAACTGTAAGAATGAGTGAAATAGTGGGGAAGCTACTTAAACGTTCAGTAATGGATAATATTCAGGAATATTAATTGATTAATGAATGATAGGTTATGTAAAAATGGATTTCCAGCAAAAGGTCACACATTGTGTGCCCATTTGCATGTCATTTCCCAGAATCCCTTGCTGCAGGGGAAGCACTGTATGCTAGGTGATAATTGTGAAAGGCAGGGTTGCAGACCTGTCTAAGACATGTGAATGTGCTCACAAGTGATATTCTTTATCTGTATCTTTATATGTATATATATATTTATATATATACATACTGTACTTCATGTCATCAAAACTCAAAAATAAATTTCAAATTCATAAATTCTCTTTACTATTCCACCTCCTCTTCAAAGGTGGTGCTCAGCATCTAAAAATTAAGCAATACCTTGTGGTTCCCACTAATATACGGTCTCATGCTCACTCACTCCCTACTGTATGTGCAATGTCAAGGATTTCTGCAGGCTAAGCACCAATACACTATAAATACAGTAGTTCAGAGGGAGAGGTAATTGAGGTTGCAATCTTTGATGCATGATATTTTTTTACCTGTTTTTCATTACAAGTTGGTAACTATATAAATTATCTTTAAATATATCATTTTATTGGACATAGCTGCTGAGGTGTTTTTAACAACATGTTCTAGAAAATATGCTCATAAGTGTTTTTGAAGTGAAACATCTTTAGTGGCACCTAGTCATGATGGGACAAAACTGGAGAGATGGAGACGAAAATGCGAAACGGAAATGACGTCACGTAATGGCCGCCGCTCCCCCTACACGCCCGCTGTCACATGCCCGCCTGCGCTGCTCCTAACGGCCGCCGTTCCCCCCACACGCCCACTGCCATGCTACGCATGCGCAGTTGTGATGACGCCGCTGATGGACGCTACACATGCGCAGAAGCGGATGGCAGTGGCGCCGTTCCCCCCACGCCCGCTGAATGCGCAGAAGCGGCTGGCAGCGGCGCAATTCCCCACACACACCCACTAATATATGAGAAGAGGACATGGAGCGTAGACCACCCACTCACACCCTCTGTGTCACCACCCTGTCAAACACACACATTGTCACTCAGAAACACACACACACATACACTTTCACACACTGTCACACACACATACAGACACACACACACAGACACACACACATAGACACACACAGACACACAGACTGACACACAGACTGACACACAGACTCAGGGACAGCACACACACAAACACACACATCATCACATCAACTTAAACACACACACGGACACAGTGCGACATGAGCGGACACCACCAACAAGTCACATGCAAACGACACACACACAAAGACAGCACAGTCATCATCAAAAAACAAATAAAACACTGAAGACAAACACAGAACGCAAAAAACAAAATATGACAGAAACTGATACAAACACATGAACAAAAATCAACCAAAACAAGACATACAAAAAAGAACAAACACCCACACAACACACATCTAAACAGCACAGCAACACACACAACACACACACACACACACACACACACAACCACAAACACACAACACACACATGCCACACACAACACACACAAACACCACAATGACATCTACACACACCTATGACACAACAATACACACAGACACCACAAACACCCTAATACCACACAGACACAGCACACATATATACACACATTACACACAAACACACAGAACACACATACACAAAACACATAACACACATACACTACACATACACGCACACACCACATAGCAGACACACACGACACAGATGGACACACAGAAAACTAGACACAACACAGACACACCAGACTGACACACAGACTGACACAACAGACGACACACAACACACACACACACACACACACAGACACACCACAACACACACACACACACACACACACACACACACACCACAGACACACACACACACACACACACACACACACACACATTTACACGACATACTAACATCACACAAACCAACATACACACACACAACAACACACACACACACACAAGTCTACACGACAACTACCACACCCCTCCCACATCGACCACACCACACACGAACAAACATCACACACACATCACAACTACTACAGACTATGACAAACCCAGTTACGACACATATACCACAGACCCACCAACAGCATATACACGATGCGGATCACACAGCACATACTACACACGACACACAGCGACATATAAAGCACACAGCCAAACACAAATGATTATACACCAGAAACAACACACCACAAACACACACCAGCTCGTGCATCAAACACCACAACAAACCACACCAAAAAAATGCTACCACAGGCACCACGATTCAACAAAAAAACAACACAAGGACACATTAGCACCAAACATATTTTAACACTACAAACGACAAATGACACACACACACACACACACACACACACACACACACACACCCACACACAAACACACACACACACACACACACACACACAGACACAGACACAGACACACGCACACAGACACACAGACACAGACACAGACACACGCACACAGACACACAGACACAGACACAGACACACGCACACAGACACACGCACACAGACACACGCACACAGACACACGCACATACACATACACATACACATACACATGCACACACACACACACACACACACATATATATACACACACACACATACACACACACACACACACACACACATATACACACATATACACACACACACATAAGGAATTCACAGTTATGTGCTAAAATAAAATTACGTTTAAAATAATCTCAAAAAAAATTGTCTCAAAATAATCTCAAAAATAAAAATGGCTAAGACTAACACAGAAAGAGTGCGTGAGTATCGTGCTCGTACTAGAGCTACGAAAACACCAAAACAAACACCAATAAGTCGCCTACAACGTAACAAAGAGTGGAGACAACAAAAAAAAGAACTTGAAAACGTGAAACAACACCTACAACTGTGGCTTTACCTTCATGTACCCCTACTCCGTCGGCAAGTACTAACATTAAAGTGTGTAACAGTTGCTGAGCTTCTCTCGCTAGAAACACCATTCCACCTTTATCTACTTCAAATGGTTTTATTTACCCTAAAGTACCAGCACATTTACCTAAGCTTGACTTAGTTACAGAGCGCCTAAATTTCACAACGACTACCATTTATGCAAATCAGACGCTTGAGATACGCATATGGACAATATGCCATTTTAGGACAAATAATAAATATTCCTGTCTCTGTTAATACCATGGTCAATTGTTTGCCAAGACAGTTCAACGATGATCACTGTATTAACGTTCACATAAAACGCAAAAAATTACACAAGTCCAGCTACTTGATAGGGTTGGTTAACAAGCGAGTGGTTAAATGTTGGTTACAGTATCTCGTACAAACACCTCTCTATCGTCTGCATCAAATCACAATTGATCAATCCTTCTTTTATGACAATGAAATGCAAATAGAAACATCTCAAGAAACAATAAGTGAGCTCATAACAATTGACAATAGTCTCGTTGCACAACAGCAGACTTTATTATGGAGTGAGGACAAGTATCTGCGCATTGCACCTGGAGAAATGAGCAGACCACACAGTTTATTATTTGATGAGTACGCAGAGGAACTATCATTTCCAAGCATATATCTTGGACAATTCAGAACTTTTCCAGATAGTTTACGTGTAACACCATTTATGATGGCAACCAGCGAACTACGCCGTTCTGATCGACGTGCCATCATCATCTACTATATGTAGCAATGAAAATTATGCGTTTCAGAACCCGCGACTCTCTTACGGTTGCATTCAAATTCATAGGAAAGGACAACAAACTTACACGTCACCAAGTTGAATCTAAACAGTACATCAACAACTGCATAGAGAACAATTTAGCTTTCCTACGTACCATTCCAAATTCTACATATTACTGGGCACAACGCAAACGTGATTTGTTTGCTATGATTTGACAGCTTGGAAAACCAACCATGTTCTTAACTCTGAGCGCTAATGAACTTGGTTGGCCTCGATTACTTAAAATACTTTATAAGTTCCCAAACAATGGTACAGATATTAGTGAGGATGATGCAGCAAATTTACATTTCATGGACAAGACTACATTAATTAATGAGGATGCAGTTACATGTGCCATATACTTCAATAAAATTGTTGATGTTGTTATGAATATACTACAGTCAAAAAGATCAAGCCCCTTTGGAACATTCTATGTCATTAATTATTTTAAGCGAAAAGAGTTCCAACATTGTGGTAGTCCACATGCTCACATTCTCCTTTGGTTAAATAACGCCCCAGCCGACCCACTTGGTGCAAACAGGGAGAGGGAGTGGCTCAGTGAGTAAAATACACTGACTGGCACCGAGTTTGAACTTGGGCAAGTCACTTTATCTACCTGTGCCTCAAGCACCAAAAAAAACCCCATAGATTGTATGATCCATGGGGCAGGGACCTGTGCCTGCAAAATGTCTCTGTAAAGCGCTATGTATAACTAGCAGCACTATACAAGAACATGCTATTATTATTATTATAACAAAACCGACGCCATTGACATGATAGACCAACTAATATCTGTATCGGCTAGCAATGCTTCTGGACATATCAAACTTCAAACACACAAACATACATTCACGTGTTACAAGAAAATTGCCACAAATAAGCAATAAATATGTCGAAGCTCCATTCATGCCGTGTCGCAAAACAACTATATTAGTGCCAATGCCCAAAACAGACCAGCGTCAAAAAAAATATGCTGCTCATTACAAAACAATGTGGAACAATCTAGAGAACAACAATTACACCAATATAGACACATTTTTTATGGCCAATAATAAACACTCATACGACTATTACTTAGATGTTCTCAGAGCTGGCATTAAAAGACCCCAAATTTTCCTAAAGAGAGAACCAAGTGAAAAGTGGCACAGTCCTTTCAATACTTTCATATTTAACGTTCTACAGTCCAATACTGACATACAATTTATAACTGAAGAATACTCTTGTGCTGCGTATGTCGTAGAATATGTTAACAAAACAAATAGAGGGATCAGTAACTTACAACGACAGATAATTAACATCATGAATTTGATATCATTGAAATTACCAGAAAGCTAAGCATCGACATGCTCAACACTGTTGAAATCACAAGCCAAGAAGCTGCCTGGTATTTGCTACGCCAACCCATGTCTCAGAGCTCAGTAGTCATAGTTTACATACACACTCTCTGGCCCATTGAACGACAGCGACTTAAGAAATCCAACGATGAAATGAATGAACAGGACCTCACAGATGATTCCAGTGATATTTGGAAAAACAACTGGTTTGACAAATATGAGAAAAGACCATTACATTTAGAAGATTTAACATTGGCATCTTTTGTTGCAAATTACACATGTAATGCCAAAAAAGTTTACAAAAAATGACAGTTTCCACGCATCATACGCTACCGTAATTATGACATGGCTGAAGATATTAACGCATATAAACGTGAAATAGTTACTTTACACATACCATTTCGCAACGAGGAGGAGGACATTCTATCAGAGATAAAATTTGTTACAATATACAATAATAATGAAGAGCTCATCTTGCAACAACGCAAAATATACGAATCCGACTTGGACATTCGTAAAACTATACAAATATGCAAAGAAATGTGCAGAGAGGAAATGTGCAGACAGCAGATCCCGACGAGACATGCCAAAACTACTTAAATATGTTAGTGACTCGATTACAAGAAGACCCCAATGCATTCAAACAGTTTTATGATAATCCTGAAAGTGAAATGAATGCACATCTTAAACTCGCCACCCTCAACAAACTTAGTGCTGTAGCTAAGAAACGTGAGAACTTAGGCCTCGTTCAGGGTGTCAGCTGCAGGACTCGGAGGGAGGGCGTGAGGGAGGCAGTGCTGCAGTTTGCTGGGCGATCTGTGTTTATCCCCCAGCAGACTTTTCAGCGTTGGGGAGGGGGCGGGGTTACACACGGCAGGGTAAGTATCCAAGTTGCAGTCATGAAATCATTCTGAAGAATGATTTCATTGGCTGCCTTGGTCCCTGTGACGCTGCTGCAGTTCCAAAAAATGAAATTTTCGTTTATTGAAACTGTAGTCAGCTTCAACTCCTGGCTTCGGAGACAGGGCAGTTGCTACCCTGAAAACCATTATTCAAATTGAATACTTTGTTTCTCACGGCAGCACGCACGGCAGCACGCCCTCCCTCCGAAGCCAGCACCCTGAACGAGGCCTTACTCTGTAAGGAGCAATTCTACAAACTAATGCAAATGAAAAACAAAAAGCACTCTTGATGCATGTCATTTGGAGCCTACTTTCTCCAAATAGCGAACCACTTCAAATATTCCTTACTGGCCCCGCGGGCTGTGCCAAAACTTTTGTCATACGCCTTCTAATGGACATTTTCAATCGCTTCACTAACACTGAAGGATACTGCAATTCCTATATTACTTGCGCATCAACTGGAAAAGCTGCCGTCGCAATAGACGGCACTACTGTACACACTGCATGAAAAATATCTATTTCTAAAAATTTACTTCTTTCGACTGAATCTGTACAACAATATAGAAGTCTTTTCAAATACATCAAAGTGATTATCATTGATGAAGTGAGCATGATAGATGCTAAGTTACTGTCTCAAATTGATGCCAGGCTGAAGCAGATAACTGGAAATGTTGAAAACAACTTTGGTGGGCAAAGCCTCTTTCTCATTGGCGACTTACGTCAGTTACCTCCAGTTCATGCAACACCCATCTAAAAACAAATTAAACAACGTATTGCGGGACCCACTTTGTGGCCAGTTATGCGCCAGTCAAACATAACCTTCTCAACTTTCCTAACTAAAATTGGTAATGGCATAAAATTAGATGAATGCGAGCAAAAACTCATTGAATCACGTTTCTACACCAAGGAAGACGCGGACCATCTATGTGCCAATGGAATACGTCTCTTTTTGCGTAATGATTCAGTCAACGCCTACAACCAATCCATCCTGAGGGCCGCACCAGAAAAAACTATTTCAACGGCAATAGATATCTTTATTGGCTGTAGAAATGCAGAGCAGGAAGCCCACGTTCGACGACAACTATATAAAATGTCTGTTCTGGATACCGGTGACTTACCCTATGAACTACCGCTTGTCATTGCAAAGCCATATCTCGTAACAACTAATGTAGATGTCTCTGATGGCTTAGCAAATGGCGCTTTAGTATCATTAGCTCACATCTAATACAGCGATGATGGACAAATACAACGGGTATGGCTAAATTTTCTTACATCGCCCAAAGTAGGAAAAATAGCTAGCAAAAAATACGCTCATTACATGCAAGCCAACAACATAAACCCATCTGCTGTGCCAATAACAAGACGGACATCAAGTATAGCACTAAATAAAAATAGAACTATCACGGCTAAACGAAATCATTTTCCATTGATCCCAGCTTGTGCAATAACAATACATAAATCACAAGGTGGCACATTTAATTCCGTAGTCTACGAGTATGAAAAGGGACATGAGCAACAATTAGTATACGTTGCTTTATTACGAATCACTGACATCAATGGACTGTACATTGTCGCATCAAATGGTCAAAATAAATTTTATCGTGGACTTAGAAACGCTACATCCACAATTGACCTACAAAAGGAGTTTTCAAGACTAAAAAACAACAAACTACAGACCATGCAAGAAACTTTACTTAATGTACTCAAAGACCCAACTAATTGTTCTGTATTCTCACTAAATTGCCAAAGCCTTCGAGCACACCACACAGACCTCACTGATACAGTTACGCAACAGTGTAACATATTACTACTTTCCGAGACTTGGTTACACAACAATGAAAATGTTACTATTGATAACTTTGAGTGTGTTGTTAAATTTAAACGCCAACATGTTATAGTCGGTGGAGTTGCTATATATCATAACAAACACAACAATAGACATATTGTGAGGCCTCATATGCATATCAGTGACCGTCAGACTACAGGGTTAGCAGTTAATGTCCCACCAATAGGAGACATATGTGCAGCAGAGTATATCTTACCTAATGGCAAAATTGTCCTCTCCATCGTTATATATTGTTCCCCAAACCAAATAGTACAGAATATCATCAAATTCATTCATTTCATTCTACTACCGTATTCTATTGAAGGTGATGGATTGTTCAACAAACATTATGACAAACTACCCATCATATTAACTGGTGATTTTAACATCAACTTTCTATCTCAAGAAGCTCTACTACTTATTACATTACTACAAGAAAAATTCAATTTAACTCTCAACACCAATCCAGCCATAGCAACTACAACTTCCGGATCCACTATTGATGCGGTTTTTCAACGACATTTAGATAGTTTACAACCGACAATATATGTATCTTCAGTTATCATAAGTCGATTATTTCATGTATTAAAAATGATAGTATGGATTTTTAAAAGCAAAAATAAAACTATACAATTGTAACATCTAAAAATGATTCAATTTTATTACAAACATCTAATATTATTGTTACTTTATATGTTTATGACAACACACAAAGAAGTTTCACAGCACACACAGCTTTTTTTAATCTTTGCCTATTGCTGTACGGTGGAGTATTTTTTTTTTTATCACTTTTTCACTCACCATAACTTACTTTGAGTACCTTGTTGTAGCCATTACCAGCTTCACATTGCAAGGTCAGTAACCAACCTCATCAAACCCAAAACGTCAAAACTGACCTTGGACTTCTTTACCCCAGGCTGTGCTTAAAAGGCTGTGTAAAATGGCAAGCATACGCTTTTGGGATCCGTGATAAAAGGGATCAGAAGCAAAAAGGGATGCACTGTGGACGAGATGCACGAAGCTCCACAGTAACCAACATTATTTCCTTTGAGTTTAACAGGTATCCACTAAGCTAGGGCCCCCTGGTTCAGGTAATTTAGGGAAAAAATATTTTGAGGTGGGTGGGATTTCTGCTTTAAATGAGCATTTCTGTTTTCTAAAAGAGTCAAATGAGGATCAAATCTCAACATTGTAGATCATGTGAAAATGTTGCCCTATTACACTGCTTTATATACTGTATCTTCAAATTAAGGGCCATGTAAACATAGAGATCGGAAACTGCCATTTGCAGCAGTGTTAATATGGCATAATATACTGCTACAGTATGTACAGTAGCTAAAAAAAATATCACCGAATTACAGTGACATTTAATGGAATTGCTGTCATGACATTTGGCATGTTCAGAGCTTTTTTTACTTTAGGGACAGAATTTGGACTCAAGTGAAATTAACCAAATGCGACAGATAATGGTGACAAATCTTCCTTGAGAAATGATGCTGTTCTTTCTTTTTTTTTTTTTTACAATTACATTGAGATGTGTTAAATTATGATTAATGTTGACACTGTCCAAATATTATTGCCTGAGTAGCTGTAATGGTGATCACTATAGCCCAGTTACTGTACGCATCCACACTTATCTTTCTTATTCAATTTGTGTTTTTGTTGACTGTTTTCTAATATGTCCACTTTCTTAATGGTTACTTCTTCCGTTTGCAGGATGGTCAGTCACGAACAGTAAGGCAGTTTCAGTTCACTGACTGGCCAGAGCAAGGAGTGCCAAAGTCTGGAGAAGGATTTATTGACTTCATAGGCCAAGTGCATAAAACAAAAGAACAATTTGGTCAGGATGGGCCAATCTCTGTCCATTGCAGGTGAATTGAAAGAAACAATTATCATTTTTCAACCATTCCAAAATAAGATAATGAATGTGATGCTAACCTTTAGAGCAGCGGTGCGCAAACTGGGGGTGGGAGATTTTTCTGGGTGGGGGGGGAGCGTGGGCGGTTGCAGAGGTCCCGCGCTCCTCCCCAAGGCATTTAAATTAATGCTGGGGGATCACGTGAGGCCTCTGCAACCCTTAAACTTATCTGGATTCAGACGCGTCTCCATGGCAACGGGGCATCAAATTACGCAGTGCGGTCATTTGACGTGACGTCACCGGCGTCACGTGACTCCGAAGCGTCATTTGATGCTGCCAGGTAGGAGAGGGGGCGCGAGACCGGGGGAGGCTAGGCAGGGGGGCACAGCATCAAAAGTTTGCGCTCCCCGCTATAGAGTATGAAAAATAAAACCATTATGCATACGGAACAAAAGAACATGTACCAATCAAGAACACTTTTGAATGCATTTATATTTTATTCTTAGTTTACATTTTGTACCGTATTGTCACATTTCTATTATTTATTATGTTGCTTTGCCGATTAGCAGCTTAATAAATACACACATTAAAAAATAGATACAGTAAGTTCATACACAATTAAAGAAAAACAACTAATGGATCTTTGTTTCCCATGCTTGTATCTTATGGTTGATTGTTCTTATAAGGATCCAGGTTTAAACGACAGGTGCAAATTTAACAAAAATGTCTAATATCAAGTTTGTTTGGACTTTTTGTGTATAACAGGAATATATCCTATTCACTTCATGTAAACATATACTTGTAACCATGTATCTGTCATTATAACTCTGTGCACCAGACATACTTAAAAACGAAAGGTAACTCTCAGTCTATTACTTCCTGGTAAAAACATTTTGTAAATAAATAAATAAATAATATCTCTGAGACTTTTTCAATTTATGTTTTCAGAATGTATAGTTAAAAGCTCTTGCCAAGCTAATCAGACACACACATATATACAGATATAGAACACATTATGTAAAGCTGCAATCCAGGGCCAGTGCAAGGGTATTTGGCGCCCTAGGCATACCTTCAGCCTTCCGCCCCCCTCCCACAATTAACTTTCTGGTTTTTATCTATCTAACTGAACAATTAAAATGTTACACCTAATAGATTTTTTCTAACATTCATACACACTCCCCTCTTCTAGCCCTGCTTAAATCCCTCCTTCTAGCCCCCTCTTATTTTCTGTCCCCCTCCTCTCTCTCCCCCTCCCTTCCCTCCCTCCTCCCTCTCCCCCTTGCTCCTATACCCTCCCTCTCCCCCTTCCTCCTATACCCTCCCTCTTTGCCTCCTTCCCCTCTCCCACCCTCCCTCTCGTCTCCCTCTCCCTGCTCTCCCTTTCCCCATCACTCTCCTCCCGCTCAAAAGATTGTTTTTAATATTCGATATTCATACACACTCACTCTTTCGATCCCCCCTCTCATTCTCTCTCCTCATCTTATTTTCTCTCCCCCAACCACACCTCCCACACTCCGTTGACCTCCCCCCGACCCACTCCCTCTTTCTCCTCCACTCATTCTCCCACCCCCTCATTCTCTCTCCCCCTCCTCCTCCCTCTCATTCTCTCTTCCCCTTCTTCTCCCTCTCATTCTCTATCCCACTTCCTTCTCCCTCTCATTATCTCTCCCTTCTCCATCTCATTCTCTATCCCCCCTCCTCCTCCATCCCATTATCTTTCCCCTCCTCCTCCCTCTCATTACCTACCCCCTTGCTCCTTCCTCTCATTCTCTCACCCTTCTCCTCCCTCTCATTATCTTCCCCTCCTCCTCCCTCTCTCCCCCCTCCTCCTCAATCTCATTATCTTCCCCCTCCCCTCCCTCTCATTATCTCCCCTTCCTCCTCCCTCTCATTCTCTCACCCCTTCTCCTCCCTCTCATTCTCTCACCCCTTCTCCTCCCTCTCATACTCTCCCCCTTCTCCCTCTCATTCCCCCTTCTCCCTCTTATTCTCTCTCCCCCTTATTCCTCTCATTCCGCCCTCCTCCTCCCTCTCATTCTCTCACCCCCTCTCGTCCTTCTCATTTTCTATCCTCCTTCTCCCTCTCATTCTCTCTTCCCCTTCTTCTCCCTCTCATTCTCTCCCCGCCCTCACCTCATTCTCTTCCCCTCCTCCGCTCATTGTCCCTTCTCCTCTCATTATCCCCCTCCCCTCATTCTGTCCTCCATTCTCTTCCCTCCTCATTCCCTCCCTCATTCTCCCCCCTCATTCTCTCCCTTTCCTCCCCTAAATTCTCTACCCCTCCTCCCTCTCATTCTCTACCACCCTTCTGCCCCTCAATCTCTACCCCCCTCCTCCCCTCACTCTACCCCCTCAGTCTCTATGCCCCTCTTCCCCTTATTCTCTAACCCCCTCCTCCCCCTTTTTCATTCCCCCTCCTGCCTCTCATTCTTTCCTCCCTCCTCCCCCTTGTTCTCTCACCCTGCCTCCTCCTTCTCATTCTCTCTCCCTGCTTCCTCCCCCTTATTCTTCCACCTCCTCCCCATTATTCTCTCTCCCTCTCTCTCATTCTCTCCCGTTCCCCCCCCTTATTCTCCCCCCTCGTTCTCTGTCCCCTCGTTCTTTGTCCCTCCTCCTCACTTTCATTTTCTCTCCCCCTCCTCCCTCTCATTCTCTCTCCCCCTCCTCCCTCTCATTCTCTCTCACCTCCCTCCCTCTCATTCTCTCTCCCCTCCACTCATTCACCCCCCTTCCGCGCACTCATTCTCTCTCTCCCCCCTCCTCCCTCTCATTCTCTCTCACTTTCCCTCCCTCTCATTTTCTCTCCCTCACCCACCACAGAATTCACACACACACACCAGAACAAATACACATGACAGACAGACACCAAGCCTCACCTCTCTCCAGTCCATGCTGCTTCTGCCTCTTTTTGGCCACACACCCCAGGCTCTTGACACCTCCTCATGATTGGCTGCTGCTGGGTAATGCAGCCAATCAGGAGACAAAATGTGCCGAAGTTGGTTAAACTGGCCCTGCTACAGTCCCCTGTTCATATATTAAAACACAACAACATAGTTATTGTTAATGTAATATTCTTGTAAATTTGTTTAAGCTCTGTACAGTGGCTTTTACCTTTTTTTTATAATGTAAAATGTTACATATCTTAGTGTACTTTGAATTTCTTGTATAATTCTGAAAAAATGTTTCAGGTTATTTTAAATATTATTCCTTTACTTTCAATTACACTTAAAGTGGTAAATGACAACAGCAATAAAGTTACAAATCTATAACAAAACTTCAGTTACTAACATCACATGATAGTTTAATGTTCTCATATTATTCGTTCACACAAAGGAGTGAGACATTTACTGTAACACATGTTTAGGTGATTTGTTTTGCAAATCTGTAGTCTACAGTAGACTGGTGTAATACAGCAGTTACTTTTTGTGATGCCATTTTCTCTAGGTCCTTGGTATTATCTCCCTTGATGATGGGCCATCCATCAGAGTATTGCACTTGGCAACAAACGTTCAATAATTAAATTTAAACATGAAAAAGGAGTTAACATTGTGAAAATCAAGTCAGTTTGTTTTGTGATTAGGTTAAACAATATATCATTTAACAGTCTATTAACATTCTGCGGCTTTTCTAACAGTGCTGGCGTTGGAAGAACTGGAGTCTTCATAACTCTGAGTATTGTGCTAGAAAGAATGCGATATGAGGGTGTTGTAGATATCTTCCAGACTGTCAAAATGTTGAGGACGCAACGACCAGCTATGGTACAGACAGAGGTGAGTGTGTTGATTTCCGTCTCTACTGCTGTGGAGCTATCTTTATTAGTAACAGTGTCTCTCTCGCTCATATTTATATTTATATATACAAGAAGAGGCAGTTGACACACAGATATCCAGGCAAAACACAGATGCTTATCCCATAGGTATAAAGTAGAGATATTTACCAGATGGATGTCCAGTAATGAGAGACAGCACACTGCAGATGGTAATCCAAACAAAAAACTGTATTGAAAACACAATTTTTTGAAACCTGGGCACTGTCAAACCAAGCGTTTATCGGTCCACCACAAGGGGCCCCTTCACGCATGACCCTGAGGAAGGTCCCCCTGTGGTGACCGAAACATTGGTTGCAGTGCCCATTTGTTTCAATACAGTTTTTTGTTTGGATTTCCATCTGCAGTGTGCTGTCTCTCATTACTGGACGTCCATCTGGTGTGTGTGTGTGTGTGTATACATATAGATATATATATATATATATCTATATCTATATCTATATATATATAGATATAGATATAGAGTATATATTCCCAATCTTTATACATCTCTTGTTTCCTGACTTTATACTTTTTATTTTCATAACAATATACAGTAAACAGTTTTTTTCACCATATATGATCATACAGAAAACGATGTAATGTGCAGTATTAGAAGTTCACCAACAGCTCTCCCTAACTCAGGACTACAGTGACCGGGAATGTCATTTTATTTGGTATGGGGATCAGGCAGATTGTTGAGGGTGGGCGGGTTGGGGAGTGTGGGGAGAGGACCAGAGCCATCCTATAGGGGAAAGGTCCCACCTGTGTACTTCACCATTCACCTGCCCCCGCTGCCAGGCCTAGGACACTTGTCCCTGTTTGCCCTTCCTCTCTGTTAGCACCCCTAACCAGGTCAACTAGGAAGTAACAAGAGAAAGGATCCCTCTCCTGATAATCTTACAATGTATTTACTGGGTTAGGACTGCCTAATGTAATTTCTAAAGTTTTTCTAAATTTAGACCCAAAGAGTACCTAAATTGTTTGGTGTTAGATTGTTTACTTGGTAAAAGTTTGTGAATAGAATTTTAACTCAAGTGCAACTCCCTAATCTCAAAAAACATCTATTTTTTTCAGCACTAACACAAATGCTACCATGTTAGGTTGTACACTGTCAATGCAGATGTAATGCAGATCTAAATAAACTAGTCGAGTTTTTTTTCTAATCTAAAATATACACAGCCGGCAATTTAGTTTATGTTGAGTAACTATTGATTATCAATAGAATAATTATGGTTAAAGAACACTGCTCATCTTAGAAATATTGAGAATGTTTCTGGGTGGTAACTTTGGGATAACTTTGAGTTCATAATTAAGGTCCAAATCAACTTTTTTTTAGAGCGCAAATTAATTTGCATTTTAGAGTCTACTACTTCATCTCTGGAAGCAACACAAAGTTAAAATATACAGTACAGTGCCAAGTTGAATAAATTGTGTTTATTAGAATCAAAGTACTGTAGGTAATTCAATGCTGTTTTTGACAAAAACAAGAAAAGCACAAATAATGTTAAACCATTTTTTAAACTTTTTCTTGGAAATCAATAAAACAAATATAAGGTAACGTTTAGTTTTTATGGTGAGCTTTACTATATATATTTTACACTATATCTTTACTATATCTTTGCTTTATGTCTTCCTCTCCCTGTTTCTCTGGTTTGCTATTCACCATGCATGGGACGGGAATATGTAAATCAATATAAAATCTTTGTTTGTGAATTATGTTTGATAAGATTATTTGAATTAACACCCCAATACAACAATGAAGTCAAACAAGCATCTGTAAAAAAAAATGAATAGATAAATTGCATACATTATGTAACAGTGTTTTCCCTGGGCCCTTCTCTTCCTGACCCATATGTAAGAAAATCCCCCAATTACATGGATGTATGATATGTGGTGCACCTGCTGGCAACAGGACTCCTGAGTCTCCCGCTGGGTTGGTATTGGGGAAGTATCACCATGTCAGGCGTCTGAGGTAGTGTGCTCTGAGTCCTACTCACATTCGATGCAGCGCCTCCACCAGGATCTCTGCGGCAGCAGGGAAAGTATCTGATGGGGAACTCCTTCTTGGTGCATCCTCCTGTGGAATAACTCCACACTCACACAGGAGGGATTTTTTGAACCAGGGCATCTTTAATGTCATCTCCATAGGCAGACTGCCCCTCATAGCGGTCGTCACTTAGCCCAGCATCTCCATGAGGTACTCCATTTAGAAGGTGCCACCTCTTTTAATAGAGTTGTTTCCACCTCTCCCCTAAGGGAGATCCACCAGCTGTGCCAGGTCCCTGGACACAGTGTGTCATCAGCTTGCACTGAAGTATCTGACAGGCAGCCTTGAACTGCTGCAGAGTCTTCACTCAGGAACATAAGAACATAACCTCGTGCTAAGAACCACTAACTTTAGGCAGTGCTGTGTCTTATATAGACTCCAGAATAGACCCACCCTCTGTGTCACTAACAGTGGACACAAAGCATGTTGTCACTTCCTTTGTTACATATGACACTTCACCAGGGTTTGAGGGCAAACCTCCAGGATTGTTACTGGCAACCCTGTCTACTTACCAGGATTACTGCCAGAATGAGAAAGATATGTACACCATTTTTACACATGGCTACAATTAAAATAAATCTATTTAGAGTCAAAAGTAAACACTATAAGGACAATGTTTACATTTTTTAAACAACTTTAAATACTACCATGCTGACATAGAAAAAAGTAACACAAAGAAGAGAACACACTAAGTAAGGTATAAGTACAGTATTCTGTTGTAGATAGGAGAATTAGTCATGACTAGCAATCGCTGTGTCCTTCAGTTTTGGATTAATAGTGGCAGCAACCTGCACCAATGCATTTCACAATGATATGCTCTGTCGACAGTCTATTGAGGAAATAAAGAACTGCAAAATCATCAGGGCTGTGTCTGATATCAATTCCAGTCTCATTGTATGCTACAGTTTTTCAGTTGCAATACAGTGAGTTGAAACTATTAGTGATCTGTACCTAATGGTTCTCAGTATTAATTACTGTATTGTAAGTGTGGAGTTTGGCCTATTTTTATTAAGCAGTGATTTTTGATAAGACACCTTTCAGCACTGTAAGATATGTTAAAGGCTACGGGCCTTTATCTTTATTCATGTTATCTAAGTCAGAATACTAATACCTTATACCTTCCTCAGTGCTGTCTCATTTTGTTGTTTGTATGCTATGACTTGGAAGTGGCTGTTGTTGATCCATCAATCAAGAAACATTTGAAAGAGAGTAGCTGTTTATAGCTGTTCTCCTCAGTGAGTGAATGAATACTGTGGAACCATACACAGAGTTATCTCATTTTTACCTTTTTGCTGCCAATGCAGTTTACATTTGTGTGGCCAAAGGAATTTGTGGTGCACTCTAGTAACACATACTGTACACTGTTTTGTTTTTAGAAGTTAAACAATGATCTGGTGTTGGTCCCAAGTGCATATCCGGTCATGTGACTTCTACAGTATAATTAATATGCAAAACAATTATATATTATATCGTTTATTCTTTACCAAGCACTGTGTACAGTTATATGGCTATCTGTATTTGGTCTGAATGGGCCATATTACCACTCCATAATAAATATTGATGCACCCAGACACAACTTATATTTTCTGAAAGTAAACAACAAGAGGAATATTGGAATGGGGCTCTACTGTCAGACAAAGGTTGCTATGTATATTGTCCCTTTCTATGACATTAAACATGATGTTAGATTCTTCTGTGCCAGAAAAGTGGTTCACGTCTACTGTACATCTATCCATGTACATAGCACTTCACAGCAGTAATACACGTGACATAATATTATAACAAATAGTGGGAATAAGTTCTTCATACATGAAAGTAACAATAGGAACAGAGGGTCCTTGCCCTGAAGAGCTTACAATCTATTATTATTGTGTTATATCCATTGCCAAATTCCACATGTTCTCTAAGCTGGCCAAAGTCCAAGATCTTTGCATGCCAATTCATGAGTATTTTCATAACATTTTTGTAAGTGATTGGAAGTAGACAGTTTGGTCTGTAGTTCTTGAGATTTTCTTAGTCTCTTTATAATGCACGAGGACAACTATGGCATCACCACCATTTCAAAATATTCTTTGAGCAGCTCTTGTAAAGAGTTTTGCAAGGGTTTTCTCTACTTTTTCCCTTGCTTCCTTCAAGCTACTTCTTGTGGAAGGATGCATGTTTCATTGGCTACTTTTGGTGGAAGGATGCATGTTTCATTGGTGGGGGTTTCTTCTTGATGTTTATTTTTTTTGACTATGCCCTGTGTTATCTTGTAGAAGTCCTCAACTCGCTTTATGATAAGTGTGCTATCTTTTATTTTAGATCCAGCATCTTGTTTGAATGTGTTTATTTGCCTCTTCCAGATCATAAGTCGTTGCATCTTCTTTACATTTTTGTTATCTTTAATAATGTCCTTCAACATACTGTATCACAGTAACATTTTCTTACATCCTCAGTTATAGTCTTGCATAGCTGTGTATATCTTAAACTTGTGTTCTTATGCCTTGGGATTGCTTCATGTCTTGATGTTTCTTCAGTAACTGGTTCGTATCATCTGCTATTTTCTTTTCTTATTTTTTGTTAGTGATTTTTCCAGTTTTCTCTGCGCTTTCAGCTATAATCTTAAAGTTTTATTAATGGTTTGTCACAGTATCCCTGTGCATCTCCTCTAGTTGGACATCATTATAGTTATTCTTGAGGTTCTTGATGTTGATTGTTGTTGTCTTCTTTTTAATCAGTTTTCTTTCTTCTATCTTTGCATTAAGATGTAATTTGCAGAGAACCAATTTGTAATCACTTCTCGTGTTAACAACTAAGGACTGTACACTCTTCAATCACATGTTTCTTGTTAGCAAAGATTAAGTCAATTTTATTTTTGATTCCATTGGACCTATTCAATGTCTGTTTTACATTTGAATTATTCTTTATCAATTAATTTGTGTTAAACAAATGTTCAGTTCTATCAATCTGTCTTGAAGTTCATTACAGTTGCTACAACCATACCTACCCACTGATGCACTGTCTTTCTACTGGGCATCACTATTTGCATTGACATGTCTCATAATGATCTTGAGGTGTCAGTTTCCTTTGTTTTAAGTTAGTTAATTTCATGGTAGAAGTCTTCCTTGTCTGTGTGACTTGATGTTGGGCAGATACTTGGATATGTGCAGCTTGGTGCACATTTAATGCTTTTTCGGCTTTTTTTTCCCATGCTTTTTCTGATGAACTTTCAAATGTTACTGTTTTGTTTTTACATTTTGTTTTAATGACAAAGCCTACTTCACTGATTTTCTGTTTCTCTGTAATAGGTGTGTACCTCAGAGCACAATGAGACCCTCATCTTTTCTTCCAACTTCTCTAAGGCCAACAGTATCCCATGTAACCTTTTCAAGCTGATCTTACAGTGCTGCTTCAGTGGAGAGAGTCTGTCAGTTGTACTGTACAGTAGGTAGCCAGATGGATGTTTGAATGACAGCTGGTGTGTGATATCAAGGGATTCTTAGCACCCTCTGCCTTCATGCCTTATTCTTGAACAATGTCAAGTACAGGGACAATCCAGCCTCCAGGTAGTGAGGGTTGGTGCTTTTCGGTTTCTTTTTATATTTGGATGATGCCTTACTTGCAATACCGGCCTCAACTGCATGTTAGCAAGTACTTTTGCCACTTCAACCAGTTATATTGTTCAAGCTTTCAAGCTTTCTTAGGATGGTTGAACCTGCCAGCACAAGTGACACTATACATTTCTTTAAACACCCATTGCCCTCCTTCCTGCCACTTTCAGGCAGTGAGATAAGGGCTCTGCATATTTATACACAAGCATACACAACTGGTGGTCAGGGGAGAGAGGAAGGACCCATCCCCAATTTCACTTGCTACAGGTCCCCCCTACCTGTACATGCTTCTATGATCTGTGGGGTCTGGTGGAGTAGGATGGGGGAGGGATAATGCACTTTGCACCCCCTGCTTCCTGTGTTTCTTCTGAGTAATTACATAATTACTCGGGCACAGTGGAGAGAAAATCTGGCCCACTGAAGGAAAGCCGGATCTGCAAACTGCATCACCACCACAGGACTCTACAGATCACAGGAAGAGGTAGGAACCGGTGTGGAAGGTAATCAGTATGGCACATGATGTTGGGGGGGAGAGGGGGAATTTCAATTTTAGACAGAGAGGCAAGGTTCCTCCAGAGAGTCTTGAAAAGTAGATGCAGTTGGTTAAGGCAAAATCAGAGCTCCACCTGGGTCGGGCTAGGGGGGTGAGGGGTGGAGTGGCAGCTGCCATGTTGCTGTGGGAGTCCGTTCCTTTTAATAGGACCTCTCACAATGTTAATCCTACCGTGCTGCAATTGACGCGGTCGCAGTGCCATGAACAGTGAGTGGTCACATCTGTTTATTTTACCTTAGGTTGTCATTGAAAAGTGCAAAGTCTGGTCTTGAACTCTCCCTATCCAAATCTCTAACAATTATTTGTAAAGAAGGAAAATCAATTTAGTGTACAAATCTGCAGGAAATATTTCAAAGGTAATAAAAGGATGAATTAGTTTGAGGAGCAATCAAACTATTTTGTAATTCCCACATTTTGTGCTTCATGGGCCAAGTAAACCAGCCTAGTGCCATTTTCCTTGAACATATCTACCTTAGTTAAAATGATACTTGTTTCAGCAAGTTAGCCAAATAATATTCTTTAAAAATAAGCTACATTACTCTTAAACTAGGAGGATCCAATGCGCACTCACATCCAGATGATATAAAAATAAAAATAAGAGAGAAAACACAATAGTGTAATTCTGTATGTATTCAATATAGATAGAGATGGTAATGCACTCACATTTAGTAAGGAAAAACAGGCATCTCGGTTAATCAGTTTAACCAAACTGTAGTAGGGAAAGATCAGGAGTCACGATACTTCTTATATGGTCTCTGACGGCAGGATATTTCCAATTTCTCCCAGGCTCACAGGTAGCAGAATATTATGCGGATATAGAGAAATAAACACACATAGTGTAATACTGTATATATAGATATAATTTCTATAACCATATAGTGTATCAACTCACATTGTGTGTATAAGTAATACGCCTTTAGGTTGTTAAAGTAACCAACTTTTGATGTCGTCTGGAATCACAGAGAAAATCCCAGGCAAAAAGAGGAAAAGGATGCAGGAAAAGGTAGAACAAACTTTATAAAAATAAAAAGCACTTACAGAGCTGAAAACATAAAATTGACCCAAGGTAGTCCAAAACATGTAACCCCACTCGTACTAAAACCTAGTGCTGGCCATGCACCCAGGAATACCACACTGAGGGGGTACAGAGATTCAGACAGCTCCTCAAAGTCTGTAGATAGTCAGCAGCTGGCTCTAGAAGATGGCCTCAACGCGTTTTCAAGCACCCTGAATAAGTCCTTTCAGACGAAACGCGTTGAGGCAATCTTCTAGAGCCATCTTCTCACCCCCCACCCATTCTCTCTCACACACCCAAATTCTCTCACACACCCCAAACTTCTCTCTCATCCTCTCGCCCAACCACTCCCAATTAAAATTCCTTACCTGGCTGTGTAGTGGAGTGGAACAGTGGAGTTCCTCCCTGGTGGCAGACATCGGAAGTTGTCACTTCAATTTTTTTGTTCTTACTTCAAGGTCAGAGGTTGACGTTTACAAAATATCTACTGGCTCAGGGAAATGTATATTGTGATATTCAGACTCAAGTGGGCAAAATCAGTTTCCTTCCTGGATCTTGCTCAATTATGTTCACAGTGAACAATAAATGATAAAATATCACCTTCATTGTCTGAGCTGAAACGGGTCAGACTGCTGGGGCAGGCTCCACCCCAGCCGTCCTCTGCTGCAATCAGTAAGCCACACATTTCCTGTTCTGCTCTACTCCCGGCCTCCCACTTCCCTACCGTCTGCCACCATCAATCACCTTCCGGTCTCTGTCTCCTTTTTTTCTGCTCCTGCTATTACCCTCCGCCACCCTAGGTGACTGCCTAGTTTATTCTCGAAACGTAAGGGGTGCGGTGGCATACACCATGTAAAAGAAAAGAAATGTACATAGTGCAATATGGCTTACATATAAATGAAAAATGTGCATGCGAAAACCTCTAAAATTCCTAATCACAATGGAGCAGTGGAAAGGCATTATCCCAATCAGAGCAGTAGAATCCCTGTCTTGGCCAAGATGTCAGGTGGTCCCAGTGGATCTCAGGAAAGATAACAAATGATAGTGCAGATGAAAATGCAAACAATTACATTTTTTAAACGAAACCTTAAGATTCAAGGCTTACAACATAACAGATTCTTATGGACATTACAAGTACACATTGTCCTTGTGTATCTGGTGATTCATGATCTCACAGCTCCTTCGTGTGTGGGTTTGTCTCGTTTCGCTTGTACATCTGCATAAGTATGTCACTTACGTTTTCCGATTAACGGCTGTCCGGAGATCGGAGGAGTAACTTGTCTCCAGTCCTGCAGTCTCACTGGTATGTCCATATACTCAACATGTTTCACTGATCAAAGGGCAGCTTTCTAAGGCTAAGGTCCCGTTGTACGCGTCCGCACGGCTGGCTTGCTTGCCGGCGGCGCGTGCAACTCGCTGTACCGCGATCTGCGGTCTACAGGATACTTTTCTCGGAGTGGGGGGGCGCGGCCATGACGCAGGGGGGGGCGGGGACCAAAACAAAGCAGGGCTCACAGCACTTGCCATTCGTTGAAGGGAGCCAGTCTATGATTGGCCCCTTCGCGTACCATGTGACGCGTTGCCGCAAGAGAACACCATTCTCTCGTGTCTCCTGCTGGCTGCCGCGTCACAGTATGTCGCAAGTTACAAGTGAGGAGGGACTGGGACCCGATCGTGAGTTCAAACCGGAATGGTAAGTTGCCAACGGGCGCAGCGGGTCCCAGCCCTAAGGAGTAATGACTCCCACCCGTATCTACTAGGGGGCTATTTATACCCCATCTCAAATCAGGACCCACCCTTATTGCTCTGATAAATGGCATCTGCATCAATAGTGTATCAGCTACATTAAATTACATATGTTCATAACACTGTTAAACAGATACAATACACAATTTAATCATTAACACATTTAAAAACACATTCTAAAAATCACTTACACAGTGTAGATACATATGATAAGAAAACATAAAGGCTTACATGGTCAGCTGCAATACATCAATTGAAAAGACTAGCACCTAAAGTCCAAGTGTTTCTCCTCATGGACTTCAACAAACTGTTCTGAAATAAAATAATATATATTGTTTCCCCACATGAGTACTGTGTACAGTATGATAAACTCCAGGAAAATGCTGTGATTTATTTACAGAAGAAATAACAGGACCTGATTCCTAAACTGTACAACTTTTTAAACAATTATAATATTTTATATAAGATAAACCGTTGAATTTTAAACATAATTAATATGTAAATTTGCTCATTCAAGATGAAAGTTTTTATTTGCCCCCCCTCTCCCCCAAAATATGTTATTTCTACATTGCTAAGAAAATAGTAAGAAACAAACTCCAATGGATCTATGTACTGTATCAAAGTTATTTTGTCCTTTTGCGTCAATATATCAAGATACTTTGCACCTACAATATTTTCACATGTGTACATAATTTTTCAACTTCTGGAGTGTTATTAGGATGAATTAGCGAGTAGTAAAATGATGCACATTTTATAATGGGATGACCAAGATCTGCATCTTTATGCTGTATGCCACTTTGTCTGTTTTATTTCTATTTTTAAAAAAATCCACCAAGAATGAGGCATGAACATGAATGGCTAACATTGTGCACTTGCTGTAAGAAATGTAATTCACAAGTTACTTACATTTGATGCAACTGATAACAACATATTGAGCAGTGTCTCATAGAAAACTTTCCATTGCTTTGATACATCACCTACAAGGTATCATTCATGGTGGAAATGTGTTTGGTTCTCTTTTGCTTTTATATGGTCATGGGATTACTATAAAATATAACAATAGAAAACAACTGTCCATGACACTAGGATAATGTAAAAATGAGATGCCATTTGTTTAGTTGGTGTAAATATCCTTTTTTTTTTACCAGTTTAATAGGATTTAGCATCATATACTATAACTGACACTAATTATATACATATATAAATAAATACAACATTTAGGAATTACCTGTACATTGCATGGGACATTGTTTGAATATCTACATATTATGGCCAGTTTCCATATGCTAGTGCCCACCACACAGCAAAAAAAAATTCAGAATGAACACAAGCTAGCAATACACAAATTCACATATATTTTACGTACTTGTTGTCTATTTAAATTGCATTGGACATAATGAAGTTGGCAAGCAGTAGTTTTAATAGTGAGATTGTTCTTTTTGTCTCTTTTTTTTACTCTTCTAGGATCAGTACCAGTTCTGCTATCGAGCCGGGCTTGAGTATTTGGGCAGTTTTGATCACTATGCAACGTAAAAATTCTGACCCGTCCTGAAATTTTCCTGCAGGCCCTACAAGATCCAGAGAGCCTCTTCTGAGCCATACCGTGTGCTTGAGAAGTATTTCTTAACTCCTAGCTAAAGACCAATTAATTGGAATATTACAAAAAAAAAAAAAAAACTATTTCTGGGTGGACCAAGAATTCACAGTTTAATACCTAACCTAAGCAAATTATGGAAATCCTGACTGGTGAGGCATCTGAAAGATTTATTTTACCAACAGATGTCTCGATAATTCAGCATCGGTTGGAATTGAAGGAAAGAAGAAGAGATTGCAAAGAACCATTGTCTGGGATTGCATGATTGTTCAAAGATGAATCTTGGGATTACTGCAGTTCAGTGCAAGATGTTTATTAAGCCAGCTTCTGGTTCCTTAGATGAATGGCATCTTTGCTTCGATATCAACCTTCCTCTCCATAATGATCATAATAACACATAATCAAACAAATGGGTGGGAAGTGTTTAAAAACAAAGTCATTTATTTAGTTTTTTAGTATTGTAAAGATACTGCTGACCCGTGCTTCATTCTTAACTGTGTAAACTTTTTTTTTTTCCCCTTTTTTTTTAATGAAAGTTTATAAATGAATAAAACATTGCATAATTGTTAATTTTTTGTTCCAGAATTGTATTTTCTTTTATGCGGTAGAACTGTTATATGTAATATCTCTCATTAGAAATACTAAATAATTTGAACCGTTGCACATATTTGTGCAATCCTGACATATCTACAGTACCATATTTTGATCATATGTTTATTTTACAGTTACTTTTTCACATTTTTTTTGTATGTTATAACTTTTTTAATTGGTTTAAGTAAAGCAGAGCTTTATGTTCAGTTTGGAATCAACAGGGAAGCGCAAAGTATAAAGCTGCTGCTAACATACATTTGAATATAATGTATTCCATAATTTGAATTTTGTTAATAAGTGGAAAGATTTTTTTAAGAATCATGTACCCATTTTATGTCAATAAGAAATTTTGCATTTCCAAGTTGTGTTCATTTTTTTTTATTCATAAGGAAACGAGGAATGCACATCACTGATATTTTAGGTTCACTCCTACACTTTACAGACACGTGCTCACATACTGTATGTATGTACTTTGTTAAGGCTTCCACTGCAGTTCAATATTTGTAACACTTTAGTGCAATAATTAACCATCTTGTATGTTATACAGGATATGTGCATGTGAGGAAGGTCAGTGTTTATTGAAGGGAAAAATATTGTAATATATTATGTATCAAAAAGGTTTTCATGAAAATTGTATCCAATCATTTCTTGTCTGTGGTATATGATCATTCTAAAGTGTCCGTTGTATCATATGTAAAAACAAGGGCAAAGCCAAAAATGTCTGCTCTGCTTAATGAAATATAGTTTTGTCACAGCAGTTTTAAAATGCTGTATTTTTGTTTTGGTTTTGCATTTAGAGTGCCTTATATTTAATGCTTTTTCAATAGCATTTCTTTGAGCTTTGATCTGTCTGCATTCACGTTATATTACATTGTTTGTTTTTACTTACTTTAAAAGCATTTAGTAAGTATGGCTTAATATTTTGAGAATGCTGCTTTTATGTGGTATTCACTCCTATTTTTTTCATCAATATCAGTATGCAGGAGATGAATAAATATTCACCCAAGCACTTCTATAGTATTTGGCACCCTTTCTTTTCAAGGTCCAACATAGACCAGTTTTATAATCATTATATTTGTGTTTCTGTCCATAGTTTTTTTCCCCCCAGTGTCTAGAACAATTGCATTACTAGAATAATTTGCTTCATGCAAGGTACTTTAATGCTGCAATGAAGCTTTATATTTGAACAGCACAAGGTATTTCACAAGGCACTTTATCAAACTTGCTCAAATTGAAAATGGCTTCTGTGCCCTTTCGTGTTTTTACTTTTTAATGTTATGGGAGGCTGTAACACATTGCAGCTCACTCTATACACTACGGAGGACAAACAAACAACAGTTAAAAAGACTATCAAGACCAATGTGGACAAAGATGTTTACGTTTTAGACACATTTCCTGAATTCTAAGAGATTTTTAATTTCAACGTTTATCCACCTCATGCTTGGCGGCCATATTAAAGACCAAACCCTATGAAAGGTTTAGTCAGAGCACTTTTGTAATAAATAACAATAATAGAAGGCTACCTCGGATTCTAACAACAATGTTTAAACCAGAAAAAGAATGTGCACTTCTTGTTCTTTTTTTAGTTGTTTTGTTTTCATCTAAACAATATATTGATGATGTGCCACATACAAGAGTGCTGAATGTGTTTGTTAAAGAAATGCAATATAACCACAAATAAAAGTGAAGTCATCTCATATCTATTAGCAGATAGCATATTTTTCTATTCACACATTCTGCAGAAAATACACCTTACAAGCCATTGTGTTTAAACAAAAGTTTGCCGTTTACACAGCCCTCCACACTCTTATTATCATTAATATAGAAAAGTACAGTATGTTGCAATCATTGATGTGCATTCCACTTTCTGTTTAATGTCTATATTTTCATGCTACTTACTTTTTAATTACAAAGCATCCTTATCTGCAGAACATCCAAGGCAGAAAATGTGTATCTCTAGCATTATTGGTATGGTGCTATTATTTACCTACAGTATATCAGTGTAGTTATGTATCATTTTGTAATTAGTTACATTGAAAAAAATTAACATGATATATAAACATGATTTGTACAGAAATTCATTTTAGCTCTGTTTTCTTTTTGTTTTGCCTTGTTTTATTGACGTGCATGGTTGGACATTAAGGATGATGGCTTGGAGGGGGGCCCTCTGGGGGAGAATTGCACTTTCTTTACCTTTGTACTATGCACTGCCCTATTGATTCTACACCCAATAATGTTATTACTTGAACCCATCTTTAAAAAATCTGCTTATGAAATTCACGTGTGTGTGTGTGTAAATACCACAGAACATTTAAAGGGACAAAAAGAGTTTAGAAAAAAAAGCAGATGCTTTCCACCCTCCCCTTGTATTCCCTTTTGGCGAGAGAGTTCTGTAATGGGAAACCTTTCTGGCTCCGTTGGCACTTAATGCCCTGATACTCCAAAAGATATCAGAATGTCTGCTGATTCCATCTTTTCCATCTGTTTTGTGGCTTTGCCATCCAAGCTTGGAGTGTCTTTACAAAGATAATACAAATTGTGTTCTTTGCTCTCGTTTTGGATGCATAGACTGGAAAAAATGACAAAAAAAGAAACTTGTAAAATGGCTTGTTAAAAAAAATACAATTACCTCTAATTAGTAGTACGCGTAAATGTTTTACAAGATGAAAGGCGTGCTTTTTATTTTCTTACTTCGTTACATTGGTGGCGAATGAAGTTTGTTTGAAAATCAGTTCTTTGCTGACACAAGTTCCATTTGTTACAAATGAATTCTAATAAAAATGTCAGTGTTATGCACCCCTAGTCATCTCTTCTTAATCCTTGTGTTTCATAACTTTGGAAACTTGTGTGGACATATGAATGTACTATTGAGTGGTTTTTTTTTTTATCTTTGCTGTAGTTTGTATGGTAGAGGTTTTTTGTCACTTTTTTTATTATCTACTGTAGGATGCTGCCAAGAGCTGTTCCTGAATGGATAAATGTATTTTTTTGACTCTTGTTTGGCCGAACGAGCTGATTGTGTGGCAAACTAAAACTCAAGATGAATAAATGGATGAAGGTAAAAAATGACACATATAGGGTATATGAATGTATCAAGCTCTTGAAAAGTGTATTAAGTTGCTGAAGTTTGCTTGCATTAGCAATTTAATGTAAGAAATATTTTAATCAAGTGTTTTACAGATGCTTCAGGGCAAAAAAAAATAATTATGGATACAGACAAACATTTCCCTAACTGATCCCAAAAGGGGTGGATGCATTCATGTAGCATAGAGAGTCTTCTATATCTAAAAACATATCTTCTTTAATTTGCTTATTTGCACATCCACATCTAGATGACATACAACTTTAGAGAGATAACAAGAGCAGGCAATAGTTGTGCCTTTGTATAATTATGTTTTGGGAATAAAAATTGTATGCACTAAGATAAATTTAACTTCCAACAGTACAGCAATTCACAGGAATATAATATAACATACCTAAAAAATAAGTTAAGGATACTCATTTCTCATAGAAAAGTATGTTGCATCACATATCACATGTCCAAGTGTATTGATCAGGTCCAGTAAACACAGATGATAAGTGAAAAATATTTGCCCCCATCATCTTTAACCCTTTCGGTGTTGAAAGTCCAGCTTCACCCGAGTGCCAATATTCTTCTACAATCTAGACTATATTATTGATTGGGTAGCATTTATGTGGTCTCAGCCATCCCCTTTATGACGTGAACAGAAATGGAGAGTAGTCCACTTTTATTTTGATTGTGTTTACAGTACCAGTCATATAGAGCAATGAATGTTACCTCCCATTAGTAAAAAAAAAAGAAAAAAAGAAGAAGAAGAAGAAGCAAATATATCATGACTTTCTGTAGGAGAAATGTGTAGAGGTATAGCCAAAGAGACGTATGTGAGAGAAAATAACATTGGATTTTAATTAGCCCGTGGCTTTAAACAGTACAACTTTTTGTCAGCATTCAAAATAAACAAACCCCTTTATAAGGGCTAATTCACGCTTCCCATTCCCTATAAGCAGGGCTGGGAGGCTAGGCATCTTACCAACCTCTGACCCCAAAGTCCAAAGAGGTACTTGTAAGCAGGGGCTCTTTACATCAGTCTCCGAGTGTAGGCTAATGTCCGTTGGAAGGGGATCTTCTGGCGGGTTCAAGGGTCTGTTGCGCACTGAAACACAAGATGCCGTCAATACCTCGCAAGGTGGACTGCAGCAGACTAATGGCCCAGCATATTAATTCAGCAGGGGTCCATGCTGTGTGAATCCTACCAGATTCTACCTGTCTGTAAGAGACGCATAGTAAGAGATAGACTGAATCAGTCACTCTACCGGCGCACCTATAACAGGCGATCGCAGTGGTTATATTTCATTTTAATACTACATTATTGTAGCAGGTCGTCTCTGGAGCTGAACCGCATTAATTTCAGGTCCGGGGACCACCTACTTCCGAGTTACAGGCCCGTTATGGGGTGCCGGTATCCCTGCAGCCATGTTTAAATTCTCCTGTGTCACAGCCCACGTGATCGAGGGATTTAAAAAAAAAATAAAAACAGAGGAAGACCGGCATGATTGAGTACTATGACAGTCAATGGGCCATGATTTAGTACTAAGACAGTCAATGAGCCATCTAAAAAATATAAACAACTACCAAAAAAATTGCATTCAATCAAAACAATCACCAAAAATAAACATTAAAAAAGTAAACACCAAAAAAATACCATAAATAAATATATTAAAAAATCCAATGAAGCTCCAGAATTAAAAAGCAAAACACCATCAATAAACAATAAATAAATAAAGCAAACACCAAAGAAGCAAAACACAAAAAATAAATAAGAATTACAAAAATCAACAAAGAAACACAAGAATTATACAAAGCAATGAAGCAAAATACACTTAAAAGAAATAAAACCAAGAATTTGCCCAAAAAAAGCATTGCTTGTCACTCTATGTACTATGCCCTAAAGTGGCATAGATAAATATATTGGCAATCAACGGGCAATGAAAAAAATAAAAATTAAAAAAAATAATGAAAAAACCTGCAAAATTTAAATATTTTTTGGGGTGTTTACTTTTTTTATTGTTTATTTTTGGTGATTGTTTTGATTTAATTTGATTTTTTTGGTAGTTTATTTTTTTAGCTGGCCCATTGACTGTCATAGTACTAAATCATGCCCATGTTATATGGGCATGATGTACCACTGTGCTAATCAATTGATTTATTGGCATTTGTAAGGTGTTTTTTTTCAATGTAATGTGTTTTATTTTGTGCCTGTTTTTTTTAGGTTACCCATTTATTGCTATAGTGGCAAAGCATGCCCATATTTATATGGGCATGCTTTAACACTGTGCTAATCAATGGGTAGCGAGGGTGAGGGTACTGTCCCCAGGGTGGGTGGTTAGTCCTCCCGGGTGGGTAGTGGGGGAGGGTGGGTTAACCTCTTAATTAATATAGGGGTTACTAACCGCTAAGGTGATTAAGGGGTTAGAGGCCATTAGATTGTATTTTTTTTATTGTACTGTTGCTGTTGCTAAAAACGAAGGACAAGGACAGTGATGAGGATGAGGACAGCCTTCATCCTGGCAGGGGTAAGTGCAAGTTTTATTTATTTTATGTTGGATGATGTTTTATTTTAAATGGCAAATGTACTACAGTATTATCCATATCTGGATAATAGTAATTGTGCCCATTACTGTACTGTATGTGTTAGGGGAGTTGTTGGGGGTACAGGGGGTGGGTTGGGCATTAGTACAGTAGGTATTTTAATGTTTATTGTGGGCAGAGGGATTGAATGAAGGGGTAGTTTCCACAGGGTGGGTGGTTAGGCCTCGGGTGGGTAGTGGGAGGGGTTAACCCTTTCATTGCCAAATCGGTTACTACCACTAAGGTAATGAAGGGGTTAACCCCTCCCGCAACCTTCCCAGTAGGCCTAACCACCCACCCTGGGCTATTACCTCCTTCACTCATCTCCTCTACCCCAAATAAACCTGGTAGTCTGCCATAACATCTTCATTGCCTTAGCAGTTTGCCGCTAAGGTAATGAAGCTGCTTTTATTTTATTTTAATATTAAAGTATTGTAGCAGAGGGTCTCCGGAGCTGAACCACGTTGATTTCAGGTCCGGGGACTCCCAGCTTCCCTAGTTACAGGCTGAGTTACAGGTTCTGGGGTGCCAGTATCCCTCTGTTTGTTTAAATCCCCCAATCACGTGGGCCGTGACGTGGGAGAATTTAACATGGCCGCCAGGATGCTGGTACCCATAAAGGTGCCTGTAACACGGGAAGGAGGGGGTCCCTGGACCTGAACTCAATGCGGTTCAGCTCCGGAGATCCCCTGCTACAATACTGTAATGTTAAAATTAAATAAAAACCCCACGATCGCCAGTTAGAGGCGCGCAGGTAGAGTGACTGATTTAGTTTATCTCTTAATGCGCGTCTCTTACAGACAGGTAGACCCCGAGAAATGGTTACATCTTGGTGGCTGCATCTGCATTTGTGTATGCAGATGCAGCCACCAAGATATAGCCATTTTTCGGGGTCTACCTGTCTGTAAGAGACACGCTTTAAGAGATAGACTAAATCAGTCACTCTAGCTGCGCGCCTCTAACAAGCGATATATATATATCAACCAGTATAGACAGATCATAAACATCTTATGAAGAGATTATGGAAAGAATGAACGAAAAAATGTATGGGTATCAATATTTTAATAAAGGGGGAATTAAAATGACTGAAGTGGAAAATGTATAAGTATATACATATCTAACAAAACTACTTATGGGGTCTGATCATGTACTGTATGTACATCTGTTGATGTATCTATTAGAATGTACAGTGTTGTTTGTTAGTGTGGTTACCAAATTTATTTTTATTTAGCATTTTATTTATGTGAAATGGTTCTAGCAAATTGCCTGAAAATTTAGTACACGTTGCAAGATAATACATTTAATGTTTTGTATCAAGAATCCGGTCGATATTTCTTTTATCACTTCAATAACACAAAAAAATTGAATTCCAAGATGGGGTGGCACTAATTTGGTTGAAACTTCTGGCAGTGCTAAGTTAATGAGGTACCCACAAAATGTCATCAAAATTGGTCAAGGCGTTTTCATCAAAGCGTTTGGCCTGTTGGGAGAGTACACACAAACAGAAACACACAACAAAGAGGTCACAACGTCTAGTAGAAGTCTTCACTTTGCTCGCTCATTCAATTAGTATAGCTAGTAATAAATTATGGAACATTTTACAATGATAAATATTTTAACAGTATTGCAATTGGCCTTGGGATTTTGTATTTTAAATATCATAACAATTCCATCCATGATCTGTGCAGTTTAAAAAAAAAAACTTTTGGTAGTTCTGTTCCATATAGGTTAGCACATAATTTGGGGAGTATCACTAGTAGTCCTATGTTAGTAGCCTTCATAAAAAAATCGCCAATCCATTTAATCTGCCAGTTTTTTTTTAGCATTGCTATCACGGTATTCAGAAAGCCTCAATTACCGTGATGATCGCGACTCTCAAAAGGCCAAATCCAGCGATTTGTTTTAGCTGCAGAGAGAGACGCCTCTCCCAGCGCAAATCTCTGCTGAAATGTATGTTTTTTTAATAAAAATGTTAATACTGGTGTAGATGAGCAGGGGCCTCCGTGGCAGAACCGCGTTGATTGACGGTGGGAATAAAATGCATAGGAGATACCGGCACCCCATAACGGGTCCTGTATCTCGGGAATCCTGGGGGTCCCCGGACCTCAAATCAACGCGATTCTGCTCTGGAGACCCCCTGCACCTCAATAATATCTGATGGGATTTGATAAAAACATAAGTGCATGTTTAGCATCAATACATAGTATTTGAAATCTAAGATACAACTCTCTACAAAGTTACAGCTATTTCTTAGATTATTAAATCTATAGTAACTTGCTCGCAAATAAAATTATACTAAGTGGCGATGTATTGGGTTCTCAAGCGACTGTTAGGTTACCACTATATTTCAACCACTGTGTATGCAGAACATACCACATACCACCGCAATGCATCTTCTGAGGTATTCAACTTTAAGCACATGAAGGACCAGTTACCCTGACCCTGAACAGACAGAGACAATCTATTATTTTACCATTTGAGAAGTGTATATGTCGTCTTACTATAACACCATTATTTTAATAAGACTATTAATAAATATTATTTTTTAATAATTCACTTCACATCTCAACATATAAGGGGTTATAGAGTGCTCTTTTCAGCCGGGTTCTTTTTCTTGGGTTTGCACTTATTCCGTTAGTTGTAGGAATAAAACACATTTAAGACAAATTGAATTGGCAGCATCCAAGCATGAAGTGCTTCCAAAAAAGTGAAGTGAATTCCGGTACATTATAATCTGTTATATACAAAAAGACCTATGTGTTATATACAAAAAGACATATGTACAGTAGTGCCAAAAAGTGATTAAATACAAGGAAAGCCAAGTGTGATGTACAATTATATGGGTTATTATTTCCAGGAAGCCATGGAATAGAAATGTCAGAAATGGAAAAATGAGAGATTAAAAACTATCTTAGAGTCCTGCGGAAAGTCTCCTGTGCATAATGTGAAATGGATTGTGATCACTGCACTGTACAGGGAAGTGCCCAAATACTGATTAAATCAGTCAATCATTGAAAAGGTTTTATATAGTGTTATAGAATTGGATAACAGCATCAGCTGAAATTGTACATGTCAGAGTTTTGATTGACTGCTGTCTAAAACATTGAACATTGTATGATTACTGCACCTCACTGTTAGAGTTTAGATTGAATTTCTTCACCATGGGGCAAACAGTGTGTAAAAATCATCGCAAACTGCTTTTATTGGCACAAAATTGGTGCAAAGCAACCTTGTTTTAAAATTAGCCTGACAAGTCTCAATCCGCCGTGATTGGTTGTGGAAAGTGAGCGACCCAGTCAGGAAAACAACATGGGGGGAGAGCTGGTGGGGGGGAACTGATGATGAGGAGAGGGGAGCAGATGAGGGGTGAGAGCTGGTGATAGGGAGCTGATGAAGAGGGGGGAGCTGATGAGTAGAGGGAGCTGGTGAGGATGAGGGGGGATAGCTGGTGAGGGAGAGCTGATGAAGATGAGGTGGGGAGAGCTGGTGAGGGGGAGCTGATGAGGAGGAGGAGGGGGAGATCTGCTGAGCGGGAGCTAATGATGATGAGGGGGAGAGCTGATGAGGATGAGGGGAGAGAGCTGGTGAGGGGGAGCTGATGATGAGAAGGGGGAGAGTTAGTAAGGGGGAGCTGTTGATGAGGGGGCAAAGATGGTGAGGGGGAGCTGATGAGGAGAGGGGAGAGCTGGTGAGAGGGAGCTGATGATGAGGAGAGGAGAGCTGGTGAGGGGGAGCTGATGATGATGAGGGGGGAGCTGATGATGATGAGGGCAGAGAGTTGGTGAGGGGATCTAATGATTTATACATTGTTTACCAGATGGCATAAATTTATATTTTGATTATAATTTGGCGAATTCTGTGGATTCCTTTTTTCTATACATGCTACTTGGGACCGGTTGGTGATCCTGGCCCTTCTGCGTGTACCCCATGGGAAGCGAAGTATTTTTTCTCTTATTTATGGTTATTGTGTGCCCCAGGCATTACTTTTTTCTATATATACACCATGTAGAGTAATATGGATATACCTGTCCATGTTTTGTAGAGTAAAGTTGTGATCTGAGATCTCTTATGTAATAAACATTTGTATGTTACAGCTGTTCAATTATTAGTAGCATACTGTATGCTCAGGTTAATGAAACAATTAGGTCTCTTATTGGGACTAGAAAAGACTCAGATCCTGGTGATCATATCATTATCATAGTGATCATATAATTTCCCTGATGAAGTGACACTGTCACGAAATGCGCAAGGTGCGTATTCAGTAAAGCGGAGACTCAACAAGCCCAATAAACCCACATGCTGACTGGAACACCAGTGTGTCTTCTACAGGAAGTATCAAAGTAACAGCAGTTGGACGTCTGGGAGAGCGGTGAGGAGCTCCAAGGACGCATGCTAAAGGGCACCTCACTTCCCTTAAAAGTGTGAATGCTTTTTTTATCCATCACAAATGAGAAAGTGTTACACTTACTTGTATTTTTAATGATTTTTTACTATTAAACAGTATTTTGTTATGGGCTTTTCTTTCAGTTACATTTGCTTCTATCTAGGGAGGATTGGAATCCCTCCGTTTGATAGCTGCATACCCACCTGGCAGAGAGGTTGATTCAAACTGTAGTAACTGCATCTAAGGAGGACTATTATAGGAATATAAGAATAGGCTCAGACTATAGCTATCAGGAGTCTGTTTCAGATCTGCTTTTTATTTATGATTACACAATTCTTGAATTTTCTTTAATTACATTTGTTATTGTTTTTCCAGGTTTATGCACTTTCACAAATTATCACACCATTGATATAATGTAATTTGTAACCCTTTTGCGTATTCTGTTTTTATATTTGTGTAATATACATCTTAGTGTATACACATCTTAGTTATATACAATGTATATTATACACTGACAATTTGTTGCTTAGGACACTTTTTTAGGTGTTTTTTTTGAAGCGCACTGTTTTCTCTTCTTTACAAACATAACAACCTGTAGATTTACTTTGACGTCTAAGTGGCGGTGATAATTATTCACTGTGTTCATAAATCACAGCCTTTTTGAGAATAATACGGTTTTTTTTTTCAACTTGCAGACAGTTTGTCGCGAATGAGATTATTAAATGGAAGTGTTTTGCAGTTTGTGATATTATATTAAACGCATTTTTTTTTAAGTTGCAATAATGTGGGAGTTGAGGTGGTAATCAGTATTTACATTTTTGTTTTACTTCAAGACAGGGCTTGATCATTGTGACAGACAATAGTCGCCTTTCTGGGCAAGTTTGTTGCCGGTGCCTCAACTGCCAGTGGAAATTAGGTTTACAGTATTTATAGATTCATATAATACCACATAGTAGCGTGAGAATGAATTGCCTGGACATTGCTGTTTTAACTGAAGTTTGAGAACAATAGGACAATTTGATGACAAAATCCACAAAATGTATGTTGTTTGAAATGTTTTTTTTTTGCCTGTGTTTCATTCTGTGTTATGAATTTTTCTCCTATTAGGTTTAATCGCTCATCCCACAACGCGATATAAAATATAGTGTTTCCCTAGTGAACTTCAATTGGGCAGGAGAAGAATTGCCTCCTAATAAATAGTGTTTAGTCATTGAATATTTAACATCTTTTGTTCTAATTGCAGATTTATGTAGTGAAATTCTCTTAAAGCTCTCATTGTGCAAACGACAAAGTATGAACAAGGGTATATCAATAAATAAATAACTTCTTCAGTTGAACAATTAAAAGAGCTCTTAATTTGAAAACGTTTGCTTTATAATGGATGAGCACATTTTGTATTATACTGTACATATTAAAACACAATGTCCATATTTAAAATGTGCACGTTTGTTCTGGTAACCATGTGGATATTGTGGATGTTCTTCATTCAGTATTCGTCAAATAAGAGCATAGCCATGGCTCTAGTTTATACTACTTGCAGTAGTATTTGTGTTAAATGATGTAATTTATATTCGTTTTGAAAAATATGTCTAATAATATTTGTAATATGAGAACACTGCAGGAAAATATAGTAATATACAGTAATAAGCCACCTTCAGCTTTTCTTTGTATATTGTTACATCTATTGTATCTATATTTCTATTTTGATATTGCTTTTGGAATTGGTTATAGACATGGGAAATAATTTTATGAGGATAAGTACATTGAAAATATATCTTTCTTGTAATCTCATAGCCTTGTTTTTCACATTCTTTTGGATCATCCCAAATACATTGTAAACATATTGGCATGCACTATTTACTAAGCCGTTTTGTGGAAATCGAACCACATTTTGTAGAAATAGGACTGAATCTTCTAGCAGAGCTGTGTCCTTTTTAACGCCTTCCGGAAGCCATTTTCCAGACTTGAAATTGGCACTCTACAACATTTAAGCTTCATTAAATACATAATATTAATATAAGCCAAAATAATGTATGACTTATAATTTCTATATGGTTATGTGATGATTCCTATTGTATTTTAATATATCTTAATAAAGCGACGGTCATTAACAAAACACACACACACACACACATACACACAAACACAATCTATATTATATATATATATATATATAATATATATATGTATAAATATATATATATATATACTCCGAAATTGTGTACAAAAAGCGAAAACTATCGGTATCATTTTACACCAAGTTATTTGTATCTGAACAAAAATCTAAGAAGCTTCCCAAAGGGTTCCATAAATGTGGGAACTGTACATATTGCAAATTCGCCATTCCTTTGACAGATATCACTAGCAAGTCACAGGTAAAAAATACAAAATAAATCATTTCATGACGTGCAAAACTAATTATGTAGTGTACAGATTGAATTGTGCGTGTGGCAAGATGTACATTGGTAGGACGATTCGTCCATTAAAAATCAGAATCTCAGAACATCTTCGTTCAATAAATAAGAACGATCTAAACCTACCTGTATCAAAACATTTTCATGATTGCCTTTATGGCTCAATTGATACATTTAAATTCAATGCCCTGGAATATATCCCTAAACATACTAGGGGAGGAAATAGAGAAGGTAATCTCAACCAAAGGGAAATGTTTTGGATTTATACCCTCGGGTCATTATCCCCCAGGGGTATAAATACCGATTGGGAACTCAAGCATTTTTTGGTATAATTATTGTGTAAAACTATTAATTATAAGTTATGATATATACATACATATAGATTCATACATCTTCCTTTAGAGTTGCTAACTCAATTTGCCACTGTAGACTCTCTCTTTATATGTTTTTACATGATCCATTTGCCCTATATATGTGTCTTTCTCATACCCTTATATTACACTTAAGAAAAGCATAACATGTTTTAGTGTTAATATATTTGGGTCCTGTTTGTTTTAATATGCATCTATCTTAGGACCATTTAAATCATGCATATTTCTTTATGAATACAAATTTGTTTGTTTCAATATGTACTCATCTCATGATTATTCAAATCATGCACATTCATTTATGATACATGTGTGTCTGGAGATGTTCTCTGTATATAGCTTATTCCAAATATTTGTTTTTATTGTAATACCTTGCATAACCTTTTTTTAAACACATCTTGTTCATTAGCAAGGTATTTGCGCTGTGTTTCTCCCCTTCAGATTATCCCTCCCTCCCTTCCTTACTAGAGGAGATGACGTAGAAATCACCATGACTACATGGATGGTTTGTAAACAACTTATTGAATCGCATACACTGCGTCACGTCACTTCGGTATTTTGGACTAAGCCGCGTCACTTCCGGTTTCCGGTCATGGCGGCTGAACGCAATTCCAGGCAATTAGTTCAGTATAAGAGGGGGAACACAGCGCACCTATCTTCACTCTCTGATGAAGCGCCGCACAGGCGTGAAACGCGTAAGAAGAGAAGATTTTGCACCCATCCCTGTCTGCACCATGACGTGTTAAATAAAGAATCTTTTTTACCTTACCGCTGCTGTCCTGTGGAGTCCTGTTGTTTCGCTGTGCTCTGCATTGCCGCATCCTGTGGTTACCAGACTGTCTACTCAACCCAGCAGAAGCACGCACATCAGAAGAAAACGGGCATGGTTCACGTGAGTTTTTGCATTTCAGCAACTAACTGGGAGGTACACTACAGGTGTTTATAGGCAGTTACAGACTTGGTCCCTATTGGGAGTGATGTGGTGGGGCTTATATATATCTCCACTTACAACACTCACCAGGACTATATATATGTCTTTATTTCACGCCCAACCGTTTATTATTCTTCTTCAATCAAGATTATTACAATTGATTATACATTTACCATCCTTGGTCATTAGTAGCACTATTACAGAACTATGTTCTTCTACCCTGCAAACCAGCGGAGCTGCCGGATGTCGTTTTGGAGGAAGGGGTCCCGCTTGGGGACCCATCCCAAGATGGCGGAGAGTCCAGCCTCGTGGATGACGTCACTTCCGGCGGGCGTGGCAGAACAACCGGAGAGACGACTACGCATCACGGATCGGGCAGTGCTTCCCCATCGCCCGGTCCCAAGAAGAGTTGGCAGGCGGCATGAAAGGAGAGCGGTGAGACCCGACCAACAGAGAGCCCTTGCGGTAACTCTGGACAATGCAGTGGGAGAGAGCGGGTCGGAACCCCACAGATATCCATTGTCCGCCCTTATGCCAAACCCCACGCCCTAGCTAAATCCCCAGTCCCTGTCACGTTTTCCCGGGGGTCCTTGTCAAGTTTGGGAATGTCCGGAGGGTCCCAGTGTACCTCCGAAGAACTGACTGGGGAGAGACTGGGGAGTTTCACATCCGATGATGGGTCAGTGGGTGGAGGTTGTTCGCGGGAAGTGTCAATTTCTAGCGGGTGCCCTAGTGTGGTGAGTGTAACGCTAGAAAATAGGCCTGGGTGAGTGGGGCGGCCTAATTCCCGATCTACCGGGACATCTGGGGTGTCCTCCTGGGGAGAGCAGGAGGAGGGGGATTCGATGGAGTCTGCCCCAGAGGAGATTGGGGAGACCCGGTGGTGGGCCCCCTTGTTCGAAGGTTACGTGGGGTGGTTGGACCGTACTCGGTTCCTACTAGAGAAGGAGGACGTGGTCGACTACTGGTGGGCTCGTGGGGAATTTACTGCAGAAGAGCGTAAAAGGGAAATGCAGGAGCGGTGGTACCAGATCTGCCACCATAACATAGAGCCCATGGGTCCCAGTAGATTAACGGATCCGGTAGAACCGGATGAGCCCCTATCGTGGGTGTTACCCGGAAAGGCGGGCAATGCTAAGTTGACCCGTGTCAGAAGGGCGGAGAGGGCCATTATCACCAAGTATAAAAATTCCCATGGCCTGGAATATGCGTATGTTCCTGAACCCCTCATGCAGGAGGTTGAGGACAATAGGGACAGGTGGCTGTGGGAGACGATAGAACATTATATGGTGAACAAGGGTGGCGCCATTACTGGGCACAAGGCCGAGGAGAGAATTGCGCAGCTCATGCGGGTATGGAGTATAGGGCGGAGCATTTATAAGCACAAGGTAGTATACAGACCAGAAAATGGGCTACCGCGCGAGTACTGCATCATGGTCCGGGATATGGGGGGTCGGGAAGTTAAGAAGCCTGACCCACGTCACTATTATTAGGAGGTACAGGACAGCTGTTGCGCGAGTTAGTGCCTGCTGGTCAGGGCGTGCTTGGTGCGATACTCTTTATTGATAATTCAAATGTTGTAACCAATTATGTGTTCCATTTTTCAGTGTTTCCCGAAGAAAGTACATAAACTTAGGTCCCAGACGGGTCATTGGGATTCACCAGGGGGAGAATGTTGCCATGCTGTAAAATGGACTGCAGTTTCCTCTCCTGCTGGCAGTAAGGCCTGGTAAGTTACAGGAATGCAAGCAGTAATTATGGAGGTTTGATCTCACACCCTGGTGAGGTGCCCTATGTGTGGATGGGAGTGGCTACATACTCTGAGTCCACCATTAGTGACATCAGAGATGTGCCTGCCTCCTGAGAGATATAAGGCACAGCACTGGTCAAAGTTAGTGTGTTGGAGTAAGGAGCCTGCGTTGAGACCTGGGGAAAGAGGGCGCTAGTGCTGTAACTAGTGGCCCTATACTAAATCAATCAGCATCAAGTTATCAACGCCATACTGTGTCCAGGGACCTGGCACAGGGGTGATCTCCCTGAGGGGAGAGGGGATCCCACTCCATTGGGAGGGTGTACCTTTGAAGGGGTCACACGCCAAGATGAGCGGCTGAGTATAACCACTATGAGGGGCAGTTTGCCTGAAAGTACAATAAAGAATGACCTTGCATAAAGACACTTCACTCTGTGAGTCTGGAGTTACTCAGCAGGGAAAGACACCACCATTAAGAAGTTCCTCATCAGAACCATCTCCTTGCGGACGCAGAGATCCTGGTGAGGTGGAGGCGCTGCACTGGATATAGGTAGGACTCATGTACACTACCTCAGCTGCCTGTCTGGGTTGGCAATCCCCACGCAACATCATGCGAGAGACTCAGGAGTCCTGTTGCCAACAGGTGCACCACCAGACACTACCATGTAATGGGGACTGGTTAGACCACAGGGGCCAATGTGAGATTGGGTGGGTCAGGCCAGGCCAGAAAATCCGTTACACATATATATATATATATATATATATATATACATGTAGAGGTATCAGTACCGTGTTAGCCGAGCTTCAATAATCAAAAAATAAATAGATGATACCGTTCTGTGGCTAACGAAATGCTTTTATTTGTGCGAGCTTTGCATTGTAACATTGCCGGAAGAAGAGATCAGTGTATCTCGAAAGCTGGCACAAATAAAAGCATTTCGTTAGCCACAGAACGGTATCATCTATTTATTTTTTGATTATATATATATAAACGCGTAGAATTCTGTGTTCATCCAGTCTGTGCAAGTCACAGTTGCGAAGTCCTGGCAGCCGGAGATCCCCCTTACAGCACTTCCGCCCACAGCCCTGCGTCAACCGGATGTGACGTTGATGGGAGCAGAGAAGCAGAGGGAAGAAACACACTGTGTACCGGTGAATTGCTTTATCTATCAGGATTTCGCACAATGACTGTACCTATTATTCCTTATGTGAGTGCATAGCCATATGTTTTATCTGTGATGATCTCCAATACATTTTAAGACGTTATTGCGCAATTTTGGTATTTCTTATTATTTCTGGGTATTCGTGCGGTGGTGGAGAAAAAGTGAAAGGGGTCTACACCTGTGGATATCCATGTTCATTGCTCTAAACAGAGAGAGGAGTGTCTCTGTAATGCCTGATTTTTGAAAGGAAAATTGTGAGTGGATTACCTTTTTCACTAGAAAGAAAGAATTGAGACTGTATCACACTATGTTGTCTTTATTTTTCTTTTTCATATAATCACGTGAACAGATACAACAATGCAATACCTGAACACCCGGACAGCGACAGTACTAGTAACCCCCCTTCCCAGAGGGTCCCGATCGTACCCGATCCCTTGGGCACCCGAGAACCCAGAGGTGTCCAGAAAGAAACCCCTCCCAATATATATGTGAGGGCAGCGCTACCCTCCCTGGTGTATGGATGGTGCACGTAGGTACCTTCCTGGTTACAGCAGTATAACCAGGGAATCCTGGTGAGCAAGGAGGAGCCGTATCCATGATCCCACGTCACAGGGCTTCCTAACAATTCCCTTCACACCTTACTTCCGGCAGCCGCACGGTAGTACACTGGCGACACACTTTATTCGAGCTCGGCTAGTCCCACGAATTCGGGTATACTCGGGTGTATTGAGGTTTGTGACTGTTTTCTGCCCGAGTGCATTGCGTTATTTTCCAGGCAGGGATTGAAGCATTTTATTCCCGCTGGCTGCAATACTGCACAGTATATATATATATTTACTGCATTACAATTCATGAATTTATGCCATCTGGTAGACACGCGAAGCATTGCAGCCTATTAAATCCTAATCATTATCATTTAACAGATCAGCCGCCCATCAGCCAGGCATGAACCATGGCTGGGAAGGCAAATGCAACGGGGCTTGTCTGAGGTGAGGAGCGGCGCATTCCAGGTATCTGCCAGGTACAAACTGGGTATTTGCTCGAATAAAGTGTGTCGCAGCAGTAACTCCAATCCTTGGGGAATCCTCCCCTGCAGATCGTCTGCTACGTTGCTCCAGTGGCAACTAACTCACGGGCTGAACCCTAATATATGGCTGTCCCTACAACACATCAACTAGGGTGGCTCAGGGCCTAGCTCGGGCCTATGTGGGTTCCTGGCCTTGTCCTAGGCAGTCTTATTGGATACCCAGACACAACCTTCTCCTCCGCTGTCTCCAGCATTTCTGTCATGTCATGTCCTGTCACCAGAGGATATCCTGTCCCAGAGGGGATATCCTCTACCCCTGTCCTTAGGAGCACCAACATGGCAGCCACACCTCTGCATGGAAGTCCGAAGAGCTGCATCAGTTCCCCCTGGGGGTGCGACGGACAACCATGCTACATAGGTAAGAGCGGAATTGACAGTATTGAGCTATCATCTGGTTGGAGAAATAAAAGTTTTTGTCAAATATAAATTTCCAACAATTTATATTGGACAATGAAAATAATCACAAAGAGGTAAGAGTAACATTTATTGCAACAGAAAAGAAATAGCAAGTATACACTTACAATTTAGTAATCTGGAGTTCAGTAAGTTGTGATTTAAAAGCGTCCGTAATGCCTGTACACTTGATAGCTGGAGTACTGAGAACAGGGCTTCTTCTGACCACTTTTCCCGCGAGCTGGGATCAGCTGTTTGACGGCGCTGGTCCCTCACTTCTGGGTTCACGTCTTATGTGTGTAGAAGTCAAACTCAGCTGTCTGCCAGCATATCTCCCTTAACTTCAGTATAATAGCAAATTACAGGGCACCATCTAAATTCCTAACCACTACACGTTTCACACATATGCGTGCTTTATCAGGCTGTCATAATTTAGATCCAGGTAGATATACCCCCCTCACAGTGGAATTTAATTAAAGTTAATTAATGAGTAATTAGTGTATATAAATACTCAATATCCTTAATGGATATTGTGAAGGTAGGGGTAGCCAGTCTTCATAATAAAGGTAAAGCCCGACTGGTTACCCTTGAAAACCGTGGGTCCCCAGTAGCTGAGAAGCACCATAAGCCGAGGACACTGTGTGCATTATAAAACTTCCCTGTTGTGTTATAACCTATCCTGTTATGTAATAAACCTAGGATTTCAGGAGCAGGAGTTTAAGGGTGGAAATGTGATGAAAATATATCTACAAGGTCGGGGGGGGGCAAAGTCACTGGTTGTCCCCCCATTTTACCCGCAGACTGCATCTGGTCTGCGGGTACGTGTCTGCATATTGTCCCCCTCATATCTTCCACTTAAAAAATATTATTTTCAGCCCACAATGCTTATTGCAACCGTCGCAGTCCCGAGCCCAGGTTAAGAGATATAGGGGCCTACATATTAATATCATGTTTGAATTACTGTACAGATGCAGCGTCCTTTATCCGACAACATCTCGTTTTAGATTGTGGCAAATTCACCAAATACCACATGTGGTAGTCTGCGGCAGACTAATGGGCCATCGAATTAACACAGCAGGGATCCCTGGTATGTAAATCCTACCAAGTTCTACCTGTCTGTAAGAGACGCACAGTAAGAGAGAGGCTGAAGTATTGTAGCAGGGGGGAGCTGATTCGCATGGACTTCAGGTCCAGGGACCCCCTACTTCCTCAGATACAGGCCCTGGTATGGGGTGCCGGTATCCCCGCCATGTTAAAATCCTGTGGGTCACGTGCCTGTTAGAGGTGCGCAGGTAGAGCCTCTCTCTTACTGCGCGTCTCTTACAGACAGGTACTCCAGAACCTGGTAGGATTAACACAGCCGGGAACATTGCTGTGTTAATCCAATGGGCCATTTAGTTTGCAGCGGACCATCTCAGACCATTTCGGACCACCACGCAATATATTGCATTTTTATCTCGAGATGTATTGTATTGTATTGTATGTCTTTATTTATATAGTGCCATTAATGTACATAGCGCTTCACAGTAGTAATACACGTGGTAATCAAATAAATAACAGATAATATAAATAACAGATCATGGGAATAAGGGCTTTAGACATAAAAGTAACATTAAGGAAGAGGAGTCCCTGCCCCGAGGAGCTTACAGTCTAATTGGTAGGTAGGGAGAACGTACAGAGACAGTAGGAGGGAATTCTGGTACGTGCATCTGCAGGGGGCCAAGCTTTATGTATCATGTGTTCAGAATATCCACAGTGCTTTTCATATGCTTCTTTAAGCAAGTGTGTCTTAAGGTGGGTCTTAAAGGTGGATAGAGAGGGTGCTAGTCGGGTACTGAGGGGAAGGGCATTCCAGAGGTGTGGGCCATTCAGTGAAAAAGGTTTAAGGCGGGAGAGGGCTTTATATACAAAGGGGGTAGAAAGAAGACATCCTTGAGAAGAACGCAAGAGTCGGGATGGTGCATAACGAGAAATTAGGGCTGAGATGTAAGGAGGGGCAGAAGAGTGTAAAGCTTTTAAAGTGAGGAGAAGAATGGAGTGTGAGATGCGGGATTTGATCGGAAGCCAGGAGAGGGATTTCATGAGGGGAGATGCTGAGACAGATCTAGGAAAGAGTAGAGTGATTCTGGCAGCAGCGTTTAGGATAGATTGTAGGGGAGACAGGTGAGAGGCAGGAAGGCCGGACAGCAGGAGGTTACAGTAATCAAGACGGGAGAGAATGAGGGCCTGAGTCAGAGTTTTAGCAGTCGAGCAACAGAGGAAAGGGCGTATCTTAGTTATATTGCGTCAGGGTCTGTAGCAGAGCTGAGAGAGGAGAGGGAGGAGCGTAAAGTGGACTCCAAGTCAGGTAAGTGAATAGAGCGCAGGTTTTTCTGCAAAACCGGGGGGTAGATGGAGGTGGAGAAGGGGAGAAGCGAGATAGAGAGAATGAGATGAGGTGATGGTCAGAGAGAGGAAAAGGGGAAATGGAGAAATCGGAGAGAGAGAAGTTTTTAGTGAAAACCAGGTCTAAGTAGTGGCCATCCTTGTGGGTGCTGGCTGCAGTCCACTGTTGAAGTCCAAAAGAAGAGGTTAGAGAAAGAAAGCGGGAAGCCCAAGGGAGAGAGGGGTCATCAATGTGGCAATTGAAGTCCCCAAGGAGAAGAACAGGGGAGTCTGAGGAGAGAAAGAAAGAGAGCCAGGATTCAAAGTGAGAGAGAAAAGTAGAAGGGGGATGAGTAGAGGTAGGTGGGCGATAGATGACCGCTACGTGGACAGGGAGAGGAGAAAAGATCTGGACACTGTGAACCTCAAAGGAGGGAAAAGCAAGAGAGGGGGGAATAGGAAGGGTTCGGTAACGGCAGAGAGTGGAGAGAAGGAGCCCCACGCCTCCACCCCTGCCATCAGGGCGCGGAGTGTGGGAGAAGGAAAGGCCACCATAGGAGAGGGCAGCTTCCAGAGCAGAGTCAGACTGAGTGAGCTAGGTCTCAGTTATAGCAGGGAGTGAGAGAGAAAGAAGTCATGCACAGAGAGGAACTTGTTGGAAAGGGAGCGAGCATTCCAAAGGGCACAGGAGAATGGGAGAGAAGAGGGAGGGTGGCAGGGGATGGGTATGAGGTTGGAGGGGTTAACACCAGAAGAAGTAGAAGTTGCATGTGGAAGGCGAGGACAAGAGCAAGTAGAAATAAGGCAGGGACCAGGATTGGGAGAGATATCCCCAGAAGCAAGGAGGAGAAGCATGGATAGAAAGAGGATGTGTGAGGAGGATTTGTAGGGGTGTGTTTTCGTGCAGGGGGTATAGCTGTGTGGTGACAGAGGGCGCAGGTAAGAAAGGAGTTCAAGTGAACTGAGAAGTGGGGAAGAAAGGAGAGATGGAGATATATGAATAGAGTTAGAGACATAAGGAGACTGGTGGAAGGAAGTGCATAATTTGAAAATAAATGAGTTTACAGCAAATATAAAAAATAAAGGTGGCATCACAGCAATAGTTAAGTGTTGAGATGTGCAGTCTGGGATAGATGATATCCTCCTTTCCAACGTAGATCAAAAGCAGGAATCAGAAGCAGTAGATGTTGTCCACTTTTCCACTTCTTTTTGAACTTCCTTTTTAAACTTCATATCTACTTTAAACATTTATACTTAAAAGCATATCTGCTTAGGAGCATTGGCCGCTTCATCTGTAAAGAAAGAAATAATAATCTGGAATTATATTGTAGCTAAGTCATACATTGTATTTATTATATAATGAACAGAACTTACATTTTTATAGACAGATGCAGCCATCCTTACTGTTTGACGCCACAATAATGCGCGGTTCCATGACCATCACGATAGTGACCCGGGTTATTAACGCTGTGAAGGGGGTCCCATTGAAAGGATTGGGCCTCCAGTGCCTTTGTGGCACCTTGTGGGTAGAAATTAGCAGTGGAGGTAAAAGTATAAAGAAAATGTTTGTGGGAATTTGTTATAAACCACCAAATATCTGTGAGATTGAGGAAGCTAAAATACTTTTGTAAATGGAGAAGGCATCAAAACTAGGTCATGTTTGCATAATGGGTGATTATAACTATTCAGACATGGACTGGGGCAATGATATTAGCATTACAACAAAAGGAAACAAGTTTTTGGGGGTGCTTAAAGATAATTATATGACCCAAATTATTGAGGAACCAACTAGGAGGGGGCAATACTGGCTTTGGTAATATCAAGCAATGTAGAATTATTAGCAAATATTCAAGTCCTGGAACATTTGGGTAGAAGTGATCATAACATGGTCTCATTTGAAATAAATTATCAAAAAAACAGATTACTTGGGATCAACGAAGACCTTAAATTTTAGAAAAGCAGCTTTTAATAAAGTAAGGACTAATCAACATTAATAAATTGGGAGGATGTTTTTGCAGGGAAAAATGTAGAAGATAAATGGGCAGTCTTTAAAACATTGTTAGAAAAGCACACTTATCAGTGTATACCCTTGGGTAATAAGTATTAAAGAAATAAGTCAAAACCAATGTGGCTAAATAAACAGGTAGGGGAGGAAATGGAAAAAAAAGAGGCAGGCGTTTAGATTCTTTAAGTCAGAAGGGACGGAGGCATCGTATCAAAATTATAAAGAATGTAATAAAAATTGCAAAAGGGCAATACAATTAGCAAAAATGGATAATGAAAAAAGGATTGCAATAGAAAGTACGATCAACGCTAAAAAGTTCTTTACATACCTTAATAACAAAAAAACGAGAAAATAAAATATAGGACCCTTTCAGTGTGAGATGGGCAGGCAGATTACTGGAGATAAGGAAAAAGCCGAGGTATTAAACACATTCTTTGCCTCTGTGTTTACCAGGGAAGAATCAATTTAAATAGTAGTGCCGCAGGAGGAAGCCACAACCTCCAAATTAATGAACAATTGGTTAACTGAGGAAGAAGTTCATAGGCGACTTGAAAAAATTAAAGTAAATGTAGCGCACTTTCCCCCACCACCTGGAAGATGTGTGGCTACGGTATATGTGTGGTGCTATACCTGTGGCGTACAGGAGATCTGAGTCTCCGCTGTTTGGAACCTGGGGTGCACCTGAGTGATTGTTCGGTAGCTCCTCCACCTGTAATGGGATTCTACTATGTGGAATGACCCCGTTACAGGACAATAAAGAATGCACATGTGTAAAGCATAACAGTTTTACTATACACAGTATAAACAATACTGAGAATAATAGAATAATATACACCCTCACAGACCTCGCAGGGCCATAACCCCTCACCGTGCCTCCCCAACACCGTGTCCACACCCCGCTGGGGTTTGCCCCAATGTAGTGAGGTGCTCCAGGCACCGGACCGTCCCAGTGTCCCCCAGGAGCGAACCCACCCAAATTTGTGTGACAGTTCTGCCCCACTAAAGTGTTGAGTTGGTGCACTGGTGAGTTGGGTACCTGCCGGGTGTGTACACACCTGGGCGCGCAGATGAAGATGGGATCCACAGCTCTGAAGTACTGAACCGCAAAGCCTCTGCCTCTACGTTTGGTGGGTCCCGCATGGACTGTCCCACCATGAAGAGATGGACTGTCCCACCATCTGTATAGATGGGTGATCTGGTCCAAGATCACCTAAGGCCAGTGCAGCCACGTCCTAGCTTTGTCTCTATGGTCTGGCTCTGGACCGCAGGCCGCAGTCACCGTGCGGCGTCTCACTGTGTCACTGATAGTGCTAAGCGGTGCTGTTTCCCTGTCTACGGGCATGTCCCTATAGCAACCACAAGCTATGTGGGAGTCTGGGCCTAGATGGGGCCTAACAAGGGGTGTCTGGCCTAGTGCAGGTGCCACAGACACCTGCACACACAACCTACCCCTTTCTTGTCCCAGATCCGAATGGCCTGGTCTCCTGCACGCAAATTGTATCAATATCCCCCTGCAGGAGAATCTGCAGCCCTATTGGCTCTCGCGCAACAGGTGATTAGCAGCCCCAGTGCCTTCTGGGGCTTGTAGTTCCCGCAGAACCCTTCTCCCTAATGGCCGCCTCTCGTGCGGTCCTACTGCACATGCGTGAGTCTTGTGCATGTGCAATCAATTACAAAATGGCGGTGCCCTGCAAAGGGAACCGCCGCAGCCTCTGGCAAACCGCTCGCCATCCTGAATACCTGCAGACACTGACCTGCCTCCCAGAACTCCCGCACAAGTGCCCTACAACAGCCACAGCCCCCCACAAGCCTCCGTTTTGGGGAACCCTGGTAGACCTAGCTACATAATTAAGACACATGGCCCCGATGGCATACATAAAAGAGTTCTCAAGGAGTTAAGCTCAGTAATAGCCAAACCATTACATTTAATATTCAAGGACTCCATTTCCACAGGCTCAGTACCACAAGATTGGCGTAAAGCAGATGTGGTGCCTATATTTAAAAAGGGAGCTACTGTAGTTCACAACTGTCACGGGACTATAGGAGTGCTCACCACAAACCGGACTGGACCGCGAGGCCGAGATGGGGATACAGGAAAACCACCGCCCTACAGCCGCGTGAGCGGGTCCGGTAAGCAGAGTAGTGTGGATAGCCTGGTTCTGGGCAGGAGAGTGTAGAATCGTATTGGTACTTGCCAGAGTCGGGGTCGGAGAGATCAAGAGTAGTCGGAGTCCAAAGCCAAAGTTGAGGAGAGGAGAAGGTAGAAGTCCATAGGGCGAGCCGGGGTTCGAGGGTGCCAGAGGTCGGAAGTCCAGATTCAAGCAAGGGTCTGTAACGGAATAAAAGAGCAGACTGCGAAGTAGCTTGTAGCAAGCACAACCAGAGACTGACTATGCTCAGCAATCAGCTCTGGGCTGGTAGCACTATATACTGATAGGAGCCAATGAGAAGCACCAGCGGTGATGTCAGATGAAGGTAGAGCGCTGATAGGCTGAGGCAGGATGCAGGGCAGGTGTGGGAGGAACAAGTACATTGGCGGCAGTGGAGATGGACATAGTGGCGCGTGCGCGCGACGGAAGGGGAGGAGTGAGTATGCAGGGAAGGAAAGCAGAATCCGTCGACGCGCGCGGGGGTCTGCCCCTTAGGCGAGCATGTGCAGACGGAGATGCAGGGAGAGAGGAGAGGCCACAGGACCGGACGCCGCGTGCCCTGGCGGCGGAGGTAAGAGCCGACACGGGCGCCGTGGGTGGCGGCCTTACAGTAACCCCCCCTTCAGGGTCGGACTCCGGACGATCCATACCAGGCTTAAGTGGAAATTTGAGATGAAATGCCCGAACCAGCCTGGGAGCGTGTACCTGGACTTGCGGAATCCATGCCCTCTCTTCGGGTCCAAAACTCCTCCAATGTACCAAATATTGGAGACCTCCTCTTGAGATACGAGAATCCAGGATGGATTGTACCTCAAACTCTTCTTGTCCATTGACCAGTTTGGGACGAGGTGCGCTGTGTCGGATCTGAGAATTGAGTATGAATGGTTTTATTAAAGAACAATGAAAGGTAGAGGGAATCTTCATAATTGCAGGTAGTTTCAGTCGGTAGGTAACCAGATTAATCCTCTCCAATATAGAGAATGGACCGATAAATCAGGGTGCCAGCTTCGGGGATGTGACTTTTAACCGTATGTTCTTAGTAGATAGCCATACCTTCTGACCCGGGGCATAATTGGGTGGTTTCTGACGATGGCGATCAGCCTGTCTCTTCTGCATAGCCGTGGCCCGTCTGAGATTCTCCTGAATCCTAGACCAGGAAGCTTGAAGATCCCGAATCCTCTCTTCTTCGGCCGGAACTCCTGTACTAGGGCCAGACTGTGGAAGGGTGGAGGGATGAAAGCCAAAATTAGAAAAGAAAGGAGACTGTAGTGTGGACTCATTCCTGAGATTATTCTGAGCGAATTCTGCCCAGGGGAGTAGGTCGAGCCAATTGTCCTGAGAGTCAGATATGAAACAACGAAGGACTGCTCCAGGGACTGATTGGTTCGTTCAGTTTGACCATTGGTCTGTGGGTGGTATCCAGAGGAGAAGTGAAGCGCCACATTAAGTTTTTTACAGAAGGCCCTCCAGAATCTCGAGACAAATTGTGACCCACGATCAGAGACTATGGTTTGGGGTGACCCATGGAGCCTGAAGACTTCCCTCACAAATACCTCGGCAAGTTTAGGGGCGCTGGGTAGGCCCTTGAGTGGGATAAAGTGTGCTTGTTTAGAAAAGCGATCGACCACTACTAGTATAGTGTTCATACCCTTAGATTTGGGGAGGTCGACAATAAAGTCCATCGAGAGATGTTCCCATGGTCGATCGGGAATGGGAAGGGGTTGCAGGAGTCCTGGAGGTTTATTCCGTGGTATCTTGTTTTGTGCACAGGTGGGACATGCTGAGACGAAATGTTGAATGTCCTTGCGCATGCCTGGTCACCAAAAGGTTCGTTGCAAGAGGTCGATAGTCCTTTTGATCCCTGGGTGACCTGCCGTCTTGGCCACGTGCCCCCATTGCATTACCTTCTGGCAGAAGGTAGGGGGTGTGAAGAGTCATCCAACTGGCACTCTGAGACCCTGAGGAATCTGATCTTGAAACTTGGTGATCTCCGTCAGTGCGTCAAAGGTATTGGCCGACAGGACACATTTAGGAGGAAGGATAGTCTCTTGAAGGTCCTCGGTTTTATCTTCTACTGAGAATTGACGAGACAGTGCGTCAGCTTTAACATTTTTAGAACCAGGGAGGTATGAAATAAGGAAGTTGAACCGGGTGAAGAAGAGGGACCAACGTGCCTGCCGAGCACTCAGACGGCGGGCAGTCTCAATATATTATGACCCACGTCATAATTCCGTTCTGCTGCGGAGAACTTCTTAGAAAAGAATGCACAGGGATGCAATCTGGCCTGTGGTTCTTCCTGTGGGATAAGATCGCCCCTGCCCCTATGTCCGAAGCATCCACCTCGAGAGTGAAGGGTTGTGCCGGATCAGGATGCACCAAGATAGGTGCTGTGACAAAGGCTTCCTTGAGAATCTGAAAAGCCATGATGGCCTCGGGGGACCACAGTGCGGGATTGGCGCTCTTCTGAGTGAGGGCTGTGATGGTTGCGACCAACGTGGAAAAATTCTTTATGAACCTGCGGTAGTAATTGACAAAGCCTAAGAACCTCTGTACCGCTTTCAGGGAGAGGGGTCGGGGCCAATCCAAGACAGCTTTCACCTTGGTAGGGTCCATCGCGAGTCCAGAGTCTGAGATTATGTAACCCAAAAATGACGTGGATGACTGGTGGAACTGGCATTTTTCAAGTTTGGCGAACAGACGGTTCTCCCGCAACCTCTGAAGTACTTGTTTGACAAGCTGAGTCTGTTCCAGGGGATTCTGGGAGAATATAAGGATGTCGTCTAGGTAGACCACCATGTGTTGATCCAGAAGATCTCTGAAAACGTCGTTAACGAAATCCTGGAAGACGGCTGGCGTGTTGCAGAGACCGAAGGGCATCACGAGGTACTCATAGTGCCCATCTCGCGTGTTAAAGGCCGTCTTCCACTCATTTCCCTTACGAATCCGAACCAAGTTGTAGGCTCCCCGGAGATCCAGCTTGGAGAAGATGGTAGCGCCTTGTAACCTGTCGAAACGTGCGACAATCAAGGGAAGTGGATACCGATTCTTGACAGTCACCTTGTTGAGGCCACGATAATCAATGCAAGGGCGAAGTGTGCCATCCTTTTTCTTTACAAAGAAGAAGCCTGCTCCTGCCGGAGAAGAAGACTTACGAATGAAGCCTCTCTGGAGGTTCTCCTGTATGTAAAGTTTCATCGCCTTGGTCTCGGGGGCAGAAAGCGGGTAGGTATAACCTCTGGGGGGAATCGCGCCAGGAAGAAGATCGATCGGGCAATCGTACGCGCGATGGGGTGGTAATTCCTCTGCCTGAATTTTGTCGAAGACGTCTCTGAGCTCCCAGTAGGCAACCGGAAGGAGGGGATTCTTAGATTCCGGATGTGTGGCACCTACTAGGCCCTTAGGCGAATCCAGACAAATGTCTTGACACCGGTCTCTCCAGGTGATGGGTTGTGACCGGAGCCAGTCGATCTGGGGGTTATGGTGCTGGAGCCAGGGAAGACCCAATATCACGTCTACAGCCGTCGTGTGGATGGCATCCAACTGAATATGTTCGGAATGGTGACCAGTCCTCTTGAGACGGAGGGGAATGCTCTGCTGTGAAATGAACGTGGACTGCAAAAGCTTCCGTCAATGGCTTCAAGGCCCACGGGCCAATCCTTGGCTACCAGAGGAATCTGGTTCTTCTCAGCAAAATCCTGATCGACAAAATTCCCACCAGAACCGGAGTCTAGGATGGCCCTTGTGGTGATGTCCCCAAAGCCTCCTGATAGGGTTATAGGAAGGAGTATCTTGGATGGTAGTTTGGGAGAGGAAGGAGAGGTTACCATGCCCAGTGTAGTTCTCCCAGTACTCACTGGGGGCTGGCATTTCCTGACTTGGATGGGCAGGTACTCACCAGGTGTCCACTATCTCTGCAGTAAAGGCAGAGGCTCGCCCGACGCCGGCATAGTCTTTCTGTCAACGAAAGGCGAGTCCCACCCAGCTGCATGGGTTCTTCGGTAGATACGGCGGCGGACTCCCCTGGAGCTGTATGTGGGAAGGAAGTGGGTTGGATACCTTTTAGACGCTTCCCTTTCTCTGCTCTTCGCCCCTGGAGCCGCTGGTCCATACGGATACAGAGCGTGATGAGTTCCTCCAATGATGTAGGTCGCTCCAGGGCGGCCAGTTCGTCTTTGAGGGAGTCATTTAAGCCCTGCCAGAACACTGCGGTGAGCGCTTCATCATTCCACCTTGTTTCTGCCGCAATAGTGCGAAATTCAAGTGCGTAGCGAGCACAGAGCGATTTCCCTGCATTACATTGAGGAGAGAAGATGCGGCTGTTATCCTCCTACCCGGTGTATCGAACACCCTCCGGAAATCAGCACAGAATCGGTCCAGGTTGGAAGTCAGATCCGGCCATTGCTCCCATATGGGTGTAGCCCAGGCCAAGGCATCATCGGTCAACAGCGAGATAATGTACGCGACCTTGGAACGGGGAGAAGGAAAATGAGAGGGTAGAAGCTCAAATTGGATGGAACACTGCCCCAGGAAGCCACGACATGCTGAAGGCTCTCCTGCATAGCGATTGGGAGTGGGTGGGCGAGGTTCAGAAAGGTGAGTTTGAGGTACCGGCGGGGAGAAGATAGGAGCAGGAGGAGCGGCAGCGGTATCAGAAGAGGACAGAAGGGATTTGAGTTGTTCCGAAATGGTACCTAAGGAGTTTTGGAGCAGTTCCATACGCTGGTTATTTTGAGAAAGACAAGTCTCTACTTCTTTGAACAGGCCATCATATTCGCTTAAACGTCGACCCACCTCGGCGGAGTCCAGGTCTGTTGGGCTGAGCATAATGTCACGGGACTATAGGAGTGCTCACCACAAACCGGACTGGACCGCAAGGCCAAGGTGGGGATACAGGAAAACCACCGCCCTACAGCCGCGTGAGCTAGTCCGGAAAGCAGAGTAGTGTGGATAGCCTGGTTTGGGGCAGGAGAGTGTAGAATCGTAGAGATACTTGCCAGAGTCGGGGTCGGAGAGATCAAGAGTAGTCGGAGTCCAAAGCCAAAGTTGAGGAGTGGAGAAGGTAGAAGTCCGTAGGGCGAGCCGGGGTTCGAGGGTGCCAGAGGTCGGAAGTCCAGATTCAAGCAAGGGTCTGTAACGGAATACAAGAGCAGACTGTGAAGTAGCTTGTAGCAAGTACAACCAGAGACTGACTATGCTCAGCAATCAGCTCTGGGCTGGTAGCACTATACAGTATACTGATAGGAGCCAATGAGAAGCACCAGCGGTGATGTCAGATGAAGGTAGAGCGCTGATAGGCTGAGGCAGGATGGGGGGCAGGTGTGGGAGGAACAAGTACATTGGCGGCAGTGGAGATGGACATAGTGGCACGTGCGCGCGACGCGCGCAACGGAAGGGGAGGAGTGAGTATGCAGGGAAGGAAAGCAGAATCCGTCGACGTGCACGGGGGTCTGCCCCGGCGGCGCGCATGTGCAGACGGAGATGCAGGGAGAGAGGAGAGGCCATGGGACCGGACGCCGCCCGCCCCGGCGGCGGAGGTAAGAGCCGACTCGGGCGCCGTGGGTGGCGGCCTTACAATAACAGGGGAATTACATATCTGTAAGCCTGACTTTAATAGTGAGGAAACTACTTGAAGGTTGAATACAAGATAATATTCAGGAATACCAAATGGAAAACTAAATTACTAGTAATAGTCAGCATGGATTTATGAAGGATAAATCATGAGAAAAAATGTTGGGAGGGATGAGCCCCCTCAACTTAACTTGTGCTGCAGAGTATACAATACAGGGATATACAGTCCATGTACTTGTTGCAAACAGCTCCGGACAATTAGGAGTCAAGATGGTAGTATGAACATATAATACAAACAAAGTCAACCTGTCTTAACCCCTAATATGGGAGTAGCCTAGCGGTAAAAGGAGGGCTGACCAGAGGCGGTCACTCAACCAGCTGCGGACCCCTCTACATATAAATCCTGCATATGTGGCTAGTTCACCTGGGGTGGCTTGAAGGAAAAATAAGGGAGTCACTTACTCCAACTGTGCTGCTCCGTCCGGATAGGCGTGCTCCACACTGTTTAGGATGATTGAACGAAGAACCTCTCAGTGAAGGGAGTAGATCAGCAGGCACTGCTAACAAAAAGATGATGAGGCTGGGCTGCGCTAAAAAATGCCTTTATTTAAACCATGAGCAAAAATAGGATAAAAAGAGGGAGAGGCCCACCTGTGCGCTCTAACGCGTTTCAGCCTCATCATCTTTTTGCTAGCAGTGCCCACTGATCTACTCCCTTCACTGAGACGTTCTTCGTTGAAGGATAAATCATGCCAAACTAACCTTATTTGTTTCTTTGAGGAGGTAAGTAGGAATTTAGACCAGGGTAATGCAGTTGATGTGGTCTACTTAGATTTTGTAAAGGCTTTTGATACGGTTCCACACAAGAGGTTGGTGTATAAAATAAAGCAAATTCGACTTAGTAAAAATATATGCACCTGGATTGAAAACTGGTTGAAGGATAGACAACTGAGGGTTGTCATAAATGGAACTTTTCCAGGATTGGCTAAGGTTGTGAGTGCAGTACCTCAGGGATCGGTACTGGAACCACTGCTTTTTAACTTGTTTATTAAGGACCTTGATGTTGGCATCAAGAGCAAAGTCTCCATCTTTGCTGATGATACTACATTGTGCAAGGTAGTAGAATCAGAGCAGGATGTAATTTCTCTCCAGAAGGATTTAGAGAGACTGGAAATGTGGGCAGGTAAATGGCAGACGAGGTTTAATACAGATAAATGTAAGGTTATGCATTTGGGATGCAAGAATAAACAGGCGACTTACATATTAAATGGGGATAAATTGGGTGAATCCTTGATGGAGAAGGATTTAGGAGTGCTTGTAGACAATAGGCTTAGAAATAGTGCCCAACGTCATGCAGTAGCTGCAATGGCAAACAAGATAATATCTTGCATTAAACGGGCAATAGATGGAAGGGAAGTAAACATAATTATGCCCCTTTACAAAGCATTAGTATGACCACACCTTAAATATAGAGTACAATTGTGAGCACCACTCCTTAGAAAATACATTATAGAACTAGTGAGAATGCAGAGAAGAGTCACCATAGTAATAAAGGGGATGGACAATCTAACTTATGAGGAGAGGCTAGCTAAATTAGATTTATTTACATTAGAAAAGAGACATCTAAGTGGGGATTCAGTTTGAATGGGACTGCCAGGGACCCCAGCTGTGTTAATCTGATGGGCCATTAGTCTGTCTGCAGAAATGTCACTGAAATGTTGCAGCATGGACCCAGCATGTATATGGGTCTTGTTGGTGATTGCCCCAGATTTTCCAAGGCAAATTTTAGAATACTCGTCGGCGCACCTGTACAAATATATTCGGGGATAGTACAAGGAGCTTTCAAAAGAACTACTGTATGCATCCCAAGGGCAGAACAAAGGATTTGGGGGCATCCTTTAGGTTGGAGGAAAGGAGATTTCACCAGCAATAAAGGAAAGGGTTCTTTACAGTGAGGGCAGTTAAAATGTGGAATTCACTACGCATGGAGACTGTAATGGCAGATACAATAGATTTGTTAAAATAAAAAAGGTTGGACATATTTTTAGAAAGGAAAACTATACAGGGATATACCAAATAAGTAAAAATGGGAAGAATGTTGATCCAGGGAGTAATCCGATTGCCAATTCTTGGAGTCAGGAAGGAATTTATTTCCCCCCTTATGAGATATCATTACATGATATAACACAGGGTTTTTTTGTTTGCCTACCTATGGATCAATAAGTAAGTACTGTATAGATATAGGATAAAGTATCTGTTGTCTAAATTTAGCATAGGTTAAACTTGATGGACGTATATATTTTTTCAGCCTCGTCTACTATGTAACTATGTAACACTGAAGAAAACAATAAAGGACAAAAAGAAAGCATATTCTGCTTCATTTTATATCTAACTTATAAATGTATCATGTAGACTAAACAGTAACATATAGTACATAAAGTAGAAGAATCTCTGAAAATATTATTCACCAGATTGGATATAAGTCATTCAAGACATTGCAATCAAATCAGTGTTAATGGGAAGTAATCTTTAGTGACTCACTCTTTGGAACTAAGGAACCCTTTCTCTCTGGAAATTGTTAACTGAGTGATTTAGGTATGCCGTTTTTCCATTGAGACTACCTCCCACAGTAACTACGGTGTTACAGACAGCACTCCCCCAAAAAAGTTTAAAGTATATAATGTCTGGTGCACGGGAACAGCAGAAGGGACCCTTAACCCTCCCAAAACTATAAAGCAACAGAGGTAAAGTCCCCAGCACTCAATGTGAATAACACAAAAAACACTGGAATATGCCAAAATATATCAATTGTATTGAAATGAAATACACAATATAGGATATACAATAGAAAAGATGCTATCACTATCCCAGGGAAAATCTATGTATACACAAGCCAAAAAGTGGCGTGATGGGAGGTGGTAGAGGGAAAAACAAGGGGTATCACAAGGGGAAAATAGATAGTGAGTGTAATGGATGTGCTCGCCACAAATCGGGACCGGACCGTGGGGCTGAGGTGGGGATGTGAATACACCGACCGTAGACCACGAAACCGGTTCTGGATTGCGCAATTCATAGTCATTCGTAGCAGGGTCAGTGTTGGAGAGGCCAGGGTGGTCCTTTGACACGCCAGAGTTGGAGACAGTAGAGTAATCGATGTCCAGGCTGGAGTTCGGCAACAGGTAGTCAGGAGCAGTGTAGCAGCTGGAGCGCGGGAATGGCCTCTGCGCGAGGAGCGGCCCATGATAAGGTCTCTGCAAGGGGAGAATGCAGGTCTCGGGAACAAGGCAAGACTGGCACTGGAGGACCAGTGCTTCAGCACAGGAACCAGATAGTAGACCTCTGCCTGTGGTGAATGCAGCAGTCTCTGGAAAAAGCTAAAGCTGGTACTGGAGGACCAGCACTTCAGCACAGGAACCAGAAAACAGACCTCTGCCTAGGGTGAATGCAGCAGGTCTCCTTAACAAGGCAAGACTAGCACTGGAGATCCAGTGCTTCAGTACAGGAACCAAAATGCAGACCTCTGCCTGGGGTGTATGCAGGAGGTCTCATGAACAAAACAAGGCTAAGGCAAAATAGCTTGTGGCAAACACAGTTACATCCTAGTCAATCTAGGGTTATGCTCAGCCACTTCCTGATGGGAGGGGCTGGCTCTATATAGTATAGCCAGTGAATAGGGGCAAAGCTGCAGTGATTGCAAGCACAGGTGAGTGCTTGCAAATCCAAGGGAAGGTCTGTTCTGAGAGCTCACCAACTCTGCAAGAATGAGATCTAGCCAAAACCAGGAACGGATTCCTTACGGTGAGAATAAACTGCCTAACGGCCAAAGACGGAGTAAATGTGATGAAGCGAAAGGGGGGCAAAGTTTCATGGCAGAGCGCCCCTTCCTCAGGCCCATTCCCCCAGATCCTTAGAAAAAGAACCTGTGGTACTTCCCTTCATGCCATTCCACAACATATCTCCCTCCCGTCTGTACTAAAATCATGTACACAACTGAACAACATGAAGTTGTGCTTACATAGACAGGGAAATCTAAAAAGAGGAACACTAATTGAAAATGTTTCATGTGTCCACATAAGCTTTCACTGCTACAACCAGTAGTCCAATCAAAACCAGTTAAATGTTGACTGGGAAATCCTGGTGTGATCATATAAATAGTCTCAGGTAAGTGACACTGCTGTAGTCATACATAGTCAATCTAGAGAAAACAATAAAGCAATGCTACTTTTAAACTTTGCTAACCCTGAGGGAAATCCCAATGACTATGAAGTAAGTCAGCAATATAGCAAACAAAAGATCAGCAATAACAGGGTTACACAAGAGTGGTGTATCAGTTTATACATGTTACCAGTCTCTGGAGCAGCTTGTGGTGTCTGACAGCAAAACTGCTAATTTATCAGTCCTTTGAGATTAGTGCACCAGATGCGGGGGACGGGGGCATTCAAACTCGAGTATCCTCATTGGTCAATTCACTCTGTTCTGCCGAGCACTGCAGTTGCCACCCCCTGCTCTGATTAGCACTCCAAGGTATAGCTTAATCAGATCCTTTAAAACTAGTGTGGCAGGTGCGGAGGGCAGGGGTATTCAAATCCAAGTGTCCTCATTGGTGGAATCACTCTGCTTTGCCGAGCGCCGTAGTTGCCACCCGCTGCTCTGATCTGCACTCCTTGGCACAGCTGGATCAACTTCATCTTGTGTCTATGTCCCTCATCTGTACAATATGTATTTAGAAATGCCGAGCGTCTGCAGTCTCAGTGCCGCCAACCCTGATCTCTGTGTCCCTCGTAACTTGTCCACGTCACTTCCGGTTGATTTGTCTCCAGTTCTGGGGGTGTTTATTTGGGTTACATCACACAGTTTATCAGAAAATAGCAACTGCATTTCCACGCGTTTCACGCCCACTCAGGCGTGGGAGTGAAACGTGTGGGAGGAGGATTCTTTTTGTTCATGGATGCTGTATCTTTTTTATGTAGTTTAAATAAATAGTTTTTTTTAATCTCCTTTTTGGCTGGTGAGTTCTAATTTTTCATGGAGCGGCTGTGCTTCTGATTTTTTTTTTCTATTCACGTTATTCATTCTTAGAAAAGTAAAAGTAACTATCAGAAAATATATAGTCACATAAAATACCAAACTGGGGGCATTATGGGTGCAGGTCTGGTGAGAAGAAACGGCGGTCACTGCTGCTCCACAAAAAATACTCCAACCAGGCACGTAAAAACTAAATAATTTTAATGATCAAAAACAAAAAAGAACTTCCACATGATACTGTACCTCTGACGCGTTTCGTTCTATACTAGAACTTTATCAAAGAGTAACACTCTCTGCTTCCTTCTGACTCTAAATACACAAAGCCCTCTCCACATTGGTCAGAATATCTCACATGACCAGTCTCGGCCAGTAGGCTGAGACCCAATCGCAGTGCAGTAGTATAGACTTAATGTCTATTGGCTATAAATCACCACATGACTGTTCTCAGCCAATAGATTGAGAACCAATCAGGATCAAGAAATATCGGCTTGTATCTAGAGACAGAAGGAGGTGCTCGTGAGTGTGTACAACGAACACAATGTGTCACAAAATAGCAACATTAAAACTGAATATTGTTACAACACAAACTGACAATACAAGAAAAAGAGAGTTTAAAAACAAATACATGTGGAACTAAAGCAACATTTAACCATTCTGTTGGCTCATCCCAAATATCATGCATATGTATAACACACAGAATCCTAATTATTATAACATTAAAGCAGCTACATGGTCCTAGAATGATGTTTTTATATATGCAACTACTCAATAATCACAACAATAACCAATTGATATTTTAGAGAGCCTATACAGAAAAAATCCATATTGCAACATGATATATACATTAATATCTTATTATAAAACTTCAATAAATGCACACAATAATGGTGACGCTGATATTGAACAGTATCTCACAATTATTACATACCAAAATAATGATATGAAAACACATTTTGTATAATTATAATACTGTTACAACTTAATTCATTGATATTCACATAAACAATTTATTAGAGATGCAATAGGATATGCATAACCAATCTAAATGCAAAGATCCATATCTCGAAACAGTACATCCATTGTGGTTAGCGCTACCTGTTTTGTTGTTTATGTACAGTACCTTAATCAGTTTCTGTTTAACTTTTTTCCTATGAGACGCAATAGAGATAAATTTACCTCTAATTGCTGCCTTATGGGCCTCCCATAGGATTGCTGGGGATGAGACTGATCCTGAGTTAAAGAAAAAGTAGTCCTTAAGTGAGGTTCTGATCTCCCTATCTCAGGATGGTTCAATAGGGAATCATTTAATCTCCAAGAGTAGGATGTAGTCTTTTCGAGCGGTGTTGTCAGGGTCAAGGTGATCGGGGCATGATCTGACCACGTGATTGAAAAAAGGGGGGGTATGAGCCCCTAAGATTGATGCTACAACGTTGCAGTATGTGGATATATATTAGACAGTGGAGTAATACACCGCAGCAACTAGATATACATAAAATCCAATGGAATCAATAACCTTCAATGATAAACCCATAAACCTAGACGGGGGGCTTTTTAAAGCAAGGCTGGTAGAAGTACAGCGGAGCCCTGTCAGAACAGAGCCCCAAAGTAAATCAGATATCCAGCTACTGCTTGCCTCACCTGCGTCTGGTAGTAGAAGGGTTAAGTCAGCTGGCCCGCATCTACGATGAAGCTGTAAGGCTGCCAGGTGCTGTTTGAGGAAATTTGCTGCTGTTGCTGACCGCGGTGGCGTACTCCTGCTCGTAAGTAGGTAAACAGGTTTGGTAAGAAGAAACGGCGGTCACTGCTGCTCCACAAAAATACTCCAACCAGGCGCGTAAAAACTAAATAATTTTAATGATCAAAAACAAAAAAGAACTTCCACATGGTAGTGTACCTCTGACGCGTTTCGTTCTATACTAGAACTTTATCAAAGAGTAACACTCTCTGCTTCCTTCTCACTCTAAATGCACAAAGCCCTCCACACATTGGTCAGAATATCTCACATGACCAGTCTCGGCCAATAGACTGAGACTCGATCGCAGTGCAGTAGTATAGACTTAATGTCTATTGGCTATAGATCACCACATGACTGTTCTCAGCCAATAGATTGAGAACCAATCAGGATCAAGAAATATCGGCTTGTATCTAGAGACAGAAGGAGGTGCTCGTGAGTGTGTACAACGAACACAATGTGTCACAGAATAGCAACAATAAAACTAAATACTGTTACAACACAAACTGACAATACAAGAAAAAGAGAGTTTAAAAACAAATACATGTGGAACTAAAGCAACATTTAACCATTCTGTTGGCTCATCCTAAATATCATGCATATGTATAACACACAGAATCCTAATTATTATAACAATAAAGCAGCTACATGGTCCTAGAATGATGTTTTTATATATGCAACTACTCAATAATCACAGCAATAACCAATTGATATTTTAAAGAGCCTATACAGAAAAAATCAATATTGCAACATGATATATACATTAATATCTATTATAAAACTTCAATAAATGCACACAATAATGGTGACGCTGATATTGAACAGTATCTCATAATTATTACATACCAAAATAATGATATGAAAACACATCTTGTATAATTATAATACTGTTACAACTTAATTCATTAATATTCACATAAACAAATTATTAGAGATGTAATAGGATATGCACAACCAATCTAAATGCAAAGATCCATATTTCGAACACAATGAATATATATGGGAAGCTAGGTGGACAAAAAATGTTTTAGCTCCCAGTCTAAGTTTATACCAGATGGTTGAAGTGTGTTCAGGGTCTGGATCCAAAACATTTCCTGTCTATTTAATTTATTAACCCTATCTCCTCCTCTTGGGTGACACGCTATATGCTCGATTGCTGAAAAAGTAAAATGGGTTATACCTCCGTTCGGGCAGAGACTAAAGTGTCTGGATACCGGATGTATTTTATCTTGCCTTTTAATGAGTCTCACATGCTCTGCTATCCTAGTCTTTAGCGGTCTCGTTGTGCGACCAATGTATTTCTTAGCACAACCGCAGGTTAACATATAAATCACAAAACTACTATTACAGTTGATAAAGCTAGTGATATTGTGTTTTCTATTGTTGGAATTACACATAATGGTTTTCGTAGAATGTGCATAACGACACATTGAGCAGTGGCCGCAAGAGAAATTTTTTTTGGGTATACCTTTAATCTGCGGGTAATTTGAACGGGAGTCAAAGAGGCTAGGTGACAAATGCGACGCTAATGTCTTTGATTTACGGTGAGTAAATTGAGGCGTACTTTTAGTAATTTCTAACAAATCCTTGTCCAAGGATAATGTAGACCAATGCTTATTGATTATATCTCGAATAGATTTAGATTGCTTACTGTATGTACTTACAAAAATAGGACATGCATCCTTTTGTTTGATGAAAGAATTTGACTTGGTTGTTTGTTTATTAGACTTCTTTTTTAGAAGTGAGGCCCTATCAATTGAGTCAGCATATTTAAAGGCGGTATCAATAATCTCCTCAGCATAGCCTCTAGATCTAAATCTGGCAGACATATCTTCTGATTGTTTAAGGAATATATCGTTATCCGAGCAAAGCCTTTTAATTCTGATAAATTGGGCCTGTGGTATACTTTTTATTAAAGAACGTGGATGGCTACTGTTGGCCCTGAGCAACGTATTTTTGGAATTTGCCTTCCTGAAGATATCGGTTTGTATGGTCATGTCGTTGTCTATATAAAGGAATAGGTCAAGATAATTAATATGATTAATATTGTGCTCAAATGTGAATTTTATATTTAAATTATTGTGACTAAGTGTATCGATAAAGGAAAATAGTGATGTTTCATCTCTCTCCCAAATAAATATGAGATCATCGATATATCTCCTAAAAAAGATAATATTTGTGCGGAATAAATTATTAATGTGATAAATAAAATGTGCTTCCCAATAACCCATAAATAAATTAGCGTATGATGGTGCAAAACTCGTGCCCATTGCAGTGCCTAATAACTGTAAGTAAAAACGTGAATCAAACATAAAATAATTGTGTGTTAGTAAAAAGGTGATAGATTCCAAAAGAAAGACCCCCTGAGTGACAGAAATATCTGATAAATTCAAAAAATATTGTATAGCTTTTAATCCATGCTCGTGTTGTATGATGGAGTACAGGGAGACCACATCAAGTGTGACCCACCTGTACTCCTTCTTCCAGACCACATCCTGTAGAGCGACAATTAATTCCGTCGTGTCCTTGATAAATGAGGGCAGACGGAAGACCAAAGGTTGTAAAAAGCTGTCCACATACCGCGATAAGCCATCTCCCAAAGATCCAATGCTCGCAACAATGGGGCGTCCAGGTGGATCCACCAGCGATTTATGGATCTTCGGGAGATGGTGGAATACCGGTATCACGGGATGTGGACAGCTCAAATAATCAATTTCTTTGTGATCAATTGTACATAACATTTTACCAAGATCAATAACCTCAGCCAATTCTCCAAGAAACCCAGATGTAGGGTCACACTTAAGTAATTGATAATTAGTTTCGTTGCTCAGTTGCCTCAGTGCCTCACGTTTATACTGTTCTGTCGAAAGTACCACTAAGGCACCACCTTTATCTGCCTTGCGTATCACTATATCATGATTTCTCTTAAGACAGTCTAATTGCATGGTCTCAACATAAGTAAGGTTATTGGAACTTACATGTGAATGTGAAAAGCCTCGTGCCAATAATTTTAAATCGCGTTCTACAAGTTGTTCGAACGTTGTTATATAGGGGCCCAGATTATAATTTGGGCAGAATACTGATTTCCTCTTAAAACCGGTAGATGAACTACCCAATAAAGGCTGAGAAAATGTATCAGTGGATTCACCCTGTTGTTCCAATAACATACTTAGATCCGATACAGTACATTGTTCTTTAAATGTAAACCTTTTAACAGAAGAAACATCACCATCAGACTCTACATTCAACCCCAAGTCCAGGTTTGTATCGTCACCTGAGTTATCACCTCTCAAGTGATCAAATTGACCTCGTTTTGCAAAGAATTTTTTTAGTGATAATTTTCGAGTGAACTTTTGTAGGTCAATCACTGTTTGAAAAAGATGAAAGTCCTGGACTGGCGCAAACCCCAAGCCTTTATTAAGTAATGATAGTTGATCATATGAAAGTTCCATGCCAGACAAGTTAATCACATTGTTATCCGTTAGATTCAAGTGTTATTCTTCCTCTTTTGTCTCCCTCTGCCTCCCCCGCTTCCTTTTAGATCTTCTTGTCCTCCTGAGTTTTTTGACCCAGATGGAAGAGACGCTCCTGATGCTTGATTAGATGAGTTACTTGGTCTAATATTAACCAATGAGATGGAAGACCTGCTGTTACTCCTAGTTCTTCCCTGATTATCTGTGATATGATCAGACGGGCCCTCAAAGGACACGGAGTGGGACCTTGATTCAAAGTCTGAATTATCTGAGTCAAAGCTAGATGTCTCTGTATGCCTGGTTTTTAGAATAGATTTTCCTGGAGTTTTATATGGGCGTTTCCTAGAGGATCCCCTTGGTGTACTGGAACCCAGGCCTTCTCTAATTGTCTGTGGTCTTTGCCAGCAATAGACTTGACCTTTGATGTAATCAGTCTTGTCTCTCTCAAATTTGTCATGTTTCTTATCACTGATGACGTCCTCTATAGATTCTATATTTGCTAATAGGGTCTTGTCATTTTTAACAAATTGGTCTTGCTTTGCAAAGGGTTGTAATTTAGCCCTTAAAATATTTATCTCTGACATAACAACTGCTTTCTCAGTTAATTTGTGTTGAATTATCAATTCCATTAGTTGTGTAGAACAATGGTCTAGAACTTTCACCCAATCTAACTCGAATTGTTTATTGGTAAAACCAAAAGTGGAGTTTTTTTTGATCCGAAGACCTCGGGGAATTCTGTTGCTCCTTATATAGTTTTCTAATGATGTCACATCCCACCATAATCTGATGTTCTGCACTAACAGTCTCTCAAGTTTGACAAAGTAGTGTGTTAAATCTGACGGTTCTTCACATATAATGTCTTTAATATCTTCAAACAAATGAGCTGCTTTCTTAGTGCGTTTAGTATCATCCCCACACGCATAAACATAATTGTCACCATCGCTAGGATTAATGTCCGTATCAGTATCCTCCATTTGTGTGTGCACAAAAATTCTTGTTTAATTCAATCTTAATTGACTCAAAAATTGTATCTAAATGTTCTGATAAAAAATAATGAAAATATTAAAAAGCGCCTGGTTGTACAAAGCAAAAAGCTAATCCACACAGAATAAAATATATAACATATACTTAAGTTATAGAGATGTGGTTGTGTAGCGCACAGCATTCAAAAACGAAAGCAGGTCTGGCGAAAACTTTCTTTATTGTTAGCAAGGCTACACAACCACATCTCTGCAATTTATCCCATACGGCGGCACGCATTGGAAGGGAGACTCTGGAGGTGAACAAGGAAGTGAGTACTTAGAGGGGGCTATCCCAATGAGGTGAAAGAGGGTGTCCTAGGGCAACTTCCCCAACCTTCAGGGCTTTCTGGTGCCCCCCCCCCATCCTTATGGACTGAATATACAACCAAATGATACCTTAATACCCAGTGTTCTCCCTTTCCTCAGAAGCACACACACAGCACTGTGAGCACCATTGTTCTATTCCAAACACTGTGTATACTTAAGTTATATACTGATAAGTCCTTGGAAAAACTTTGAATCCTTGTGTCTTTAAATTCTAGAATTCCATAAATCTTCTTAAGTTCCCTGCAAGGTGAGCCACCAAACAGTAATGTAGTAGATAGAAAAAGGGGGGGTAAGCCCCTAAGATTGATGCTACAACGTTGCAGTATGTGGATATATATAGACAGTGGAGTAATACACCGCAGCAACTAGATATACATAAAATCCAATGGAATCAATAACCTTCAATGATAAACCCATAAACCTAGACGGGGGCTTTTTAAAGCAAGGCTGGTAGAAGTACAGCGGAGGTATTTGGGCTCTGTTCTGACAGGGCTCCACTGTCCTTCTACCAGCCTTGCTTTAAAACCCCCCGTCTAGGTTTATGGGTTTATCATTGAAGGTTATTGATTCCATTGGATTTATGTATATCTTTGCTGCGCGGTGTATTACTCCACTGTCTAATATATATCCACATACTGCAACGTTGTAGCTCAATCTTAGGGGCTCATACCCCCCTTTTCTATCTACTGCATTATGGGTGCAGATGACAAAAGAGGAAGAGTCACCTATTCATACATTTGGACAATCTGATCCCAAGGCATGGGGATGAACTAAACAAAATGCTTGAAACCAATAAATCGACGGTGTGACTCGCAGCCACCAAGATGGTTGCTGAGCACTGTGTTCCGAATGGATGGGGGGGAGTTAATGCAAACACCAGGATAATGAGTGACAAATAAACATTCCTCAAGGACTCTGAGACCTGCTAAAACCAGGATGCTGCTAAAAATATATTGAAGTCGCCAGTTATAAGGCACTTCGAGGCGAGGGGGCTTGATGCAATCTCGGAAGGATCTTGCTCACACGTGGTTCGCCTGTATAGAAGGAACAGAGAGATGTCAAACAGCCAGGTAAATGTGCTACAGAAGCAGACTTAGCCCATTTAGGAATAAAATAATACTATAAAAAGCTTTCTAGCAACATTAAGAAAACAATAAAATACAACATTTCAGAATAAAAATATATATATTTATGCACTTGGAGCCAGAGTAAAGGAACTGGAAACTGAAGCAGAGAACGTCTACATGGCTCATGAGATTCTGTCCCAAAAGTTTTAAGAGCAGTAACGACTGCAAAACATGCTTTCCCAGATTGAGGATCATGATAATAGAGGCAGATGGTCAAATCTATATGGATTTATTTTATTTATTATTTATAAATATTTTACCAGGAAGTAATACATTGAGAGTTACCTCTCGTTTTCAAGTATGTCTTGGGCACAGGTTAAGACAATAATCCATGGTTACAATACAGTTACTAAATGAGCAGGTTATACATTATATACAGACATTGCATGCACAGTTAGATATTATTATGGGCGTATGAAACAGTTAACAACCAGATTAAAATGTGAGACAGCCTTAGATTTGAAAGAACTTAAACTGGTGGTGGATGTGAGAGTCTCTGGTATGTTGTTCCAGTTTTGGGGTGCACGTAAGAGAAGGAGGGCGGCGGCCGAATACTTTGTTGACCTTGGGACCATTAACAGTCTGACATGGAATTGGGGTTCCAGTGTCAATTGAACAGGCTGACATTGAAAGCTATTTGTAGCACCTGTTTTGTCCACATCACAGAAAATACATTCCTGGTTAATCCTGAAAACTAGCCTCAATTTTTTCTTTAAAGTTACACACATATTTACAAATGAAATGAGGACAAGAGCATTACCTATAAGCCTGATGATAGTAGTGTCTCTTGTAGTCATGGATAAGACCAAATCAGTATAGGGCAGAAATATGAAACATTTATTTATATAGATCAATATATGATTATCTCAGTGACCCAATAACTAAGATCAAGCTCTGGTGGATACAATTATTGCTTTTGCACTTAATGACCATCGCATTGATAATAGTTATATGCTTTTTTTACTATTACATTTCCTGTTCCCCCTGTATGCTTACAAAGATTCACAAAAAATCAGTGGGACCCCAGGTTTACTGATAGTGGCTGGAACCAATTCCCTCTTCCAGCCACTGGTGGTCTATCTCGCTGTGATTTTGAGGCTACATTTGAAAGGTCTTTATCCTTCCTTAGGGACACTTTACAATTTTGGGGCATTATTAATTACTTGGAGGTGTAATTGAAAATACTTTACTTGTGACTTTGGATGTACAAAGTCTTTACACCCCAATTCTCCATGGGGGAGGACTAATAGCTGTGGAGAGCTTGATGCAGGGAAAGGTGAGCCTGATTTGGTTAAGTTTCAAAGGATTTGTTACATCTCATTTTTAAAAATAATTACTTTAGAATTGAAGATACCTATAGTAAACCAACAGAACCAAGAACAGCAATGAGCCCAAATATTGCTCTTTAATATGCCAACATCTTCATGGCTAATTGTGAGGAATGTTTTGTTTACAGTGACTGAGACTTCATGTTGCACTGCCTACAGTATGTTGGAAAAGATACATCGATGATGTGCTTCTCATATGCAGGGCAGAATGGAGTCCCTAATCATTTGTATACAACCATAATTTGAGACATCCTATTATTAAATTTACTATGAATAATAGTTATGATGTTATAGATTACCTGGATGTTAGAATTAAACAAGTTTGACTACAGACCCTTTTAAAAAATATAGACAGAATAATGTATTACTTTCTAGGAGCTTTCAAACTGAATCACTTTTAGAATTCTACCTCTTGGACAACTATTTATAGTTAAGTAATGTCTCCGATCCTACCATTTTGGAAAATGACTATATGAAATGGCTAGTAGGTTTAGCAATAGAGGTTATGTTTGGACCCCTATTGAGAAACATATGATCAAAACAAAGAATACAGGTAGAGCTGTTTTGTTTTTGTAAATTTATGAGACATTGTATTTTGAGACATTGGCAAACCTTTTCTAGTGATACCATATTGTCTAAATTGTTCAACGAACCTCAGTGTATTTGCTTACAATAGAGTAGAATATAGTTAGGGAACTCTAGTTAGAGCAACACGGGCAAGGGTGGTAGTACAATTGGGTGCGTATCCTTGCTTAAATTATATCCATTGCAATTCATGAAAAGAGTTACCACACTTTTAAAACATCCTAGAACAGGGAAAACTATGAGATCAACACTTGCTTACATGCAATTTCAACTTTGTTGTCTATCTACTGTTATTACTGTGTACCTGTGCGAAAGTTTATGTTGAAAAACAATAAGAGCTATCAAAAAGAAATACAGAGCACACATTTTCAATCAGACAGGCGTATCAGACATATGCAAAACAAAATAAAACCGGGCCTTCTCAAACTAAGTGAATGTTAAATAATTATACAATATAAGTGACAGTGATGTTCAATTAATAGAATAACACAATTGTGTTAGTGACCTTCACCAATATGTGAAAAATAGGAATATTAATGTGCAATACAATAATAAAAAGCAGCTCTACACCCTTGAGGCGGACTGTCCAGGTCCAGATGGATCTTGTGCAGGTTTTCAATTTGAGCGGAGCGCTGTGTGACTCGTGAATATGAAAAAGAAAAATAATATAATATGCAGATGGTACAACAATGATGTCTGAATGTAAGTGTTCTCTGTAATAGTTGTACTCACAGATTACAATATCAAAGATAGGCGTATCAGAACCCTTCTCTCTTGATGGGAGCCCTTTAATGGATCCCCCTCAAGTGGTGTCTCTCTCTCCAATTGATCCTGAAGAAGCCAACAGCGAAACGCGTAGAATCGATCCGCTGTGGAGGTGATTGAGCTGAGGAGATCATTGGAGACAACTGCTGCAAACCATCAGGAGACGGCACCACTAGGCAGCCTCTTCCGCCCTGACCCAAGACGACACAGGACGTGACGAGGGTATCCGTGACATATGGCGAAGGGCTCCGCCGCTCCTGGAGAAACCGGCGCTCTCCAACCACAGCTGCCCTCTCCCTCGAACATTATTGTTTTCAAATGTGAGTGTATTATACATATATCAATCTATGCTGCTAACAATTTGACTATACTACTCTATTGTGCGTCTCTCTTTTACTTCCACATACCCCTGGGAGAAATATTGACTATCTACACTACAAGCTTCCTGTATCAAGACCACTCTAAGGGGATCCATTAAAGGGCTCCCATCAAGAGAGAAGGGTCTCTGATACGCCTATCTTTGATTTGTAATCTGAGTACAACTATTACAGAGAACACTTACATTCAGACCATCATTGTTGTACCATCTGCACTATTATATTATTTTCTTTTTCATATTCACGAGTCACACGCGCTCCGCTCAAATTTGAAAACCTGCACAAGGCGTATCAGACACCTGATTCTTCCAAAGTATTTATCAGGGGTAAACACTTCTTAGAAGCTAAACATAATGTGTGACAATTACGTTTTCAAACTTGTTGTCATGTATCACCACCAGGAGAGGGTGGAAGAGAGAATCTACTCCTAGAGGCGAGACTAAATGGATTAATGAATTAAACTGTTTAAGATTGAAGCGTATAAATGAGATTATAGATTTTAGATCATATGTGTCACAATACATTGCCTCTATCTGTAAATTGTTATCAGATGTTAAGTTATGTGGTCATTGATGTCACGGTTGGAGTATTTTTGTGGAGCAGCAGTGACCGCCGTTTCTTCTTACTAAACCTGTTTACCTACTTACGAGCAGGAGCACGCCACCGCGGTCAGCAACAGCAGCAAATTTCCTCAAACAGCACCTGGCATCCTTACAGCTTCATCGTAGATGCGGGCCAGCTGACTTAACCCTTCTACTACCAGACGCAGGTGAGGCAAGCAGTAGCTGGATATCTGATTTACTTTGGGGCTCTGTTCTGACAGGGCTCCACTGTACTTCTACCAGCCTTGCTTTAAAAAGCCCCCCGTCTAGGTTTATGGGTTTATCATTGAAGGTTATTGATTCCATTGGATTTTATGTATATCTAGTTGCTGCGGTGTATTACTCCACTGTCTAATATATATCCACATACTGCAACGTTGTAGCATCAATCTTAGGGGCTCATACCCCCCCTTTTTCTATCTACTGCATTATGGGTGCAGATGACAAAAGAGGAAGAGTCACCTATTCATACATTTAGGGACAATCTGTATCCCAAATGCATGGGGATGAACTAAAACAAGAATGCTTGAAACCAATAAATCGACGGGTGTGACTCGCAGCCACCAAGATGGTTGCTTGAGCACTGTGTTCCGAATGGATGGGGGGGGAGTTAATGCAAACAACAGGATAATGAGTGACAAATAAACATTCCTCAAGGAGCTCTGAGACCTGCTAAAAACCAAGGATGCTGCTAAAAATATATTGAAGTCAGCCAGTTTATAAGGCACTTCGAGGCGAGGGGGCTTGATGCAATCTCGGAAGGATCTTGCTCAACACGTGGTTCGCCTGTATAGAAGGAACAGAGGAGATGTCAAACAGCCAAGGTAAATGTGCTACAGAAGCAGACTTAGCCCATTTAGGAATAAAATAATACTATAAAAAGCTTTCTAGCAAACATTAAGAAAACAATAAAATACAACATTTCAGAAATTAAAAATATATATATTTATGCACTTGGAGCCAGAGTAAAGGAACTGGAAACTGAAGCAGAGACAGTCTACATGGCTCATGAGATTCTGTCCCAAAAAGTTTTAGAGCAACAGTAACGACTGCAAAACATGCTTTACCAGATTGAGGATCATGATAATAGAGGCAGATGGTCAAATCTATATGGATTTATTTTATTTATTTATTTATAAAATATTTTACCAGGAAGTAATACATTGAGAGTTACCTCTCGTTTTCAAGTATGTCTTGGGCACAGAGTTAAGACAAATAATACATGGTTACAAATACAGTTACATAAATGAGCAGGTTATACATTATATACAAGACATTGCATGCACAGTTAAAGATTATTATTATGGGCGTATGAAACAGTTACAGACCAGATTAAAATGTGAGACAGCCTTAGATTTGAAAGAACTTAAACTGGTGGTGGATGTGAGAGTCTCTGGTATGTTGTTCCAGTTTTGGGGTGCACGGTAAGAGAAGGAGGAGCGGCCGGATACTTTGTTGAGCCTTGGGACCATTAACAGTCTGACATGGAATTGGGGTTCCAGTGTCAATTGAACAGGCTGACATTGAAAGCTATTTGTAGCACCTGTTTTGTCCACATCACAGAAAATACATTCCTGGTTAATCCTGAAAACTAGCCTCAAATTTTTTCTTTAAAGTTACACACATATTTAACAAATGAAATGAGGACAAGAGCATTACCTATAAGCCTGATGATAAAGTAGGTGCTCTTGTAGTCATGGATAAGACCAAATACAGTATAGGGCAGAAATATTGAAACAGTTATTTAATAGAGATCACTATATGATTATCTCAGGTGACCCAATAACTAAGATCAAGGCTCTGGTGGATACAATTATTGCTTTTGCACTTAATGACCATCGCATTGATAATAGTTATATGCTTTTTTTACTATTACATTTCCTGTTCCCCCTGTATGCTTACAAAGATTCACAAAAAAATCAGTGGGACCTCCAGGTTTACTGATAGTGGCTGGAACCAATTCCCTCTTCCAGCCACTGGTGGTCTATCTCGCTGTGATTTTGAGGCTACATGTTGAAAGGTCTTTATCCTTCCTTAGGGACACTTTACAATTTTGGGGCATTATTAATTACTTTGGAGGTGTAATTGAAAATACTTTACTTGTGACTTTGGATGTACAAAGTCTTTACACCTCAATTCTCCATGGGGAGGGACTAATAGCTGTGGAGAGCTTGATGCAGGGGAAAGGTGAGCCTGATTTGGTTAAGTTTCAAATGGATTTGTTACATCTCATTTTTAAAAATAATTACTTTAGAATTGAAGATACCTATAGTAATACCAACAGAACCAAGGAACAGCAATGAGCCCAAATATTGCTCTTTAATATGCCAACATCTTCATGGCTAATTGTGAGGAATGTTTTGTTTACAGTGACTGAGACTTCATGTTGCACTGCCTACAGTATGTTGGAAGAGATACATCGATGATGTGCTTCTCATATGGCAGGGCAGAATGGAGTCCCTAATCAATTTTGTATACAACCATAATTTGAGACATCCTATTATTAAATTTACTATGAATAATAGTTATGATGTTATAGATTACCTGGATGTTAGAATTAAACAAGTTTGACTACAGACACCTTTTAAAAAATATAGACAGAAATAATGTATTACTTTCTAGGAGCTTTCAAACTGAATCACTTTTAGATATTCTACCTCTTGGACAACTATTTATAGTTAAGTGAATTGTCTCCGATCCTACCATTTTGGAAAATGACTATATGAAATGGCTAGTAGGTTTAGCAATAGAGGTTATGTTTGGACCCCTATTGAGAAACATATGATCAAAACAAAGAATACAGGTAGAGCTGTTTTGTTTTGTAAATTTATGAGACATTGTATTTTGAGACATTGGCAGACCTTTTCTAGTGATACCATATTGTCTAAATTGTTCAACGAACCTCATGTATTTGCTTACAATAGAGGTAGGAATATAGTTAGGGAACATCTAGTTAGAGCAGACACGGGCAAGGGTGGTAGTACAATTGGGTGCGTATCCTTGCTTAAATTATATCCATTGCAATTCAGTGAAAAGAGTTACCACTTTTAAACATCCTAGAACAGGGAAGAACTATGAGATCAAACACTTGCTTACATGCAATTTCAACTTTGTTGTCTATCTACTGTATTACTGTGTACCTGTGCGAAAGTTTATGTTGGAAAAACAATAAGAGCTATCAAAAAAGAAATACAGAGCACACATTTTCAATCAGACAGGCGTATCAGACATATGCAAAAACAAAAATAAAAACCGGGCGCTTCTCAAACTAAGTGAATGTTAAATAATTATACAATATAAGTGACAGTGATGTTCAATTAATAATGAATACACAAATTGTGTTTAGTGACCTTCACCAATATGTGAAAAAATAGGAATATTAATGTGCAATACAATAATAAAAAAGCAGCTCTACACCCTTGAGGCGGACTGTCCAGGTCCAGATGGATCTTGTGCAGGTTTTCAAATTTGAGCGGAGCGCTGTGTGACTCGTGAAAGGGGGATCCATTAAAGGGCTCCCATCAGAGAGAGAAGGGTCTCTGATACGCCTATCTTTGATATTGTAATCTGTGAGTACAACTATTACAGAGAACACTTACATTCAGACCATCATTGTTGTACCATCTGCACTATTATATTTATTTTCTTTTTCATATTCACGAGTCACACAGCGCTCCGCTCAAATTTGAAAACCTGCACAAGGCGTATCAGACACCTGATTCTTCCAAAGTATTTATCAGGGGATAAACACTTCTTAGAAGCTAAACATAATGTGTGACAATTACGTTTTCAACTTGTTGATCATGTATCACCACAGGAGAGGGTGGAAAGAGAGAATCTACTCCTTAGATGCGAGACTAAATGGATTAATGAATTAAACTGTTTAAGATTGAAGCGTATAAATGAGATTATAGATTTTAGATCATATGTGTCACAATACATTGCCTCTATCTGTAAATTGTTATCAGAATGTTAAGATTATGTGGTCATTGATGGTCACTTTCTACCTTATTATGTCTTATGGTACCACCTTTTTGACTTAGAAATGTGTGTTAGGTACAGTAGTTGTGTATAATTTAACATTTTTTTATAAAGAAATGTATGCATATTTTATAGGACAATTAAACTTAGAAGATGCTGTCTATCTGGTCTCTGAATAAATACTGGAAAAAGACGCAGAGCCCTGATACACCTATTTTCATTGGTGAAACAGCCAGGTCCATCTTCCTTGGTGAGCCATAGCCCATCATGGTCTTTGCATGCTCAAAAGGGGGGGAAAGCCTTAGAGGGAGCGATCCCCATTGGGAGTCAGAATCTCTGTCATTCCTCTAGGTAGATTTTTAAGCAGTGCACCCTTCATAGCCTGGAATTCAATTACATTTCAGACAGATGTCATAACTCAACGAACTAACTTGGTGTCCACCAATACAAGCACAATCAAAGAGAGATGCTCCTGGTTCTGTGCGGGGGAGGAGTAACTCACGAGGCGTAGGCCACAAAATTGATGTGAAAGGCTGGTGTGTAAGCATTTATCTAAGTTGATGGGGATTTCGCCAACACCCATGCCTACCTAGACAGCATCACTTAAAAGCTTACATTAGTAACCCTGATTACATTGTCTTGTGCTATAGATTTTATTCAAAGACAGGCTGAGAGAAAGATTTCCCTCACATATCCTGAGACGGTAGGCTGTGTAGATTTAAGGAATGCTCTCTGGAAACAAGTTATGAGTGCCTTTGATGATAAAAAGTTGCAAGAAATGATACCATCTACAGTAAATGTCAGAATAGGTAGCCGAACACCTCTGAAATAGATCCAGAGTATTTTAAGGATTAGGCACAAAGTTATCAAAGAGTATGCTTTGTGGAAAGAGAAGAAAGAGAGATTAGAAAAATATAACAAATTACGAGGAAAATGAAAGGCAGAAGTTGATTGCTAAATCAAAAAGCAATGCACAGCTCTCATATCTTGTAAATATCTACAGCTCACAGATAAGCCCCTCCCCCTCTCCTCCTCTCTGAATGGTATGCAAGCAACTATACACTTCACAGACATGAACCATTAACCCAGAAAGAAGTTGAACAGAATTCTAAAAAAGTTGTTTAAATATTTTTTAAAGAAATTAATGATTATGAAAGTATTCAGATTAGTTATAGTTATAATCATAAGAATAGAAAATGAAATTCGTATTACATTAGTTTTTTTTGCAGGAATAAGAATTAGACTTTTTTTTCACCATGAATGTAAATAAACACTGGTGTTTAGTGTAGATTTTGGTATCAATGGCATGTATAATTTATTGGGATCATATTTAATTATTTGGCTACAAATCAGAAGAGTATGATTTCTGATTGTCTTATAAATTCTATGTTCCGCACTGAAAAAGAAAAAGGGGGCTTCCCCTTAAATATTTTCTGTTTGTTTTTTTTTTATAGAAAAATCATAGTAAATACTGTAGTTTGAAGGAATAATCATTCCATGTCGTGGAGTGAAATGTTATGTCACTTTATAACATTTAATGATTTAGGAGTGAAAGATTATGGAGGTCAAAATAAACATATGTAGTATAATATTTTACGGAACTATTAATGTGTGAGGATTCCGAGGTCACGACGGTCGCAGCGTGACCTCCCCTCACCTCTTGTTGCGCCCACTGCTGCGGGACGTCCCCCTCGCCGGTCCTGTCTGGTCCCCATGGTTGGGGGACTCCCCCCTCGTCCCCGGCGGGCGGCCGCTGTTCCGCGGGCGGCGGGGCTCTGGCGTCTGCTACCACTCATGGGCGCGCGCTCCCCCTCGTTACGGAGCGCACGCCGGATCAAGTTCATCTATTCACTGCTCCTGCAGTGAAGCTACGCCCCCAGCTCACACACAGGCTGCAATCATGCCCCAAAGCTGCTCACCTGCATTCTCCTCAAGGCAGCCTATCCAGGACAGCTCCATGCACTCCTCCAGGTTTGCCCCCTCTTCCTATTCGCCAGCCGCACTATTTAATGCCTGTCTTGCCATTCCCACATCACTCAACATAGTCTCTACTAGCTGATGTCTATGCTGGCGCTCTCTCTCTTGTCTTTGTTTATTCAGGTTACGACCCAGCTTGGCAGAATTCACTCTCTGGCTCCGGATCCCGGCTCTCAATTGAACTCACTGCTTCTCACACCCCTCGATCTCAGCTTGGACCCCGACCTTCCGGATCTCTCCTCTCCCAGACCTTGGCTAATGGCAACGACTACGTCTCTTCTTTTACCGGTACAGACAAGTATTGCTACAGCTATTTCCACCTGGCCTGGCAACGCCAAAACACCACACTCCGGACACGCTCCTTCTGCTGCGGGTGCGTGCACATATACGTCCCCACCTCAGTATAAGGGACGGTTCTGGTCTGCGGGCAGCACCAGCGTAACATAATATAATGCAGTTGTGAAAAGACTATGGGGCCTATGCACTAAGTAGCGATAAGCCACTTATCGCCGCCTTATTGCCAAAAAAGCCTACAGCGATTCAGTAAATCCCGATAAGTTAGCAATAAGAGACCTTTTCTGCAAATGTTTTTGCAGAGAAAAAAAAATCGCGAAATGAGTGGCGATAAGCCACTTATCGCCAGGTTTTCAAACTCGCGCTATTCTAGTAGCCCCGATTAGCTTTTCGAGGCTAATCGCCGCTCTAGAATTGAGATTTCCTCTCAAAATCAAAATTGTCCCGTCAGGAAAAGTTGGCAAGAAGGTGGTGAGAAGCTGCCGATAAGCGGCGAGACAGGACTTGTTTTAAGCATGGAGTCTTTGGAGCTGACACGTATTGCTTTGTAGTTGTGATCCCGTAGTCTTGAAAAGTAGGAGTATTAATAAATATAACCGTTTACCTTTCAGACCTTATTGTGTCACTGCTTACGTTATGAATGTGTTAAGATATGACTTGTTAATGTTATGGTTATATAGGTTGATGGATTTTTCCACTCAACAGGGTCGCTGGACAGTCCTATCTTGACGTCTTAAAGGTGCAGTTCAAACAATGTCATACATGTGTGTAAAGAATAATAAATCATTTATGTGCTATGACAAAATACTTTGAAATAAAAAAATAACCATGCCATATATTTTTATTATATATCTTGATGTTTATAATGTAGAAAGCATTAGCAAAGTGACAGCCCCTTCCTCTTCTGATTGACTCGGCCTCTTTATCCCCGGCCTCTCTCTAGCAGTGCACCAATTGTATCTAGTAACTAGCCAGTCATATTATATTGATGGACTAAATTTCCTGCAATGCGGTGCAAGAAAATAATTAAATAACCCGACCAAGCGATCGATTACAGGAGAACTGATTGATCTGCAATGTAGCTAATCACTTGTCAGTGTGCAGATTGTATTGATGCACATATTTAATGAGAGAAAATACATTTCATTTTGTCAAAACGTCACCTTGAACTGCAATTTAACATATAACGATAATTATTGTGACAGTGGTGACATATGGCCTCACTGGTTACATATGTTTAAACATTTAACAATCATAGCTAACTTATTCAAAACATGTTTTCTTCTGTCATCGATCAATAATGTTTGTATTACTATGGTCAATACTATTAGGCTTTTGCTCTTTCAATAAATCCTTCAATATGCTTATGTGTTTTAACATGTGAATTTTTTTTTGATTGTGGGGGTGTGGGAATTTAAAGGTCAAAATGCTTCAATGATTTACTAACAATTATCCGTAACCTCTAATTCCCACTCCAATTTCTGACTGTTAGGTATGTGACAATTCATGACATTAGAAAGATCTGTTTTTATTTGTCTAACCAAGGTATACGAATAGGTACGTCACATCTTCAATAAATATTAGGTTATAACGATTAGGGCATGCTAATAAACAGATATTCATAGTTTCTAAACACACACTGAGGGTATTGTTTCTATTTTTTTTAACAGCTTTCAATATTTCAAGTCAGGTGACTTTATGACAAACCTACTTAACGAATCAAATGTCACACTTACTTCGTGGTAGAGATGGCGGATGCAGAGATAGAGAGCGAGTTTAGACACATTATGCTGAGAAGGACAACCCTGGCTTTGGAGGAGAGACAGAGGAGATAGGAGAGTGCAGAGGGGAGATGAGAGAGGAGAGGGGGGAGAGGAGAGGGGTGAAAGGAGGAGATGAGAGGGACAGGAGAGGGCGAGGAGGGAGGGGAGGAGAGGGGAGAGGAGAGAGGAGAGAGGTGGTGCCCTGCCAATCCTTATACCATGAACACACACTTTTGGAGGGGCTTACTGAGGATGAAATTATTAGCCGATATCGCTTGAGTTCAGCAGCAATCTTAGCTCTTTATGAAGAGTTAAGAGAAGATTTGGATTCCGTAACAGGCAGAGGTCACGCAGTCCCTGGCCTTGTTAAAATGCTGTGCTCATAACATTTTCTTGCTTCTGTGTCTTGCCCCACCTCGGACACCAAATGTAGACGGACGTTCACAGAGGTACACAATTGGAGTCGTTATAATGTGAAATTATAATAGGCTTTATTGTGCCTTTTCCTTTTCATCAGGAAATTATCCAAACACAGGGTGGAACAAAGCTTCCATTCACTTGGGAGTATTTCTAGTGAAATCCTTTCAATTAGTTCACATCTCCATTAGTTAAGCATTTCTCCCATCCCAAACACATAGCATGAAAATAAGCAGTCTCTTAATAATGAAAGTCTTATCTGTTTATCAGCTGTAGAGTAAGCTTCTCTGCTCTCCTGGAACCGCACCCGTGCGTGCACAGAAAAATATCAGCATCCAGGTTTAGAAGTCTTATTGGGTGTCTTGCAATCAGCTCTGCTGTGTGGCTGGCAGAACTCAAGACATTGTGGTGTCACCAAAGGTCAGCTCTCAGTCAGAGCTAAAGAGAGTCACTTCCTGTCTCAAAGGCAGGCTTTTTGTAAACAATCTAATCAGGCAGGTGATGTTTAGTAATTAACTACCACACTGCTAGATTAAAGGAACATTACTGAACACGGATAAGTCCCCTGTTACATACCTCCCCTGTTTGTGGGAAGCTCGGGCTTACCACGGCCAAAGCCCATCCTTCCACTCTCATTCTAGATATCTATGTGACTTGAATGAGAGTGGATGGAGGAAGAGAACCCTCTGTCCCGCTGGGATTGGAGCCCTTTCTCCAGTTTATTTTTGTGTCCTCCCGAAGATGCTTGAGATCAGCACTCCTCAATCGCTCGAGGAGGACTTTTTCCACGTAAAGTCTTTTTATCGCATGCGCGGTCTTGAGATTTCTGTTGCGTCGGGCACTCCTCTTTTTGTAGACAAAGTGTATGGCAACAGTTGTAGAGCAGTTAGGACTAGCCCTTAGAGTTTTCTGCTCTTGAAGTGGTCTTTCTGCAGCTTCTCCACACCACGGAGTCGCCAGTTCAGCTTCTTCAGCTAAGGATTCTTCTGGCTTTGATTCTGCACTCCTACCTCTGTTTGTTGCCTGTTGGGCAGCTGTAGGTTTGGCTAGTGCTTTCTTTGGTGGCTCAAACTTCGTAATTTTGTTTTGAAGTTGCGTGGAGTCCCCAACTCTCACTGTACCCTTGTCCTTACGGGCATTAGTTACTGTGGGATACTGGTGCTTGGGCACAGCCAATACCTTTTTCCGTATTGGAGGAATCTGTATCAGAGTCTCCTTCATATTCTGGAGCTCTGTAATTTTTGTCGTCAAGGTTGCCGCTGCGTCTGTTTTCTCCTTGGTGTACTGACTCAAGGGAATGGAACAGTCTCTCTGTCTCTCCAGCTCCTGCTCCAGTTTCTGAGCCTTCTCACGCTCCCTCTCATACAGAGTCACCTGGTATCGAAGCTCCGCTTCCAACGATGCTCTGAAGACATGCAGTGTGGCCTTTTGCTCCTCATACTGCTCTGTGGGGACGTACTGGGTATTCAGACATTCCTGCAGCTCTTGTACCTCTTTAGCAGCCTGCAGTTATTCTTCCTGTAGCGTTTGCTGCTTCTCCTCAGCATACTGGAGGTGTGTACGCAGACCTTGCAGTTGGTTCTGCAGTCGGTGCTCTGCGTCAAACTTTTCCTTGACTTCTTCTGTTAACTGAAAATTTTCTTCTTTCAGTTTTAAGTTTTCTCTTTTTAATCTTGAACTTTCTCCTTTTTCAGTCTCTGTATTCTTCAGGGCTTCTTTGCAGTCCTCCTTCCATTTACGCACATCTGCTTTGAGAATGACAATCTCCTGGCGTGAGACTTCCTTCTCTAGGTTGAGGGTCTGAAGTTCCTTCTGAGAGACTTTGAGAACTGTACCAAGATTACCAATAGTTTCTTTAGCAATGTCCAGCTCCTCAGTGAGACTGTGTAGTTCCTTTCTGGAAACTTCCAGGTCTGTGCGGCAGCTGTTGGTCTCATGATGTGAGGCATCAAGCTCTATACGAAGAGTGTGAACCTCTTGCTGGAAGACTGTCATCTGCTTCAGTGCCTCCTCATACTTCCGCTTTAGCGTAGCAACCATTTTAACAGATTGGCTCTGCTTTTCATCCATGGCGGAGATTGTAGCCTTTGCAGTATCTAGCTCAGTCTTGAGATCCTCCAATTTGGTCTTGGCCGCAGAATAAATTGCGAGCACAGTCTTCTGTAGCTCAGCATTATTTTTTCTCTCTCTTCCTAATTCTTCACAGAGCAGATCACAGTCATGCCTGGCAATTTTCAGGGCATCTTCAGGGCTGGTCAAGGATCGTCACTCACTGGTTCTGGCTCCGCTTCCCTGGGATGACTAGTTGAGGGTTCCTCACTGCTGGCACCGGACAGACACTTCTTTGGGGTACACGACTTCTGCCTTGGGCCCTCTGGATATTCGGTTAACCGTGGGACGAATTCTCCATTTTCTCTAGGCTGCCGGGCAACTCGGTCCCCCTTTTCCTCCACAGGATCTGCGGACGTGTCTGTTCCTTCCACGGTAAGTGAAGAACTGCTTTTATTTTTATTTTTTTTCCTTTTTTATTTGGATGACTCCGTCCCTGCAGGGATACTGGGGTCTCCATCTTCATTTGAAGTTTTAGCAGCTTCATTATATACGCCAGGCTTTTCTTGCAGCTGCTTTAGCTGACAGAAATATTCGGTGATCCACTGCTCCCGCTCTGTCTCCTGCTGATCATATTCGTCATCAAAGGGAGCGGTCTTTTCTGTTCGTGCCGAGTTCAGGCACCCCCACCATTCTTGGGGTGTTTTGTGGGTGTGACTCGGTTCGGGTTCCCCGTAAGAGATGTCTTCCTCTTTATTAGACTGGAAGGGCCACTCTTCCATGGGGTAGGGTTCATTACAGGAACGCTGCATCTTGTCCTTCATTTTTAGGCAATCAGGTGTAATTTTCTTCCTGACCTCAGGAGGCGCTATTGCAGCTGTTGCCACTGTATTTGCTAGAACCCCCAATTGAGGTAGTCCCCACCATTTTTGGGTAATTTTTTTTTTTTTTCAATATCAGCAGTGCTGTGCATGCATTTTCTTTTATCAGGTATACAAGATGTGCAGTTGCTAGGTAAAAAAAAAGTCTATTTGCTATACACCATTTACTTGCTGGGTGCAATCCCTCCGCTTCAGCAACAGAATTTGGTTTTCTGCCTGAGTTCAGTAATTTTCAGTCTCATCTTTGCGTATTATGGCATTCACACTTCACTCTTTGGGTGTCTGTTTTGCTCCCAAGATAATAGGCATACTTTTTTACTTGCAGAAAAAAAAACATTCTTTGCAGTGGACTTTTTCTTTCATTCCCGGCAGGGTGACTCAACACTCAGCAATTGGCTTTGAAAAACCTTTTTCCTTTATAGGGCAATTTTACACTCAGCATTTGTTTGCTAAAAATTCCCCTGCTTCAGCACAGTCTTTGTATCAATTTTCACACTTTTCTGCATATACTCCATTCATAGCTGGTAGCCCTATGCGGTGTGGCAACCTTTATTTGAAAAATCAGTACCCCTCATGGGTCACCATCTGTATTCACTGCTTCAGCGAAACTTTTGAAAACAACAAACACCTATCCCTTTTCAAAGGCTGACTCACTTCTTGAACCCTGACTATGGCTGGAAGGCAAAACCCCTATTTCAATGACCGTATTACACTTTGTGATAGGCAATTAAAGGTTTACCTGCTTCAGCATTCTCTTGGGATTGTGGAAAAGAGTCCATCCGTGGTTTTTGTAAGTCTCAGTGCAGTGTAAGTTTCAGTGGTGTGTAACCCTTTAACTCTGCCTCTGCTGCATGAGAGGTTTTTTATTTTTTTTTCAAGTTGTTTAGACTGTTTGTAGGCAAAAAGTATAACAAAAAAATTCACATAAAAACTCCGGTCCTTTTTAACTACAAAGACACCTCTTGTCCCAGCTCGGACACCAAATGTAGACGGACGTTCACAGAGGTACACAATTGGAGTCGTTATAATGTGAAATTATAATAGGCTTTATTGTGCCTTTTCCTTTTCATCAGGAAATTATCCAAACACAGGGGGGAACAAAGCTTCCATTCACTTGGGAGTATTTCTAGTGAAATCCTTGCAATTAGTTCACATCTCCATTAGTTAAGCATTTCTCCCATCCCAAACACATAGCATGAAAATAAGCAGATATAAGCAGTCTCTTAATAATGAATGTCTTATCTGTTTATCAGCTGTAGAGTAAGCTTCTCTGCTCTCCTGGAACCACACCCGTGCGTGCACAGAAAAATATCAGCATCCAGGTTTAGAAGTCTTATTGGGTGTCTTGCAATCAGCTCTGCTGTGTGGCTGGCAGAACTTAAGACATTGTGGTGTCTCCAAAGGTCAGCTCTCAGTCAGGGCTAAAGAGAGTCACTTCCTGTCTCAAAGGCAGGCTTTTTGTAAACAATCTAATCAGGCAGGTGATGTTTAGTAATTAACTACCACACTGCTAGATTAAAGGAACATTACTGAACAGGGATAAGTCCCCTGTTACAGGCCCTTTCAAAACTAACAAAAGACAGAAGACCTAAGTATATAAAAAACTGATAAATTTAATGTAACACAAAAATAAGACAGGGAAAAGAAAATGGAATCTGCAAAAATGTGCACCAAAAAGCTATGGTGGGTAGGGGGCAGATGGGCAAAAGGTGCAAAGGGAATAACTAGACAAACTAAAGTAAACGGAAAAACACTGCAGTGCTACATGCAATAGAAATAGTAGCAGGGGACAATTAAATAACCAGGGGGCAAATAATGCAAAGGAAATACAAGACAAAATCAAAAAGTGCAAAACAGAAAGTGAATCCCTGCGCTTCTCCCATAGGGATAGCAATCAATGGGGAATATATATATATATGTATGGTGTGTAAATATCTAAAGAAAAAGGAGACTTTTGGTATACATCCTTTGACAAATAATGCCAAGCCTGCTAACCACGTCAAGGTAAGTTCTTTTAGCAGGTCCCTACGCTAAATGCATACTAGTGTTATGTGAAATAAGCCCAGAAGGGGTTAAAATATCAAAGCATGCTGTGATAACCTAGTGCAATTAAAAACTGGTATATACCAGTACAGATACTCACATGTAAGTGAAGTGAAATAAGGGGACCTTGCTAGGAGATTATATCCAGAAGAGGAGGGGCTGGCCTGCCACAAACTGCTCAATAAGCAGTTGCAGGTGATGGCTAAATATATTCAATTACACCATAGTAGTGTTGCCCTCTAGGAGCGTGCTGCAAAGGATTAAAATCGGCCCAACAAATAATGTAAAACAAAATAATCACTGCGCTTCTCCATGTAAAGAGCATGCAGCTATGAAGGAAATGGCCATACAAATGTGCAAAACAGAAAGTGAATCCCTGCGCTTCTCCATAGGGATAGCAATCAATGGGAGATATATATAATATGTATGGTGTTATATCTATAAGAAAAAAGGAGACTTTTGGTATACATCCTTTGATCAAATAATGCCAAGCCTGAACCACGTCAAGGTAAGTCTCTTTAGCGGTCCCTAGCTAAATGCATACTGTGTTATGTGAAATAAGCCCAGAAGGGGTTAAAATATCAAAGCATATGCTTGTATAACCTAGTGCAATTAAAAACTGGGATATACCATACAGATACTCACATGTAAGTGAAGTGAAATAAGGGGACCTTGCTAGGAGATTAATACCTAGAAGAGGAGGGGCTGGCCTGCCACAAACTGCTCAATAAGCAGTTGCAGGTGATGGCATCACCTGCAACTGCTTATTGAGCAGTTTGTGGCAGGCCAGCCCCTCCTCTCTAGGTATATAGTCCTAAAATCAAAAAGTACCTGAAGATCAGTAGATCTGGTAGCCAAATAAAATGGAATAGGGAAAGTCCCAGCAATATTTTCAGTATGCGATCTCCCAAATCTTTGATTTCTTGTTTAATATCAAGGATTGATTTGTGCAGTTCTTCTTGTAGGGTAATTTTGATTGCGTGTAGTATTTTATTTGTCTACTTTGGTTAGCAGAGCTGGGTCTGCTTCCTCAGAGCTGAAGTCAGACCCCTGAATTCCACTGTCCATTATGACAAAATCTGTCCTGCCGACTAAAATCCATTTGCGGATTGGATACATGTGACAAGGCCTTTTTCCAGGTTTAAAAAGGCAGCACACCAAAAGTCTGTATGTAGCTGATGATTCCAGCCGGGAGCTGTTTAATTCAGCTCGAGTCAATTAGCCAGTCTCCACCTGGTTCATCAAGTAAGTTTAAAGGTGTACTGCACCAACTGCAAGTTGTTCTCTATCACTGAGGAAGTTCTCTAGCACAGAAGGACTGTGTTGCATCATTTCTTTAAGTGTGAAGGCTTTTTTTTGGACTGTTACTGCTATATCCTGCATCTTTACACCGCCCAGTAGCAGTTTATACATCGCACGTGTGTATTGTGTATACATGGAGAATTTGTGCAACTTGTCTTTAGGTCTGACGCAAAGAGCTGACACTCTAACTATCACAGAACAGGAGATTGATAGGACTCTCTTTAAAACCTCACCAGAGGAAGCATTTGGGCCTGATAGGCCACAAGATCATTTGCAGGAGCTGGAAAGGCTCAAAAAGAAAGAAATTGACCTGTTCGCTCACGGCAGCTCATTATCTGAATATTACAGACAGAAATTACTACCTCGTGGATTCCGCATCAACAACAGACCCACAATTGGCACAGATAAGCCTGCATTCTGTGAGAGGTGGTGCCAGGTCCTTAATTGGGCCTCTTTGGACTTGATTATCTTGGTTATTGAGGAGGTGGGGGAACAACTTAGCCACACAAGGAAGGACATACTCAAAGTGGAGATCCTCATTGAACAGTCTAGCGCTGGTACGGACGTTGTACAATCATTGGATAGTCTTAAGACCAAGCTGGAAAAAATTAAAAGTGATCTTATTCACTTTAAGAAGTTGAAATTCAAAAAAGTTGTTAATGACTATAAAGAAGGAAGAGTATACCTGTGGCTGAAGCAAGACCCCAAACAACGCAAGAACCAAAGAGGGAGAGCACCCCAGGGAGTCCAAGAAGCCCACACCAGTGACTCTGAAGCCCATTCCTCAACAGAACGTCAGAGAAGCCAAAGTACGGCCCCTTTTTTAAGCCAATCCAAGGACAAGGAGAAAGGAAAAGGAAAATTAGACGCGGGGGCCAGGAAAAAGGGAAGATCACCCTATCCCCTACGTACAACGGAGCAGAAATGAGTATGGACACCTTGGTTGTTAATCTGTCTGATTACACTCTTAATCAATGTGAAATGTCTGTCTTAGCTAGGGGGGCATCATATGTACCTTCTACATTGTTTAATGATTTTGATTTGGAGGTTGACCTATTTAAATTCGAACGTGTATTAAACCTTAAATCATTTTTTTCTAACAGGTCTACAGAATCGGTGCATTCCAATATCCAACCAGGGACAGGTAATCCTTCTATGGAACTACAAGGGACACTTAATACTGACCAGCAAGGGACAGATAATTCGGCTTCTTACCAAGGTACCAAAATGTGCAAGCTTAAATCCACTTTTGTCCCGCCATTTAAAAATTAATCAGTCAGCACATATATACGACTGGTTAAGGCGGACATTGCAAGGTACAATAAAACCAAACATAGGGCTACATACAATATGTCTGTTCAGGAAAAGGAAGCATTAAAAACTTTGACTAATAATAATGACATTATTATTAAGCGTGCGGACAAGGGGGGTGCCCTAGTAGTGCAGAATTACTCAGATTATAAGGCTGAAGCCATCAGACAACTGAGTGACATTAACTGCTACATTAAATTGGATAGGGACCCTACAGTACCTTTAACTATGCGAGAGAAATTAAGGAAATTATCCAAATGGGGGTTAATAACCAGTGGATAACAGAGCCTGAATCTGAGTTTCTAACTATGTTGCATCCTAAATACCCTATTTTGTATACCTTGCCCAAAATACACAAGAATTTAAACAATCCCCTGGGGCGGCCTATTATAGCTGCTATTAATTCATTAAACCAACCCCTTGCAAAATTTGTAGACACATTTCTACAACCTATAGCAGACAGCCAAGTCATACATCAAAGACACGTTTGATTTCCTTGACAAATTAAAAAACACACCTGGTGATGGGACTAATCATATTCTGGTTAGTTTAAATGTGTCTAGCCTTTACACAATAATCCCCCATGTTGAAGGTCTTGAGATTATCAAGGCCGCCCTCATTTGCCATTATAGTGATACTGTTCCAATCAAATACATTATGCTCATTTTACATTTCATTCTCTATAAAAATTATTTAAGATTTGAGAGTGATTTCTTCCTGCAGATTCAGGGGACAGCAATGGGCAGTAATATGGCCCCTGCTTACGCCAACATATACATGACACATTTCGAAGAGCAGTACATCTACAAATCAGACTTTTTTGTGCATATTAAAAGCTATTACAGATATATTGATCTGTTTTTCATATGGACAGGTACGTAGATCAGCTGTTATCTTTTTTTGAGTATCTTAATGGTCTCCATTCACCGGTCCGCCTCACTAATACATGGAGTACACAGCAACTCTCTTTTTTAGATGTCCTCATTACACAGACTAATGGGGAGTTACATACTGATCTTTTTAGAAAGGATACAGACAGAAATGCCATTTTTAGGGCAGATAGCCATCATCCTCTTTCTCTTATTGATGCATTACCTTTTTCACAGAAAGTCCGGGTCTGCAAAATCACGAGCAGGAAGGATAATATTGAACCAGCTATTGGAGAACTAAGTAATAGATTCCTAGCTAGGGGATATCGTCCTGCTGTGTTAGACCGGGCACTTGATAAAGTGGTACAGCCGCGCCCCCTTTTATTCTCCAACATCACCGCATTTTTTCGGGATTTTTTTTCCGAATGCCACGCACTTCACAGCGTTTATGCCACATTCTGACCGCATTCATACCGCATTCATGTTGCATTCACAGCCGCGGTTGATGTGTTTATTGATAATGGTTCGGATTTAATTGGTTGCAATTCTTCGCGTGTCTGCCAGATGGCAGATATTCATGAATTGTAATGTGCATGCGCTTCAGTAATGTGTCGACTTGCAGGGGTTTCGTTTAATACAACAGTGGTCTATTGTAAATTGGCCTTGGGACTGAAGGAAGAGGTTACAATAATGTATCAATTTAGGCTTTTCATATTAAAGAAAGACAAGCACCAGTTTCTGGTCTTGTTATTGTCCAGAGATTCCCGCCATGAGTGCACAAGTGCAGCCCGTGTTCCAAAAACCCGACAAAACGAACACTTATTTAATATGGGCCGCGATTAATGCAACAGATGATAAGATTGTAACAGTTGTTAAAATGTATCAGTATTTTATCGAAAACTATGACTTTTACAAATTTTCGCCAGATCCTCATGTGTGGAAGCGTGCAATAAGGAAAAAGTTATGTAGCGATCCATGTTTTTTTCGTATCGATCCCGAATTTATTGGAGGGTATTGGTGTGTATCACCGGGTTTTTCCTGTATCTATGATCATGCAAACGGCAAAAGGCGAAAGGTCGTGTTAAAACCAACTAAGAAACGTCAGTCGCTGGCAAGCAATGCGCCAGCACCAGCACCGGCTTCCAATAATGGTCCAACCGTCAGTGACAACCCTTGCTGTCTGTCCACGCACAGAAACCTGCAGCCTGAGCCGGATTTCGCGTACAGTTTCGAGCAAGCTTGCATGTACCTAAGCGATTTCCAGCCTCATCAGCTGACTACTGGTGTAGTAGTCCCTGTCAACGACGTGTATGATCAAGAATACTGGACTGTAAGTGGCCCGGCGCCAGCTAATTGGGAAATTCTATGGTGAGTAATGTTGCCGTATTTTATTCTGTTTTTTTTATTTTGAAAATATCAATATCAGTGCGATTCAAAAGTCAAGCGATTCTCCTGTAAGCAATATCATTGGCAGAGCGGCTTCTACAGTACATACTGCACAATTGGTGAAAAGCTAGGCGCATGCGCATTTGAACCTTCTTGAAACGCATATGCGTGTCATCACATCGACGGTAGGCGCATGCGCATGTGAACAGGGGACTGACCATTACAGTAAAACTGTTACTTTTGTTTTTCCTCAGAAATGAAAACTTTGTCATCTCATGCGGAAAACAGCAAATGGAGGGATTCCGATGGATAATATCGCTTTGTGTAACAATGCATGCACATTGCTGAATCGGATTTAAAAAACCACGTCTACAGTTTAGTGGCCATTGTTATTGATTAGGAAAGAATACCTGAAACAGCATGCTGATGTTTTCAGACCGTATACAATACTTTTTTTTATATATACTGTATAATAAACCCGAGAAAATAAAAAGTATGCATTTATTCTACATGTATTCCAGTACATATGTGTATTCTATACCCGTACAGCATGTATTGTTTTAATACTCTTGTGATGTACAGTACTGAGCATGCCTACAGTATACAGTACAGTATGCCTGGACAGAACTGTACATTCTAGAAACACTGTATTTTGTTACAGTATAAAAGGAGACAATGGAACAATTTAAAACAAATCAACATTTTCTTTTATTGGTGGAGTAAGTACAAAAACATTTATTTACAAGTATGGTTTACAGTCACATGGTGTTATTAAAAAAATTCTTTAGTCATAAAATATACAAAACGCAACATCTCCTTTATTAAAGTACAGCAAGTCAAAACATTTACAGTAGGATGGTGTACGGAACAGTCAGTCAGGCCTGCACAACTCCAGTCCTCGGGGGCCGCAAACAGGCCCGGTTTTCAGGATAACCTTGAAACCCGGGCCTGTTTGCTGCCCTCGGAGACTGGAATTGTGCAGGTCCTCCTGTGTGTACAGTAAGTCAAAACATTTCTTTATTAATACAAGTTAAAACACGCAACATCTCCTTTATTAAAGTACAGAAAGTCAACACATGTACAGTACAACAGTATGGTGTTATTAAAAAAAATTCATTATTCATAAAATATACAAAACGCAACATCTCCTTTATTAAAGTACAGCAAGTCAAAACATTTACAAAAAATAAACAACAGTTGAACAGTCACGCAAATGCGTACCCCACCAGATTGTCCTTCCAGGGCCGATGCCTTGTATGGCGCAAAATGCCATTAATGGCGTCTCGAACGCTTTTCATCAAAGGATCTGTAATTGAAAAATAGCGCCGCAATTCTTCCACAATAGTCTTTCTTAAATTTTCAGGAAGCGCCTTTTTTTTCGCGATTTCCTTCATAGTTCACCTTTGTAGGTCCACTCGCAGTACACCAAGAAGGACGCTTAAAAATTAAGGTGCTTGTAAAAGGGGAGTAATCCCTGTTCATGTAATGTGCCTTTAATCTAGCAGTGTGGTGGTTAACTGCTGGTAGTCAATTAATAAACCCGCGACCCACTGATGCATGGACCATAAAAGCTCTGGTCTGTGTGACTGAGGTGACTGCTTAACTCTGACTCAGAGCTGACCTTTGTAGCAGAGGTGTTCTTGAGTCTCCCAGGAGAGACTGACCAAGAGAACTACCATCTCTGGAGCTGACACGTCTTGAGTCTCTGCCCAGCATAGCTGATTGCCAAGACACCAAAAGAATTCTAACCTGGAACCGACACCGTGCGTGCACAGAAAATATCAGCATCCAGGTAGAAGTCTATTTGGTGTCTTGTCAATCGCTATGCTGGCAGAGCTCACAAGACTGGTCACTTCCAGTAGATGTGGTGTTTCTCTTGGTCAGTCTCCTGGGAGACTCAAGAACACTTCTCTGTCTCCAAAGGTCAGCTCTCATTCAGAGCTAAGGAGTCGCCTTCCTGTCTCACAGAAGGCTTTTGTAAGCAATCAGGCGGTGGTGTTTATTAATTGACTACCAGCAGTTAACCACCACACTGCTAGATTAAAGGCACATTACGTAACAGGGATCTCCCCTGTTACATAACACTCCCCTGTTGTGGGAAGCTCGGGCTTGCCACGGCCAAAGCCATCCTTCCACTCTCCATTCTAGATATCTCATGACTTGAATTAGAGTGTGTTGAGAAGAGAACCCTCAGTCCTGTTGGGATTGGAGCCCTTTCTCCAGTTTATTTGTGTCTCCTCCTGTAAGGTGTTTGAGATCAGCATCCCTCAGGTCGGTCGCTCGAGGAGGACTTTCTCCAATATAGTCTTTTTTTCTGCATTCGCGTCATGAGATTTCCACTCGCGTCGGGTGCTCGTCTTATTGTAGGCATAATTGTATGGCAGCAGTTGCAGAGCGTTTAAAAACAGCCCCTTTTAGATAAGTTGCAATTCCCACACACACTTCCAAGAATGTCCCACTCTTTTCAGCTTCATCACTAAGGATTCTTCTGGTTTTATATCAGCACGTGTACCTTTCTTTGTTGCCTGCTGGGTGGCTGAAGATTTTGCTAGTGCTTGTTTAGGTGGTTCAAATTTTGCAGAACCTTGTCTTTTCAGTGAGAGCGTATTCCCAGCTCTCACTGTACCCTTTGTCTTCATGGTTTTTGAGGCTGTGGGATACTGACGCTTATCAGGTCAATACTTGTCTTTGTAGGACTGTAATCTCATCTGCGAGATGATCCCTGTTTTTTGAGTGCGTCTTGGCAAGTCTCTTCTCAGGGAATTTATCTGCAGCTTGTGCTTTCTCTGAGGCTTGCCTCCACATTTTTATTGCATTGTGAATCTAGTAACTGCCTTTTGCTTGTGGGCCACAGTTACTTTGTTTCAGTTTCTGGACCTTCTTATGCTCCTTTTTGTGCCGCGTCACCTGGGTTCTAAGCTTGGCATTTAGCGTTGCTTTGGTGATGCTCAGGGTAGCTTTCAGTTTCTCATGCTGCTTTGCGGGCACACTATTGTCATCAGACTTTCCTGCAGCCTTGAATCTTTAGCAGCCTGCAGCTTTTCTTCCTGTAACGTTTGCTGCTTCTCCTCAGCATCGGGAGGTGTGTACGCAGACCTTGCAGTTGGTTCTGCACGGTGCTCTGCTTCAAACTTTACCTTGACTTCTCTGTACAACTGAAAATTTTCTTCTTTAAGTTTTCTCTTTTTTCAGTCTCTGTATTCTTCAGGCTTCTTTGCAGTCCTCTTCCATTTCCGCACATCTGCTTTGAGAATGACAATCTCCTGGCGTGAGACTTCCTTCTCTAAGGTTAGGGTTCTGAACTCCTTCCTGAGAGACTTTCTTGGGATCTTGTACCAAGATTAAACTAGTTTCTTTGCTGCTGTCCAGCTCCTCAGAGGACTGTGTTGTTCTTTCTGAGCAAACTTGCAGCTGTATCCACTTACTTTCCTTTTTTTCCGTTTCGCTACACTGGGACGTCCTTCACTTGTTTTTTTCTTATGTGGGTTCAGGGGTTGACGAAAACTTTGCTCATTTCTTCCCCTTTTTTTTTCCCACTTCCCCGGTCCTTACTCTACTTTGCCAACTTTCCACTAACATTTCGCGTCCGGTCCGCTTCTATCAGTATTCCTACCGTTCCACTCCCCTACTCTATTCACTTTTTTATCTGTCCTCCTCATTCTGCCCATCTCCTTCTTTTTCTTTTTTCTTTGAGCCTTCTCTCTCTTTCCTTTATGATCTTCAACCTCAGATATTCCCCCCTTTCTCTCGCTTTTTTCCATCATATACTCTCTTCCAAAACCCGTCTCAAAATTTTCCCCTTTCGACATTGACAGGTTCGGCCTGTTGTTTAACCTACTCTCTAACCTTGGCCACTCTTCCCCATTGGTCCAGTTCGGCTTCCACACCCTATCCAACTCTTCCCTCACCCAAGCTTCGCCTCTATCTTTAGTTCCGAGCCGGCCCTAATTGATCTTTTATATCCTTACCAGTGCTGTTATTCCCACCCTTGATGATTCCCATCCCCTTGCCGAACACTTGTGCCTTCTGACTTCTGTGGTCCAGAGGCCAATCCTGGCACCAGTCTACCAGTTTCCACAGTCTGTAGCGTGTGCAGCTTTGGTCTCATGATGTGAGGCATCAAGTGCTCTGTGGAGTGTCTGAACCTCTTTCTGAGATACGTCCACTTCTATCCGGACACTCTTGAACCTCTCTGTTGTGAGGCATTCAGCTCTATATACGAAGAGTGTGAACCTCTTGCGGAAGACTGTCATCTGCTTCAGTGCCTCCTCATATTTCCGCTTTGCGTAGCCACATTTTATCAGATTGCTCTGCTTTTCATCCATGGCAGAATAGTAGCCTTTGCAGTTTTCTAGCTCAGTCTTGAGATCGTCCCAATCTGTCCTGCTAAAGAGTAAATTGTGAGCACATATTTTTGTAGCCTCACGTATTTTTCTGTACTCTGTGTATCTGCTCTCTCAAATTTCAATTGTTCTCGAAGTAGATCACAGTCACGCCTGGCACATTTCAGGGCGTCTCAGGGCTGGTCAAGGGATCGTCACTCACTGGTTCCACTCGCTTCCCTGGGATGACTGGTTGAGGGTTCCTCACTGTTGGCACCGGACAGACACTTCTTTGGGTACACGACTTCTGCCTTGGGCCCTCTGGATATTCGGTTAACCGTGGACGAATTCTCCATTTTCTCTAGGCTGCAGGGCAACTCGGTCCCCCTTTCCTCCACAGGATCTGCGGACGTGTCTGTTCCTTCCACGGTAAGTGAAGAACTGCTTTTCTTTTTCTTTTTTCGCCTTTTTGATTTGGATGACACCGTCCCTTCAGGGTCTCCATTTCATTTGAAATTTTAGCAGCTTCATTATATACGCCAGGCTTTTCTGCAATTGCTTTAGCTGACAGAAATATGGATGATCTGCAGCTCCCGCTCTGTCTCCTGTGATCATATTTGTCATCAAAGGGAGCGGTCTTTTCTGTTCGTGCCGAGTTCAGGCACCCCCACCATTCTTGGGGTATTTTGTGAGTGTGACTCAGTTCGGGTTCCCCATAAGAGATGTCTTCCTCTTTATTGGACTGGAAGGGCCACTCTTCCATGGGGTAGGGTTCAATACAGGAACGTTGCATCTTGTCCTCCTTTTTGGCTATCAGGTGTAATTTTTCTCTCCTGACCTCAGGAGGCGCTATTGCAGCTGTTGCCACTGTATTTGCTAGAACCCCCAATTGTGGTTTCTACAGGTGGGCATATTTGCTTGTAGAGGTCGTAGCTCTCACAGACATCTCTGTAGAATTTTCTTTCTTGGTAAGTTTTACAATATCAGCAGTACTGTGCATGCATTTTCTCTCATCAGGTATACAGGTGTGCAGTTGCTAGGTAAAACTCTCATTAGGTTGCTGAATGGTAGTTGTAGGAAAAAAACTCTGTTTGCTTTACACCATTTTTTGCTAGGTGCAATCTCTCCGCTTCAGCAACAGAAATTGGTTTTCTGCCTGAGTTCAGTAATTTTCAGTCTCATCTTTGGGTATTATGGCATTCACACTTCACACTTTGGGTGTCTGTTTTTGCTCCAGATATATATACTGCGCACCGACACACTTTATTCGAGCAAATACCCAGTATGTACCTGGCAGATACCTGGAATGCGCCGCTCCTCACCTCTGACAGCCCCGTTGCGTTTGCTTCCCAGCTGGGTTCATGCCTGGCTGACGGGCGGCTGATCTGTTAAATGATAATGATTAGGATTTAATAGGCTGCAATGCTTCGCGTGTCTACCAGATGGCATAAATTCATGAATTGTAATGCAGTATATATATATATATACTGTGCAGTATTGCAGCCAGCGGGAATAAAATGCTTCAATCCCTGCCTGGAAATAACCCAATGCACTCGGGCAGAAAACAGTCAAAACCTCAATACACCCGGTATACCTGAATTTGTGGGACTAGCCGAGCTCGAATAAAGTGTGTCGCCAGTGTAGGCAGGCTTTTTTACTTGCAGAAAAAAAACATTCTTTGCAGTGGACTATTTCTTTCATTCCCGGCATGGTGACTCAACATCAGCAAATTGGTTTTGAAAAACCTTTTACACAGTGTAGAATCAAGCCTTTTCCCCTATAGGGCAATTTTACACTCAGCATTTGTTTGCTAAAAATTCCCCTGCTTCAGCACAGTCTTGTATCAATTTTCACACTTTTCTGCATATACTCCATTCACAGCTGGTAGCCCTATGCGGGGTGGCTACCTTTATTTGCAAAATCAGTACCACTCGTGGGTCAGCATCTGTATTCACTGATTCAGCGAAACTTTTGAAAACAACAAACACCTATCCCTTTTCAAGGGCTGACTCATTTCTTGAACCCTGACTATGGCTGAAAGGCAAAACCCCTATTTCAATGACCATATTACACTTTGTGATAGGCAAATTAAGGTTTAGCTACTTCAGCAGTCTCTTCTGGGTTTTTTGTAAGTTTCAGTGCAGTGTGGCTTCAGTGATGTGTATCCCTTTAATTCCGATCTCTGCTGCATGAGGTTTTTTTTTTTTTTTTCTAAGTTTCTCAGATTGTTTGTAGTTAAAAAGCATAAAAAAAAATTTCACATAAAAATCTCCGGTCCTTTTTAACTACAAAGACACCTCTTGTCCCACCTCGGACACCACATGTAGACTGACGTTCACAGAGGTACACAATTGGAGGCTTTTATAAGGTGAAATTATAATAGGCTTTATTGTGCCTTTTCCTTTTCATCAGGAAATCATCCAAACACAGGGGGGGGGGGGGAACAAAGCTTCTATTCACTTGGGAGTATCTCTAGTGAAAATACCATGCAATTAATTCCCAACACACAAAGTCAAGCATGTCTCGCAGCCCCAAACATATATCATAAAATAAGCAGATATAAGCAGTCTCTTAATAGGGAAAGTCTTATCTGTTTCTTGCTGTAGAGTAAGCTTCTCTGCTCTCCTGGAACTGCACCCATGCGTGCACAGAAAATATCAGCATCCTGGTTTAGAAGTCATATTTGGTGTCTTGCAATCAGCTATGCTGGGCAGAGCTCAAGACTGGTCAGCTTCAGAGATGTGTGTTCTCTTGGTCAGTCTCTCCTGGGAGACTCAAGAACACTCCTCTGTCTCCAAAGGTCAGATCTCATTCAAAGCTAAGGAGTCCCTTCCTGTCTCAACAGACAGGCTTTTGTAAGCAATCAGGCAGGTGGTGTTTATTAATTGACTACCAGCAGTTAACCACCACACTGCTAGATTAAAGGCACATTACTTGAACAGGGATTACTACCCTGTTACAGTGCTTAAAAATTAACATGGCATACTTGTGGGGCAAACCAGCACTCATCACCCTATACTTCTCCCTGGGTGCAGGGCAGCTCGCACAGGATGATGTCAGGCACCATATCGATGCAAGCGTGTGTAGGTTGGGTTCTGTGAGCGGGTGTGCTTCTGTGAGCGGGTGTGCTTGTGGCGGCGGGCGAGGGTACGTTGTCTGGGAGGAAGCTTTCTTCCTGTCTTGGTCGCCGTGTTGTCTCCTGGCGTGGTCTTGACGGGGTTGTCATGTTATCCTCCTCCTCAACGGCATACATGTACACAAATTCTTCTGGTGGAGGGGGTGTGCTTGGTGTTGGAAGGTGGTCGAAGGTCCCATTCATCACATCCATGCCACCCTCCTGCTCCGGCGTCGGGGATTCAGGGGCATGAACAGCGAGCAAATGATGTATCCCCGCGATGTCAGTCTCTATCTTCTGCATCCGTTGATCCATAGTTAGCATGGTCTCCAGAAGCAGATCTATCTTTGCCAGCACAATAGAGTTCCCGGGGATATCCACACTTAACCCATTCAGCATGCGGACTAACGAGCTGGTTCTTGTGTATGGCGTGCTATGGACATCTGGGTGTATGGGTGCTATGGAGAGAAGCGGCAGCGTCGCCGAAGAAGGGTGGGAGGTGACCTGTGGATTTCCGGGAGAGGAGAAGCGGCCGCGTCGTTGAAGAGGGATGGAGAAAGTGACCTGTGGATTTCCGGGCGAGAAGCGGCAGAGTCGTCTAAGCGTAATGGAGAAAGTGACCCATGGATTTCAGGGGCACCAGCGGCAGCGTCGTGGATGAGTTGTAGAGAAGATGGGCTGTAGATTTCCGGGAGAGCGGCGGCAGAGTCGTCGAAGTGTATTGGAGGAAGTCGTCTGCGGGTTCGATGGGTTGGCTGCCATTTGTTTTGCGTTGAGTGTAAATCACCGTATTTCTTCTTTACATAATAAGGCTTACGTGTCTTGAAACCCTTAGCCTTTGGGGTCAGCAGAAGGTTTTCTTTATAAGCCTTAGCCTGTCGCTTTGGCCTTGGCTTGGGAACAGCTCCTGCCTTTCGCTTTTTCTGCGTGACAGGCACGGCAGAGGCGAGTGGCTTCTTGCGTCCGTAGAATCGGGGTTGATCCATGGAAGCAGATGGCACAATGCAGTATTTGGACAAGGGCAAGGTCAGATAAAGATCATCGAGTGGTGGGCTATGTAAAGTGTGTAACCTTTTATGCATGGTGACGAGGTACAGGTGTTGAAAGTAGGCGTACTCAAATGTGAGTCATTAACGTATAAATACACCATCCTTTTTGTGGATTCACTGCACATTGAATACACATCGAATATACATTCTTGTGTTTATATTTCTTTCTACTCGCAGCAATGCCTGTTAAAAAGATTTCAAAGGATCTCAGCATGAGAAGGAGATGTACACGAGCGGACACCGAATTGCAGATATCCAACGCTGGTTAGCTGCTTCTGGCCTCGTTGTGCCATCAACCACCGTGTGCTATCATGCACACGGAAAAACCAAACAATGCACGAGGACACCAACGGTAACTAACGCGTAAGTATATTTATATAACTATATAATACAGTATATCTATCATTGTTTATATTGCTGCATATTAATAGAACAATATATTGTGTAGATCTATCAGGTTTTATATTCATTTCGGTATATTTATATAACAACAGTATATATATTGTTTATATTGCTGCATATTATTTGAACAATATATTGTGTAGATCTATCAGATTTTATAGTCATTTCGGTATATTTATATAACAACAGTATATATATTGTTTATATTGCTGCATATTAATAGAACAATATATTGTGTAGATCTATCAGATTTTATAGTCATTTCGGTATATTTATACAATAGAAAAAATGGGTGAACCCAAAATACCGAGGCTACAACCAGGTGGTAGAGAATACTCCTTAGTCATTTGATTGAAGAATGACACCAGCATATATAAAAAATAAAGATATTAAGACCTCCGGTAATAGCTTAAGGGAGTTGGGCAATGGTATATTTATATAACAACAGTATATATATTGTTTATATTGCTGCATATTAATAGAACAATATATTGTGAAGATCTATCAGGTTTTATATTCATTTCGATATATTTATATAACAACAGTATATATAGTTTATATTGCTGCATATTAATAGAACAATATATTGTGTAGATCTCTCTAATTGTATACTATTTTTACTGCAAATGATGTGCTGTGCTTGTGGCCTACTGCACTGTAACTTACCGGATTGTTGTTTTTCTGTACATTGTAGGGAGACAACTCTTCTTGTCGACAAAATAAGTGAAGAAAATGATGAGAAGAGTGCATTAAGGGTCAAATACACTCTGCAGCAAAATCACAATCTCACTGTATCCGAGACCAGCATAAAGAAGATGAGATGCAGAATTGGATGGAAATATGGACGTGTGAGGTTAGTACTGGACAGAACAGGAGGTAAAAGTGTTGTTTAAGAAACTGTACTGTACCTCTAAAATTATTTATTCCTTGTCATTACAGAGCGTACCCTATGATAAGGGACATTAACAAAATCAAGAGTGTGGTCTAGCCCAGGCATAGATCGACAGTGGAGAAACTTTCCAGGATTGCATCTTCACTGACGAGTCTACTGTTTCGCTGGAGAGATTTGCCACCTTTGCATTCCACAAAAAAGGTCGCATATCTATGAAGCCACGTCCAAAACACCCAGTGAAGATACATGTGTGGGGTGCCATCTCTAGGTGTGGACCAGGATGCACCGTCATCTTTGAAGGTACAGTAAAATGTATGTCACACGCTTTTGCCTTACGCACCATACTGTACTAGTGTGCAGTTTTTGGAGCACTTTTCTTTTCTTGTTATAGGAATCATGAATAAAGCTATCTTCCAAGACAAAATTGTGCCTGAGATTGTGGAATACATCACACGTGAGTTCCCGGATGGTCACCGTTTCTACCAGGACAACGATCCAAAGCACACCGCGTCAACAGCGCATTTCCTTGAGCGCGGTATCAACCTGGTGAAGACACCAGCGGAGTAAGTGCGGTAACCGTGTCTCATTTTTTCCCACTGTTTTTACTGTGTACTGTATCTCTTAAACTAATTGTCCTTTTTTCCCCCCTCCAATGACAGATTTCTAGACTTCAATCCTATCGAAATGGTCTGGCATGAGCTGAAGGACCATATCCGAAAAGTCGTGAAACCCTCCAAAAAGGATGAGTTGGCGCAAGGCATACTGGGTTTTTGGAACGATGTACTCACCGTTGAACGAAGCAATAAATATATTGACCATATTGCGACTGTGTTGCCCATTGTGGTCATGCGTAATGGGCAAGCATCAGGAAGGTAGTATGGTATACAGTAGTTCTGTACTGTAGTATTGTAAGTACAGTATGATACAGGTAAGTATGGCACACAGATTTTTTCTTTCCTAGTAGTCAGAGTATACAGTAGTTACAGTGTAGACTAGTTTGACAGTACTAACTGCATACTGTAGTCCAATATGGAGTAGCTATACAGTACACACTGCCATAATACAGTATGCACCTACAGTAACTGCTCAATTTTTTTCTTTCCAGAGAGAGCAGCACCAGCAATCTGGTTACAACGTATTTAACAGTAGTTAGAGTATACAGTAGTTCCAGTATAGACTAGTTTGACAGTACTACACAGCACACAATGCCATAATACAGTATGCACATAACTGCACTAATTTTTTGTTTTCTTGTCTTTTCAGAAAAAAAGGATGGATTGGGGGAGAGTGGGGGGGGGGGTATCGTGTAAAGTCTGTGACCTGTTTGTACAGGTAAGTGTACAATATCTAAACTGCAGTCATGATGTACACAAAAAGGGTTGGGGGGAGGGTTGGGTGAGTCATGCATAGTAATCAACTAGCTCACATCCCAAAGAGGATTACACGCAGGCGCAGAGAGGTAATGCTCGGCTAGGGATGGATTAAAAACACAACAACAAGCTTCAGAAACTGAATGACTCTGTAGAGGTGTCTGTAGATAAGAGTTTCAAATCCTTGAGCGAGCCTTGTGTGTGTGGGGGAGGGGGGTACAGGGTACAGCAGCATGAATGATTAGCTCTACTGCAGTTCAAAGAAATGGCATATTTTCAAAAGGCACGTCATCATAATAATTTGATCCCTACATCCCCAAATACAGTACTGTACATAAAAGCACACAAATCAACCATGTGCAGTCAAACGCACAGTGTCACAGTCAAAAGCTATAGCACAGATTGAATATCGTAATATCAAGATGGTTTATGCAGGCTTGTAGAGAAAATAAAAATAAAAAATGAGGAGAAAAGAAAAAAAATATATATTTTTTTGGTTCCTCACTCAAGCAAGCAGTGGTGAATTTACATGCGCATGCAGTAGTTATCATCAAGCGGACCAAAAAAAAAACGCATCTGCCCGCGATTATCAGAGCGCCGTGGATCCGGCAGCATTAGGATAAAGGCGGCCGCCACTGTAAGTGCTACCAAAAATAAGAAGGAGGACAGGCTTGTATTTACCACTACGTACAGTCAAGCTGGTGGTTTTATTAAATCTGCCATTCTTAAACATTGGCATATTCTGCAAAATGATGATATATTATCTGAAAGTTGCTGTGTACCACCAATAGTGGCATTCAAAAGAGGGAGGAATCTGGCGGATAGCCTGATACATGCAGATAATGAGGGTAACTACAGAACTCCTCATTTTCTGGAAGGTGGCAGACCGGGTAACTTTAGATGCATGAGCTGCTTGGTCTGTAACCGTCTGACTACCGGTAGTCAATTCAGTCACCCCCACAGCGGGAGGATCATAAAAATTAAAAATAGAATCACATGTAGATCTGAATATGTAGTGTACATAATAAAGTGTCCATGCGTTCTTCTTTATGTGGGTAAGACCATAAGAATGTTAAAAACAAGGTTCATTGAACATAAAAGTGTAATTCGAAAAGGTATGGATCCCTCTATTCTTGTGCAACACTGTGTGGAACACAATCGTAATGTAGCCTCTTTACGTATCATGGGTATTGAGTAAGTAGCACCTAGACAAGGCACTCCAGATAGGGAGACTTTCTTATTGAGACGTGAAGCATTCTGGATACATGCTTTAAATACCAGCATCGGTATGGGACTTAATGATCAACAGAATTTAAAATGCTTCCTTAATAGAAGGTCATTTTTGTCTTTCTACAGGCATATTCGATCTTGCACCATCCATGGACTCTTCACTTACCTGTTGGGAAGATTATCCTTTTTGTGTTTTTTCCCCTTCCTTCTTCCCCTCCCTTCCCCTCCCCTCCCCTCCCCTCCCCTCCCATCCCCTGATTGTTTTACCCATTTCTGACCTAGGTATACACACTAGTATATTTAAAATACTGATGTACTGCATATTCTTATGTGGCGTTTCACTGTAACTTTGCAGGATTATGCTGATGTCATTAGCAGTATACAGTCACATGTTTTTAATAGTATAGTGTTGTAATAGTTTTGTGCACATATGCTTTATTAATATTTTGGTGTGTGGTTTATTTACACTTTCAGGGTCTCCCTGCTCTGACACTGATCCCATGGCGACGGATACATCTTTGTCCAGCCCTGTGAGTACAGTTTTGTTTGGTGCACGCTCCCCCCTTCCCCCCCCCGACAGCTGGGTCGTGCTGATGTCAGCATGGGGGAGTGTTCAGGTTTGGGAGAGGTGTGGCTGTGGCTGCAGTCCTCCAAGACAGCTCTATGCTGTATTGCCAGGGATTTAGACCTAGAGACCTAGACGTCTGACGTCACCACGGGGCACCATACGGTCGCTCTGATGTCATCACATAGGCGTCAGCGTCCTGGTTATGTGGCAGAGCGGGGAGGGGTGAGTATCAGGGGGGTGGTATATATTTTTACTGTTTTCTTGTGTTTGGTAGCCTTCACCTTGAGAAAGGCAGTATTAGACTGCCGAAATGTTGGACTGTATGGCATATTAAATCTCCTTTTGAATAAGACCATGTGCCTGCTTCTTCTTCTTTGTACAGGTATGAATGCTCATTGTACAGGATTGTACAGGTATACCCGTACAAAACACTTTACCCTCTTCAGGGATTGAAAAGCATATCTAAGCAGTCTTCTGTCATGAGACACCTTCTGGCGTGGGAAGACACCTTACCGTCCATTTATTAGAATAGATTGTAATTTATTCCAGCACCAATGGTGTCCTATGGCAAAACACTGCTTAGTAAATATGGGCCTCTTTATCCTTTATAAGATTAGATTAGATACAAACTCATCAAAACCTCACCTTCTTAAAGTAATTTCTCTCTGCATCTGCTTTATTTGCTGGGCTTTATCTTGTTTTTACTTGTGTGTCGGAAAACACATGAGATGCCTGTACGCAGACCCTTCTCCGCAGTAGTGCCAGCAGGCATCCAGCTTCCTTTTCCTACTGTGCAATATGGGGTATGATCAACAACTGTCTCTTATCAAGCCTAAGGGGTTTGTGAAAGACCTCTCAGTGTTGCCTACAAACTACCAGGAAACCCTCAAGGCCGGGAGCATTGTCTTCATGTCTAGGCAAGGAGTGGCTGTTGAGGCGGACCTCCTGATCGCGCCCCTGCTGAGTAATCCAGTGAGGGGTGCAAAGATGTTTGAGTTCCCGAGCATCAGATTGCAAGGCACGGATGACCCAAGTCAAGGCAGGGATCAGATAATCGGATTAAGCAGGGGTCAGGGCTGGAGGCAAGCAGAGAGGTAGTTGGATGAAGCAGGATCAGGACAGGAAGCAGGCAGTATAGTAAATAGATGAACTGGAATCGTTACCAGGTTTAATGTAAAGTAAAAATTGGAGTCAGGAGTACTTATTAGCAAGGGAGCCACACAACGTGCCTCCATGGTCAGGGACACCGACAGGGTGTTCTGGACTTCTTGGTTGCAATGGGCCTGGCCGGCTGGTGCTTCAAGGTGGGCCCTCCGTCTGGCTGTGCCCAGCTGCCACTCCCCTCAGCCACTGGGCCCCAGCTCTCCCTAGCTGCGGGCCGCCCTCACTCTGTCCCACGTCAGGTTTATGGCACACCCTAAGCCTCCCTCTCATGCTGGAAGCTGAGCTCAGAGAGGCCTGGCTCACCAGCAACATGGCGTGGGACAGAGTGAGGGACGCCCACAGCTGGGGAGATCTAGGGCCTGGCGGTAAGGGGACAGAAGGCCTGGCCAGAGGTCAGGTCAGGTCCAACTTGTAGCGCCAGCCAGTCAGGCCCCCCCCAGCCACCGGGCCTGTCCTGACCATCCCAATGGTAGATACATGTATTTGGGGGTGAGTAGTCTTGTGATTCTAATCATTTCCTACTACTGTCTTATTGTCAGTGTTAGTTTCTTGTTGTAGTGTGTGCATTTCTATGTGTGTGTGTTTATGTTAGTTTGAGTTTTGTGTGTGAGTGAGATGGAGGAGGGGATGGGATGGGTGAGAGGAGTGTGCATGAGCTTGTAAGGAGTGATGGAAATGGTGATGTGAGAGGAGGTCTGTAAATGGTGAAGGTGAGAGAAGTAGTGGGAGTGGTGGAGGTGAGAGGAGTGCTTGAGGTGATAGGAGATGTTTACAGTAAGTGGTGAAGGTGAAAGGTCTGTGACTCGTGATTTGCGGATATAACTGTGTTTGTCTCAGATCAGGAAGCGGATCTACAGGGCCAAGGTAGGGGTATATATTCACCGACCAGAGCCAAGGGACAGAGTTCTGTTACAGTTAATGTAGTCAGGTTGCAGGCAGTGGATAAAAGCAGGTGGCAGAGGATAAAATCAGGTGACAGAAATCCGGAGTCAGGGTCCCAGGCTGAGGTCAAGACAGATTGCAAAGGTGCAGAGTCAGGGTCACCGGAAGAGGTCAGCAACAGGGAATCCAAAGGCAAAAGGACCCAGAACACAAAGCAGCAAAGCAGGGACTGCAACAGAAACAGGAACCTTGCTCAGCAACTTCCTGTAGGAAGTGCAGCCTTACATAAGAGGTTGCCAGGAACCAAAGTAAGGGCAGGCTCCTGCAAAAACCAAGACCGGACAGCAAAAGTAGTCATAGATCAAGTGAAATCCTCACCGCGGAGTGGTGGAGGTGAAAGAGGTTCTGAAAGTGGTGGTGATGTAAGAAGGTGATAATGCATCTTCATTTTCATCTTATCTCTCTGCATGAATGTATCAAGGTTTTATTTGCTCCAACTTTTGCTTTGTTGATGTCAACTGCAATTTTGTGTGTGTCAATAGGAGGAGTTACAGTACATGATGTTCAAATTATAAGATTTATCAAACTATGTGTAAGGACTACGGACTTGCAACCGTCCGGCGCATCCTCTCGAGCACCACCGTGCACGCGCGGGGTACCAACGGACTGCATTCCTTACCAAACGCGCGCAGCATGCACGCGCCCCAAAATGGCGTCATCCAATGCTGCGGACTAAGGCTCCGCCCCCGGATTGTGCCGCACACTGACTGCGCGCGGAGCTCTAATATATACAGGGAACACGTCGCTACCCCAGACAAACAAACATAGAGCCTGAGAAAAGTCAAACCTGGTGCAAGGGAGAGAACACAAATGTAAGCACACAAATAATCAGCTAGGATTATATAAAGCCCCCTATAATTGCACTCTAGGTAGGTGACAAAGTGAGTATAATGTCAAATCGTAGAAGGCCACAAAATAACCTAATCCCAAAATAGGGTAACCGCCAAAGGTCACATACAGAAGAAAATAATAAATATTTTAATGAAATCCTATAAAAAAACGACGAAACACTATAAAAATGCACAAAAGTGCATGGATAAAATCCCCAAATGTGTGGAGTCACGGAGCAATATCATGAACCAGTACTGTTCAAAAGCCACCCAGCTATAAGTATGCCAAAGAACCGTGTGCAGTTGCGCAAGTTCCCACACAAACGTATGCGGCTGTAAACCAAAATACCAGGATGAGTATGGGACAACGCTGGATGAGGTGTAGAAGAACCCACAATGCGTTCACATACAACCTGATTGTCAGTCTCCTGCGTCTAGTTTGGCGGCAGCTGGAGCCCCATGAGTTCTCTAGAGCTTGCCGTGTCTCCTACCACAAGCCGCGTGTACGTCAGCGTAATGATGTCACGCGTTCCCCGACGTACGTTTCGCGCGTCACAGCGCGCTTTTTCAAGGAGGAGGAGATTTTTCTTAGAATTTTTTCTAAGTCCAACTTTGTTCGTTCGCAACCCTGTTTGCGTGAAATTCTGCCCTTAAGCGGGATGCACTAATCAACGCAACCTTAGCAAACGCGAAAGTTGCGTTGATCAGAACACGTCAGGTCAGAGTAGATGCAAAGAAATCTGGACTTAGAAAAAATTCTTGCTTTTTATTTTTTGCATGCGCAAAACCCATACAGCAGGCTGGCGGGTGTCCCCGGCTGACCCCGCGGGGGTCCCCGAGGGAGCCCGGGGGTCACGCAGGTGTCCCCGGTTGACCCCGCGGGTGTCTGGGGGTCCCCGGCTCACCAAGCGGGGGTCCCCGCGAAAGTGCGGGGGTCCCTGCGGGAGTCCGGGGGTCCCCACGGCCATCCCGGGATCCCTGCGGGAGTACCGGGGAACCCACGGGCCTGCGGTATCAATGTTGCACCTCCAAAAATAATAAACAAGAATTATAACTAAATACACCCCCTAACACATAAAATACAGTAATGGCCAAAATTACTATTATCCAAATATGCATAATAATGCATTTGGCCATTTTAAATACATATAACATTCAATAAATACAGTCAAAACATATTACACTTACCTTTTACAGGCACCCACGATGAGGGCCATCTTCATCCTCATCTTCATTCTGCCCATGCCCCTCCGGTGCTGCAAAACATGCACAACAATAACAATAGCCAATGTAATGTCCCCTAACCCCTTAATCACCATAGCGGTTATTAACCGCTACAGTCATTAAGGGGTTAACCCACCCTCACCCACCACTTGGGAGGCCTACATACCCTCCCATACTAACCCCCCACCCCGTGAGGCCTAACCACCCTCACCCACTACCCACAAGGGAGGCCTACCCACATACCCTTGGGGCCAATACCCCCTCCCCCCACCCCCAGTACCCACAATAAAAACAACACACTGCCCCACAATAAACATCATTATATTTATTAAATACATTACCCACCCCTGTGCCCCCCCATAAATACATGATTTATTCTTTTACATACAGGGTTCATACCCCAGCCCCATGAGAGGCCCCGGCGGGCTGACGGGTCACCTGACAGACCTACAGGGTACCAGCAACTTGTTTCACACAGGTTCTGGAGGCCTGTTGGTGGGTCGTGCCAAGCGACATGGCCCCCAGGTGGTCTCCGTGGGTCACCGTGGGCCACAATTGGGTCCCCAGGGTAGGCCCGCGGATGTCTGGGAGCCCCATGTCAGACCCACAGGTGTCTGCGGGGCCTCGGGTGGTTCCCACGGGGGTCTGGGGACTCACAGGTGCTCACTACGGGTCCGCGGTGCCCCCACGGATGTGGGACCACCGGTTCTTCCCCGCACACTACGGGTCGCGGTGCCCCCACGGATGTGAGGCCACCGGTTCTTCCCCTGTGGATTGGTTCCTGTGCTTCCGGGTCGCTTGGATTTCGGTAGTGGGCATCTAATGGTGAGTAAACAAAAGAAAAGTTTATTATTTTTACTTTTACAGGTTTTTATGATTTTTCATTCATGTCTTTTATTTTTTCAGTCCCATTTAGTGCCCGTTAATGTATATATGTAAATACATACATTCTGAGACACTGGATGGGTGTATTCTATGTGACTTTTGTATGGAAATGCTTTGTTTTTTATGCTGTATTATTGCCCCTGTGTATACAGGTAAACCCCTTTATAACGCGCCTCGTTATACCGCGATTCGGTTATAACGCGGTTTTCCCGTGGCTCCCGTTTAAAAAAAAAAAAATTATTTAATTTTTTTTTGCACACTGCACACACTGCACACACTGCATACACTCTCACTACACACACTGCACACACACTGCTCACTGCACACACACTGCTCACACTGACACACACTGCTCACACTGCACACTGACACACACTGCACACTGCACACACACTGCTCATTGCTCACACTGCACACACTGACACACTGCTCATTGCTCACACTGCACACACTGCACACTGCACACACACTGCTCACACTGACACACACTGCTCATTGCTCACACTGCACACACACTGCTCATTGCTCACACTGCACACACTGACACACTGCTCATTGCTCACACTGCACACACTGCACACTGCACACACACTGCTCATTGCTCACACACACACACACACACACACACACACACACACCACCCACACACACACCACACACACACACACACACACACCACACGACACAGCATTCACGGACCGAAAGTACGATAAAGGACCCATGAAAATCACATATATCATAGTCGCCCCTGCAGCTACATTAAATGACCACAATTTTCACAGCGGATCATGTGTAATCGCCATGCACTATTTTCTTACGATCTTTGTCATTTATTGACAGTGTTTATTATGGAGACCTTGCATATTTTCTGCCGTCAGAAGTTGAATGTCCGAGGAGCCTGAAACGGTAGTGCGATGCACCCCCCTCCCTGCCGGGATCTTACCAGGTGGGCAGCGGGTGTCCTGTGTCAAAGTGACAGGGGAGATGGGAGCTCTGTTCCTCTCCAGGGCAGTCAGTGCACCGCGCGCTGTCAGTGCCATGTGATCTCGCAGCATGCGGCCCCCGCCTGGCATTGAGTGTGCTGCCGCCCCGTGGCGCAGTCACTACAGGCAGCAGGGACAGGGCTCAGAGTCCGGCTGCGGGCGGGGACAGCTCCCGCCAATCACAGCACCAGCCATGCAGAGAGGGCAGGAGCTAGCAAGGCAGGTGCATCCCCCCTCCCATCTCCTGTCCCGCGGCCTGTCACACGGTGACAGGGGGAAGCCGGGAATGGAGGGGCATCCCCCCTCCCATCTCCTGTCCCGCGGCCTCTCACGTGGTGACAGGGGGAAGCCGGGGCCGGAGGGGCATCCCCCCTCCCATCTCCTGTCCCGCGGCCTGTCACGCGGTGACAGGGGGAAGCCGGGACCGGAGGGGCATCCCCCCTCCCATCTCCTGTCCCGAGGACAGGGTGGACCCCGAGGACCGCGTTATAACGGGGTTTACCTGTATCTATCTATATGGATAGACATACAGGGATAATAATTGATTGGTTTGCTAATGTTTATGTTCTTTTCATGTATGGCTAATGTATTTATCAGCTTTATTTTGTTATTAATGGGAATAATGTAATTTGTATTTAGTTAGAGGTTAATTGTAATGGCTTCTTCATGGTAATTAGATTAGAATGATGGTGGTTACTTTAAATTAGAATTGTTTTGGCAATGGTTTGGCTTTAGAAATTGAATAGGGAATTGTATAATTGATTTGTATTGTATTTTAATTGTTTGAGGAAATGGATTAATTGATTGATGCTAATTGTATTGATGTTGGTTAGTTTCTAATTGATTTTCATGATGGCATTGGTGGTTAGGGGACATTGTTCATAGTGTATTTTATTGTTACATATATTTTGCATAGTGTTACATGATGCACAGATTAATTGCATTATGTACACACTCAATGCAATTGTGTGACATTTCATATACATTTGTGGAGCTGCTGATTTGTTGGCTTATATTTACAATAGATGCTAGATTTATTTTAACATGCAATGTGGTGATTTTAAGATTAAAAATTCATGTTTAGATTTATGCATGTTTTATGTGTTTCATAATGGCCAAATAATATATTATCCATATCTGGATAATAGTTATTTTGCATATTATTGTACTGTATACAGTACCGACCAAATTTATTCTAATACGGCTAGAGCCGCAAGCCGCGAGGTTTCCCGGGTTTGATGCCGAATCTCCTCGGAGTGCCGCGCGTCACCAATGTGCGGTCACGCTTCAGGCCCTGGTGTCCCGCGATGTGGGGGATAGCGGTGGGGGGCTCCGGGGGACCCGGTGGACCCGGAGAGGGGAGGGGGGTGCCTCGATCGGAGGACCGATTCTCCGAGGCTCCGGCGCGCGCACGGGACACCTCGGCGCGCGCCTGGTATCTGTCGCGGCCGAGACCGGGTAAATGTTAGAATAAACTCGGCCGCGACAGTATGTTGGGGGGGGAGTGTATTGGCCCCAAGGGTATGTGGGTAGGCCTCCCTTGTGGGTAGTGGGTGAGGGTGGTTAGGCCTCACGGGGTAGGGGGTTAGTGTGGGAGGGTATGTAGGCCTCCCGAGTGGTGGGTGAGGGTGTGTTAACCCCTTAATGACTGTAGCGGTTAATAACCGCTATGGTGATTAAGGGGTTAGGGGACATTACATTGGCTATTGTTATTGTTGTGCATGTTTTGCAGCACCGGAGGGGCATGGGCTTCATCGTGGGTGCCTGTAAAAGGTAAGTGTAATATGTTTTGACTGTATTTATTGAATGTTATATGTATTTTAAATTGGCAAATGCATTATTATCCATATGTGGATAATAGTAATTTTGCCCATTACAGTACTGTATGTGTTAGGGGGTGTGGGGCAATTGTCCCCAATAAACATGCTAATGTGCCTTAACACCTTCATTGCCTTAGCGGCTATCTGCTAAGGTAATGAAGCTGCATTAATGTATTTTTATTAATAATGTGTGGGAGCAGGGGATCCCCTGAGCTGAACCGCATTGATTTCTGCCTTAGGGACCCCCTGCTTCCCGAGTTACAGGCCCCGGTTTGGGGCATCGGTGCCAGTGTGGACGCCATCTTTATAGAGCCCACGTCGCATCTTGGACGCTATAAAGATGGCGGTGGCACTGGCACCCGATGCCCCATACCGGGGCCTGTAACTCGGGAAGCAGGGGTCTCTGAGGCAGCAATCAATGCGGTTAAGCTCAGGGGACCCCCTGCTCCCGCACACTATTATTAAAAATACATTAAAGCAGCTTCATTACCATAGCGGATAGCCGCTACGGTAATGAATTATTGTTTATTGTTATGTGTGTTTTAATACTAGTGTAGATGTGCAGGGGTCTCCTGAGCTAAACCGCATTGGTTTCAGGTCCGAGGACCCCCTACTTCAGAAGATATAGGCCCTTTTATGGGGTGCCGGTATCCCCTGCAGAATGTAAATAACCCGGTCACGTGACGCGGGAGCTTTAAACTGCAGGGGATACCGGCACCCCATAACGGGGCCTATATCTATAAAACACTATCAGGGGGAAAAAAAGCATCACGTACGCTGTGGCTGTTCTGAGCTATTTTGAGCAGGTACGTTAAAAAATGGCCTCAAGGCCCTAGTGCATCGCGTCCCCGGCTTCACTTTTTAACGAACATGTTTTTTGTCCAAATCAGAACGCAAAGCCATTGAGCTTAGTGCATAGCCCCCATATATCTTGTTTGTATTGGATTGTGGCAAATCTATCATATTTGTAGTTGTTTGGATGGGGGTGGGGGGCTTTTTGGTGTGTGGGCATCAACATATTACAATATACAATTCCATGTTTTCTTAATATGATTTTTACACCTAAGTTTTTATAACTTCCATCAGATTATGATAATATGTGTTTAATTCTTTCTTGTTTTCTAAAAATTGTTAAAGAAACAGTTATAAAAAAATGTTTTATTTGATTTACTAGGATTTCTGAGAAGGAATATTGCCTCATTATCACGATACAATCGTTTGTAAAGGCCATGATGGACTCTAAAATAAATAAATACATTTGTTTGTTATGAATTTGAATCCGATATTTTTAATAAAATGATGTATGCACCCCAAAACTGGAACAACCTACCAGAGACTCTCACATCCACCACCAGTTTAAGTTCTTTCAAATCTAAGGCTGTCACACATTTTAATCTGGTCTGTAACTGTTTCATACGCCCATAATATATATTTTCTTTAACTGTGCACGCAATGTCTTGTATATAATGTATACCCTGTTCATTTATGTAACTGTATTTGTAACCATGTATTATTTGTCTTAACTCTGTGCCCAGGACATACTTGGAAACGAGAGGTAACTCTCATTGTATTACTTCCTGGTAAAATATTTTATAAATAAATAAATAAATAAGTATGAGGTACCTCCTTTTATGCTGTCAGTTTCTTCTGAAAAAGGTCTCTTTTTTTTATTCATTAGAGATTTTGCTTAGTATAGTCGTGTAACTCACGATTGGTTTGATGAACCAAGGTTATACTCAGTGCAACTACAGTACGGTACTGCAGATCAGTGCTTTAGCAGGTTTGTCTCTTCAAAGCACAATATATTCCAATTGGAGCAGCTGAGTAATTCTTAGAGCAATCATTGTAAACTGAGGGAACTACACTGTGCTTCCCCCATGCTGAGTGCATTTAACCTTTATCCATCAACAACTTACCACTCTGTTAAATTAATGAGTTGTTCGATTGGTTTTCAAACAGCATTGTACCAAACTATTACAGTTATGTCCTGCTTTGCTTTATTTTCTCACAGTAACCACCCCAGAGCATTCTTTCATAGTCGAGCGACACATTTCATTTTGTTGCTCCAATCCAAGATTTATTAAAGGTGTCACCTTATCGGTGAAAAGTCATTATTTCACTTATTACCACGCTATACAAGGAAAAGCTGGGCAAGCTATACTTAAAAAAAGATACCAATATAAGAGGCATAGTAAAAAGTATAAGTTTGCCACCTGTTTCATTGAACCAGTGTTGTAAATCTCTAAAATAATTAACATTATTATCTTAGACACCTAAAACTTTAAAGCACTAAGCACTTAGGCTATTTAACATAAAGTTAACCTAAATTAATATATTGGAACCGAAAGTTGGTCAACAAACTCCTGCGGTGCAGGGGATTTCTGCTTAACTTAAATTACCCTCAAGAACCACCAAAAAATTGATTCTCAAAACATGGTTCACAGATACGTCTAGTTTTGAATCTGATCTTTCAGACGGAGAAAGTCGTAATACTTCAGTGTCCTTCGACAATGTGGATGATACTTGGAGGACCAGAAGTCAATCGAGGGATAACCAGAGGGACCAACCTACTCCTGGACAATTCGGCCAGTAGGGTCATTGGTTTCAGTCTCAAAAGGACCGTGAGTAAACAAAACTCATTAGAACAAGGACTAGGAGATCGAGGAAGAAGCGGAGAATCAAGAGGAGCGATGAAAAGAAAGAAATACTCCTAGACTTCCCAGGAGATAATGTCATTAACATTTCAGATAAAATCTTGACCTCAGGACAATTATCCTTTCTCAATAAGGGTTTGAACTTCGCTCCGCAAAGTGACTTCAAACTCTTTGACACTATTATTGATTTAAAAAAGAAAAATTGTGATAAAGCGCTAAAGTTTAGACACCAATATGATAATAAACAGTGAAAAAATATCCTTTACATAAAGATAGGCTGTCTGGTACTTACTGCTAGTACAAACAGATAACACCATGAAAAAAGAAAAACCTGGCGCCAAATGTTCATATGGAAAGTCCTGTGATCCTCAAAGAATCTGCACGAGTGCTTGACAGGCCATGAAACGAGAGAAAATAAAACAAACACAGATCATAGCGTATAACTGCTGGGTAACTCAGTATACCACTATATAACATATAACAGTGAGACTCCTAGTGACAAACTAAAATAAAGAATTTATTAAAACATGAACTATGTCATAAAAATAGCAATGAAGCAATGAAGAGCAGCTGGTCATCCAGAGATGGTAAAATCAAAACCCTACTTACAACAAGCAGGGTGATAACAGGCGGTGTTAAAAAGTGTCCTCTCGGCGCAGGTTAATATCCTGGCAGAGTGCAAACTTTGCTCCGTCGGTACTGTCGCCCGAAATCCCTTCCGTGGTGTACAGGGAACGTGCCAGTGGTGGAGGCAGTCTCTCTGGGGTTCACAGTCCTACAACACGGGTGGCTGGTTATCCTTCCTTCCTCCTCCTTGCTCACAGGCAATCAACGCGCGCCCGAGCGCGAGTGTGCCTGTACATTAAAGGGATAGGGGCTGCTGTCTGGATGCCGGAGGCTAACAGAAAACTGAAAGCACTAGACTGACTGCTCTATCAAAGGCTCAATGCAATCCTCAGGGTGACATTGTCACCCACCCTATCACAAGGCTCACTACACTAACATAACATAACCCAACAGACCAAACAAACACAAACATTATATAACATAAAAACATGTGACCATGTACAAATTGCATATTACAAAATAATATTATACATAACTTAAACAAAATATATCACAATAACACCTAGATTAGCCAAGGATCATTCAAACTCCCACGAATACCTCTGATCCAATATTTCAAACCTTCAATGTACTTCTAAAATAACCCCAAATTGGACTCGCAATGGAGATATTGGAAAACGCTATATATCACCATACATATTGAAAACAATATATACTACTAATTGCAACCTGCATTCAATCTTACAAATCGCATATATTAATAGTACTTCAATTGACCAAAAAGGCCCCCAGTTCAAAATCAATGTTAAGCCCATTGGGAGAAAGAGTTTTCAGTTCATATATCCAAAAGGCCTCTCGTCTATTAATATGTTTGAACTTATCTCCACCTCTCCAATTACTGTCCCGGCCAGCTTTATTCTAAAGCTTGCCGGGTTCAATGCGGGCCAACCGCGGGGCTTTCTCCGATTTGAATCGGAGTTTCCCGCGCGGCGGCCGCTTCAATAGATATAGATATATTATTGAAAGCGCCCGAGGCGCGGGAAAACCGGCCGAAAACGGCCGAAGATAGCCGCACGCCGTCCGCAGCTATTTTTAACCCGCGGAGGCAGCCGCAGTTGATTAAAGCTGGCCGGGACAGTAGTTGTACATAGTTCAATGGGTTGGCAAACCAGGCCTTTGGGGTTTTTATCATAATGAACTAAAAAATGGTGGGACACACTATGAGTGGTTAGGCCTTTCTTGATGTTATAGACGTGCTCATAAATACGTCTCTGAAAGGTTCGACCCGTGCGTCCCACATATTGCAAGCCACATGGGCACTGCAATATATAAATAATAAACTCAGACAAGCACGTGATATGGGAATTGATTTTATAAACCTTTGCAGTTATATTGGATTTAAATTCTCTGCTGCATGCACCATACTTGCATGCTATGCATTTTGTGCAAGGTCTAAACCCATTTCTGTCCTGAATGTTTTTCACTTTTTTATCTCCTTGATTTAATGGGTACGAGATTTGCACCAAGTTATGCGAACCTTTTCATGGGCCAATGGGAGAAGGAAGTCATTTGGAACAACTGCCCACTTGGTGCAAATGTCGTGCTCTGGCGGCGCTACATTGATGACGTTATTTTCATTTGGGACGGGAACCTGGATTTACTGGACGAATTTATTTTGTACCTTAATAGTATCAATAGAAATTTGAGATTTATATGCCAATATGACAAAACTGAGATTAATTTTTTGGATCTGAACATAAGTATAGTTGATAACCAAATTCAGACCCAAACATTTTTTAAGCCTGTACAGGCCAATAATTATGTATTGGCCAACAGTCATCATAATCCACAATGGATTCGTAATATTCCGAAAGGTCAGTTCATCCGTCTGAGGCGAAATTGTTCCAATTTGGAGTCTTTTTCCAAACAGGCGGGTGAACTGAAGAATAAATTCATTGAACGGCATTATCCAGAAGATGAACTTGAAGACACTATGTCTTTAGTTCAGAAAATGGACAGGAATAAACTCCTGGAGTATAGAGATAAAGGGGACGGACAAGGAACTTGCAATAAAGTTTATTTTATTACACAGTATAATGCTATGGCCCCAAGGATCAGGAACATCTTTGCCAAACATTGGCCAATACTGTTGCAGGATGCAACTCTATCACAGATCTTGACACCACAACCATCTATTGTTTTTAAGAAAGCAAGCAATTTTAGGAGTAAATTGGCCCCTAGTTGCCCCTTAAATCAAGGAGATAAAAAAGTGAAAAACATTCAGGACAGAAATGGGTTTAGACCTTGCACAAAATGCATAGCATGCAAGTATGGTGCATGCAGCAGAGAATTTAAATCCAATATAACTGCAAAGGTTTATAGAATCAATTCCCATATCACGTGCAAGTCTGAGTTTATTATTTATACTGTATATTGCAGTGCCCATGTGGCTTGCAATATGTGGGACGTACGGGTCGAACCTTTCAGAGACGTATTTATGAACACGTCTATAACATAAAGAAAGGCCTAACCACTTATAGTGTGTCCCACCATTTTTTAGTTCATCATGATAAAAACCCCAAAGGCCTGGTTTGCCAATCCATTGAACTATGTACACCTAATTGGAGAGGTGGAGATAAGTTCAAACATATTAATAGACGAGAGGCCTTTTGGATATATGAACTGAAAACTCTTTCTCCCAATGGGCCTAACATTGATTTTGAACTGGGGGCCTTTTTGGTCAATTGAATTACTATTAATATATGCAATTTTTAAGATTGAATGCAGGTTGCAATTAGTAGTATATATTGTTTTCAATATGTATGGTGATATATAGCGTTTTCCAATATCTCCATTGCCAGTCTAATTTGGGGTTATTTTAGAAGTACATTGAAGGTTTGAAATATTGGATCAGAGGTATTCGTGGGAGTTTGAATGATCCTTGGCCAATCTAGGTGTTATTGTGATATATATTGTTTAAGTTATGTATAATATTATTTTGTAATATGCAATTTGTACATGGTCACATGTTTTTATGTTATATAATGTTTGTGTTTGTTTGGTCTGTTGGATTATGTTATGTTAGTGTAGTGAGCCTTGTGATAGATATGATACACATGACATGCAGGCTATATTTCTTTAAATGGTAATTAACTTTTATTGAATAGGGTATATTAGAGTGTCATGATGTATCAGCATGTAGCCCCTGAGGAAGTAGATTTATTTCTACAAAACGCATAGGGCGGGTGACAAGGTCACCCTGAGGATTGCATTGAGCCTTTGATAGAGCGGTCAGTCTAGTGCTTTCAGTTTTCTGTTAGCCTCTGGCATCCAGACAGCAGCCCCTATCCCTTTAAGTGTACGGGCACACTCGCGCTCGGGCGCGCGTTGATTGCCTGGGAGCAAGGAGGAGGAAGGAAGGGGAACCAGCCACACGTGTTGTAGGACTGTGAACCCCAGAGAGACTGCCTCCACTACCGGCACGTTCCCTGTACACCACGGAAGGGATTTCGGGCGAGAGTACCGACGGAGCAGAGTTTGCACTCTGCCAGGACATTCCCCTGCGCCGAGAGGACACTGTTTTAACACCGCCTGTTATCACCCTGCTTGTTGTAAGTAGGGTTTTGATTTTACCATCTCCGGATGACCAGCTGCTCTTCATTGCTTCATTGCTATTTTTATGACATAGTTCATGTTTTAATAAATTCTTTATTTTAGTTTGTCACTAGGAGTCTCACTGTTATATGTTATATAGTGGTTATATAGTGTTATAGCGTTATATAGTGGTATACTGAGTTACCCAGCAGTTATAAGCTATGATCTGTGTTTGTTTTCTTTTCTCTCGTTTCATGGCCTGTAAAGCACTCGTGCAGATTCTTTGAGGATCACAGGACTTTCCATATGAACATTTGGCGCCGGGTTTTTCTTTTTTCACGGTGTTATCTGTTTGTACTAGCAGTAGGTTCCAGAGAGCCTACCTTTATGTATATATTATATGATGATATGTTATATAGTGGTATACTGAGTTACCCAGCAGTTATATGCTATGATCTGTGTTTGTTTTCTTTTCTCTCGTTTCATGGCCTGTCAAGCACTATTATTGACTTACAATGTTTCTTACGTAAATTATGTCTAAAATAAATTCTTTGCAGATAAAGATCCTATGAGGGTTAACGTGGTTTCAGGTCCCACTTCACTGTCACTACTGGTTGTGGGGGACACTGATGTGGAGAGTTGTCCACCTCTCTGACCTTTAGTGAACACTGTGCATTGTCAGATATGGAAGGTCTATTGACTGAACAGAATGATGATTTTGATTTATCTGATGACCCTACGTCCAATTTTTTCAGTCTTAAACATACTTATTTCAGGAAGAAGTCCACTTTTATTCATAAAGTTTCAAGGGAACCATGCATAACTACCTTTGAGAGATTAGTAGAACAAGATTTAAAAATACTGGCGGAGGGTTATACATTCAAGCCATCCACGGACCCCACGTGGTCTGACCGGATGAATTCCCTCAGATGATCACACACTTCCTCAGGTGACGTACGGTCACGAAACGCATAGGGAGGAGGAGCTTAGCATGAGCTAGTCCCGACACCGTATCTGCCCGACACTAGAAGACAGACGCCGGAAAGTGACGTCATCACCAGCAAGCCGTGAGAGGTCCCGTGCACGCTGGTCAGTTGATTTCCGGATACTTCCGGTGGGATACAGGCTGCGGACGGCATTCGTGAGTCAATTGTTTACCACTGACACATTGTAAGTGTGGTTGGTTGGTTTTTATATTTTATTAAAAGTGTAGCTACTCATTGCACTACTGCTTTGTCTTTTTCCCTTCCCAATCGGGCGCTACCGTTATTGGTTCGTTGTGTGATCATCTGAGGGAATTCCATCCGGTCAGACAATGTGGGGTCCGTGGACGATCGAGGTGAAGACGTGGCACAAGTACAGATTCTATCCCTTGCCTGAGCAAGATTAATTCTTGTATTGTATTGTATTGTATGTCTTTATTTATATAGCGCCATTAATGTACATAGCGCTTCACAGTGGTAATATATGTGGTAATCAAATAAATAACAGATAGTATAAATAACAGGTCATGGGAATAAGTGCTACAGGCATAAAAGTAACATTAAGGAAGAAGAGTCCCTGCTCCGAGGAGCTTACAGTCTAATTGGTAGGTAGGGAGAACGTACAGAGACAGTAGGAGGGAATTCTGGTAAGTGTGTCTGCAGGGGGCCAAGCTTTATGTAACATGTCCAGTATTATCCCCAGTGCTATTCATACGCTTCTTTAAGCAAGTGTGTCTTAAGGTGGGTCTTAAAGGTGGATAGAGAGGGTGCTAGTCGGGTATTGAGGGGAAGGGCATTCCAGAAGTGCGGGGCAGTCAGTGAGAAAGGTTTAAGGCGGGAGAGGGCTTTAGATACAAAGGAGGTAGAAAGAAGACATCCTTGAGAAGAACGCAAGAGTTGGGATGGTGCATAACGAGAAATTAGGGCTGAGATGTAAGGAGGGGCAGAAGAGTGTAAAGCTTTAAAAGTGCGGAGGAGAATGGAGTGTGAGATGCGGGATTTGATCGGAAACCAGGAGAGGGAATTCAGGAGGAGAGACCCAGAGACAGATTTAGGAAAGAGTAGAGTGATTCTGGCAGGAGTGCTTAGGATAGATTGTAGGGGAGACAGGTGAGAGGCAGGTGAGAGGCAGGAAGACCGGACAGCAGGAGGTTGCAGATGGGAGAGAATGAGGGCCTGAGTCAGAGTTTTAGCAGTCGAGTAACAGAGATAAAACAATTGTCATAAAAAATGCTGACACGGGAGGTGCGGTTGTGGTACAATCCTCTGCCAGTTACAAGCAAGAAGCACTTAGACAACTAAACTACATCACTTCAAACAGTATCAAAGGTTGAAGAAAGATCCAACCGGGATTTTCCTTCAAGAGTTGAAAGCATTACTTGACATGGGAAAGATATTATGTGTGTTAAATGCAAAGGAGTTTGACTTTCTATTTTGTTCACATCCCATTGTACCCATCAATCACCATCTCCCAAAGATCCATAAGACACTTATCTGCCCACCGGGTAGGCCCATAGTTGCTAGCATTGGATCTTTGGGAGATGGTCTCTCCTGCTGTATAGATAGGTATCTCCAACCCCTGGTTCATTTGTTACCATCCTTTTTCAAGGATACTAATCAATTACTTTTGGATGTACAAAAAATCAAATGGGAGACTACCTTTCATTGGGTTACAATGGATGTAACTTCTTTATACACTATTATCAAACACAAACAAGGGATTTCTGTGGTACAACATTTTCTTCACCTTTCTAATTCACCCACAGCACTTTGCACTTTTTTGATTGAGACTATCAGTTTTTTATTAACATATAATTATTCTAGCATTGATTCACAATTTTATTTACAAATTAGAGGCACAGCTATGGGCACTTTTTTTGCACCTTCTTATGCTAATTTATTTATGGAATTGTGGGAGTGGATTTTTGTTTGCGGTGATCACAATCCTTTTAGAAAACACATTAAATTCTACAGACGTTATATTGACAATCTGCTTTTCATTTGGGACAGTGATTTTTTCACGCTTGAAACATTCTTTAATACTGTTAATATTAATTATTAAAATCTTTTATTCACTTATACACACAATATCCAACACATTTGTTATTTAGGTCTTACTGTATGTTGATTATACAGTAGATCTCAATGGAGAAATACAAACGACATCTATAGAAAGTCAAACTCCCGTAATGCATTCCTCATGGCGGACAGTAACCATTCTAGACCGCTTAAAAGGGGGATTCTTAAGGGTCAATTTCTTAGGCTCAAAAGACTTCGTTCTATTGAGGAACCCTTGAGACTCAATGAAGAGATTTAGCTATTAGATTCCGTTGTAGAGGTTATAGCGAATCCCATGTCACGGAGGCTCTGAGTGCAGTGAAATTATTAGATTGTATGGATCTCCTTCCAACTAATGTTAAAAATAAGAACAGACATACTGTAAACATCTTTCTCAGAAAAACAGTACTTCTGTACCTTTTTTTATTACACAACAAATCAGACAGGCAGATTCCATACGATTTATCATCAAAAGACATTGGGATACTTTAAAATTATATAGGGATCTGAGTACTTTTGTTAATGATGGACCTAAATTTGTCTTCAGAAAGGAAACATCATTGGCCAGTTTTTTGTCCCCAAGCCAGTTTAATTCACACTCTAACACCCAAGGTATTAGTGGCATTCCGAAAGGTTTCCAAAAGTGTGGTCATTGTGTTATTTGCCAGTATACTAACCCAATTAAAATTATCAAGTGTTCTAGACCAAAAATAGACATAAAAATTCAAACATTTATTAACTGTAATTCTAGTCACATTGTATATATTCTTAGCTGCAGTTGTGGCAAACGTTACATAGGACGCACCATTAGACCTCTCAAAATGAGGACAATGGAGCATGTCATGGCCATTATAAAGGGATGATTTGATGCAACCAGTGTCTAGACACTTTTCGCATTGTCTCCAGGGTGGCATTCGCAACTTCACATTCTCGGGTAATGAGCATGTTCCTGCACCCATTCGAGGGGGTAACAGGTTGAACATGCTCAATAGTGTCGATACTTTATACAAATAGAATAATGTTATATTTATTTACTTTTTTATTTTTTCTATATTTTCTTCATATTAGTTATTTAGGTTGTGTTTTATTTTAATTCACATATGTATTGTCTATGTTTAGTAGTCACTATATGTTATAATGTTTCTGTTTTATCTTTCTTAGTTTGATTTTTTATGAGATTGCTCTTATATGTTTAAAGTGTTATATCCACTTATACCATGCCTGCTTTATTGTGGGTTTTTCATTCCTAAATTTGAATACTTAGTGGCCATCCCAATTATGTTAAACAATTGCAGTTTGGCTTATTTTTTTAAGTAGCAATCTATATGGTTTTGTATACTCATTGTATACTCTCATTTTTTTAGTGATCCCTGTTGCTGGTGTGGTTCGTACCTTTCAGGCTTCTGTAGCCAATCACCTGGTCTCTCATTACCTGACCTGCAGGTGCATTTTGGCGCTAATCTACCTTAGCACAGAGATGGCTATTTAAATTGAGTTTTTTAGAACATTGGTCACTCTTTGTTAAAGCGTCAACCAGGCGAGAAACGTGTCAGAGGACCCATTTTGTTATACCTTGCTATTATGCATAATAAATAATTTTATTTTTACCTGCCTCCAGCCCAATTTTCCTTCACTTTGCTAAGCCTCCATTCTATTTTTGTTAACCTAAATTAACGTTAGCTTAATCATAAAGCAAATAACATAACGTTAATCGAGTGCTACCCCTTAAATAACGTATGGTTATTTGCTTAGTGCTAATGATATGCAAAAGAGGTGCTCCCCTTAACATTACATATCCACTAATGGCTGTTCAGGTTAGCACCAGCATCCAGGTGTGCTTCTTTTTGTGTTGTATGAAGGCTGGTTTGAGGAGCTATAGCATTTTTGCAAAGAAATGCTCTCAATGAATCCAGTGGTTTACAGTATCTAGTGGCCTTTTTATAGCTCTATTTGTGTTGCTAATACATTTACTTATACAAATCAAGCATTCTCTTAGCTTTACCCACTACTTTAGTACATTGCTTGCGTACTTTTACGTGATGTAAAATAATGACTCCCAATCCATTTCTTCTGTGGTGGTTGAAAGTACTGTATAGTACTATATAGTATGGTACTATTTTAGTTTATCTAAAGAACATATCTTTTTTGTTTATCCTACTATGATGTCATCCCTATTGCCCTATACCTCCCAATGTAATGATAATGTAACTAATAAATACATTAAAGAGAACTAGTCCTAATACAGATCCTTGACTTGAAGCACTCCACTGGTCAAATTCACTTTCTATGAGTTTACTGCTTTTATCACAAATCCTCATCACCTATCACTCAACCAATTAAACTTGCATAGACTCCCAGGCATTGCCACTTGTTTATCGGACTTCCATGTGGAATCATAATGCTTCCTCAGATACCGGCATCCCCTATGGAGGTGTGTATCTTAGGAAGCAGGGGATCCTCTTTGCTGAAATGAATGGGGTTCTGCTCTGGAGACCCTATGCTTTAAACATATTTAAAAAAAAAAAAGGATTTTGGAATCAGTCCAGATTCTTAACAATCTCGGATTTTTTAGTGCCAAATCCGTGGGCGATTTTTGGCGTGGAAGACGGATTTGGCCTAAACTTTCTGGGAAATTCCGGGGAATGGATTTGGACTGTTCCGCCCATCTCTAGCTGTGATTTGATTTTCAATCCAATGATAAATCAATGATGTTGTAAAACACAAACAGGTATACAACCAACAATTACTGTTTCGTATAGCAGCTTCTACATAAACAGAAAACTAATGCTACCAAATAAAAAAAATTGCATTCCCCCTCACAGACAGTCAATTGAAAGCACAGAGCAAATATGATCCAAATATGATCCCAGAGCAAATATGATCCAACTTAAATTGAGTATCTGAAGGACTAAATACTGTATTCTGACATTTAGAGGTTATCATCAATGTCTGAATAAATTAATCTACCCATAGATAATAACGTAAATGTTCAACTGTGTATATTTACTACAAAATCAATTTCAAAAGCAAATCCATATTACATGTGTAAAATACAGATAAGTTACTTAAGTAGAATTGAACAATCCCTTTTGTCATGCCGTGAGACCACAAATACAACATAGAACTCATTTCATTAACTTTAGAAATGCAATCTAGAAAGGGTTGAAAGGTTTTATTTCCCCTTCAGTCTCTTTCTCAATACTGAGGGAGATTTTCAGAAGCACTGAACGTGCATAAGTAAGAGTTCTGGAAGTAATATCCCTATGCTTCTATTTACAATGAGTGTTGCTATACTGAATGCTACTTTTTTCAGAAAATGTTTGTCTCTTCTGCATAATCTCACACAAATGAATCTGTTAGTTTAACTACAAAAAAGTGGATATTTGAATTTCTGTAACAATGTTAAATAACTGGGCACTATTAAATAGAAATGCATTTACTGTTTCTTGCAAGTAAATGGTGTAAAATCTATTGATCTGCTATAAAGAGTTTACAGAAGTGAACATTTATACCATTTGATGATGTGCAAATAAGTCTTTGATTTTGTTTTTTAACTTCATTCAACATTTGTAACACTCTGTTCTCATTTTTCTGGCTATTTGATACAAAAAGAAAAAACAAGGTCTATCCTACAGATGGAGCATTTCCATGTTGTTTCTGCCATGAAAAGGAGGAATAATCTTCTGAAAATAGGTTTTCTATTTCTATGAAGTCTGGAGCTGAGAGGTAAAACATTAGGAAACAAAATCCTCACATCTTCAAAGCTCAAGAAAAAACAAACAAACAAAAAAAAAAACAAGAAAAGACAAAGTGAAATACTTGCAGGAAAAAAACTCATATCTTGAAAGTATGCCTGTGATGCAGCTTTTATAAATACTTTTCAAAATCACAGACAGGAAATCAAAATAATAGAATTATACAATTAAACCTAACGCAGCACATTTTAGCAGTCTTTCTTTATACAGCAAAGTTAATCTGTATATATCAAATGTAACCTTATTTGTTAATGGTAATTTTGATAGGGAGGCGCATGCGTGATGGCAAGGGAGGTAATTGCTTAGGCTGAGAGCTCCCGTCCCCGCCACGCGAAATATATAATTATTTGAAATATTAAACACATCTTCAAACTCAAAAGTGCCAAATATCGCTAGGTGAATACCACAGGATGGCTCCACAATCAACAAAAAAGAAACAGACCGGCGACTTACGCAAATATATGAGCCGGACGGCAACGAAGGGGGCCGAGGCAGAAATGGCGCCGGGCTCTGCGCGGCTCTGAATCGGAGCATGAAGAGGAGGTGGAGGACACAGCGGGTCAGCTGCCGGTCAGAAATGCGATTTCGACCGGCTATATAATAGCATGAAATCGCTCTTCCGCGCTGAATCCAAGAACTAAAAAAGAGGTCCGGGCCTGGGGAACGACCGGAGCCCTAGAGGACAGTATGGCGGCCACTACTACCACCGCGAGGAAGGCCGAGAAATGGGCAAACCATCTACAGGCCCAGATCACAGAACTGGCCGACAGACAAGAGGACTCCGAAAACAGAGACCGCAGGAGTAACCTCCGCTTCAGAGGAATAATAGAAGACATCACAGAAATAAAGGACTTTGTCTCCCGCTGGCTGTCTGCTTTATTACCGGAGGTCCCGGTGGCGGAGTTGGCGATGGACCGCTGCCATCGGGCCCTCCGGAGCCGCCCAACAACCAACAACCAGCCGCGAGATGTGATAGTGAGGATGCACTATTACAGCACCCGAGAGGCAGCATTGCAAAAAGCAAGGGGCCCAGAGACCTGCAACTTTGAGGGGACCTCAATCCAGCTATACCAGGACCTATCCCCCATTACCCTGGCCCGACGAAGGAAACTACTGCCGGTAACTAAATTACTGCGGGACCGGGCGATCAGATACAGATGGACCTTCCCATTCGGACTCCTGGTCCTGAAGAATGGGAGGGCCATCTCTATGAAGGAGCCTGAGGACGCCCCGGAGTTCCTCCGCAAACTGGGACTAGAAGAGGGCCCAGCACCGGCTTCGAGGAAGGCCCAGAGCCCCACAACAGAATGGCAACAGGCCCCCAGTTCCAAAAAAAATAAAGACCGGGCAGCGGAGGGAGAAGAAGACTGAACTTAGGAGTGTTGGCGGTTTTCCTTTTTTGGCTATGGTTGAGCCACTGTTCAAGTTCTTCATAGGGCCACCCTGAGGACGTTGAAATCTGAAAAAACAAGCCTTTCACCAACTCCTAATGACCCCGGGACTATTATACCAACGATAACAGACACTACAGATACCTGTACCACTTACCGTACCTGCGGATCCAGATGTTGAACATTCCGCGAACCCGGAAATCAGCCGTGACACGCACACCATAGAAGATGGCGTCGCCACGCCGCGTGACAGGCCCTCCATCACTCACCGGATGAAGAAGGGTGAGACGCGGGAAGAACTGAAGAGAGACATCCGCTTCCTCCTACGTCCGGCGACAGAATGGCGGCAACCGGAAAGACGTCGGCGGAAGAAGAGGAGCGGCCATCTTGGTATAGGCAACTAACTCCCGGCACCGTTAGTGCAGACTACGAGGCCCGCTGCAGGCAGATTACCACTTCCGGAGCAACAGAAAGAGACTGTCACACCGATAGAAGGAACTCCGGACACACAGCTAATGAATAAAAGTTTGAATTAAGCAGCAGATCCCCTCAACCCCCCATTACCCCACCCCTCCCACATACCCGAAGCCCGCATAACCACACACCCCGTACCCAATCCCCCCCCCCTATACACCCTATGCAAATACCAGGCCACCATCTCACCACCTCCCCCCCCAGGCTCCGGTCTAGTCACTCCCCCCCCTCCCCCCCCCATCACCTCATCCCTTTCCACTTTCCCTCCCCCGTACTCAAAACTCCCTCCCCCCCATACCCATCCCCCCCCATCACACCCATGCTTCATCCTCCCCCCCCCCTCCCACCCCCCGTCCCATCAAAACTGCACCCTTACACACCATAACACACAACCCCACCGCCCCGCCCCCCCACTTTCCTCCCCCCTCCTGCCCCCAGAGAACCCATTTCTCCTCCCTCCTCCCTTCCCCTCTACCCCCCCACCACGACCCTATAACCCCCCCTGTCCTTCCTCTCTCCTCCCAATATTGCCCAGCTCACGTTCCCCTCCCCCCCAACCCCCCCCCACCCCCCCCCCCTCTCCTCCCCCCAGTATTTCCAACTCACGTTCTCATCACACCCAGTCCCCCCCCCATCATCTACCCCTCCAGTTCCCCTACCACCTGGACCCTGCTTCCCTTACATGTTCCCCCCACCACCCCTTCCCCCCTCTTCCTCTTTCCCCCCAGTCCTCAAGTCACCAGTTCGGGGACACAACTATTTGAGAGATCCTGGACAATAGGATGACTACATATGAAGTGCTCTATGGTGTACTAATTCATTGTCCCAGGTTCTAAGGTCACAGATGTAGGAGGGAGACTATATCTGGACACGTTAGCAAACAAGCCTCTGGTGGATAACCCTATAGGGAGCAACACTAAGCCTAGATACGACCAGAAAATATAAAAGCAAACGTCCCCCACCTCAAACCCCCCCCCCTCTCCCCACTCCCCCACCCCCAATCCTCCCCCCTCCCCCCCCTTTCCCCCCCCCCCCCCCCCCCCGCGCACCTCCATGTTAAGAGAGTGTTTGACAAACTTTCCTGCCAAGATACCTACAGGGTTTACAGATTGCTCAGATTAGACAACACATAATTGCAGGTACACACTGAAGGGGGAAAAAACACAAAAATGGCCCTCAATGATGAAAGGTGAAGGGTGAGAGACCCAATATTCTCTTAGCTAGGGAAATGGCACACGTTTGAGTTGAAAATGTTTATAGCAATGTTTAATATGTTTTTTTCTGTGTTCAAAGGCGGGGACGGGCAGCACTACGCCCGCCGTCGGCATGGGACTCCAGGCGGGAATCTGGGGCTTATCCCCAGGGAGACCCGCACAAGTCCCCACTGGGCCGGTGCATTTGGGCAGGGAGCCACCTCCCTCTGAGAGGGGCGAAAGGACCCAGACCGGACCCCCAGAAGGGGCAACTTTGGTACCCAATGGGGATCGACCCCTTGGGCTCACCAAACCCTATATGTGTTGTTGTCTTAATGTCCCTCATGTTCTCCCTATCTATGTTCCCTATTGTTCTCCCCGCTCCCAGGCCAATAACACCTGTGATCACAAGACGTGCAACCATCGCCTCCAAACACTCCGCCAACGCGGAACCATTGCCTGGACCGCCACCGCAGCGACTCGCATAAGAAGCACCAATGGGTAAGGACCTCACAGTCATATCACACAATGTAAAGGGCTTTAACAGTCCACAAAAACGACGTTTGGCCATGACAGATTACAAACGACTGAATCCTGACGTTATCCTTATACAAGAGACACACTTTTCCCGACATAACTCCCCTAAATACTTAGATAGCAGATACCAGACCTGGGTGTCTGCCTCAGCCAATAAGAAAAAAAGAGGAGTCGCAATCCTGTTGCACAATCGCATATCAATAGATATAAAATCCACTAAGAAAGACGCAAACGGCCGGTTTATAATAATGGTTGGGACCATTCAGGGCCAACCAATCACCATAGCGAACGTTTATGCCCCTAGCGACCGCGCAGTTTCATTCTTTGACACACAAGATAGCTCAAGGTGCAATAATACTAGGAGGGGACTTCAACCATACACTTGACCCACACACAGATAGATGCACCCAGGGCGGACAGAAAAATCCACAGGGTAGAGCTGCCTGGATCAGAGGCCTCAGGGCAAATAATCTGGTTGATATCTGGCGTGAGCAACACCCAGGGGATAGAGAATACACATTTTATTCCCACCCGCACGACCGTTACAGCAGAATAGACTACCTCTTTGTGACCAATAGAATGGTTTCGCAGATCTCCCACACGGGAATCCATGATATTTCATGGTCCGATCACGCACCAGTAGAGCTTCGGTGCACCGATTTTACACTGAACAGGCCGGGAGCGACCTGGAAACTCAATGAGTTTTTACTTAAAATCCCCGAGGTGGAACAATCAATTGGGGGAAAGATCAGGGATTACTTCAATGAGAACACGGGTAGCGTGGCATACCAGTCCACCCTATGGGAGGCCCATAAGGCGACATTACGAGGAGAACTTATAGGGATCGCAAGTAGGCGGAAGAAAGAAAGGGGGAAAAAAATCCTCACTTTACAATCTGACCTAAAATCCCTCTCCGCTCTACACAAACAACATAAACAAACACAGACCCTTAAGGCATGGCTGGACGCCAAAACACAACTCAACTTACTGATGGCCTCCCGAGCTGAGAAGGAGCTGACTTGGTCCAAACGGAAAATTTATGAACGCGCCAACAAACCAGATACCCCGCTTGCCCGCAAACTTCGAAACGCGAATAGTAATTTCCATATACAGTCAATTCGAACCAACAAAGGTGGCCAAACTTCTGACCCTAGACAAATTGTAGAAGAGTTTAAAACATATTATGAGACCCTATATGATGGGCAAAGGTCTCCCATTGTGAGGCCACGCGTAGGCAACTGAAGACATTTTTGAAGGAGGCGAACTTACCCAAATTGAGCAGAAAGGAAAGGGAAGCGCTACAGGAAGATTTTACAGATGAGGAAATATCAGAGGTACTGCAAATCACTGAAGCCGTCGAAGGCCCCAGGCCCAGACGGCTTCTCTAACCTATATTACAAAAAATTTCGGAAATTGTTAGTCCCTCATCTGACTAAACTATTTAACTCATTCCTAGAGGGTGCCCCTATACCCGGCCAAATGCTTCAAGCGTCCATTTCAGTGATCCCAAAACCAGGGAAGGACCCAGCTGACTGTAAGAGTTATCGCCCGATTTCATTGATCAATTCCGACACAAAATTTTTTTCCAAACTTTTGGCAAACCGCCTAAATACGGTCATGCCTAAGCTGGTCCACCCAGATCAAGTAGGGTTCATCTGCGGGAGGCAAGCGGCGGATAACACCAGACGGATCATAGATTTAATTGATGTGGCCCAAAAACATAATATCCCGTCTATGGCTCTTCTGTTTAGACGCCGAAAAAGCCTTTGATCGAATTGATTGGCCCTACCTCACAGAGACGCTTGGGGAGTTTGGGGTGGAAGGGAGAATGCTGGGCGCCATTCTAGCTCTGTATAACGAACCGAAGGCGAAGATCAGGCACCAGGGCTTCCCTTCGGAAGAATTCAAGATAAGGAGCGGCACCAGACAGGGTTGCCCCCTGTCCCCATTATTATTCGCACTACGCATTGAGCCCTTGGCGGCACATATTCGTAATAACCCAGATATAACAGGTATCTAAATTCAAGACCAGTCACATAATGTGGCCCTGTATGCTGATGACATTATTTTAATGTTGTCAAAGCCCCTATGAAATTAAATCTATGATCCTCTGGTGTTATCCGCCGCTTGCCTCCCGCAGATGAACCCTACTTGATGGTGGAAAGCTTAGGCATGACCGTATTTAGGCGGTTTGCCAAACGTTTGGAAAATAAAAAATTTTGGTCGGAATTGATCAATGAAATCGGGCGATAACTCTACAGTCAGCTGGGTCCTTCCCTGGTTTTGGGATCACTGAAATGGACGCTTGAGCATTTGGCCGGGTATAGGGGCACCCTCTAGGAAAGAGTTAAATAGTTTGTCAGATGAGGGACTAACAATTTCCGAAATTTTTTGTAATACAGGTTAGAGAAGCCGTCTGGGCCTGGGGCCTTCGACGGCTTCAGTGATTGATTACCTCTGATATTCTCATCTGTAAAATCTTCCTGTAGCGCTTCCCTTTCCTTTCTGGTCAATTTGGGTAAGTTCGCCTCCTTCAAAAAGTTTCGTTCAGTGCCTACGCGTGGCTACAATGGGAGACCTTTGCCCATCATATAGGGTCTCATAATATGTTTAAACTCTTCTACAATTTGTCTAGGGTCAGAGTTTGGCCACCTTTGTTGGTTCGAATTGACTGTATATGGAAATTACTATTCGCCGTTTCGGAAGTTTGCGGGCAAGCGGGGTATCTGGTTTGTTTGTGCGCGTTCATAAATTTTCGTTTGGACCAAGTCTCAGCTCCATTTCAGCTCGGGAGGCCATCAGTAAGTTGAGTTGTGTTTTGGGTCCCAGCCATGCCTTAAGGGTCTGTGTTTGTTTATGTTGTTTGTGTAGAGCGGAGAGGGATTTTAGGTCAGATTGTAAGTGAGGATTTTTTTTCCCCTTTCTTTCTTCCGCCTACTTGCGATCCCTATAAGTTCTCCTCGTAATGTCGCCTTATGGGCCTCCATAGGGTGGACTGGTATGCCACGCTACGTGTTCTCATTGAAGTAATCCCTGATCTTTCCCCCAATTGATTGTCCACCTGGGGATTTTAAGTAAAAACTCATTGAGTTTCCAGGTCGCTCCCGGCCTGTTCAGTGTAAAATCGGTGCACCGAAGCTCTAATGGTGCGTGATGGACCCTGAAATATCATGGATTCCCGTGTGGGAGATCTGCGAAACCATTCTATTGGTCACAAGAGGTAGTCTATTCGCTGTGTAGTAACGGTGTGCGGGTGGGAATAAAATGTGTATTCTCTATCCCCTGGGTGTTGCTCACGCCAGATATCAACCAGATTATTTGCCCTGAGGCCTCTGATCCAGGCAGCTCTACCCTGTGGATTTTCTGTCCGCCCTGGGTGCATCTATCTGTGTGTGGGTCAGTGTAGGTGAAGTCCCCTCCTAGTATTATTGCACCTTGAGCTATCTTGTGTGTCAAAGAATGAACTGCGCGGTCGCTAGGGCATAAACGTTCGCTATGGTGATTGGTTGGCCCTGAATGGTCCCAACCATTATTAAAACCGGCCGTTTGCTGCTTTCTTAGTGGATTTATATCTATTGATATGCGATTGGGCAACAGATTGCACTCCTTTTTTTCTTATGGCTGAGGCAGACACCCAGGTCTGGTATCTGCTATCTAAGTATTTAGGGGAGTTATGTCGGGAAAAGTGTGTCTCTTGTATAAGGATAACGTCAGGATTCAGTCGTTTGTAATCTGTCATGGCCAAACGTCGTTTTTGTGACTGGTAAAGCCCTTTACATTGTGTGATATGACTGTGAGGTCCTTACCCATTGGTTGCTCTTATGCGAGTCGCTGCGGTGCGGTGGCGTCCAGGCAATGGTTCCGCGTTGGCGGAGTGTTTGGAGGCGATGGATGGTTGCACGTTTGTGATCACAGGTGTTATTGGCTGGGAGCGGGGAGAACAATAGGGAACATAGATAGGGAGAACATGAGGGACATTAAGACAAAACAACATATAGGGTTTGGTGAGCCCAAGGGTCGATCCCCATTGGTACACAAGTTGCCCTTCTGGGGGTCCGTCTGGGTCCTTTCGCCCCTCTCAGAGGGAGGTGGCTCACTGCCCAAATGCACCGGCCCAGTGGGGACTTGTGGGGTCTCCCTGGGGATAAGCCCCAGATTCCCGCCTGGAGTCCCATGCCGACGGCGGGCGTAGTGCTGCCCGTCCCCGCCTTTGAACACAGAAAAAAACATATTAAACATTGCTATAAACATTTTCACTCACAAACGTGTGCCATTTCCCTAGCTAAGAGAATATTGGGTCTCTCACCCTTCACCTTTCATCATTGAGGGCCATTTGGTGTTTTTTCCCCCTTCATGTGTACCTGCAATTATGTGGTTGTCTAATCTGAGCAATCGTAAAACCCTGTAGGTATCTTGGCAGGAAGTTTTGCAAACACTCTCTTAACATGGAGGTGCGGGGGGGGGGGGGGAGGGAGGGAAAGGAGAGGGAGAGGAAGGATTGGGGTGGGGGAGTGGGGAGAGGGGGGGGGTTTGAGGTGGGGGACGTTTGCTTTTATATTTTCTGGTTGTATCTAGGCTTATGTTGCTCCCTATAGGGTTATCCCCAGAGGCTTGTTTGCTAACGTGTCCAGATATAGTCTCCCTCCTACATCTGTGACCTTAGAACCTGGGACAATGAATTAGTACACCCATAGAGCACTTCATATGTAGTCATCCTATTGTCCAGGATCTCTCCAAATAGTTGTGTCCCGAACTGGTGACTTGAGGACTGGGGGGAAAGAGGGAGGGAAGGTGGTGGGGGGACATGTAAGGGAAGGCAGGGTCCAGGTGGTAGGGGAACTGGAGGGGTAGATGATGGTGGGGGGGACTGGGTGTGATGAGAACGTGAGTGGAAATACTGGGGGAGGAGAGGGGGGGGGGTGGGGGGGGGTTGGGGGGGAGGGGAACGTGAGCTGGAATATTGGGAGGAGGAAGAGGGGGGGTATAGGGTCGTGGTGGGGGGGGGAGGGGAAGGGAGGAGGGAGAGAAAGTGGTTCTGGGGGCAGGAGGGGGGAGGAAATGTGGGGGGGGTGGGGGTGGGTTTGTGTGTTATGGGGTGTAAGGGTGCAGTTTTGATGGGACGGGGGGGGGAGGGGGGGGGGAGGATGAAGCATGGGTGTGATGTGGGGGGGTGGGTATGGGGGGGAGGGAGTTTTGAGTACGGGAGGAAGGAAAGTGGAAAGGATGAGGTGATGGGGGGGGGAGGGGGGGGAGTGACTGAGACCGGAGCCTGGGGAGGGGAGGTGAGTGAAGATTGGTGGCCTGGTATTTGCATAGGGTTATAGGGGGGGGGGATTGGGTACGGGGTGTGGTTATGCGGGTTGGGTATGTGGGAGGGGTGGTAATGGGGGGGTGGTGAGGGGGGATCGATGCTGCTTAATTCAAACTTTTTATTCATAGCTGTGTGTCCGGAGTCCTTCTTGGTCGGTGTGGACAGTCTCTTTCTGTTGCTCCGGAAGTGGTAATCTGCCTGCAGCGGGCCTCGTAGTCTGCACTAACGGTGCCGGGAGGTTAGTTGCCTATACCAAGATGGCGTCCTCTTCTTCCGCCGACGTCTTTCTCGAGGTTGCCCGCCATTCTGTCGCCGGACGTAGGAGGAAGCGGAGTCTTCTTTCAGTTCTTCCCGGTCTCACCCTTCTCATCCGGTGAGTGATGGAGGCCTGTCACGCGGGCGTGGCGACGCCATCTTCTATGGTGTGCGTGTCAGGCTGATTCCGGGTTCGCGGAATGTTCAACATCTGGATCCGCAGTAGTACGGTAATGGGTACAGGTATCTGTAGTGTCTGTATCGTTGGTATAATAGTCCCGGGGTCATTAGGAGTTGGTGAAAGGCTGTTTTTTCAGAATTTAACGTCCTCAGGGTTGGCCCCTATGAAGAACTGAACAGTGGCTCAACCATAGCCAAAAAAGGGAAAACCGCCACACTCATAGTTCAGTCTTCTTCTCCCTCCGCTGCCCGGTTCTTTATATTTTTTTGGAACGGGGGCCGGTTGCCATTCTGTTGTGGGGCTCTGGCCTTCCCGAAGCCGGTGTGGGCCTCTTCTAGTCCCAGTTTGCGGAGAACTCCGGGGCGTCCTCAGGCTCCTTCATAGAGGATGGCCCTCCCATTCTTCAGGACCAGGAGTCCGAATGGGAGGTCCATCGTATCTGAATGCGCCGGTCCGCAGTAATTTAGTTACCGGCAGTAGTTTCCTTCGTCGGGCCAGGGTAATGGGGGATAAGGTCTGGTATAGCTGGATTGAGGTCCCCTCAAAGTTGCAGGTCTTGGGCCCCTGTGCTTTTTGCAATGCTGCCTCTCGGGTGCTTATGTAATAGTGCATCCTCACTATCACATCTCGCGGCTGGTATTGTTGGTTGTTGGGCGGATCCGGAGGGCCGATGGCAGCGGCCATCGCCAACATCCGCCACCGGGACCTCTGGTAAAAAGCAAGACAGCCAGCGGGAGACAAAGTCTTTATTTCTGTGATGTCTTCATTATTCCTCTGAAGCGGAGGTTTCATGCGGTCTCTGTTTCGGAGTCTCTGTCTGTCGGCCAGTTCTGTGATTGGGCCTGTAGTGGTTGCCCATTCTCGGCTTCCTCGCGGTGGTAGTAGTGGCCGCCATAATGTCCTCTAGGTGCTCCGGTCGTTCCCCAGGCCCGGACCTCTTTTTTAGTTCTGGATTCAGCGCGGAAGAGCGATTTCATGCTATATATATAGCCGGTCGAAATCGCATTTCTGACCGGCAGCGACCCGCTGTGTCCTCCACCTCCTCTTCATGCTCCGATTCAGAGCCCGCGGGCAGAGCCCGGCGCCATTTCTGGCTCGGCCCCCTTCGTTGCCGTCCGGCTCATATATTTGCGTAAGTCGCCGGTCTGTTCATTTTTTGTTGATTGTGGAAGCCCATCCTGTGGTATTCACCTAGCGATATTTGGCACTTTTGAGTTTGAAGATGTGGTTTAATATTTCAAATAATTATATATTTCGCGTGGCGGGGACGGGAGCGTCAGCCTAAGCAATACTCCTTGCCATCACGCATGCGCCTCCCTATCAAAATACCATAACAAGTAAGGTTACATTTGATATATACAGATTAAACTTTGATGTATAAAGAAAGATGCTAAAATGTGCTGCGTTTAGGTTTAATTGTATAATTCATTATTTTGATTTCCTGTCGGATTTTTGAAAAGTATTTATAAAGCTGCTCACAGGATACTTTCAAGAGATGAGTTTTTTTCACTGCAAGTATTTCACGTGTCTTTTCTTGTTTTTTTTTTGTTTGTTTGTTTTTTCTTGAGCTTTGAAGATGTGATGGATTTTGTTTCCTAATGTTTTACCTCTCAGCTCCAGACTTCATAGGAAAGAAAACCTATTTTCAGAAGAGTATTCTCCTTTTCATGGCAAGAGAAACAAACATGGAAATGCTCCATCTGTAGGATAGACCTTGTTTTTTCTTTTTGTTTATCAATAGGCCAGACAAATGAGACAGAGTGTTACAAATGTTGAAATGAAGTTAAAAAACAAAACAAGACTTATTTGCCACATCATCAAATGGTATAAATGTCACTTCTGTAAACCTCTTTATAGCAGATCAAATAGATTTTACACCATTTACTTGCAAAAGAAACAGTAAATGTATTTCTATTTAAAGGGCCCAGTTATTTAACATTGTTACAGAAATTCAATATCCACTTTTTTGTAGTTAACTACAGATTCATTTGTGTGAGATTATGCAGAAGAGACAACATTCTGAAAAAAGTAGCATTCAGTATACGCAACACTCATTGTAAATAGAAGCTAGGGATTATACTTCCAGAAACTCTACTTATGCACGTTTCAGTGCTCGAAAATCTCCTCAGTATTGAGAAAGAGACTGAAGGGGAAATAAAACCCTTCAACCCTTTCTAGATTTGCATTTCTAAAGTTAATGAAATGAGTTCTATGGTTGTATTGGTGGTCTCACGGCATGACAAAAGGGATTGTTCAATTACTTAAGTAACTTATCTGTATTTACACATGTAATAGGATTTGCTTTTGAAAATGATTTTGTAGTAAAATATACACAGTTGAAATTTACGTTATTATCTATGGGTAGATTAAGTTATTCAGACATTGATGATTAACCTCTAAATGTCAGAATACAGTATTTAGTCCTTCAGATACTCAATTAAGTTGGTCATATTGCTCTGGGATCATATTTGGATCATATTTGCTCTGTGTGCTTCAATTGACTGTCTGTGAGGGGGAATGCAATTTTTTTATTGGTTTAGCATTAGTTTTCTGTTATGTAGAAGCTGCTATACGAAACATAAGTTGGTTGTATCCTGTGTGTTTACAACATCATTATTTATCATTGGATTGAAAATCAAATCACAGCTAGAGAGGGCGGAAACGTCCAAATCCATTCCCCGGATTTCCCAGAAAGTTTAGGCCAAATCCGTCTTCCACGCCAAAAATCGCCCACGGATTTGGCACTAAAAAAATCCGAGATTGTTAAGAATCTGGACTGATTCCAAAATCCTTTTTTTTTTTTAATATGTTTAAAGCATAGGGTCTCCAAGAGCAGAACCCCATTCATTTCAGCAAAGAGGATCCCCTGCTTCCTAAGATACCAAACCTCCATAGGGGAGCCCGGTTATCTGAGGTAGCATTATGATGCCACATGGAAGTCCGATAAAAAGTGGCAATGCCTGGGAAGTCTATGCAAAGTTTATTGGTGAGTGATGGTGATGGGATTTGTGATAAAAGCAGTAAACTCATAGAAAGTGAATTGACCAGTGGAGTGCTTCAAGCAAGGATCTGTATTAGGACCTAGTTCTCTTTAATGTATTATTAGTTACATGATCATTAATTGTGGGAGGTATAGGGCAATAGGGATGACATATAGTAGGATAAACAAAAAAGATATGTTCTTTGATAAACTAAAATAGTACCATTACATATAGTACTATACAGTACTTTCAACCACCACAGAAGACATGGATGGGGAGTCATTATTTACATCACGTAAAAGTAGCAGCCAATGTACTAAAGAGTGGGTAGAAGCTAAGAGAATGCTTGATTTGTATAAGTAAATGTATTGCAACACAAATAGAGCTATAAAAGGCCACTAGATACTTTAAACCACTGGATTATTGAGAGCATTTCTTTGACAAAAATGCTATAGCTCATCAAACCAGCCTTCATACAACACAGAAAAAGAAGCAACACCTGGATGCTGGTGCTAACCTGAACAGCCATTAGGGGATATGTAATGTTAAGGGGAGCACATCTTTGCAATACATTAGCACTAGCAAATAACCATACGTTATTTAAGGGGTATAGCACTCGATTAACGTTATGTTATTTGCTTATGATTAAGTTAACGTTAATTTAGGTTAACAAAAATAGAATGGAGGCTTAGCAAAGTGAAGGAAAATTGGGCTGGAGGCAGGTATAAAAATACAATTATTTATTATGCATAATAGCAAAGGATAACAAAATGGGCCTCTGACACGTTCTCGCCTGGTTGACGCTTTAACAAGAGTGACCAATGTTTCTAAAAAACTCAATTTAATAGCCATCTCTGTGTATAGGTAGATTAGCGGCCAAAATGCACCGCAGGTCGGTAATGAGAGACCAGGTGATTGGCTACAGAAGCCTGAAAGGTACGAACCACACCAGCAACAGGGATCACTAAAAAAAATGGAGTATTACAATGAGTATACAAAAACTATAGATGCCTACTTAAAAAAAATAAGCCAAACTGCAATTGTTAAATAACATATGGGATGGCCACTAAGTATTCAAATTTAGGAATGAAAAACCCACAATAAGCAGGCATGGTATAAGTGGATATAACACTTTAAACATATAAGGCAATCTCATAAAAAATCAAAACGAAGAGAAGATTTTAAAACAGAAACATTATAACATATAGTGAATATAAACATAGACAATACATATGTGAATTAAAATAAAACACAACCTAAATAACTAATATGAAGAAAATATAGAAAAAATAAAAAAGTAAATAATAAATATAACATTATTCTATTGTGTATAAAAGTATCGACACATTGAGCATGTTCCTGTTACCCCCTGAACTGGGTGCAGGAACATGCTCATTACCCGAGGAGAATGTGAAGTTGCGAATGCCACCCTGGAGACAATGCGAAAAGTGTCTAGACACTGGTTGCATCAAATCATCCCTTTATAATGGCCATGACATGCTCCATTGTCTCATTTTGAGAGGTCGAATGGGCGTCCTATGTAACGTTGCCACAACTGCAGCTAAGAATATATACAATGTGACTAGATTACATAGTTAATAAATGTTTGAATTTTTATGTCTATTTTTGGTCTAGAAACCTTGATAATTTTAATTGGGTAGTATACTGGCAAATAACACAATGACCACACTTTGGAAACCTTTCGGAATGCCACTAATACCTTGGGGTGTTAGAGTGTTTGAATTAAACTGGCTTGGGGACAAAAAACTGGCAATGATGTTTCCTTTATGAGACAAAAATTTAGGTCCATCATTAACAAAAGTACTCAGATCCCTATAGAATTTAAAGTATCCCAAGTCTTTTGATGATAAATCGTAGAATCGCCGTCTGATTTGGTTGTTGTAATAAAAAAAGGTACCAGAAAGTACTGTTTTTCTGGAAAGATGTTTACAAGTATGTCTGTTCTATTTTTAACATTAGTTGGAAGGAGATCCATACCAATCTAATAAATTTCACTGCACTCAGAGCCTCCGTGAACAGGGATTCGCTATAACCTCTAACAACGGAATCTAATAGCTAAATCTCTCATGAGGTCTCAAGGGTCCTCAATAGAACGAGTCTTTTGAGCCTAAGAAATTGACCCTTACAGAATCCCCTTTTACGCGGTCTAGAATGGTTACTTGTCCGCCAGAGGAATGCAATTACGGGGAGTTTGATTTATAGGATGTCGTTTGTATTTCTCCTTGAGATCTACTGATAATCAACATACAGTAAGACGAAATAAACAAATGTGTGGATATTGAGTGTCATAGTGACTAAAGATTTAAATATTAATATTGACAGTATTAAAGAAGTTTCAAGCGTGAAAAAATCACTGTCCCAAATGAACAGCCGATTGTCAATATAACGTCTGTAGAATTTAATGTGTTTTCTAAAAGGATTGTTTCTGATCACCGCCAAAAAAAACCACTCCCACAATCCATTAAATAAATTAGCATAAGAAGGTGCAAAAAAAAAAGTGCCCCATAGCGTGCCTTAATTTGTAAATTAAAATTGTGAATCAATGTTAGAATAATTTATATGTTAATAAAAAACGATGATGTCTCAATCAAAAGAGTGCAAAGTGCTGTGGGTGAATTAGAAAGGTGAAGAAAAGGTGATTATACCCAGAAATCATGTTTGTGTTGTGATTAATAGGATAAAGAAGTTACATCCAATGTGTAACCCCAATGAAAGGTAGTCTCCCATTTGATTTTGTACATCCAAAAGGATAATTAATGATTAGTATCTGAAAAAGGATGGTAACAAATGAACCCAGGGTGGGTTGGACGATACCTATCTATACAGCCAGGAAGAGACATTCCAAAAGGATCCCAATCTTAGCAACTATGGGCTACCCGGTGGGACAGTAGTGTCTATGGATTATCTTTGGGAGTTATCGGTGGGTGATTGAGGGTACAAGGGAATGTGAACAAAATAGGAAAGTCAAGACCCTTTGCATTAACACACATAATATCTGTCCAATGTCAAGTTAAGCTGTTCAAATCTTGAAGGACCAAATCCCGGTTGGATCTTTCTTCACCTTTGATACTGAGTGATGAGTGAGTGTAGTTTAGTGGTCTAAGTGCTTCTTGACTTGTAACTGGCAGAGGATTGTACCACAACCGCACATCCCGTGTCAGCATTTTTTTATGACAATGTTGTTATCTTGGTACTCGCCTGCTAAAAATCGAATCCGGCCATCAGTCTCTCCATCCACCAACTGCAGCTGTCGGTCTTCCTGCCCTCACCTGCCTCTCACCTGTTCACTAAACTTCTTCCTACAGCATCATGCCAAATACAAAACTATACTCCTATCCTGTATCTGGTTATGATCCTCCTGGAATCCCTCTCTGTTGCGATTCAAATCCCAGCATCTCACAACTCATTCAATCCGAACTTTGAAAGCTTACTCTTCGACCCCTCCTTACATCTTAGCCCGTACTTTATCGTTCATGGCAACATCCACAACTCTGAGTTATTCCACAGGATTTCTTTTCACCCTTGTATCATAAAAGCCCTCTCCCGCTCTAAACCTGTTCCACTGACTGCCCCCGCACTTCTGGAATGGCCCTTCCCTCAATACCCGACTAGCACCTCTAGTATTCCACCATTAGGCCCACCTTAAGAACACTTGCTTAAAGAAGCGGTATGAATAGCACATGGGGATAATAATGGAAGTACATAGACAGTATCTGGCCCCTGCAGACCAAACGTACCAGAATCCTCGCTACGTTATCTTGTCCGTATCCCTACCTACAATTAGACTGTAAGCTTCCATCGGAGCAGGGACTCTTCGTCACTTAAGTACATTGATGCCTGTAGACTTATTCCCATGACCTGTTATTATTACTACTGTTATGTTATTTGATTACCACATATAATTACCAATGGTGAAGCGCTAGTGTACATTCATGGGCTATGAAATAAAGACATTACAATACAATACAATACAGAATATGATCTGCTCGGGCAAGGGAATTAGAATCTCTGACTTGGCCACGCTTCACCTCCGGATCGTACACGGACCACACATTGTCTACCGACCGGATGGAATTCTCAGCTATCCCAAGATAAAAGTGAACCGCATGCAAATCTCAACGAGTTGTCACCACATCGAACGTCTGCTTTTTTATGGCCGATTGGGGAGGGAAAAAGACAAAGCGTAGTGCAAGAGTAGCTACACTTAAATAAAGATATAAAAACCAACAACCAAAACTTACAATGTGATCAAGTGGTAACAATTGACCACGAGCGTCCGCAGACGATACCCCCACCGGAAGTATCGGAATTTAATTGATGTGGCCCAAAAACATAATATCCCGTCTATGGCTCTTCTGTTTAGACGCCGAAAAAGCCTTTGATCGAATTGATTGGCCCTACCTCACAGAGACGCTTGGGGAGTTTGGGGTGGAAGGGAGAATGCTGGGCGCCATTCTAGCTCTGTATAACGAACCGAAGGCGAAGATCAGGCACCAGGGCTTCCCTTCGGAAGAATTCCCGATACGGAGCGGCACCAGACAGGGTTGCCCCCTGTCCCCATTATTATTCGCACTATGCATTGAGCCCTTGGCGGCACATATTCGTAATAACCCAGATATAACAGGTATCCAAATTCAAGAACAGTCACATAAAGTGGCCCTGTATGCTGATGACATTATTTTAATGTTGTCAAAGCCCCTTACCTCTCTGCCGAACGTCTTTAGCCTACTAGACTCATTTAACAAGATCTCGGGGTTCAAAATTAACCAAACAAAGTCAGAAGCACTAAATTTAAACCTGCCAAAGGCCACAGCAAAACTCATAGAACTAAATTTTAATTTCAAATGGCAAGCCTCCTCTATTAAATACCTAGGGGTAAACATTACCAAAGAATATAGAGCCCTCTATAAAGCCAATTACCCCAGACTGATAAGGACACTGATGGAGGATCTTAGGCTATGGTCGGGCTATGCAATTTCCTGGATCGGCAGGATCCAAAGCCTTAAGATGAACCTCCTTCCCAGAATCCTGTACCTCTTCCAGACCCTCCCGGTACAGGTGGCCGGGGCTGACATCCTCCGTTTGCAGTCCTCCATGGTGAAGTTTGTCTGGGGTAATAAAAAGCCACGAATCAAAGCTAGCACATTAATTCGCCCAACAATACGAGGAGGACTTGGGGTACCTTGTTTGATGGCCTACTTCCAGGCGGCGCAACTATCACAAATAGTACAGTGGCACATGCCGCCGGAACTCCGACGGTGGGTGGAACTAGAAAAAGAATGCTGCCTCCCTGTGGACTTGCAGGATTTAATCTGGCTCCCGAAAAGGGTCCAGAGATCTGTGCGGGTGCCGCTGGCGGCACTGAAGAGCTCGTTGGCAGTTTGGGAGGCCACCAGATATAAATGTGCTCTCACCACCCAGCACACATACATGACCCCGTTTGTAGGGAACCCTGATTTCGCTCCGGGCATGTCAAGTGGGACCTTAGGGGCCTGGAAAAAGAAGGGCCTCACAAAGCTTCTACATCTGAAAGGTAGCCCATTGTTAAAGTCCTTTGACCAAATTAAATCTGAAACGGGGATACCAAATTCCGAATTTTTTAGATACCTCCAGATTACAGCCTTTTACAACAAAATCCCTAACCGCCCTAAGCGTACTAATTTTGAGCAGCTGTGTTCAAGGGGTACGGACACTACGGGACTTACTTCTACGATCTACAGAGGGGTGGTCTGTCCTATACTCACAGACGACACCAAATTAAACTACAGACGTGCATGGGAAGCTGACCTAGGGGAGACCTTGGAAGACGACGACTGGGACTCAATAGTGCTTGCAGCAGCCAAAAGCTCGATCTGCACGACCTTGAAGGAGAACGCATATAAAGTCCTAATGAGGTGGTATCTCACCCCAATACGATTAGCAAAGTTTGTTAAAGATTACCCCCCATTGTGCCCCAAACAATGTGGGGAGCCTGCAGACTTGTTGCACATGTTGTGGGGTTGCACCAAAGTGGCTCCTTTATGGGAGGAAATCCAAAATTGGCTGATGAGAATTCTCGGGCGCCCGGTCCCCTTGGACCCTTGGCTGTTCCTGCTGGGCAGGCGCAGGCGGGGGCTAAGCAGACCGGCACAAAGACTGATTGCACATTTTGCAACAGCCACGAGGTGTGAACTAGCAGCATTGTGGAAACAACCAGAATTACCCACAATAATGAAAATTCGAAACAGAATTTGGTATGTTTGCCGGATGGAACAATTGACGAGTATGGTCTATGACACCGGCACAAATTTTCTAAAAATTTGGGCCCATTGGCTAGACCAATCAGACATCCCAGGGGTGAATGCCACCAATATTCTGCTATGATAACAAGAGATGCATTCTCCTGGGAGGAGGAGGCACAGACAATGACAGACCAGAATACTGGTAGGGCAGACGCCGACGAACAATATGACTGTGGGGAGAAAATCCTGGTAAAACAGACACGAAGCCGGCGGTCGTAGATCACAAGCAAGAGGTGCACTTCGCTTGGCCTTCCCTTACCCCCCCCCCTGTGTTCGTCTTGTCCGTCTAGTCTGTCTGTCATTTTTATTCTTTTCATTTTTCTTTTCCCTTATGATATGTCAATACCTATGCTGTTCGACTTTCAAAAAAACAAAATATTGGGCTTGAAACTATCCATGTATGCTTATGGGTTGTTAGACAATGTGTGCACTGTTTCATGTCCCAATAAAAACTTTTTTGTTGGAAAAAAAAGAATAATATTGATAAGTCATCTTAAGAAATACAAATTACTGTAGGTAGAAAGATTTATTTTTTTATATTCCCTTCAGGGATCCTCATATGAGTTTGAATCAAAGATTCAAATCAATGAATTCAAGAACTAGGTGGCATGAGTTTTAGGATTATAAAACAGTTTACAAAGTTAATGGAGGGGCTGCATGACAGTGTCTCCTTTCTCCCTTTTACCTATTGAAGATTTGGGTTTAAACTAAGGGATATACAGCTGCAGTGGCCATTATTTGAATAAATCACGGAGCCGTTGTCGTGTGCTCTGCTGTATTCCACGCGGTATTAACTTCGCATTCCTGTGTTCCCGTCCCCTGTTCACGCCGCGTTCACGCCGCCAGGCACCCGCGGTTGATCTGTTTAATTTAATCGTTTCGGATTTCTGTGGGCGCAATTCTTCGCGTATCCACCAGGTGGCAGAAATTAATGAATTGTAATATGTACAGTTCTGTCTGTGCTACTGTGTCAATTTGCAGGTGTTTAATACCAGATAATATATAAAAAAAAAAAATAAGTCTACCACAGTGGCCCATTGTGATTTGACCATGAAGACGTTATCAAATTTAGGCGCTTCATTATGACAACTTCTAAAACTGCAGCCCACGCTAAAATGCAATTTTCTGCACCCGATAGAAACCCGAGTCAACACGCGTCTTAAGGCAGTACGGTTGGAAAACACGTGCCATGACATGGGTATTCTGAATTATACACAATACATACTGTATGTGCTGAAATGCATGCATCATAGCAACCTACAATCAGAAACACAACAATTAAGCTGTTGCCAGGTGACTGACAAGTGTAGAACAGACCTTTCATGGGCTTAGAATCTGTTAAAAGGCATCAAAAAGGGTGGATAGGAGCACTTCCTTGTTACACAGAGAGTGCTACTGAATGACCTGGCACCTCACAGGCTTACAATTCTTTATGACACAGCGCTGATGCATCTTTACTTTTTTTTGATAAATTGTATTGACAATTTTGTTAGGTAATTTATTTATCTTACGACTTCTTAATAATGGCTAATGCATTTTTACAATTAGGCTAATTGTTGCCTTTATTTTAACTGTCGGTTTTTTATTCAGATTTACATTATCTCTCACTGCAGTATGTTTTTTTTTTAAATCTGTTTTTCTTCTTTATTATTTGTTTGGTTATTATATAGGATTGTGTGCATTTTGAAATGTCTGTGTAATATGATAGTTCTAATGTAATGTTAGTAGTTTACCTGGAAACAACGTAACATGTTTTGCTTCCATTTGTAGGTTGCTATGATACGTGCATTTCCACTTTACAGCGATAGTACAGTATATGATTAAGTAATAATCCCGAAGAAAAGGGCATTACTGGCCATTAATGCCCTAGCTGGAAGAGTTGAAGGCCTGAGGTGAACCCGAGGGACGTTACCCAACCAGGGCATTATTGGCCAGTAATCCCCTGTTTTGAGGGAATTATTACTATTATAAGCTAAATTTAGGATTTTTCATAAATAATAGACACTTTTGTGTATTTATAAAGATTTTTTATTATAATACAATTGTAAATGCACTAAAGCACCTCTCTATACACAGACACACAAGCTGTAGCCCCCTCTATATATAGTTCCAGGTAAGTGTCCCCTCGTCCCAGAGCTTACACCTCCCCACCTTATTAACTTGGGAGGTTCTAGCATTTTGCTGAATGGACAAGACTCACTGTGGTTGCTTCCCCTCATACAGAGGTAAAAGGAAGGGTTCACAGTTTAGTGTTAGGACCTGCATTAATTTTGGTTTAGCTTGACGTGGTATGCAGGCTTATGACGCTTTGGCCAAAGGGTTTAACTAAATAACCAAGTAAATATTATTATTATTGAAGTATTTAAACTTTATACAGTACTTATTATTTTATATAAGGGTAAAAGGGGACGATAGACAGCACTCTGATAGTGTTAAATTAATGTAATTGCAGGGTGCACGGAACCAAAGGGGACCCTTATTCCCCTGTATAGTACTAACAAATCTACGTAAGTACCAGCACTCACTGTCTAATAGCCTGTGGCTCTGCTCCTTGTGCTCATGTGGAGTGCCGAGGATTCCACACGAGCACAAAGAGCAGAGCCACAGGCTATTAGACAGTGATTGCTGGTACTTACATAGATTTGTTATTATTTTATATGTTTTGTCAATTGGATGTATCCTTGGGCACCCCTGTCTTTTGTTTGTATAAACTCACACTGCAAACTCTCCCTACTAAACAAAACAAAACGAATAACACATAAAACATGTATAGAAACCCCTCTTCAAAGTGAAATGTCCAATATGCAAATCAAGGTAGATTGGAATCAGAGAAGTCCAGGCTGCTTTTTGAGATGAACCACATCCAGTCACAGGTACCTAAAGAGAAAAAAAGGAACAAAAAGCGCACGCTCCATAGCGCATAAATGTGTATTTAATGTGAGACTCGGAGCACTTGTGAAGGATTTCTTCTACAGCAGTTTTTTACAGTACTTAGATGACAACGTCGGATCAGACGGATCCTCTTGGTTAATCTGCATAACCCGGGTGCTGAAGCTCCCGAGCAGGTACCCAACTAAGTGCACCAACACTTCACGGGATAGCGCTATCTCCTACACTTTGGGTGGGCCTTGACATTGGGAAAAGGGACATCAGGGTATTGGTGCCTGGCACTCAATGTACTTTGAAGACACTCATTGGTGGTATCAGGTTTGGGCCTACTGTATATTACTGTGTGGTACAGGGTACCGTTATTATTGTGTTCAGTAAAGGTTGTTAGTATATACTTGAGTATGTGTATTATTGTTATTGTTCCTGTAAGGGGCTTATCCCACCCCATTAGGATCACTTCCAGGTGGAGGCGCTGTCACCAGACAAATCAGGTACACCCCAGACTCCCAGTGGCGGAGGTTCAGGCCTCTTGTGAGCCACAGGTAAAGCACCACACACACCGTAGCCACCATATCACGTCGGTGATTGTGCCAGTTCTTTTCAATATACTTTGAATTTTGGACTACATTTGTGTGCTATCTCTTCCTTGCTGTGTTATCCTGGGAAACATGGTCTGCCTGGTAAGGCATATTTATGGGACTAGCTCCTACTTTAATCATATATGCGATTGCCATCTGCCAACAGTGATATATATACTATATATATATATATATATATATATATATATGTATATATATATATATATATGTAACATGGTCCCCCCACCAAACTCACTTAGGGACCAGCGTTTGGGAGTAGGCGTATTACCACGTGTGTATGATGCTCTACCTGTAGGTTTGCAGGAGTCTGAGCGGTCTGCCAGATGGTAAGGTGACAGGAACAGAACCGGCTCGAACAGATCTCTGGATTCTTCTGGTTTGGTGTCAGCGCGTCCAGCGCTGATGGAACCAAAGGGCTATAGGTGTCAGCCCCCATCACTGCACAAACATATCCTTCCTGCCCAGAACTGATACCAGTGGCAGAGGTATCTTTGAACATACTTTATTGCAGGGCATTCTGCATCAACTCTCCTTCTGCAGCCCATCACATTCTCCACTAGCCCCAAGCTTTCTAGATGGTGCATCCCAATCAATAGAGCTTAGATCCTGGTGGTCTCTAGTCCAGCCGGCCTAGAGTGAGCAAGCATGCCCCACCATGGGGAAGGCTTATAGCTCTGTCCTCTCTCACTGGGGAGCAGAGGACAAGGACCATCTCTCTTTCCTCACTCCCTGAGGAGCAGGGGGCAAAGACTTCCATCCTCCTCTCAAGGGCTGAGAGGAAGACGCTCTTCACTCTCTGAAGGAAGGTGCTTAACTTTTGGCTACTCCCCTAGAAAACTCTGGAAGGGGCAGGCTCATGGATTGTACCCACCTACAAGGGGGCTGTACACAGGCCATGAGTCACCACCTACCTTCCCTCACTTTCAAGGAAGCAGAAGGGGGGTCACTGGCCCATAGATTAACCAGCTAATGCCTGGATCTTAACAGGACTTACATAGCAGATACACTAAGCGGCTATATGGAGAGAAACAGGTACTGATGGACATACCACATATATATATATATTGGCTCAGGTGATGGGAAAAGCTAATCAACCAGGAAGGTGCTTGGTCCTATGTATCTCCCATCAAAAACCTTCTTACTGAGCTTATCTAATTCCCCCCCCTTTGCTCAATCGTGACCGGGTTAGCACTTGTACAGAGGGAGGTGTATACTCGGGACAATGCACTGGCATTTCCATGCTTGGAGCCTGGCCTATGTTCTATCATGAATTGGAATCTCTAGAGACTTAAAAACCAGTGGGTTACACTAGCAATTTGCTCTCTATTTTGCTGCATGAATTTCAACGATTCATGGTCCGTTATTAGGGTAAATTTCCTCCCTATTAAATAATATTTGAAAGTCTTCAGAGCCCATTTGATTGTCACGCCCTCTTTCTCAACCACAGCATACCTCTTCTCATGGCTGTTTAGTTTCCTGCTTATTTACAGGAATGGGTGTTCCTCCACTCTGACTATTTGTGACAGGACCACACTTACCCCTACATCGTAGGCATCACACTGCACCTAAAATTCCTTGGTGAAATATGGGGTAATTAGGATGGCATGGGCACATAATACATCCTTCAAGCTTTGGAAGGCCTCTTCTGCCTGGTCAGACCACTTCACCATGACCGAACTCTTCCATTTTGTTAGGTCTTATAGAAGTGTTGAGATGGTGGAAAGGCCTGGTATAAAGCGATGGTGGAAATGTAGCCGGACAGGCCGAGGAAGGCTTAACCAGTTTCTTAGTAAGCAGCCTCAGCCACTCCCTAATCACCTTAAGCTTTGCAGCCTGAGGTTTTACCATCCATCTATCAACCATATACCCCAAATACTTGGTCTCTTCCAAGCCTATGGCACACTTAGTGGGGTTTACCATAAGACTAGCTTTCTTAAGGGAGTCTAGAACTACCTGTACCCTTTTTAGGTGGGAGTCCCAGTCATCACTGTGAATGATCACAACATCCAAGTAATTTGCAGCATAATCCGTGGGAGGTTTTAACACCCGGTCCATAAACCTTTGAAAGGTTTCCGGATCCCGATGTAGGCCGAAGGGTAGGATCTTATATTGGATCAGCCCACCTGTTGTCGAAAAAGCATTTTTCTCTTTAGCGTCCTGCATTAGTGGTACCTGCTAATACCCCTTAGTTAGGTTGAGGGTGTTTAGGATTTGGGAATCGCCTACCCTGTTTATCAGCTTATCGACACGGAGGTATAGGGTAGGTATAAAATTTGGAGACTGCATTCAGTTACCTAAAATCATTACAGAACCTGATCTAGCCATCCATTTTAGGAACCAGTACGATAGGACTCGACCAGTTGCTGTACGATTCCTCGATTATGCACAGATCCAACATTTTCTGTACCTCCTCTCTAACTGCCTATCACCAAGCCTCAGATAATCTATAGGGCTTAACATGAATGACCTTCCCATGCTCTGTATGTACAGTAAGCTATGCTCAATGACTGAGGTTCAGGGTAGAAAACTTGGACATTGCACACAAGGAACACCTTTACCTATTGTCTCTGTGGGGCAGACAGGATGTCTGCAATTTTTACCGCAGGGATAGAGGGTGCCTTAAATGGAACAGTCTGAATCTCAGCAACCAATGCCTCCCTCTCTTTACAGGGTTTTAACAGGTGCACATGGTACAACTTTTCTGTTTTCCTCCTCCTGGGCTGTCTAACTCTATAATTAACCTCAACTACTCTTTCTATGACTTCGTAAGATCCCTGTCATTTGGCTAAAAATGTACATTCTGCTGTAGGTTCCAGTACTAAGACATTATCTCCTGGATTAAACACCCTAATTCTGGATTCCGATTATAATATTTCTGCTGTGAACTTTGGGCTGGCTGCATGTGTTATCACACAATTGGCAATAATGCTGAAATGTGATCCTGCATCTGTGAAATATGTTCCACTATGGTACGGTGTGGAGTTGACTCTGTTTCCACAGTCTCCTTGAGCGTATCTATTATACCTTGTGAGTGCCTCCCATACAACAAATCAAAAGGGGAGTAACCATAGTGGTCTGAGGAACGTCTCTTACGGCAAATAATAAATATAGTAAGAGGAAATCCCAGTTTTACCATCTCGGTCTATGGCCTTCCACAGGATATGTTTAAGAGTTTTGTTGTATAGCTCCACTAGGCCGTTGGTTTGAGGGTGATAGACTGAGGTGCGTAAGTGTTTGATATTGAACATTCTACACAGCTCTTTTGTAACCCGGGACATTAAAGGGGTTCCTTGATCTGTTAATATTTCCTTGGGGATCCCGACGCGACTACAGTAAGTAACAGCATTAACTCTTTTGTTATGAGTTTAGTGAATGTGTTCCTGAGGGGAACTACTTCTGGATATCTTGTGGCATAGTCTACAATTACCAGACTTTGTTGATGGACCCGTGTGGATTTAGGTAACAGGCCTTCCAGATCCATACCAATGCATTCAAAAGGAACTTTAATAATGGGCAAGGGTACTAACGGTCTACGGAACGCTTATACTGGTGAGGTCATTTGACACTCTGGACACATCTCACAATAACGTTCTACCTCTTTGTTTAGTCCTGGATAGTAAAATTGTGCCTTTATTCTATTCCATTAGCTCTACAGCTTTCACAAAGAACCAAATGGAGAGATCTAAAAATGTAAAAATTCAAATACATCAAAGAAACTAATTTAAACATAAAGAGGACCCCAATGGGACCCAAACAGTTACGGATCCATGGCCCATTGGACACAAGAATGTTTAATCACTGTACATAATAACCTCTTATATTTGGGATTAAACCTCTAACTATATTATACAATATCTCATGTCACATTATGAGATTTTATATGATGGGTGGGAGAATGCATGGGGCATGGGTTAAATCCTAGATAGACAGGTTTCAGTATGAATGTGTTACAATTTTGGTAAAATGTAAAGTTTAACTTTTATTTTGGGAGGGAAAATAAAATAGCATAAGAAACGTCTACGCAAGCAGAGCTGCTAAATACAAGAAACAGGAGTTATTATATCACACCACCGGCGGCCCGTACCAGGTTACAAATGTCAAGACATTTTCTCTGAAACTTAAAGTGCTTAAATGCATATAGTATAATAAGTAAATCCCTAGCTGTATTTGCCTAGCAACAGTCATGAGGCAGGCAGATGTTAATGATAAAGCAAAGCTGTCAGAACATCTTAAGAAATGGAGAATGTAAAGGAGCACCCACGCTAAAAAACCCTGTATACCTGTTAATGATGCTAGCAAAAACTGAAACAGTTTAAGATAAAACAGGTTCAGGTAAGGACATCTTCAGAACGGGCCAAACGTTGAACCGAAATGTTGATTTTTAATAAACACCATTGAATGATCATGTGAATGCTAAAGATCATGTGAATGCTGCATTCTTCTTCCTCTACTAGACCATCTTAAGAAACAACACTTTAGATAGACATTATTATTAGTTTTTTTTATTTATTATTATTATAATAATTATTATTATTATTACAAAGTTAGAAGAGCTGGGACAAAAATCTATTTTGTGAAGCTTACTTGTTGAGACCCAACCCAATGATAGAGCAATAATTAATCATGTTCCATCCCCTACAGGCTGACTGAGGTGACATCAAATTGAAAAGTAATGGTGACAGGGGTAAGAAAATATTTTATCAAATATTAAGCGATAAAGTCTGTATTATGTCACCCAGGACCAGCCTGGATCTTTAAGTTGACCACGGAACAACTGAATTTTGATTGCAAAGCTCCAGAAGTTTAAAACTTCCAAATCAGTCCTCCAGTAGAGTCTTCCTCACGGCCGGTGGACAGAAACACAGACAGACAAACATATAGAGAGAAAGAGAACAGAGATTGTCTTCAGGAGGACTTGAAACTGTGGACTCAAAGTTAGGCAGATTAGACGCAGTGGATTCAGGTGGTATGCTTCACTCTGGTCCGGACTCTGCTCCACTCTGCAAGGGTTCACTGTAGCTTGGGCGACTGTCTTGGTATTTAGCTAGTTGTGGGATATAGGCTTAAGGAGATAAGGTTGTGGCGGCTATCTTAAACATTCCATACATTTGTTTGCATGCTTTTTTTAGTTTTCAGACATTTAAAGGGGAAAACCCATTGACAAGTGATATGATTCTCCCTGAGAGAGCCCATCATTGCGTTTTAGTCACTGGAGACAAATTCGGAAAATGAGTAAGCTTTTGTACACCTCCGGAAGATCTGGTTTCAACCTAAGAGTTTTTCATTCGCTTTAAATTAGTGCATTCACACCAAGTAATCTCTGAAAGTAGCACCCCTAGGTTTAGGCACATGGTGGGCTCGATTCATCAATAGATCTTCAGGGGGTGCTCAGGAAGGAGTATCATCATGTCCAAATACTCTAGCCCTCAGGAATATTGTTTATGCAAATTCTGTATTGGCATGATCTGTTTCCAAGGTTTTCTTGTTTCTCCTGGCTGATTACCAGTGTCTCTTCCAAGATTCAAGCTTTCTGATCCAGGTCAGTGTGCGTTGATGACAGATCCTCCATTTTGCTTTTTAGAGCACCTGCCCTTTCCCCCCAATGGAGTTGATGTCCAGTTGCAGTTCTTGGAATACCTTTTACAATTCGGTCTGCTGGGTGTGTTTTATGTCTTTAAAAAAAACTTTGCATCTCTTTTGTAGTTACTGGACTCTTAGAGCAAACATCTCTTTTTTAAAGTTTTAAGGGGAGCAGCTACAGGACCAGCTGTTCTCAGGGAACCAGTTTCTCCTCTGATATACAAGGTCTGCTGCCTAAACCTGCCCCTTTGCTAAATTTTCAGCACCAAGATAGGATGCGGTGCCACAACATCAAAATTGCTTAAGTGCCCACCAGCTATATACAGCACTTTGTATATGATATAAGGCAGTGGTATTGATATCACTGATATATAAAAGTCTCAACCTCACATAACACTATAGTTGGAGAAGGCACTGGCAGTGACAACATAAAGCATTCAGACTGTATTAGAAGCATCAGATTCTTCTTAACTTGTTTTACTACATAGTAAAGTTCTGACATTTCGGCCCCACGAGGACCTTCACCAAGGTGAGTTTCACAGAAGGCAATTGCCGAATATGAAATTCAACCTGGTGAAGGCCTGTATTTTTTTAATACTGCTTATACTGTAGGTATCATTGGAATATACAGGAAATCAAGTGTATCTGCAGCACCTCCATTTAAGTATAAATCATTTTTTAACTTAATTTTGAGTGTGCCACCTGAGTGCAATCTCTGTGTTTTTATCTCACTTTGAGTGTGCCACTTATTTTTAACATCAAGTAATCAACCAATTGCACAAGCCTGTATAGGTAATTTTAGTGAATTGTGACACTGCACTTCATTTCAAGTGTGAGTGTGATTCAGTCCTAATCTTATATTGCTATTTTCTCTTACTGTATGTTGACAATTTTGGTAGACTAGCATAAGATATAACGATAGACTGACCAGGATCTCTACCACAAAGCTGTCTTGGAATAATTTGACTGGTATGTTGTTGCTTGCATGTCCAGTTGTTGTAGCCCAGCCTGAAGCAATTCTACAAGACCACAGAAGAGAAAACTGATTAGTTTCTACCTCCTCACATAAAACATAGTATTAAGTTATATTGAGCTTGTCTCATTTCTATTATTAATTTTAACAAGATGCAGGGTTCATTATTTTGCATATATACGGTATGATGCATATAGAGATATCTGAACCTGTTGCAATTACATTAATATAGTATGTTTTCACTTAATATGATCTCTTTAACTATAATACCAGTACAGCTTTGACTCCAGAATGTCAGAATAAGAGCAGAAGGCATACCTTTTATCTCACAATTTGGGAAAATTGACTTATGTTTCACGGAATATACAGTACTTTACCAACATAACAGTTACCATGTTTTTTTTTTAAATTTCTGTATTGTAATTTATGGTGCTATCGATAAAGCATGGTATATGTTCAAGAGCCACACAAAAGTGTGCAGACTTTGGCTGTGGTCAGACAGAATTATTACCTGTGTTGTTGAAGTTCAGTGCGTGTCCAGCCAGTGGCACACTAAATATCTTTGCCTATGATACTGTGAATACCAAAGTTCAGTAAAGCAGGTGTCTGAAGAAAAGATCAAATGTACACTGCTCTTTGTCTAATGACCTTATACATCTCTACTGTTGCAGTTTCACACTTTATTAACAACCACTATACATTAACCGAACCTGGTCATACCATTTGTTCTGTACTGTGCAGAGAATGAGACATGGTGAATCCTTTAATCACACCCTCTATCTACTCCTTCCTGCTGCTGGGGATCACCCCTAAGCCTGAAGCCAGACATACACACCTGATCTCACCTACGCCTCCCTGCCATCTCTTCCCCTTTAAATGGTGTTAACCTTTTCATTTAACACCCATCTACAGCACTTATTCCCTCACCTGCTGTCTCTGTAAGTTTCCCCTCAAACCTCTTAGATTGTAAGATCTTTGGGGCAGGGATTTCCTTTCCCATTGTCTGATTTTTGCTGCACTTATTGTATTTTTAAAATTCCCTGTACTGTATTCTTTGTGAAGCGCTGAGTACACTTTTGGCGCTATATGAATAAAGACAAACAATACAATACAATGGCGCTTACTCCTTGCCATACAAGACTGGCTTGCAATTTTGCCTACTGTATATCATATTTTGCACCCACACTATCTACTATAATTCAACTTGAAATGCTATGGTTCTGCATCTATACCGCAAAATGGACACAACTACACAAAAACTATACTGGATCAGCACTCAAAAAGTAAATCAAAGAAAATAAGGACTTACTGTGCGTTTTGCTTTTGATCTCACCAAGTTTCTTCTTTTAATGTATAAAAAAAGGCAGCAATAGAGAAAAAATCAGCACACACAGGGAAAGGAAATGTTAGCAGACACACAATGTTATACTGTATGTGCACAATAGAGAAATGTTTTAAAGCCTGATGAAGGGGTTAGGAGCCTTGAAATTTTGCTCTATTGTGCACATATAAAAGTGTGTGTCTGCTAACTTTTCGTTTCCCTGTGTGTGTTGATTTTGTCTTTATTGCTGCTTTTGTGATATATTAGAGAAGATACTTGTGAGATCAAAAGGAATACATAAGTTCTTCATTGTCTTGGATTTCATTTTGGAGTGCTGATACAGTACGGTTCTTATATGTGTAGCCGGGTACCCCGCTTACCTCCGCTACGGATGGGGGGGCTGCCGTCTTTTCCGGGTGCCGCCGGAGCTATGGGCGGACCCGGCTAGGTATAGGGAACCACTCCAGTGCTTCGGAGCTCCGTGGCGGTCCCGATATGCAGTCTGCCGCCATCTTCATTGCCCGTGCATGCGCGATAGAGCTCTTGCGCCTGCACAGTGAAGCGGGAGAGTTGCGGCAGCCAGTACCATGCACCGCACAGGACTACGTGTCCCAGAAGCCCCAGGGGCTGCTCACCATGTGGGACAGCACAGCCAATAGGGCTGCAGGTATAACAAGGAAGGAGATCGAGACATTTGGCACGCTAAGGACTGCGTGCCAGTCAGAGCACAGACGTCGGCAGACAAGGTAGTGTCCAGGGGAGAAGTGCTCCACTGGACTAGGCCAGATCTTCCCATAGGTCCCAGCTAGGCCCTGACTCACCTCAGCTTGTGGTTTCTGCAGGGAAGACCCCAGATAGAGATGCTCCCCTCAGCACTTAGGGATAGAGTGTTAGTGCACCGGTAATGAACGCCACATGGTGTGCACGGCCTGCGGTCTGGGACCATAACCAGGCATATCATTATCAGAGACATTAAGGGACACCCTCAAGCTGGAGCTCCCTCAAGATGCGGACACCTCTGGACAATAGCGAGAGGATCCGGTAGACCACGTCGTGGAATCATGTTGTGGTCCTGTGGATCTACCATCCAAGTCGGCCTGGTCTGGCCTAAGACCAGGAAGGTGCCCATCATGCATCAACGGCCATACACAGGAGGTAGCGCTACTCCACACACTCTTTGGGTGGGCCTAACTCTGTGAACACCGGGGTGGTTAGGTGCCCAGTGCACCTTCAGTACTTTGGCGGTTCCACTGTGGTGGTGTTACTGTGTTGTGGGTATTGTATTGTGGGGCCTTGTACTATTATTGTATTGTAGAGTTATATGTGTGTCAGTAAATATAAACTAGTTATACCAGTGTGTGTATCTTTAGTCACTGCTTGATTGGTTCCTGTGATGGGTTATCCTGCTGTGCTAGGATCCCTCCCAGATGGAGGTGTTGTATCCAGAGAGAACGCAATCACCCCAGGCTGGAGGGTTAGGCCTCCTTTACGCTAAACAGATACTCAGCACACATAGGGCCTCATTCAGAAAGCGTTCATAAGCCACTTATCAAGCACTTATCACCCAAAATGCCTACTGCTATTCAGTAAGCAGTGATAAGTGGGTGATAAAAGACTGAATTGCTCCAAAAAAATTGATCATAAAAAAAATCACAGAGGCAGCGGTGATAAGCCACTTATCACCACTTTTCGGCATGTTCATAAACTCGTGCAATTCTAGTAGCAGTAATTTGGCTATAAATGCCTATCACCGCTCTAGAATGGTGATTTTATCACAAAATTCTCACGCCAGAAAAAGTTGGCTTAAAGGTGTTGGAAACCTGCAGAGAAGCGGCGAGATGGGACTTAGAAAAAAATGCATTTTTCCTGCATAGGATTGATGCCGGGAATCTCTGTAGCTGATATCCATTAATATTAGCACCAGAGACCCCTGGCATGAATCCTGTGCAATAAAAATGCATTTACAGTAAACTTCATTACCATAGCGGATAGCCTCAGGGACACCCTACTTCCCGAGATACAGGCCCCGTTATGGGGTGCCAGTATCTCCTATGCATTTAAATGTTCGCGTCACGTGACCATGGGAATAAAATGCATAGGAGATACCGGCACCCCATAACGGGGCCTGTATCTCGGGAAGTAGGGGGTCCCTGAGGCTGAAACCAATGCGGTTCAGCTCAGGAGACCCCCTGCTCATCTAAACTATTAACAAAATTAAAATTTATACACAGAAATTTCGGCGATATTTGCACAGGGAGAGATGGCTCTCTCAGAGCAGCTCTCTCTGCAGCAGATACAACTCGCCGGGTAAGGCCTTTTCAGAGGGTCGTTCATCAGATCACCGGCTTATCACCCGTTTTGTGAATTTTGCTATGACAGGTAATGAAGGCTTTCTGAATACCGTGATAGCAACGCTCATAAAAAGGGTGATTTAAATGGTCCGGTGATTTTTTTTATGAACCTTCTCTGAATGAGGCCCATAGTCCCATTAGTCACGGGGAAAGGGGGCTACATATGATATATTGGACCATTCATGTCAGGACAGATAAGAGTGTAACACTATCTAAGATCTATGACAATATATAAAAGAGACACCAAATTATTTTATTATTGTAGTATATCAAAAAAATCAAAATTTACTATTGCAGTCATTCTTTAAATCTTCTTTTCATTCATGTTTTGAAGGTTTGGCTGGCTGATGAGCATCAACGCCATGTTCGTGCAGAAAACACATCCAGCAATGCTGTCAGGTAATCTAACATAATTCATTTTTTTTTGACAATACCTATAATACCTGTACTGCGCAGAAATTCAATGACACATATGCATTTCAATCAAGTTCCATATAAACTCGCATGCGCAGAAATTCAATGACACACATTCGTTTCAACCAGGTCCCATATAAGAATAATAATTAGTGCAAACTAAAAAGCGCTAATATCTACTATATAATGTGATAACAAACTCAAATGTGAGTGCTATAAATGCCAAGAAAGAACATTTATAGGCACATAAAACAACTTAAAGTCCCATATGAGTGTCCTGTGAAAATGTCCAATAAGCAGCCTTAAAGGTCCCACTGGGTGTTCTATATCCAGTAAGAGAATGCAAACAAAAACAGACCTCTCTGGCGCTGAGGATCTAAAAAACACGATGGATCTGGGATGGAAAAAGCTTGAATCCTTGCAATGATGTATACCTCAGTAAAAGGAGACAAAAACCATATACACTACCATAGTGCATTACCCAGAGTAAAGAACTGATAACGGTAGGTATACTAGCAAACGATAACAATTTATTAAAATGGTATGATGAAAAATAAAATATAAATGATAAAATTATACACTTGTATGCGCACACAACGTGCTCACAAATGATAATACAAAAAGAATGGTGATGACCTCGGTTACTTCCGTCATACCCACCTCCGCCGTGGGTAAAAATTGAAAACTTACATCAAGTGGCTAGGTCTTGAGCCTTAATGTGGCAATTTCACAAGCGCTGTTGAATCTTTACCCGTCTGTGGATGCTGGTTTCAGTCAGCTGGTCTGCTTCGTGGCGCCAACTCCTCCGAATCGGCCGCCGCTCCGTTGTTCCTAATGACATCACCAGTTCTACTTCCAATACGGTGTCCCCGCTGTGCCACAATTCCTACGCGTTTCGAGACACTTAGTGACTGGTCTCTTCGGCACGGATATGCATTAAGGCAGTCTTGAATGATTATTTATACCCCACAAAGTCCCAGATGATTGGTTAGTGAATGAACATTAGTTAATTAATGAACATTACATTGGATACCAATAATGAACAAACATACAAAACAATTTAACCATTTTAACATGATAGACATATCTAATCGGGATGATGAACTTGGGCTAAACATTACTATAAATCTAACCTTTATACTTAAAATAACTCCATGATAGAATAACTACCTAATGTGTGAATAATTGATAAATGAATTTAATACTTATAATCTACTAACATTACTATAAATCTTATTAAATTAACTACCTAATAAGTGAATTGCTAATAGATGAATAATAAACTAAACTTAGTGTTTAAATATATTGCTATTAACTGAAATATTTAGTGTATTATTTATAAATATATATGAGAAAATATTTTAGGGTTTATAGTGAAATGTGCTTACTGTATAGTGAAAGACTATTTAGGGTGAAACTACTACTAAATAAATTAAACTTATATCATATATTGATTACTAATAATGCAACTAATGCGTACAATACAGAAAATTATTTAAGATGTACAAAACCTATTAAGAAAACATCTTATCAGAAAGAAGCCATAACAAAGCCGATTAAGTAGAACCTGAATGCAATAATGGACTTTACCTCAAGAAGGCCACTAAATCGAATTCTATATTGAGTCCCTGAGGACTCATTGTTTTTAGCTAAAAAATCCAATAGGATTCCCTTTTAGAGATTTGGTTCAACCTATCTCCCCCTCTTTGACTAATTTTAGGATGCTCAATGGCATGACATTTTAGCCTTTCAGGGCTTTGAGAATGCACCAGTTTGAAATGATGTGATACGTTGTGAGTTATAAGTCCTCTTTTTATGTTGTATATATGCTCCCCCCAATAATCTTTGGAGTGTCCTGCCAGTGCGGCCCACATATTGTAGGTCGCACGGGCATTCGAGCAAATACACAACATATTGACTATGGCAGTTGATGAGTGATCCAATCTTATATTCTCTGTTGGTAACTTTAGATCTAAATGTTTTCGTTTTTACACTGTACTTACATGCAATGCATTTAGCACATGGATAATATCCTTTAATGCCATCATGCACTGATTTATTTGAATCACTGAAAGGACAACCAGGAGAAAGTTTTATTTTCAGATTGTTAGCTCTTCTAAAATAAATCTCTGGTTTTTCTTTCAGATATCCTCTCAGGACCTCATCTTGTCTCAATAGGTTCCAATACTTATTGAATATTCCTATGACTTTAGGTGCCATAGAATTGTACTGAGTTACAAACGCAACTGTATAATTTCTCTCTTCATTCCTATTTTTATTTTTGTTTTTATTTAACATATCTTCTTGTTTGTATATTAAAAGATCTGATCTTGTCATTTCACTTACAGTTTTAATCGCATTGTCAAGCAATTTTTTTTGTAATCCCTATCAATAAACTTTTGTTTCAAGGATTCAGCCTGTTCTTAAAATACTGACTCTCTTGAACAATTCTGTTTGAGCCTCACCAGCTGGCCCTTTGGGATGTTCTTTATCCAACTGGGATTATGATGACTGCTGGCGAGGAGATAATTATTTGCTTGAACCGATTTGTAATATGTCAGTTTGAATGGTATCAGACTTGATATATATCTGAAGGTCCAGAAATTCAATGCTTTCTTTGGTTTGCTTGAATGTGAAATGTACATTTCTATCATTGCTATTAAGATAGACTTTAAACAACTCTAGTTCACTGGAAGAGCCCTTACAAATGAATATTACATAATCTATGTAGCGCCGCCAGAGCACCAGATTCGCCCGAGTGTCAATTGGAACAGATGGCATCGTCCTCCCATATTCCCATAAAAAGATTTGCATAACTGGGAGCGAATCTGGTACCCATGGCGGTACCACATATCTGCAAATAGAATTGTTTGTCAAACATGAAGAAGTTATGTTTTAAAATAAATCTTATTCCTTCCAACAGGAAATCATTCAGAGAAGATGATACTATAGAGTGATTATGAAGGACTCTAGATATAGCCTCACAACCCAACTGGTGCGAAAGTGTTGTATATAGAGATGTGACATCTCCTGTAACTAAACTTATTCAGATTTCCATTGAATGTCATCTAATAACTGTAAAATATGAGTAGTATCCCTTAAATGGGAACGTAATTTTACCACGTACTGCTGGAGATGATGATCTATATATTGAGTTAGGGGGGAGGTAAGGGAACCAATGCCCGAAATGATGGGACGCCCGGGCGGTCTCTCGAGATGCTTGTGGATTTTTGGAATCATGTAAAATATTGGAATCCTAGGATGGGAGCAAAAAAGAAAATTGTATTCATTATCATTAATGATCTTATTATCTAGACCTGTTTTCAAGATGTTCTTTAAAATATCCTGATACTCTGATAGGTGGTTACGATCCAATAAACGGTATGTATCCCTGTCTCCTAGGATGCATCAAGTCTCTTCGAGGTAATAGGACGCATCCATAACATCGATGCCAGCCCCTTATCAGGTGCCTTAATTACAATTTGGTCATTGTTTTCAAATCCTTCATCGCCTTAATCTCTTCTTTATTGAGTTTGCCCCTCCTAGGTTTGTCCTTTGCATTCAGCTTCTCTATATCAGCCAGAACCATTTCAGAAAAAGATTCTACAAGATTTCCCCTTGCAAATCTTGGATAAAAAATTGAAGAGGGCTTCAATTTGGTATAAGCGATACCATCAATATTATTGTTTGCAGATATTGAATTACTAACCACATTTTTAGTAAAAATCTTTTTAAAGCTAGCTTTCTTACAAATTTCTGAACATCTATATAGATGCTGAAATAATTAAGGCTACAAACAGGTGCAAATGAAAGCCTTTGCCTAATATCCTTTTTTCATTATCAGTCAGAATATGTTTACTGATATTAAAAATATTATTCTGATGTATCAATACTCTGGCTTTCGTTATTTGCTACCTTACTGGTAAGTTTTTTTCCTTTCCGTCCCTTGTTCCTCTTTTTTGTTTTCTTGATTTGGGTACTGTATATCTGACCTTCCTGTCTATTTGTCCCCTCTGAAACTCCTGATCTCTTTCCCTCCTCCAAGGGAACGTGGGTCTCTTTTCTATATTGGCACCCTGTTCCTTTCTGTCTTTATTATCTATTGACGGTCGAACATCCATATTAGTTTTAGACTCATTTCTACTACTGTAGGATGTTTTTGTTGTTCTTCCTTTTCAGGATACCCCTCAATTGATGAAAAGGGGAATTTATATTATATTTGGGATGTACTTCCTGTTCTCCCTTTGATTGTTTAGGGTAATTATCCCTTTTTTTATTATTATCCTCCTTTCTAGGGTAATCTCTAGACTGTCTAGAGTGTGTTTTATCATAAGATCTTTCATATGTTTTGTCATATGTTCTTCTTGGCATCCATTATTTATCATATTTTTTATTTTTATTATATTTATAAACACAAGCATACCACACGATGTAATTCATGCACCATACTACTGTATTTCTTCTCGTTTATTAATATACAACATTCTCTTTTTACAGGTGAACATATCAAAGAGCCATCCAGGAAGCCAGAAGAAGATGCAGATTGAATAAGATTGTACGTTTGGAAAAAGAGCAAAGAAATTTGTATTATTGTATTTTTCACAAAGTCATTTACTGTAATCCGATAAAAAATATTTCATATTTTAAAATACTTTTTAGTCATATGAAGTTTTTAGGGGAATAGGTGGTAGGTTACATATAAATACTATTAAATATCGTATCGTATGGTACAAAATGAACAGGAATAAGGGACAGGTCTCATTCCATTTAGATTTTGAAGACATACTAGCACACTAACCAACGCTAAAACTCAATTTTCCTGGTCACGACGCATTCGCGGGTCAGCTGCGAGCAACCAAAAAATTATAAGGACGCATACGCTATACGCTACAAATGTGCCAGTAAATAATGCTACATCTGTACCTACGGCTCTATTGTATGACAAATGTAAAAAAATATATTTTTTTAAATTATCACTGGCACAAAGGGAAACTGTTGGAGATGGTAATTGTCCTTTATATCTCTGTATTCTGTCTTTCTGACAGAAGATATCAAAACATACAGTAACAAAACAAAACATCTTAGGTTCCTCTGTGGAGACATCAGCAATGAGAAAACATATCTTATGAAAATGGTTTAATACTTTTGAAACCAGCATGCATGAACAACTAATTTTGATTTAAAACCCTGAGTTGATATGTATATCCCAATCCTTTATGATTATGAACTGGAAAAAAAAAATCAAACGTTTGTTTTAGCTTTATAGAGAATCTTTTTGGGGGGGGAGTAGGGGGGTTGCTGTGGATTTCTGAAGACAACTTGGACAGTGTGAAGATTAAGAAGAACAAAGCTAAAGAACAGAAATGAAATAACTCCTTATTTGTTTTGGAAAATCTGTTATGTTCTTATGCTGTAGGTTGTGATGAAACATGTAATTCAAAAGATTTTAGCTTCTAAGGAATTGTTTATTTTTCTTTGAAAATATTTGTTAATAGTTGGGGATAGAAATGAAATAAATATACTACAACTGTACATTTTGCTTTGTAATGATAACAACACTTTTTTTTATGCCTTACTACATTGAAATAATTTTAAATGTATTATCTTGAACTGTAAGAAATATTAGCTCTCTATTGAAAAAATCAACAGTGATATATATATCCTGTGGTTTTAATGTTTGTCTCACATCATTTTGCAACTTCAAGTCAGTGAAAACTGACTTTTCACCTGTTTTATTAAGACGTCTTATGCTTTGTTCTGTAAGTTTGATTTTTATATTTATACATGTTGTTTTAATAAATTAATGTATATACATTGTATATACATACAGTACATTGAGGGTGTAATGTTGAAATTATTTCACAAATTTACTCTCACATTTAACCCAAAATTTAGAATTTAGATGTCTTTATTTTCACAAAAGAAAATTACTTGCATAGTCCAAAACCTGTGACTGACAAAATTGATTGTAAATGCAATAATATGAGTAAAATATACTACATACAGTAGTGATAGTCAACCTTATTTTTAAATGTCTCATCATTACTTGCAGGGGAGCAAGTTTACAAGATCTATTTGTGAACTGAAGAGCTTCTTGAGCCATATATATTTGAGGATTATAACCCTTCCTATTCGCTTAAGCTTCTATCCCAAAAAGATGAGTGGAGTGGAATAAAAAGATAACGTTTGAGATTTATTGGCCAGAGAGTTTTCCTGTATAAGAGGGAACAGAAAGCAGGATGCACTTACTGTAGTGGTCACTGCCTTCTTTGATCAAAGGAGGAAATCAGATATAACGATGTAAACTTGGACTGGTGATTTGGGTTTTCAATATGTTTTTTCCTAAAGTTTGTTGGATTTGGTCTTGGTTTAGGATTATGGAGTAATATGTAAATCTTATATATACAGCTCAACCCCCTAATAACGCTGTGCTTGGATTCCAGAGAATCACATTGCGCTATAAGTGGATCGCGTTAGAAATAATGTACAATTGTATGCATTGTACAATAAAGTATTTAAGATACCAATAATCGTGTTGTAAAGTATTCATAAATACAAAAATTAGGAACCACGCTTGCATCGCGACATAAGCGGATTCGCGTTGTAATGGATCGCGTTATAACGGGGTTGAGCTGTATATATATATAAATGGAGCATGGAGCAGGTCCAGTAGGCAGGATCCCCTGTTTTGTCCCCTCTCTAGGACATGCTTATGTGCTATGAGCTTTGCTCCTTGATTCCTCCACAGACATTGCTGAGTACCTGACTTGAGGTGATGTATTACCTATTTGCTGTTACAGACCAAGGTGTGCTTTTTTGACTATTTATGTGTCTTTCACAGTGAGCTTTTTTGATATTGCATTACTCTATATTTGTCCCTAGGCTTGGGAGATTGTAGTATTTTGCTATTCATTGTATCAGCCACTTTATCTAGCCACCGTGTTGTGTCTGTTATCAGCTTTACTGATTTCACCTTGTCAGGTACTTTTGAGCATTTATTTGTCTATTTAGACTATTGTATTGTCTCTTAGGGTAATCCCCTGGTTAGAGGATATATCAAGTGTGCACCATACAGGGGATCCATGCCTTGTTTTAATTTTCTGTGCTTTGATTTTAATTTTATGTTCTGTTACAATTTTCAATAAACATTTTGTGGTTTTGTACCGTCAGGCAAACTAGAGTGCTTTTATTGGGGCTCTTTTTTCTCCTTTGCAATATTACTGTATATGCCCTTATAGCACCACCGACAGATGATTACATCTAAATTTATTTTGTCGGCTTTGTAGTTGCCATAACTTGTCCCATGGATGCGGGGTCATCTCTTTTTCTCACAAGATATATATATAGATAGATATATATGTATAAACACAGACTGCAGTATGTATGTATGAACACAGACTGCAAAATATATATATACATATATAGATAAGTATAAACACAGCCTGCAATAAATATATATATATATATATATACAGTGGTTGACAAATCACCAAAAAATCTACTCGCCACACAAAAAAATCTACTCGCCACCTAGTACCAAACGTGTGCTGCTTGGGCCAATATTTACTCGCCCGGGGGTTAAATCCACTCGCCCGGGGCGAGCAAATGTATAGGTTTGTCGAACACTGTATATATATATATATATATATATATGTGCTATTCAGTCCTACAGTACTGTTGTGAGAAATAAAACCCGTTTAAAATTCTCTCCTAATTTTGTCCACTTTGCAATTGATTTGGCATCTTGTTTCGGCGACTAATCCTGTCTTGGAGATGGGGGTTGGTTGCGGGATGGCAGTTAATAGTGCGCGTGCATGCGAAGTGTGTTGTGTTACAAACCTTACACTCTGTTCTCTCAGGTACGGGGGAGTGAGTTTGGCTGGATGGGGGTTGGGGTTTGGGGATGTCAGTTAATAGTGTATAGCGCCTGCCGAGGCTTCTGTAGGCATCCCGGAAGGAGCCACTGTGAAATCAATGCACAGCTTGATTTAATAACCGTAACATCAAAAAAAAGGTTGAGCACAGACAATGCAATAAACAAACATATGTATGTGTACAGACAGACTGCAGTATATGTATTTACACACCCACAGTACAGTTATGTGAGGGAAAAAAGCATGAAATATTTTCGTGTGAATTTTTAATAAACGTGATAATATTCTTCCACAGTATCTATCAGATACAATGGACTAGTATTCACTGTGCCAAAACAGGCGTGAATTAGAAGATTTAGAAAAAGTGTATAAAAGCATAGACAAGTAATAAAATGTACAGTAATATATTTGTCCTGGAACTAGATTCCATATTCCTCTGTCTTTCCTTTAGTTATGCACACACACACACACACACACACACACACACACTGTCAACTTGTCATGTGAAAGACACAACCTCCCAGATGGTGGAGTCTAAGTGCTCTGCACTAACAATTAATGTGGCTCCCACCAGGATAGATTTACAGTGGGCTCCAATAAAATCCCGCTCAGTGGGCTAGCTAAGGCACTGGTGTGAAACCTTCAATAAGGTTGATATTCAAAGTGTTTGTTGGAATTTCTACACTGATGAGCTGGTATCTGAATTAGGTGAGTCACTCACACACCTCAGTAGTACTAATAGTCAAGCTGTTACCAAATCAAGCACAGTCTCCTCTTTTTAGAGAGTGAGAGACAATGTGATAAGCAATCCCCACAAATGGAGGGGTCGGAATATATTGTGAGGTACAGAAAGGCACTAATAAGTCTCTCTGTGATCCCGTCAGCAAAGGGAGATCAAGTTCCCGGATGACTAGAACATGATAGTGCTGTTAGAATCTCTGCACTGATAAAAGAAAACTCACATGTGACAGTGAGCAGCTCCTTCATACTCTTCAGCACTTGCCGATAGATTCTGGCCTTCACTGGCTCCAGAGAAATCCCCTCTAATGTTCTGATTTTAGAGATCTCTTATGAAGTCAAAACCTCACGGGTAAAGACCGATAATGCTGGTAGAAGGGGACAACGAGACAGTCCCAATGCATTTCATCACAGATTTGCGACTTTCTCAGTGGGATGTTTAACAGTAAACAATCTAAGATATTTATACCCTAGCGGTTGCCCATGAAAACTGAAAAGGATGAAACTGGATTTAAAGCTTTAGTGTCCCATAGTTTAAAAAATTAGAAAAAAATTACATTAAAAATTTACATTCAAAAGATGAAAATATCAGAATAAGCAGAAACAGAACATGTTGTATAAATCACATACTGTATAATAGCTAATGATTCAATTGTAAAATAAAATTTGTTTTAGGATGTACATGCATATACTGTAGCACATAAAAAAAATACCACAAACAACAATTTTAGGGTGATGCTATCCAGGATCCTTCAAATCCCAAAATAGTGTGATTGATGTTATGACTAATTGGATCTTTGAAGAGTATGATAGGAATGCAAAAATATAGAGAAGCAACACCACAAATATAGTTATAACTCAACATTAACCTGTCAATATTACCTAAAAAAATGGTAATCACTTAATCTCGATGTCAATGGTTGTACTGTAAATAACGGGAATTGATGGTGCTAGTGTCTAATTATTCATTCAAACCATGAGGTGTGTCAAGTTTGAAGACCCAGAACATTTCCTGGCTACATTTTTAAAGTTTTTAACCAATCACCTCCCAAAATGGAATAAAGAATATGGAATATATTTAAGACCCATGATATATCACCTTTATCTCTTCACTGATGCACAATTGAGAGTACACTGTAGTGTTTTTATATTTTTTCTATTTTTATTATTGTTCACTTAATATTAGCTGCATGGTATTGGTCTCTCTCTATGCACTTCATATACGCTTAATACATTTCATTCAAATTTTGATCAAAACACGTTTGTTTTTCACTTATAATTAGGAAATCTTGCCAGAACACACTCAATAGGAGATTAGAATGAAATAATTTTTTTGGGTGAGGATGTTCCAGATTTAGTAACAGATACACTACTTTTAAAAACTCAATTTTATCAAATGGAAAATCTTTAAAAAAAACGAGATGGCATAGTGATGGGATATGCAACACTGGCGACACACTTTATTCGAGCTCGGCTAGTCCCACGAATTCGGGTATACCCGGGTGTATTGAGGTTTGTGACTGTTTTCTGCCCGAGTGCATTGGGTTATTTCCAGGCAGGGATTGAAGCATTTTATTCCCGCTGGCTGCAATACTGCACAGTATATATATATATACTGCGTTACAATTCATGAATTTATGCCATCTGGTAGACACGCGAAGCATTGCAGCCTATTAAATCCTAATCATTATCATTTAACAGATCAGCCGCCCGTCAGCCAGGCATGAACCCAGGCTGGGAAGGCAAATGCAACGGGGCTTGTCAGAGGTGAGGAGCGGCGCATTCCAGGTATCTGCCAGGTACATACTGGGTATTTGCTCGAATAAAGTGTGTCGGTGCAGTACATAGATGATGTCATCATTATATGGAGTGGGGAGGAGGGAGATTTGGCAATTTTTTTTAGTATATCAACTCCAATGCACATAACTTAAAATTCAATCACACTTACAGTAAAGAGAGAATTTAATCCTCGATTTAGAAGTAATGGTTGAAAACAATTCGATTCATTCAAAGACTTTTTTAAACATGTTAATTGCAATATCTATATATTAGCCACAAGCAACCATAAAAGAAATTGGCTGGAGAATATTCCATATGGAGAATTCAGAAAATGTAAAAGAAAATGTTTAAAAGGAAGACTACATCAATCAAATAGAACCACTTAGAAATACATTTTTGGAAAGGAGAAATGATAGGAAAGTGATTGAGAAAGCAATTCAGAAAGTTGAAGCAGTAGAAAGATCAGAAATGTTGACATATAAAGAGAGAAGCAATAATAAAGGAGCCCAAACACACAAACATATAATTTATCACAAAATATAGCAACCAAGCTAATAAGATCACCAGAATCCTGGAAAAACATTAGTACAGTTGCAGAGGCCGTTATTCAAACATTTGTCGACGCCAGTTTCATAAAGTCTGCTGTTTTCCACGCAGCATTCACTCGTTAATCTTCCGTGAAGGCTGTCAATCACACATATGTTTACTGTTGTTGATTTTCCATGATTACTGTGATTGTGATATCTTTGTGTGCAGTTCTGCATGTTACCGCCAGATGGCAAATGTGAATCCCTTTGCACAGGGCATCCAGTGAGATGTGTAGTCAATTTGCAGGTGTTTAAAAACTAGATAAAGAGTGGCCAATACAATCATCCATTGAAATGTGACCTAGTTCGCTGAAGATGTTATCAAATGTAGGCGTTTCATAATTAAAATCTCCACAGTATACACAATGCTTGTCTCATTATTCTACATTGTATCTCTGCACTTGCAGAATGGACATGTCAAGTCAAGTAATGTCAAGTCCTTATACCAAACCACAATGTAGCTACGCATTTCTCATATTTTCTGCAATTAATGCTGGAACAGATAACAAGGTGACTTTAGCAGAGATTTACAACTATATGACTGAAAAATATTCAAATTCTTCAAATTTTCACTGAACCAACGTGGTTGGAAGTATTCGATAAGGCAAATATTAACTAATGAGGATGGCTTTTTTCACACAGCCCCTCCTCTGAGGATACCTGTACAAGAGGATATTGGTCTGTGCTCCAAGCTTTTGCCAGTATATTTGCTCATGGCGACTGCAAATGAAGAAAGGTTGGGTGTCATCCATTTAAGATTCGTACAGTGCCTGTATGTCGTACCTCCCGACCCAAACCGGCTTCCCAATATTATTGCAATAGTAGGCTGACCATGACTGAAAACCTGGTGAGCAGCAATCCTTGCTACCATGCCCCAACTGAGTACCAGCTTCACCAGGCACCTGTGAACTATGATACTGATTTCATGAATGAGCCCGGCTGTTACGCACAATGCTGTACACACCTGACATTGGGTCATCTCCACCCGGTTGAAAACTTATATAATGAAGATAAATATAATGCGGACTACATCAGTGACCCCAGCTTGTATGCACAGTACACCTCTGACATTGGATCATCTCCACCCAGTTGGCAAAGATTATAATGAAGGTAAATATAATGTACTATACAGTATTAACTTTAATTCCCCTGGGTGGATGCTAGATTTTATGGGGGGGGGGCATGGCAGTTATACAGGTCCCCGTGCTTTCCCCCAGACATTTAAATTAAATGCCTGGGGATATGCGAAGCCTCCGTAATCCACTTATGGTATCTTCCCTTTCAGCAATGCATCGTCGTGGTAACCTGGTGTCAAATTACCATGGCAACATGACGTCACATGACCCTGTGCGCAAAGTAGGGGCGTGCCCCCCAGGGAGGGTGCTGGATTTATCTGGGGGGGCGTGGGCAGTTGCAGAGATCCCACGCTCTTCCCTGAGGCATTTCAATTAAATGCCAGGGGATCGCGTGAGGCCTCTGCAACTCTAAACTTACCTTGACTCTGCTGGGGTCAAACGTGTCCATGGCAACAATGCTTCAAATGACGCAGTGGGTCACGTGACGTCAATGCTTGTACTATACACATGAACACGTGAGCGTGACTTGACGCATGTGCACTACAGGAATTTATAGCTTAATATTTTTTTTCCAGAAAACGAAACTTTGAAACCGAGCGTCAAAGGATAAGGATGAAGTTCCGTGACACTCTAATATCGCTTTTTTTTAAAATGTTGCCTTTTTAACTTTTATACAGTCAGTATTACTTGCTTCACGCTTTTAAATCTTTGCCACGCTACAATATTATTTTGGACAACACACTATGCACTGTGATTCAATTACATGTCATAACCTGTAATAAAATTTCACACAGAGATATTGATTGATTTTATTCCACTTCATGGCTAATGGAAAACATAAAGTGATGCTTTTTTTTTCATATTTAACCAATGTTAAGATTTAGAAAATAACTACATTTGCAAACAGTTCAAACAGTTGTTTTCTAATCCTTCACGATAATCCGTGTAGTACTGTAAAACCCACAAAGCCAGGGATAACACATTAGACTCGTTATCAACACCTCCCCTAGCCGATCCAGGGCATTCACACAGAAAGAAATTATTTATTTCAAGTGTAATCCTGCATGGTCAACCGAGAATAACACAAGGTGATACAATTTATGGAGTTGCACCCTCCCCCACACCTTTCTCAGTAAACTGAGCAAAATGCATTTGGCTCCTTATCAACACCTCCAGACCCCCGGGCCATGGGACCTAAACAAGAAAGTAATATTTTGTTTGAGCCTTTTGTTTTTGGCCGATAATTTACTTTGCCTGGTTTCACGCGCATGTGCATGCCTGAGAAGCCATGCATACTAAATGGTCTACAATTACTTCACTTCCAAAGTGAAATTCAAGTCCAAAAAAAAAATGAAGTAGTATTTTTTTTTGTTCTCGAGTAGGCCTTAAAAAATGAGTGATTTTAGGGGTAACTTTGTTATGCCTTTTTTCTCTTATTTTAAACATTTTTACATTGATAAAATCACTACATCTTTATTTCTCTATGAGGTGGCATTTTGCTTTATAATTAGACCTTGCACGTGTAATTAAAGCTGCAGTTCAGTCAATATCCTGCATGTGTGTTTTTTTTAATAAATCAGTTCTGTAGTAAGAAAAAATACTTTTAGCATTTTCTGTTTTTAAAAAAACAACTTTGAAAGACCAATTTTCTTGTATTCTATTTTAACAGCCATTTGCTAAGGCACTGCCCCTTCATGTCCTGTCACAAGCTCTGGCACACCCCTCTGTCAGCCGTGCCCTCCCTCTAGCACTTGTCAGTGCAGGAATGCTCATGAATATTCATGAGCTTCCACTGCCAGTCAAGCAGATTATAAACAAATCCCAGCTTTTAATATGTCACCAAATTTCGACCTATCAATACATGGAAAACGAATTGACCTGCAGCTATACTGTTCTTTAGCTAATTAGAGATTGCACACATGAAACTATTGAAGTAAAAAAATAAATGTAAAAAAAAAAAAAAAAGACTGAACTGCAGCTTTAATTCGGGGAAGAAACCCACCCCAAAAATACTAAGATTTTTTTTTGGGGTGGGGGGGAAATTCTATTTAATAATTTGACTGTAAGAGCCATGCATGGAGATGCAGCGTCTCCATGCAGCTCTTCCAGGCTGCAATTTTTTCTATCAGTTGCCACTTGCTAGGCTTTATAGTGAGATAGCACTTATACAAAAAACTTTTATCGGCCTTTAAAAAATGGCGTTCATTTTTAGTGAATACCATTTTTGCTCTCATGTTTTAGTGCACGATAATCGAGTGCTACTCCCTCACAATAGAATTTCTGGTCATTTTTTGGACAGTTTTGAACAGTTATTTGTTCCTCTATTTTTTATCCACCTTTATATTGATATATTGTTTTATTGTCATGCTATTTCTGTATTTGTGTCATTTGTACTACCAGTAACCAATCTTCATTGCCTTTATTAAATTTTACCCCACATTTTTAACAGCTACATGGAATTGTGCTTTTTTCTTTTTTCAATTCTTTAGGATAGGCATATCTTTTTAGAGCTGCATCCTATGTTACATTCTCCTGACCAGTGCCTGATATTCTTTACACTATATTATTATAATATTATTACTTACTAATTCACTTAGTGCCATTTCCAGCGCTGATTTGTTTTTTGTTTATATATATATATACACAGTGTTCGACAAACCTATACATTTGCACACCCCGGGCGAGTGGATTTAACATCGTGGCGAGCTCCTATTGGCCCAAGTAGCACACGTGTGGTACTAGGTGGCGAGTAGATTTTTTTGTTCGGCGAGTAGATTTTTTTATGATTTGTCGACCACTGTATATATATATATATAAAACACACAGAAATGATGCCACAGTCAAATCAGCTCCCAAAAGGTCAAATAAATCACTGAGCCAGATGTAACGGTTAACAATACCCTCTGGCGGTGCTAACGACCCAAATCACAATATAAACACAAAAAGAAAAAAGGGGGTCCAATGAAAGCACTCAAAAATGATGTGGAAATAAGAAAATTGATTTTATTAGCAACACATAATAATTAAAACATATAAAACATACCTAACCACATACCATAAAAAGGAACTGCTGATCAGAAAAAAATATACACAAGTTAACCCAAAGTATAATGCATGGAATGGCTGAGGATGTAACAATACAAATCCAGGGGAAAAGGGATTTCCCGTAGAAGTGCAATGAAGATCGGCCGATCATCAAAAAGATTAACTCAAACAGACAAGAGATATCCACAATAAACACATAACCCAGATAAAAGCAGTGGACAAAACAGGATTAAAAAATACTGTAAATCAACTACCTAAATGCTATACATCCTAATGGAGACTGCAAATTCCTAGGAGAAAAAATAAGATTTCTAGAGTTCTCCTCTCTTCTTCAGGTCTGCAATACTTATATACAAAGGAATCTATGGTTAAAACAGTGTAGAACCCCCCCCCCCAAAAAAACCCCCAGATATGTACTGTAGATAAGGTAGGGTTTTAAAAGTGTTTGAAGCCAGGGAAGGGTGACAAGGAAAGGATGGGGGGGGGGGGGGAGGGATGGGGGGGGGGGGGGGGGAGAAAGTGTGGATAAGAATAGAGGTGGGCACGATAATTACAAACAATTTTGATAGGGTGTGAGAAACCCCATATCTGTATTAAGTCCTTTGGTTTTGGTGTCAAAGAGTCTTATCATTCTGAGTTCAAATGTTTTCCGTTCTTGGGGCGTTTAAACATTCCATTGAGGATTTAGATTTTTAAATAATTTCTGGAATGATCTGGTTGTGAGAAACGATGTCCCACTGGTGAGCAGTATCTTCCTTCTTCTTAATGGAGTATGGAGTGTCTGTGCATATTCATTCTTCCTTGTAGTTTTTGTCTGGTTTCCCCAATGAAGCAACCTTGATCACATTTGTTGCACTGAATCATATACACCACGTTCCTGTATGTGCAGCTGTATGATCCTTTAACATCGAGTATTCCATTGTTGTGACTGGCTGTGGGATCTTGACATATATGTTTGCAGAGTTTGCAGCATTTGTTGTTGCACGGTTTTGTGCCATTATCAGTGTCTTTAAGTTCGTTGTGAAGTTTTCTGTTGACTAATTTCTGTTTGAGGTTAGGTGGTTGCCGGAACGCAAGAATGGGAAGTTTGGGAAAGATTTCTTTTGATGTTACATCCTCTGCCAGCATGTGTTGCAGATCTTTGATTATTTTTTGTAAAACCTCTAGGGTAGGGTTGTATGTGGCCACTAGTGGCATGCGCGTGGTAGGTTATTTCTGTCTGCAGGTGTTCTCGTGGGGCTTTTAGTGCAGATGTAATAGTTTTGGCAATGGTCTTTGGTTTGTATTCCTTCTGTCTGAACGATTCGGTCAGGGTTGTGAGATGCTGGTTTCTGACTTCAGTGTCAGAGCATATGCAGTGGTATCTTATAGCCTGGCTGTGTATGATAGCCTTCATATAGAAGAAAATGCAGCGCACCACGATCCAAAAGAAGAGCAGGTCTGGCCAAAAAGGTAATCTTTATTGAGGAATCATAAAAGCAAGGGATGCAGCCCTTCTACGCGTTTCGTGTCTAGCACTTTATCAGTGCTAGACACGAAACGCGTAGAAGGGCTGCATCCCTTGCTTTTATGATTCCTCAATAAAGATACCTTTTGGCCAGACCTGCTCTTCCTTTGGATCGTGGTGCGCTGCATTTTCTTCTATATTGCTGGACTTCTCTCTCCTTCAGCAGCGCGGTGGAGGGAGACTCTGGTTGCTAGTGAATACTGTGAGACTCAGGGCCAACCCATGGAGGCAGGAGGCTTTCTCTGGAGTACCTACCCCGCCTTCAGGGTCTAGTGCCCCATTGCTTTATGCCCAGTATATACACTTATTAATGCATCAATATCCAGAGTGTGTCCCCCTCCTTCCTATATATAGCACACTTTGAGCACCTTACCTCACCAAACCTTGTGTATGATACCTTGTTTGGTATGAGTGGGATGGAAGATGGAGTTGTGGAGGTAACTGCATCTGTCTGTTGGTTTCTTGTATAGAGATGTGTGTAGTTTGCCATTTTCAGTGTTACTGTTGTATCTAAAGTTTACTAGGTTTGCCGATATTCCATTTTGAGTTTATTGAAGGATGGAATGAGTTTCAGTGCCTTTGGAATTGTTTTAGTTTTCCTTCAACCTCACAGTCAATTAAAAACAGGTCATCAATGTATCTGTAATATTTGTAGGGTTTGTGGGGTACTTATGAATCTTGTCAAGATTTGCCATGAATTATGCTTGAAATATATAATTCATGAAATATATATATATATATATATATATATAGTATATATTATATATATGATTAACATTTACTTAATCGTATATATCTCTATATAATATATTATATACTATATATATATATTATATAATAATATATATATTACTAATCATACATACATACATACATACATACATACATCATCCTGACATACATATTACTATATTATATTTATATATATATATATATATCATATATACTATATCAGAGAGAGAGGAAGAGCGAAGAGAGAGAGAGGAGAGATAGAGAGAGAGAGAGAGAGAGAGAGAGAGAGAGAGAGAGAGAGAGAGAGAGAGAGACAGCAAAAGGAAATATTACTTTATGCTCATTTGCATGTCTTAGATAGGTCTGTAATCTAGATAGGTGATCACACAGTGCCACTTTTTGCTTCAAAATCATATACCATGGTCCCCTATAAGCTTATGCTTGCTGGCTGTTGGTGGGTTTACTGGCTATGCATCTTAACCCAAGCTGTGCTCAAAGCTGTGAAATGCAGCAAGCATAAGCTTATAGGGGACCATGATATATGGTCTTGAAGCAAAAGGTGGCACTGTGTGCTCATTTGCATGTCATTTCCCATAGTCCCTTGCTGCAGTGGAAGCACTGTGTGCTGGGTGATAATGGTGAAAGGCAGGGTTGCAGACCTGTCTAAGACATGCAAATGAACATAGAGTAATATTTCCATTTGCTGTATGCTTTACTGTGGAGGGTTTTTATCACTATTTTTACCCACCATAACTTAAATATATATATATATATATATATACAATTTGAACATTTCATATATCCTGAGTGCTGTTTTTTCTGCTTATATATGTGTGTATGTATGTATGTATGAATGTGTATGTATGTATGTGTATGTATATATATTTCTCATCATCACCTTCAGCCCTTGTCAATCCACTGCTGGCTGAAGCCCTCCCCAATGATCTTCAATGTACTGCGGTGGCAAGTCTCTCCTCCATGTTTTTCCATCAAAAGTTTTGATTTTAAGCTCCTATTTTACTGTACTCTTGGTCTTTAATATCCCTTGGAATCCAGGGAGTACCATTCATGTTCAATGATGGTCATTTCTTGTCTGGCCAACTGCTATTTACATTTTTTCACTCTTGTGATGATGTCACATACATTTATTTGGTTTTGAAATCATTCATTTTTCCCCTGTCTCTTTGGGTAATACCCAGCATACATCTCCATACTTCTTTGAGTAGTCTTATGCTTCTGAATTGTCTTCACATTTACAGTAGGGTCCAAGTTTCACATCCATACGTAGCACAGGAAGGATACACTAGTAAAACACTTTCTTTTTTAGGCATTTTGGAAGGCGCCCTTTTAAGAGGATCTCATCTGTTATTACTTGCTGGCCAAGGAAAACCAAGTCTTTGACTTCTTCTAGTTTTATTCCATTTATTTTGATCTTTGTAGAATTTACACATTTGTTGGATATCATTTTGGTCAATCTTAGTTTCTTCTGCAAGCTCTCCCATTTTTTACTTGAGGTATTCTGCTCTTGTTGGAAAAATAACAGTCATCTGAAAATCAAAAGTATATCAAGTATTCCCTTTAAAACTGCTGACCACCAATTGGTTCACTGCAAATTGCATCTGAATGCGATGATGAATTGTAGTTGAAAGCCCAAGAAAGTCTAAAGGGATCACTAACAAAAAACAGGATAGAAAATATCAGATGACAATGTAGTTATTGAGGACATGACAAGAAATGAAAAAAACTCATACAAGAAAAAGAATTGAATATGCAGAGCTGTGCATGACTATCCTCAAAAATATAACTGATGTAAAAATTCCAAAGCCCCAGGCCCAGATGGGTTTTCAAACCTTTACTATAAAAAATTTGAACCGATCCTTAAACCATATTTAACAAGATTATTTAACGATTTCTTAAAAGGAGAAAAGCTACCGAAGTTAATGCTGGAGGCGGCAATTATTGTAGTTCCCAAGGAAGACAAGGATCCTATGCTCTGCACAAGCTATAGACCTATTTCACTTATTAACAATGATATAAAACTAATTGCCAACATATTATCCACGCGCCTAAATAAAGCACTAGACACCTTGATCCACCCAGATCAGGTGGGTTTTACCCTAGAGAGGCAGGCATCTGACAACATTCGTAGAATTCTAAGTATAATCCATAATAGCAACAGAAGCCAAAACCCGACTCTAATCCTGGGGTTGGATGCAGAAAAGGCTTTTGATAGGGTAGCGTGGCCCTTCATGTTCCAAGTAATGAATAAAATGGGAATAAAGGACAGTTTTATCAAAGGAGTACAGGCCTTATTATAGACCCAAAAACTACAGTCCAGAGCTCAGGTTATATATCAGCCCCATTCCAAATCACAAACGGCACTAGACAGGGATGTCCATTGTCACTGTTGCTGTTTGCACTGTGCATAGAAGCGCTGGCATCTAAAATAAGAGGGAATCGCGATATACAGGGAGTAATGATAGGGGATAGGTAATACAAGGTGTCCCTATTCGCAGACAATGTCTTACTATCACTCACAAGCCCCAAAACATCACTACAAAAGCTATTTGAAACAGTAGAAGAATTTGGCAGATACTCAAATTTTAAAGTAAACCACATCAAATCGGAGGCTCTAAGTTTAATTATCTCGGCAGAGGATAAGCTACACATGAAAAAAACAATTCCCGTTAGATGGAACCCAGACAAGATTAAATATTTAGGAGTATATGTAACAATGGCATATGACAATCTTTACGAGACAAATTACCCAGCACTGATTAAAGAGTTAAAAAAAGATTTAAGGGCCTGGGATAAACACCAAATATCATGGATGGGCAGAATAAACTCGGTAAAAATGAATGCATTACCCAGAATGCTATACTTATTCCAAGTGCTACCTGTCTCAGTCCCATAGAAAGATATCAAAGAACTAGAAAAAGAGATAACAAAGTTTATATGGCATGGCAGAAAGCCAAGAATAAAGAGAAGGTTAATGAGTAAACCAACAATAGTAGGAGGTATGTCCCAACCAGACCTAGCCAAATATTACGAGGCAGCCAGGATAGCCCCCCTGATATGCTGGTCAATGGAGGAGGGAGAAAGTCCCTGGGTAGACATAGTAATGGCAGAGGCACAGACGAAGGATATGGCAATGTTACTATGGTTAAAAAAGGAGTCCAGACCCGAATCTATTAGGACCCATCCAGTTATTTCACATTCTTTAAAATTATGGGACAAAGTATGTAAGACCGGCATGGTCTCGTCCATTCCCTCACCCCTGAATCCAATATTGTACAACCCGAGGTTTGTTCCAGCTCTTGAATCAAGGGCATTTAAAACATGGGGAGAAAAAGGACTGAGGAGAATCTTGGTTGTGGTGAAGGCAGATAGGATTAAAACATTACAGGAATTAAAAGAGGAGTTTAATATACCTGATATGAATTTGTACCAGTATTTTCAGGTAAGACACTATGTTATCTCAATACAGCCCAGACGAGACGTTCTCAGGCTCCTGACAACTTTTGAGAACATATCTGGTAGGAAAATACCATATGGGCACCATAACACAACTGTATCAAATCCTGACCACACTGAAAGAGGAGCAGCCAAGTAAAAACACTGTAGATTGGGAAAACGATCTAGTGAGGGCGTTAGAGAGAGAAGAGTGGTTGGAGATATATGAGAGGACAGCAAAAGCATCCAGATGTGCGGCAGTGAGGGAAATTAACCTCAAGATATTACATAGATGATACTATACTCCAGCTAGACTTCACTCGTTTTTCCCGTCCACCTCCCCTAAATGCTGGAGGCAATGCGGCCAAATAGGGTCGTTTAAACACATTTGGTGGACCTGCCCTAAGATTGTACAGTTTTGGAGAAAACTCAAAATGTTAATAAGGAAAATAACGGGACTAAACGGCCCTTGGAATATGGAGACAGTATTAATCCTGAAACCAATAGAGGATTTAAAGTGGAACACAGACAAGCTTATGGTTCATATTTTTTCCTCAGCTAAAACAGTTATAGCTAGGAATTGGATACAAACTGACCAGCCAACAATTACGGAATTAAAAAATAAACTAAATTATAATATGGTCATGGAAAAACTTAACAGTATAATTCAGGATAGATACGAAACTTTTCTGAAAATATGGGGACCATGGAGGATTTACTGGGAAACAAATATTTAACAAATCTCTAACAATCTTCCCTCCATTGCTATTTTATAAAACTGTAATGTGAACCACGCAGAAAAGGAAATATAAGTTTAACAAAATATATTTGGTTGTACTGGAAAATAAAGCAAAGATGGAAATGTACCCCCATCCCCCCCCCCTATTTTTCTTTTGTACCCTATCCTCCCATCCCAAAAATAACTTGTGTAAAAAAAACAATAAAATACAAGTTTAAAAAAAAAAAAGAATATAACTGATTTTAGAAAATACAACGAAGCAATGACTTATTTTTGGGAAGAAGCAAATCCTCACACTCAAACAAGACAATGCCACAAATGATGTGAAGTTTTAAACAAATGGTCCTTAGACCTAATGATCTTAGTGAGTAATCAAGTTGACAAAGAACACAATATCAAGGCGGTTGAAACCCACAATCTACACCTTCTGACAAATTACATAACTACCAATTGGTTAGACAAGCTGAACACACAAGTCAATACCTTCAAAAAACAAGTATTACCCTTTGAAAAACATTCCAAAAAGTCACTAGTGACTATAAAGAACATTATGTATACAAATGGTTACAAGGCACGCATGGTACAGTACCAAGACACTTTCCACAGACTCAGCACCACAAGATTGGCGTAAAGCAGATGTGATGCCTATATTTAAAAAGGGAGCTAGATCACAACCGGGGAATTACAAACCTGTAAGCCTGACTTCAATAGTGGGAAAACTATTTGAAGGTTTAATACGGAATAATATTCAGGAATACCTAATCGAAAACAAAATTATTATTAATAGTCAGCATGGATTTATGAAGGATAGATAATGTCAAACTAAACTTATTTGTTTATATGAGGAGGTAAGTAGGAATTTAGACCAGGGTAATGAAGTTTATGTGGTCTACTTAGATTTTGCAAAGGCTTTTGATACGGTTCCACAAAAGAGGTTGGTGTACAAAATAAAGCAAATTGGACTCAGTAAAAATATATTGAAAACTTGAAAACTGGTTGAAGGACAGACAGCAGAGGGTTATCATAAATGGAACTTTTTCAGGCTGGGCTAGGGTCGTCAGTGGAGTACCTCAGGGATCGGTACTGGGACCACTGCTTTTTAACTTGCTTATTAATGACCTTGAGGTTGGCATCGAGAGAAAAGTCTCCATCTTTGCTGATGATACTAAATTGTGTAAGGTAGTAGAATCAGAGCAGGATGTAATTTCTCTCCAGAAGGACTTGGAGAGACTGGAAAATGGCAGATGAGATTTAATACAATTAAATGTAAGGTTATGCATTTGGGAAGCAAGAATAAACAGGTGACTTACAAATTAAATGGGGATAAATTGAGGAAATCCTTGATGGAGAAAGATTTAGGAGTACTTGTTGACAGCAGGTTTAGCAATAGTGACCAAAGTCAAGCAGTAGCTTCAAAGGCAAACAAGATCTTATCTCACATTAAACAGGCAATGGATGGAAGGGAAGTAAATATAATTATGCCCCTTTACAAAGCATTAGTAAGACCACACCTTGAAAATGGAGTACAATTTTGGGCGACACTCCTTAGAAAGACATTATGGAACTAGAGAGAGTGCAAAGACGATCCCCCAAATTAATAAAGGGGATGGACAATCTAACTTACGAATAGAGGCTAGCTAAGTTAGATTTATTTAAATTAGAAAAGAGGCGTCTAAGAGGGGATATGATAACTATATATAAATATATTCGGGTACAGTTCAGGGAGCTTTCAAAAGAACTATTAATTCCAAGGACAGTATAAAGGACTGGTGGGCATCCCTTTAGGTTGGAGGAAAGGAGATTTCACCAGGAACAAAGGAAAGGGTTCTTTACAGCAAGGGCAGTTAAAATGTGGAATTCATTACCCATGTAGACTGTGATGGCAGATACAATGGATTTGTTCAAAAAATGGTTGAACATCTTTTTGGAAGGGAAAGGTATAGAGGGATACACCAAATAAGTAAACATGGGAAGAATGTTGATCCAGGGAGTAATGCGATTGCTAATTCTTGGAGTCAGGAAGGAATTTATTTTTCCCCTTATGAGATATCATTGGATGATATAACACTGTTTTATTGTTTGCCTTCCTCTGGATCAATAAGTAAGTATAGATATAGGATAAAGTATCTGTTGTTTAAATTTAGCATAGGTTGAACTTGATGGACGCATGTCTTTTTTCAACCTCATCTACGATGTAACTATGTAACTATGTAACTATGCATTATAACAAAAACTCTAGGTTTTAACACCATTAGTGCATTAAATCGTGATACTGATTTTAGTGATCAGAGAAGCTTATCTAACACACAGCCCTTGACACCAATTTCTTGTTTAGGGGTAACCACACAAAGTTCATACACAATCCCCAATTAAAACCAAACAAAAAGGGACACAAATTAAATGGGGTGGTCTGCCAAAGAAAGACCCTCACCATACAGAAGACGTTAGTTTTTAACCTCTTAGACACATACAGGTGAGAAAAAAATCTCTTTTAGAAAGGTATTTCTTTTATTCGAATGACTAGGCCTGACCTATTTGAATTACACATTAACTATGTGTAAACGACAAAGACAAATCATATTAAAAATATATATTTAATAATTGGTCGGACAGTCCTGCCAATACTCCTTTAAACCTCCCATCTGACAATCCATCATTAAAACATTCATGCATTTACTTATGACAGACATGCAGACTCCCATCAAACACTGTAATCCCTCAAACATACATTTCAGTTTGTGAAAAAAAGGCAATAAAAAGTCTAAGATCCAATTCGAAAATTACCATGAAAGCTGCGGATAAAGGGGGCGGATTTGTAGTCATGAATTACTGTGGCAATCACAATGATTTACTGAGAAATTAGCAGACACCATAGCTTAAAAAAAAACTTGAACATGATCCCACGTTATGATATAAACATCTCTTAGACAATACACCTAATCTGGTCTTCACAAATGATTGTCTTGATTTTTCAATTCCTTACCCAAGACCATCCAAAATGATAAATAATATATATCTTATCTAAAATATAAAATTCTTTGACTAATCCTCCAGGCCATCCAATCATATCAATATTATCCTAACCACTGGTCCAATATCTTGACTATTGTCTTCAACCCTGTGTCCAAGCAATATAAAGGCATACCCCGGTTTAAGGACACTCACTTTAGTACATTCACGACTAAGGACATATCGCCCAATAGGTAAACAGCAGCTGACGCATGCGCCTGTCAGCACGTCCTGAACAGGAATTCCAGCTCCCTACCTGTACCGAAGCTGTTAGCAAGCGGGGAGACTATAGAGCCTGTTACAAATGCGTTATTTACATTAGTTATGCACGTATATGACGATTGCAGTGCAGTACATGCATCCATAAGTGGAAAAAAGGTAGTGCTTCACTTTAAGTACATTTTCGCTTTACATACATGCTCCGGTCCCATTGCGTACGTTAATGCGGGGCATGCCTGTACAGGTATTTAAAACACAACTACATTTCTAAATCTTCTTACACACGTTAAGTAAGTTATGGTGGGTAAAACAGTTACAGAAACACTCCCCCATACAATTTGCATCAATTACAAATATTACTTGTGAGCACATTCACATGTGAAAGAGGTCTGCAACCCTACATTTCCCCATCATCCCTTAGCATATAATGCTTCCACTGCAGCCAGGCATTTTGGGAAATGACATGCAAATAAGCACCAAGTGTCACTTTTTGCTTCATATCTATTTTAACATGTATCCATATAATCTTATGCCTATCGTATTGCACAGCTTTTTCAGCACCGCCAGGGTTAAAGAAGTGCATAGACAGTAAACCTACTCACATCTATTTTGACATTTTGGGTCTCATCAGTGGGAGGTTGGATATACTGGCTTTGCAATGTGAAGCTGGAAGAGCTTTTAACCACACATTAAAAAAGTTATGGTGAGAAAAAAAAATGACAAAACCCCTCCACTGTACAGTAACTATTAGTGTGTGTAGATACTATGTGGTCCCTATTTGTATATAGGGATAGATTAACATTGTACATTAGTATGTGTAAGAGACAGCTGTGTGTGCATTCATATAGTACAGTATGTATAGACATGGCCTTTAGCACTCATGGGAAGAGAGTTCTCTTGTGTCAGGGTAGTGACTCATGAAACTGTGGTCTCTTAAGTAAAAGCCTCTTATGCTTTATCCATTGTAACACCGCCGGAAGAAGAGATCAGTGTATCGCTAAAGCTCGCCCAAGTAAAAGCATTTTGTTAGCCACAGAATGATATCATTTATTGGTTTTTGATTATATATTGTGACAGAGTCACTGACTCAGTAGGCTGGAACAGTGAATGGAGAGATGCTGCAGCCAGTTCACAGAGTGTTAATCTCCTCAGACAGAGAAAGCACAGCTGAAGACTGATTAAACAGGGGCTGAACTCATCAGTGAAACAAGTGCTTTAAAAAGCAAGAAGTTGCTCACACAAGGTAGTTTAACGTTTCCCATCGTGTCTAGCATCTTACTGACCCCACCGTGAGGACGTCCTGCCACAGGTGGTGTCAGAAGTGGGATGCTATGCCTCTGGTGGTCAGTAGACGAAGATGTGTTGAGACACTGAACTGAAGCGGAAAAAAAAAGCGTTATTTTGCTGAAGCATTGAATTTACAGCTGGCAAGTGCTGAGTGTAAAGTTTGCCCCATCGGGTATGAAAGGATTGCTGTGTAAAGCTATTGCCTTTTGCTGAAGCGAGTGAATTTGCAGCTAGCAAGTGCTGTGTGTAAAATTTGCCCTGTCTGGTATAAAAGAAAATGAAAATGGATTTTGGCAAAGATGTTGCCCTAAGAAGAACCCAGAAGGTTCAATGGTTGTAAAGCACGTACAACTTACGTGTGTTGTGCAAAGTCTGCCTCGTCGGTTGTGGAAAAAAAAACGGGGTTTAAAAATGGCCGCCGTCAAGTGTCAGTTTTGCAATGCACATAACCATACAAAACAGTGTCCCTTTAGGCCATATGATAATTATGATGGCGACGCATATGTGGCCCCCGAGAAGAGAGACGTACCCGCAGATGAAAGCTGCAAAAGTGACCAGTGTCCAGAGCGCAGGACCCCATAACCTTGGAGTCGGTAACCAGGAGTTCGGAGCCGTGTTGGCTAGAAGGAAACCAGGTGACTTTCTAAAGGATTCAGTATGCTGGGCCTGTCATGAACCAGGACAACAGGCGTCAGCAAGGCACCGAGATGTGCTGCAGACCGGAGTGATGGGCAGAATTGTCACAAGAACGGTGGCAAAGGAAAAGGAGGAGCAAAGGGAAGCTGAATCCTTGATCCAGGACAAGGAGGCCTTAATTTCTGCACTCCAAACTGCCCACCGTGATTATGATGTTTTGCAGGAGCAATTGAATAGGGTGCGAGAAGCGAACGCCGAGGTAAAGAGGTGTATACCCCCAGCTATACTTGAGTATGAGACGTTAAAGAAAACAGAGCGTCTCTTACGGAGTGAGTTGGAGGAGCTGAAGACAAGTTTTGATAAGGCCAACACCGCAATTGCTAACATGGAATCAGTGAGAACAAGTCCTGAATGGAGACTATGTATAAGATGTCCCAGAGAGATGTGCAAGACTTCATCAAAGACTTAGAAGTTTCTCACCAAGAGGCTTGCGCACTCAAAACAGAGCTGGAGTTCTCACGCCAGGAGGGCCACTGTCTAACTACAGAGCTGGGTACTTTGAAGAAAGCCAATGAGACGGTCCTAAGGGATATAGAGACTGTGAAAATGGAGAATATAAACCTGAAGGAAGAGGTTTTAAACCTGACTAGTAAGGTCAGTGATGGGACTGAGAAGCTTCACCAAGCACAGAAAGTGAAGACGCAATTGGCACAAGAAAAATTAGAAGTACAGGCTGCACTGAAGAATACAGAGAAAATGCTGAAAAAATAATGCCTCGCCCTGGAGCAGCTGAAGGTCACGTTGAGCGCCACAAGAGCATCGCTGGAGGCGGAGCTTAGAAGCCAGATGACTCTGTGTGAGGGGGAACATGAGAAGGTCCAAAGACTGAAGCAAGAGCTGGAGAAGCAGAGAGGCAGCACCATCCCAATGAGTCAGTATACCAAGGAAAAAGAGGCCTGGAAAACAGAAGCAGCAGCGATCCTAGCAACAAGAACTGCAGAGCTCAAAAAGATGAAGGAGGCACTGATGCAAACCCAGAGTAAGCACCGGGAAGAGGTGAAGGCCCTGAGAGGGGACTGGCAGCATCAGATTGAAGAGTTGCAGATGCAGATGGCTGAGCACGAGACGCAGCGCGCCAAGAGGGAGGAGGTGTCCGTCCGTCAGTTGGCCTGCCTGACATTGCACCATGAAACCGAGATGGCTGATATCCACAAGCGGCTGGTCTACACGACCAATGAGGGGACCCAGCTACAGCTGGAGCTGGACAAGGTCCGGGAGGAGCACCAGCAGCTGCAGGTCCAGAATAAAGAAACAAAGACAGATTTAAGCCTTGCTCTGAGTCTGCTAGGGGATGTAGAATCGCGACTCAATTCTAAAGAAGATGAACTAGCAGCCGCACAGAGTGAAAGAAGAAAGGCAGCAGGACTGCTTCAAGACCTGAGGAAGGACCTGGAGTCTGAGTGTGCTGGTCGCAAGATGGCGGAGAAACAAAAGTGTGACCTAGGCAAGGAGCTCGAGGCTCTGAAGACTAAGCGTGACGCTACATTGGACTCTACGGCTGCCCAGCAGGTGGTTTCTCAGATGAAGCTGGAGGAAAAGCTTACAACCCCAAGACAGACGTTTGGGTCACTGAAGCAGTCCAAGGAAAAGGTGCCGGTAGAGATAAAGCAAGGAAGGCGCTCCAGGAAACATGACCGTGATACCATTGCAGTACTTCAGTCTAATTTCCACAAGGCACGGAAGGCGAAGGCCAAGTGGCGATGCAGTAGCACAGTAAGAATCCAATCATACTACAGTGCCCAGGGGGCCCAAAGTGGATTCCTTGCCATGAGGGCAGCCACTGTGAAGAGACAGTCGCGAATGAGATGGAAGTGTGCCCGTGATCGTAAGAGGCGAAAGACCGTACAGATTGTCCAGCGACTCTCTCAACAGAGTAAGTTAAAGAGTCAAGACAGAAAGGCCCAAGCCTATGAGTCTGCTGACGGTAAAAGAGAGGTGCCATGGGGTGCACTTCGGGTTAATAAGAATCCCGACCAAGTTGAAGTACTAAGGATAAATATTGTGGAACCCAACATTGAAGGTACGCTGAGGGAGAAAGATCCAAAAGCCATCACCGCTAAAACAGAGTTGCTGTCATCACAAGAGAAGGCCAAACAGTCACTGGCAAGTGTATGCAATGAACAGACCGAGGTCAAGGCTCTTCTACAGGGTAAGGGAGACTCTGAGCACAAGAGAACGATGAATCTTCAAGATTTGCAGATCAAGGTCACAACGTGGCGTAGAGTCCTGGCAGAGAGAGCTAATAGACAGCAGGATGCTCAGGAACCTTTGCAAGAAGAGACACAACAAAAGCAGAGCATCAACCTTAACTGGCACAACACAAGGAGATAGTGAGGTACCAGTCTTCAGGCGCAGATGGCCTGGTAATTACCCCAAAAAGAAAATGCCTAAATTGGAAGGCAAGAACAAAAAGGAAGGTGGAGGGAAGGGCCGACGTCAGACATTTTCGACAAAGATGCTGGTTCACGGGAATGGTGCACGGGCCACTTCACAGGACAATGTTTCGCTGGGGAGAGGGATATGTGACAGAGTCACTGACTCAGTAGGCTGGAACAGTGAATGGAGAGATGCTGCAGCCAGTTCACAGAGTGTTAATCTCCTCAGACAGAGAAAGCACAGCTGAAGACTGATTAAACAGGGGCTGAACTCATCAGTGAAACAAGTGCTTTAAAAAGCAGGAAGTTGCTCACACAAGGTGAGCTTGTTTTTCCAAGTGAGGGTGGAGAGACATCTCCCGGCTAGGAAGCCGTAGCTGTTGCTCTGGTCCCCAGTCCTGTGAGGAGCTTTGCTGCTGGGACCAGCTGGGACTCCAACCCAGGATAAAGATACAGATTGCTGCGAGCTGGACACAGTCTGCTCCCCAGAACCGTGTTCCTGTTTGCTAATGGAGCTGCAACACAGATAAGACTTTATTAATATACTTATTGGTTATCCTTTGTGTAACATATGTTTTGGGCATAACCAGATTAGCTGGCTGCCCTGTTAGAAAGGTCTCAAGAAGTGAGTTAGTTTCCCTAACGGGAATAGGCTTTAAATTCCAGAAAGTAGTTCTTAAAGGGACAGTGCACCCGTCCTTTATTTTGGTTGTGGCTAATAAATCACTATAGTTTACATTTCCCATTGGTCTAGCGTCTTACTGACCCCGCCGGTGAGGCCATCCTGACACAATATATATAATATATAGATATATATATATATATATATATATAATATATATATATTATATATAATGTATATATATAATATGAACACAGAAGAAAAAGAAACCTCTAAAGTAGCACTCAGACAAAATTTTGCAAAAATAAGAAGGGTACTTTAATTAAATCCAAAATAACAGAAATACAAACAAACTGACTGATGAGCCTGCCTGTCTAAAAATTAATTGGTGGACACAAGAAAAAAATAAAAAATAATAATCAAAAACACAGTATAATAAACCCAGAAAAAAATAAAGAATTGATGCCCTAAGGAAACCTTGCTCACTGAGGGAAAAGATTATTTCCGCAATGAAGCAATACAGACCGGCCGGTCACCAGAGATGTTAATGGCTAGTAGACATCATAGATCAAAAATACTAAAATGAGAAAATATACACAGAAAAAAACATATGTGCTGTACTGATAGCAGTGAAAATGTCAAATACACAGGGATAGACCTAATGCAATTGTAGTAGTATTATAATAAGGAATATTATAGAGTAGTTCATTTAGTGACCCAAATGCACAAATATAAACAGATGGGAAAAACAAAGGGAGGGATGGATAGACAGAAATACTCAGCTCCTTGAGAATGAAACACTGCAGACATCAATCAACACAGCACAGTCCACAAATAAAGTCCAGACATGTTGGACAATGTTGATAGTCCCAAATAAGACAGAAGGCAGGCAGGGTCAGCAGCAGCAAAAGTTAAAATTAGCCCACTAATGCGTTTCGCCCACAAAGGCTTCCTCGTGTGGAAGCCTTTGTGGGCGAAACGCGTTAGTGGGCTAATTTAAACTTTTGCTGCTGCTGACCTGCCTGCCTTCGTCTTATTTGGGACTATCAACATTGTCATCCACATGTCTGGACTTTATTGTGGACTGTGCTGTGTTGTTGATGTCTGCAGTGTTCATTCTCAAGGAGTGAGTATTGTTTATCCATCCCTCCCTTTGTTTTTCCCATCTGTTTATATTTGTGCATGGGTCACTAAATGAACTACTCTATATATATTCCTTATTATAATAATACTACATTGCATTAGGTCTATCCCGTGTATTTGACATTTCACTGCTATCAGTACAGCACATATGTTTTTCTGTGTTATTTTTTCTCAGTTTAGTATTTTTGATCTATGATGTCTACTAGCCATTAACTCTTGTGACCGGCCGGTCTGTATTGCTTATTGCGGGAAATAATCTTCCCTCAGTGAGCAAGGTTTCCTTAGGGCATCAATATCTTTATTTTTTCTGGGTTTATTATACTGTGTTTTTGATTATTATTTTTATTTTTTCTTGTTGTCACCAATTAATTTAGACAGGCAGGCTCATCATCAGTTGTGTTTCTGTTATTTTTGGATTTAATTACCCCCGTCCTCCGGTGTTAGTGTGTGCAAATTTTGTCTGAGTGCTACTTTAGAGGTTTCTTTTTCTTCTGTGTTTACATATCTATATTTTTCCTCTAGCACCACCTACAGCTTATACTTTATTTCTGTTATAACTATATCAGTTATATTTTTCTGATATAGGTAGGTTTATTTGACATTGCATTAATTTTTTGGAAGTGATGCGGTATTCACTCCTTTGTGTACGATATATATATATATATATATATATATATATATATATATATATATATACAGTAGCAAATAAAAATACCACTTTTCAGCACATTCACATGTCTCAGGTCTGCAACCCCGCCCTTTACCATCATCTCCTAGCATACAGTGCTTCCACTGCAGCCAGAGATTCTGGAAAATGACATAATGTACAGGTATAAATGAGCACACAGTAAATCTTCTTAAAAAATGGACATAAATACCAACAGAAACACTTAACGTGGCAAGTCTATATACATAATACCGGACATTGAAGGACTTCAGGCTGTGGTGACAGCAATTACAAATAATAATTTCAACAGAACAACTGCCCCCCAGTACAATACTTCTTGGACATTTTTTCAGTTATTATAACACATAATTACTTTAATTTTAAATTATCTTTTTACCCCAATGGTCATGGGCTCAAATGTAGTCCCTCCCTTACACATATATACAAGGGAATGTAAGATGACCAACACATACTTAATGACCCTACTGTTCTTACAGACGGAATATCACCTTCTACAAAAGGAATATATAGGAAATATTCAGTTTCTCCTTTGGACAGGGTCACATGAAGAGCTAGCTAACTTTGTCAACCATCTCAATTACTTAAATTACAACAACAAAAAAGCCTTATATGAGGCAGAAATACTTACAATCTTCTTATCGAACATGAAGCAAAGTGGATTTTTAACTTGGTAGGTTTATATCAAGACCAATCCTGCTCATGTTTCTTATAAATATATTCAGTCGTGACCTTCATGTACTGAAATAGTCACTTACCTACAAAAGCACAAACTTCTACAACAGCTACTGTATACTCACATTGATTATAGACTACATACTGTACATGTTATTTTGCCTAATGTGTATCTAAACACCCCCATTTGGGTAACACTCTAGTTGTCAACTAAGTGTAAACGAAGGTATGAACTGGTGCACATCATATACACTACTAAAGTGGAACTAATTACCTATCTATAATGTACCAAGTTGCTGTTTGTGTTTTTTCTTTCTGTGTTATATGTGTAATGGTGTTTCCCCCACTCGGTGGGAGATTTGGCCATTACTACGTATGTGGTGCATGATACCTGCTGGTAAACAGGAGGGCTGAATTGTCCACCGATGGTAGTGGGAACACAGGATCAGGTTTCTGGGGTACATTACCCACATATGCAACTCCAATGCAACTACAACACACATCAGTGCGAAATGCTCAAAGAACTAGATTGGTCATCACTAGAGTCTAGGCGCAAAGTTCACCTTTCCTGTCTCACCCTCAAATACTTTCTGGGCAAGCTACCCAGCTACCTGAACAAGCTCCTTACCCCTTCCACATGCAGCACCTATCACCTGAGATCAGACTCCAAAAGACTATTCATGGTCCCAAGGCTCAACAAAGTATCCGGACGTTCCTCCTTCTCCTTCCGTGCACCCCAAAACTGGAACAACCTACCAGAGACTCTCATATCCACCACCAGCTAAAGTTCTTTCAAATCTAACGCTGTCTCACACTTTAATCTGGTCTGTAACTGTTTCATACGCTCATAATATACATTTTCTTTAACTGTGCATGCAATGTCTTGTATATAATGTATACCTTGTTCATTTATGTAACTGTACTTTTAACCATGTATTATTTGTTTTACTCTGTGCCCAGGACATACTTGAAAACGAGAGGTAACTCTCAATGTATTACTTCCTGGTAAAATATTTTATAAATAAATAAATAATATCTTTAGCAGTGCAGCGCCTCCATCTGCCGTAGGCTCCAGGGAACTGAAGATGATCTCCCATGATGGATCCAATTACTTCTCCCCCGTAAGATCACACACCAGACCGGTGGTATAATAACAGGAATGGTTTATTGTCTCTCTCTCTGTGCAGCACAGTACACGGGATGGTTCTGCCCAATACAGTAACTGTCAGCTACTCACTGAAGGATGGTCCTGGACCTTCACCACAGGCTAAGGGCACCCACAGCAGTCCCAGCAGGACCAGAGGTATGGGAAATCACTCACTCTCCCCCAAGGGGAAAAGAAACAGGGTAGGCAAAGCTCCAGGCAGTCCTGTGTGCTCCCTGCCTCCATCAAGAGGGGAGAGGCACTCCTAAATTTGGGGCGGCACTGCCCTTAAGTACAGCTAGGAGGTGGGCACCAGGTCTGTCCCATGATTGGACATGCTCAGGCCTGATGTCAACGCCTCCCACTGTCAATCAAGTGCAGCACCAAGGAGGGGGAAAACCCCATTTTGACTACTGGCAGCCTGATTCTAGCAGGGCTTACTGCCAGGAGTTGGGCGAGTCAGTAACCAAAGGTGGCATGGCTACATATGTCTCACTTTATTTTCTTGCAAATTCTTTGCTATAACAAATTAACCGGGTAGAGTAGACTAAGGTGCTCTTCTCACTTGGGATGAAAACCTAAATGCTTCACAGTCCCATACACTTTTATCCTTCTCATGCGAACAACAAAACTTTTAGACTAGATTTTGCAAAGGCTTTTGATACTGTTGAACATGCTAACCTGCTTAACAAACTCCAGTGCTCTGGAATAGGGTAGCATGCTTTAAACTGGTTTCAGTCCTACCTATTAGGTAGATCCTAACATGTGTCCATCTCAGGCTCTAACCCCAACCCCTTGGATATCACCTGTGGTGTCCCGCAAGGCTCTGTTCTGGGGCCCCTGCTCTTCTCAGTGTTCATCAATGATCTTCCCACTGCTTGTAAGGAAGCATCAATACACATGTATGCAGATAACCCAATCCTATATGCACACAGCCATAGCCTCTCCGACCTTGAATACATACTTCAGTCTGACGTTTTTAAGACTCAAAAACTTGATTTCCCAAAACAAACTGTTTTTAAACACTGACAAGACTGTAACAATGGTATTTGGGACCAAGACTACATTTTTAAAGCTTCCAGTGACTGAGCTCCAGATCAGAACCAACGCTAACACCACCCTAACGCCTGTTACTAGTTTTAAATATCTGGGCATATGGTTTGACTCCCACTTAACATACGGGATGCACATTGATACCCTGACATCCAAAACCTATGCCAAACAAGGTGTATTTTACAGGAACAAATCCTCCCTAAGCCTGCTGGTCAGAAAGCGTATTGCACAGCCGATGCTAATGCCAATTATCGACTATGGAGACATAGTATACGGCTCGGCACCCCAAACCCACCTTAGCAAATTTGACACCCTCTACAATTCAATATGCCATTTGTTCTCCAATGCAACTACAACACACATCACTGCGAAATGCTCAAAGAACTAGATTGGTCATCACTTGAGTCAAGGCGCAAAGTTCACCTTTACTGTCTTGCCTTCAAATACTTTCTGGGCAAGCTACCCATCTATCTGAACAAGCTCCTCACCCCTACCACCTGCAGCACTTATCATCTGAGATCTGACTCCAAAAGACTGTTCATGTGTAATGCATAGCTCACACAAACGAAGCGCGACCGAGGGGCTGAGGTAGGAATTTGTATAGAACGCCGTCCACAACCACGAGGGTGTGTCTAGAGTGCAGGATAGTCTTGCAAGCTGGGTCGGGGTTATAGAAGACAGCATAAACGTGGTACTTGCCGGGTCTAGGAGTGGAGAATAGCGGATAATTGGGGTACGTAGCCGGGATCAGGATTGGAGAGAGCAGAGTCGTTGTAAGGCCAAAGCCAGGGTCAGTGCAGGAGAGAGCAGGATCGTCGTTTTCCAAAGCCAGGGTCAGTGTAGGAGAGTATCACAAGGACAAAGTCCTAGGCAGGGTCAGGCAGCAAGATAGAGGCAGGCAAGGCAGGATGCGGTGAGATGCAGCGTCACAAAACAGGAGTTATGCTCGTCAATGCAGGAGAGTACTGACAAGGTATATATAGGACCTCCTTCCAATGGGAGGCAGCCAGGAAGTGAAGGAGCCCTCACTGATATGCTGCTGGATCATGCAGGTGTGTCCTATTGTGCAGCCGATTAGGAGTGGGGGTGGTATCTCAAGAGAGCACGCGCGCCCCGTGCGTAACCCGTGAATCACGCTGGCGACCCAGTTGCGCGCCACTCGCGCGTGCCACAGCACCCTCGTCAGTGCGGGGGCAGAGACCGGAGGCAGGACCCGAGATGAGGGGGGAAGAGACGTATGCGGCCACTGCGCCGCTTACCTCGTCGTCAGAGCGGGGGCAGAGTCAAGGGGAGGAGACCATGGAACGCTGGAGAGAGTGCGTACCATGCATGCGTCGCACGTCACTGCTGCCGGGGGGAGAGTGTACCCTGGACATGGGGACCGCGGTGACCAAAGGAACCCGTGCCCTGCCTGCGCGCCGCACACGTGAACCGCCACTGGGATGCCCTCTTTGATCGCTTCTGGATCCTCACATCATGGTCCCAAGGCTCAACAAAGTATCTGGCTTCTCCTCTTTCTCTTACCATGCACCCCAAAACTGGAACAACCTACCGGAGACTCTCACATCCACCACCAGTTTAAGTTTTTTCAAAACTAAGGCTGTCTCACATTTTAATCTGGTCTGTAACTGTTACATACGCCCATAATATATATTATCTTAACTGTGCATGCAATGTCTTGTATATAATGTATACCCTGTTCACTTATGTAACTATGTTTTTGTAACCATGTACTATTTGCCATTTTAACTCTATGCCCAGGACATACTTGAAAACGAGAGGTAACTCTCAATGTATTACTTACTGATTAAACATTTTAAAATAAAATAAATAGTTACAGTACAATACCAGGATTTTTTTGTTGAACTAAATGGAATTCCTATTGCCTTTCAGCAGCCATAAACTTTACCGGCTATAAGAGCAACAACAATACGCCCTGGATTACAATGCCCAGCTCAAGTTTACTGGATAATAGTGCTTTAGCTGTCTGGAACTACAAAAATGGATTTAGTATACCTTCTATTTTGTGCCTATGAATACTTATGTAGCCATGTATAAAAATGGTATACAGTTCTTTCTCATGCTGGCAGTAAACCTGGTAAGTATGCAGGATTTCCAGCATCAATCATGGAGGTTTACCCTCACACCCTGGTGTGGTGTCATATGTACACAAGGGGAGTGGCAACATGCTCTGTGTCCACTGTTAGTGACACAAGAGGTGTGGCTGTTTTCTGAGTCTATATAAGACACAGACCTGCCAAAAGTTAGTGTGTTAATCAGTGGTTCTATAGAGTGCAAGGTTAAAGAGTGTCTGCAGCAGTTAAGGCTGTCAGATCCAATTGATAGCAGACCCCACACTGTGTTCAGGGAACTGACACAGATGGTGATCTCCCTTAGGGGAGAGGTGATCCCACTCTATTGAGAGAGAAGGACTTCTGAGAGGGATGCACTATCAAGAAATGAGCGGCTTGGACGACCGCTGTGAGGGGCAGTCTGCCTATGGAGATGACATTAAAGATGCCCTGATTCAAAAGATCCCTTCTGTGTGAGAGTGAAGTTATTCCACAGAAGGATGCACCTGAGAGGAGTTCCCCATCAGATACTCTCCTGCTGCCGCAGAGATCCTGATGGGGTGGAGGCGCTGTAACCAAATGTGAGTAGGACTCCAAGCACACTACCTCAGACGCCTGTCATGGTGATATTCCCCATACCAACTAAGCGGGAGACTCAGGAGTCCTGTTGCCATCAGGTGCACCACATATCACACAGACATGTAATGGGGCCATTAGACCACAGGGGCCAATGTGAGATTGGGTGGGGGCTCGTAAAACCGTTACATTTTTGGAGGCACTGCTGAGTATGCTGCCAGTCAGTGCTGTGTATGGGATGGAGCCTAGGGGTAGTCAGGGGCCAGATGGATTTGTCAGCTCGCAAAGTACGACCTAGGATCCTGAGTGGAGTTAAGTGGGTCTGGAGACAGGGCTATAGCTGTTCTAGTCACCTTGAGGCAGCTAGTTGGTAGGATGCCTAAAGGAATAGCCTGTTAACTTGGTCAGGAATTCTGGGGAGGGTCTGCGCTAGGCTGGCTAACTGTAGGTAGACGCCCAAGTACTGCATGGGAGAAGCCAGAGTACTCTAGCCAGGAGCCAGGACACTTACCGCAGAGCACAGACTGGATGGAGGTGGACACAGCATACACAGAGAGAGTGAGCCTAGCCTGAGGTAGTGCAACATGAGTCAGATGTACATTAGATACCGTAGGTGGTGCATCGTGGCATTCTTTATTGCATTGAAATGGCAGCTGCCCCGCAGAGAGGAGCTCCATGTGCGATATGAGAAAATACAGAGTGGAGATGGCGACCGCAAGTGGAGAAGCTCCGCGCGGTGCGGGGAAGGAACTTTTGCCAGGATGTTGTGGAATGGCGTTAAGGCGGTGGCCGCACCATTTTGGTCCTGCTTAGGACCTCGGGGTGCTACCCTGGAGGACAGTTTTGAGGACATTGTTGTCATGTGCGGAGAAAACAGAGAATCTGCGCGCCAGACGGTGAGCTACAACCAAAAATCTACCTCAGTTGCTTATGTGAATGGCCGTGTAAACCAAGATGGCGGTTCCCGCTTCCCTGGGAGACCGCGTGGGCCGAGTGCAGAAAATTCTGCAAATGCAAAAGTTGCAGACAGTTGGCTGGGATTGGCGCCAAGAAGAGAACCCCACCCTGCTGGGGGGTATGGCACGAAAGCTGTGGCCGCACCCTCATGGACTGTGACAGGCTCAGAGCCAGTGCTGGGTCACCCAGTGAATCAGATGGGCCCTCCCTTAATATCTACCAGAGGGAGTGGTTTCCAATTGTGCCAAATGAGAGTGGAGCTGGCTGAGGGAGGAGTTAACAAACCGACCCCTGCCCTTCAGTTGCGAGGAGCTGGTGAACAGGCAAGACCACTTCAAAAAGTATCCCCTGTAATCAGCGCTGTCAGCAGAGAGGAGAAAGAGATGGACATCTCAGCTCACCCCTACTCTTTGCCAGGAGGCTTCCTGGTAATCAAGGCGGGGGACAAAGAGACATTGCGATGCCTATGCATGCAGTGCAGTTTACCTGGCGGAGAAGCCAGCACGACGGCAAGGTGTCCCCAATATGGCATCCACTATCTATGGGCCGTGCAGCCCTTTTTGCCGGGGTATACCGCTGCGGCCAGCGGAGAACCAGCTAAACTGACAGCTGAAGCCTCGCGCCCGGTCAAGGAAGAACCAGCTGATCCCGGAGAATGGGGATCGCTCCTGATGATAGCGACGGAGCCTAGAGAGAAAGGGGCCTGCAACCGCGGTGAGAACCTGGAACCTCACCGTCGGTCCCCTGCAGGAGTACCGCTTCCTGAGTCGGAGTTCGGATCTTCGGATGAGGAGAAAGCGACCCCGACGACAGTGGTGATGCATCTACCGACGGACCACTGCAGCGGAGCTGTGAAAGAATCAGGCCTTACCTGTATCGCAGTGGAGCGGAGTCTCGAGGTGCCGAGATCACCTGTGCGGAGACAACCGGAGTGGAGGAGTCCCACGGCCGTGGTGACTTCCAGCACGGAAGGCGAGAAGATCCCATCCCGAGCCGACGGAGCGGAGAGACACATCCTTACCCTCCACAGGCGCCGGTGGTGGCAACGGCAGAGGAAGGCCTAGCCCAGGCCTGAGCGGAGCGAAGAGCAGAACCTTCACTTCCGGCGGCGGATGTCATTCTGGAGGAAGAGGTTCCGGTGGGGAACCCAACCCAAGATGGCGGCGGTGAGTCCCGCAATATCGATGACGTCACATCCGGCGGACACAGCGGAGCCGGATGGAAGATGGTCGCGTCCTCGCGACTGCTGTGCTGCACCAGGTCGCCTGGGTCTGGGAAGAGCTGGCAGGCCCTGCGGAAGCCTGGGAACAAGGAGACAGGTGAGCCGGAATGCCAGTCCGATGGTACCGGTCAAGGTAGCAAGGAGCTGCGGGTCGTTGTGCCGTATCGACCCATAGCATTTCCCTATGCCCAACCCCCGGCCATAGTTAAGACCCCTGCCCCTGTCACTTCCTCATCTGGGTCCCAGTCTAGCCAAGGGTTGTCTGGGGAGTCACGGGGCACTTCCAAAGAACGGACTGGGGAAAACCTGGACTGGGGTGATTGCTTTACCTCCGATGAGGGATCGGGGAGGGAAAGGTACAGGAGAAAGGAGTCGTCTTGTACTAGTGGGAGCAACAGTATGATGGATGTAAAATGTAGGCCTAAACGCTTAGGGTCTAACTCCAGATCTACTGATACTTCAGGGATATCGTCAGGGGGGGAGTTAGAAGACAGTGAGGGTATGGTAGCGGTACAAGAGAGTGTCTGGGAGAGAGAAACCCGGTGGTGGGCGCCCAAGTTTGAGGGGTATGAGGCTTGGTTGGACTGTACGCGGTTCATATTGAAGAGGGAAGGAATCGTGGATTACTGGTGGGGCGTAGGGGAGTGCACAAAGGAAACGGTTAGAGCAGCTTCGCCTATGGTGCACGACTACACGCAGGGGTAGTGAACCCAGAGGGTCGGACATATTTAGAAGAACCATGAACCAGGCGAACCATTATCATGGGTACTGCCAGGCAGGCGCAAACAAAGCTGATCCGCACCAGTAGGCTGAAAGAGCCATTGTGACAAAGTATAAAAAATCCCATGGTCTAGAATACCATGATTTGCAATAACCACTAAGCGGAGAGTGAGTGGCAGGGAGATATGCATGGCTAGAAGACAGTGAGGGTACGGTAGCAGTACAAGAGAGTGTCAGGGAGAGAGAAACCTGGTGGTGGGCGCCCAAGTTTGAGGGGTATGAGGCTTGGTTGGACTGTACGCGGTTCATATTGAAGAGGGAAGGAATCGTGGATTACTGGTGGGGCGTAGGGGAGTGCACAAAGGAAGAACGGTTAGAGCAGCTTCGCCTATGGTGGCACGACATACACGCAGGGGTAGTGAATCCCAGAGGGTCGGACATATTTAGGGAACCAATTGAACCAGGCGAACCATTATCATGGGTACTGCCAGGCAGGGCAGACAAAAAAAAGCTGATCCGCACCAGTAGGGCTGAAAGAGCCATTGTGACAAAGTATAAAAAATCCCATGGTCTAGAATACCCATATGTGCCAGAACCCTTAATGCAGGAGATTGAGGATGGGAGATATGCATGGCTAGAAGACAGTGAGGGTACGGTAGCAGTACAAGAGAGTGTCAGGGAGAGAGAAACCCGGTGGTGGGCGCCCAAGTTTGAGGGTTATGAGGCTTGGTTGGACTGTACGCGTTTCATATTGAAGAGGGAGGAATCGTGGATTACTGGTGGGCGTAGGGGTGTGCACAAAGGAAGAACGGTTAGAGCAGCTTCGCCTAGGTGGCACGACATACACGCCAGGGGTAGTGAATCCCAGAGGGTCGGACAATATTTAGGGAACCAATTGAACCAGGCGACCATTATCATGGGTACTGCCAGCAGGGCAGACAAAAAAAAGCTGATCCGCACCATAGGCTGAAAGAGCCATTGTGGACAAAGTATAAAAAATCCCATGGTCTAGAATACCCTTATGTGCCAGAACCCTTAATGCAGGAGACTGAGGATGGGACAGATGCGTGGCTAAGGGAAACCATAGAAGAGTACATCATGAACAAGTCAGGTGAGTATGCTGGGTACAAGACAGAAGAGCGGATCACACAGCTTATGAGAGTGTGGCGTGTTGGGCGCAACATTTATATGCACCGGATGGAGTACAGGCCAGAAAGTGGGCCGCCTAGAGAGTAGGGACTGGTAGGGACGTGCAGAAGCCAGACCCGAGGCACTACTATTAGTATAGTAGAATGGGGATTCTCCTTAGGAGCAGTGCGGTCTGCCAGTCAGCAGGCACTGTATGCCATTATGTTTATCATGTAAAGAATGATAAGAACTGTACTGTATAATGTATTTTTATAATATGCTGTTTGGTTATGTGTTGCAGTGCTACCTGGAGGAAGGTCCACAAAGTTAGATCCCAGCCGGGAAGTTGGGTTTCACCAGGGGGAGAATAGAGCCATGTATAAAAATAGTATACAGTTCTTTCTCATGCTGGCAGTAAACCTGGTAAGTATGCAGGATTGCCAGCATCAATCATGGAGGTTTGCCCTCACACCCTGGTGAATGTCATATGTACACAAGGGGAGTGGTAACATGCTCTGTGTCCACTGTTAGTGACACAAGAGGTGTGGCTGTTTTCTGAGTCTATACAAGACACAGAACTGCCAAAAGTTAGTGTGTTAATCAGTGGTTTTATAGAGTGCAAGGTTAAAGAGCTTCTGCAGCAGTTAAGGCTGTCAGATCCAATTGATAGCAGACCCCACACTATGTTCAGGGCACTGACACAGATGGTGATCTCCCTTAGGGAAGAGGTGATCCCACTCTATTGAGAGAGAAGGACTTCTGAGGGGGATGCACTATCAAGAAATGAGCGGCTTGGACGACCGCTGTGAGGGGCAGTCTGCCTATGGAGATGACATTAAAGATGCCCTGGTTCAAAAGATCCCTTCTGTGTGAGAGTGAAGTTATTCCACAGAAGGATGCACCTGAGAGGAGGTCCCCATCAGATACTTCCCCTGCTGCCGCAGAGATCCTGATGGGGTGGAGGCGCTGTAACCAAATGTGAGTAGGACTCCGAGCACACTACCTCAGACGCCTGTCATGGTGATATTCCCCATACCAACCAAGCGGGAGACTCAGGAGTCCTGTTGCCAGCAAGTGTACCACATATCACACAGACATGTAATGGGGCCATTAGACCACAGGGGCCAATGTGAGATTGGATTGGGGGCCCGTAAAACCGTTACACTTAGAATAAGCTTTAGACAAAGTTATCTTGAAACTCACTGAAGGACAGCTGCACAGACCCCGGGACAGACTATGCCTCAAACTAGAAAGTATCTTTGTGATTGCATTATTTCATAATAATATCTTGATGCTTGTTGAATTTTTTTTCTTCCTGTTATTCTTTTGAAATATTTTAATTATGTGTTTTTAACGCATTATTTGTGCCTTTCACTAACAGTATGCTATTTTTTTAATTGGATTCCACTCTGACACAATTATTGTGTAAGGATTGTTTCCTTGCAACCATTTTTGGTGTTCATCTTAAACAGTGGGTATACAGTATGTTTGGGTCACTTTCACTGTATTGTTTTTTTGAGAAAAATCCATTGATAGGACCGAACCTTTTACCATTGTAACTAATAAAAACTTGTATAAACATCCACGAGATGTCCTGACTTCTAGCTGCCAGTGATATATCTGAACTTCTCCAGCCCTTCAAGTACCCATGGCAGTACAATTAAGATTTGTGCAAGTGCTCCTTATGGACTTCCTTATCTTGATGGCGAAGCACCAGTTAAAAATCTGTGCCTGTCTTTGATCCCATCACTGGAATAATTGCAAGAATAAAAATTAAACTGACATTAAATATTTTAATTTTTATGAGGCGTTATTTTCCCTCCCTCTAAATTATGTTACAGTAGTAGTTTTTAGAATCCCCATACTGTACATTACATAGTTATAAACACCCATTTTAATTGGAAACTCTGTCATTATAATGAATAATTGCTTGGCAACTTTAAAAGTTCTTTTAGGGGGCATAGTGTTGTTACAATGATTACTCTGCTTATATACATATATAAATATGGTACATCTGTGCTTCATAATGAATAAAAATTCAATAATAGAAATACTCCAGAACCTTTTTATGAAAACAAACTTCTTTTTTTTTTTTTTTCAACTTTCATTTTTATTCGTGGAAATCAGATCTACAGACACGCACCACCCATAGGCGTACATTATGATCAATCCACTTTTTGTGGAAAACAGCTATCGACAGTGAGGTACGGTGGCCAATGTCACGTGACCAAATGTTTTGATATTTGTTTTTTTTTCTCTTCGTTGGTTTGTCTATATGTTCCCCCCCCCACCCCCCTTCTGTGTCAAGCCCCCCCTGGATTTCAATCCAGAGACAAACGTTTGGATCACGGAGGGAGAGGTTGGAGATTGATCGGCGAAGGCTAGACGACGGAGACAAGATACAACTCGTCCACACGAGGGTACTAGATGGTTCACGACATACTGCCTGCACGATGATGTACTGAGATTATTATCTTCCTACATAATTGAGGGGTCAACAGTCCGGTTAAACGGGAAGTTGCCTTTTAGGATATAACCGCCGAAAGGCGCCATTATTTTCCTACAGGAAGCATCATTTTTCCCAGTTTAAACCACCCCGAAATTTCTAGTATAAGAGCTATAAAAACAGTCCACTTAGCATCTGCTAGATGCAAAAAAAGGGGCGTAGCAAGATCACCATAAACAGGTTGGGCCCTGACCGATAAACAATACTCTTACCTACAAGGTAGATTCTTAATCTTAACGGCGCCAATACAAATCAACAGGTTAACACAGCGTGCAGTAAGCCCCCGGTGAACCAAAACCCCGCTCCTTTTTTGAACAATTTTTTGCCATATTACATAAAATGGCTAAGGAATACCACTTCCTCGCCGGAGACTTGACCGCACATTGGATCCTCCCGACCTTGACAGCTGCAACCCACCTTAACACGGCCCACGACAGTGACATTTACCCTACGCAAGGGCCTTCAGGACTGTCAGTTTGACGGATATCTGGAGGGGAAACCCCACACCCGGTGACCAGATATACTACTTTCTACTCCACACCCCCGTGACAGATAAGCGAACTGACTACTTCCTAGTATCCTAACAGAGTGGTTCCAGTGGTGGCCACACAGAAGATCCATGAATCCTCGTGGTCCGACTCATGCCGCCTATAGAGCTGAGGTGCACATGTAGGCTAGACAGACCCTAGCAAACTGGAAGCTCCAATGGAGCTTTTCTTCTAAGGCCCGCCCTTAGACCGAAAGGGCGATACGTACCGGATAAAAGATTTCTTTAGAGAAAACAAGGAAGCTACAGCGCAGGCCACTTTGCCTTGGGAAGCCCATAAGGCTACTCTCAGGGGGTTCCTTATGAAAAGCTGGTAAGCGAAAACGAGAGAAAACATCTAAAATACAAGGCTCATGGCGAGATTAACCTTCTCACCTGCCCAACATCCGCAGGCAAATCAAAACACATGCAAGATGTTAACACTAAGGCAAGGCGCCTGTATTTAGTTATCATTCCCAGGCCGAGAAGGAGTTTAGCTTGGTCAAACGCAGATTCTACGAAAAAGCCAACAAGACAGATACCTTACTAGCCACAACTGCTCCGAACAGCTTCCAAACTTCCGGATGCGGCAATTAAAACCCAGCAGGTGCCTACCTCCGTCCGAGACAAATAGTGGAAAGCATTCCGAATACTATGCGTACACGTACGATGGAGATACCAGTTTACCCTAACCAAAACATCACTACCTAAAGCGTTTTCTTCGTCGGAGGCACAGCTTCCAACCCTGGGCAGGGTTGAAGGAAGGAGGCCCTTACAGGGTGGATTTCAACCCTGGAGAATCACAAGAGGTAATTAAGTCCCCTCAAACCACAGCCAGGGCCCCAGACCTAGGTACTCAATTTGTACTATAAACTATTTTTTGTAAGACCCATAGCCCCTCATCTTCTGAAAGTTATTTAAAAAGACGACGTGATTTTGACTATCTCTAAGCGACGGCTGAAACCTTGCCCATGTTTTTGTGAATCTTGGGCACCTTGGCATGATTTCAGGGGGCTTCAAACAATGAACCAGGGCCAAGTCGAGGCTCAACATCAATCTACCTAAAATCGAAAAATTATTGAATTAAATTTCAATTTTCAGTGGCAATCCTCCGCTATTAAATATTTAGGGTATATATCACCAGGGATATAATCTTTATATAAGGGCAATTTCCCAAGATGATGAAAGCGCCAAGGAGGATCTCAGGTGTGTGGCGGGGTACGCAGATATCATGTCGCAGCAAATTCATAGCTGAAGAGAATTTACGCCGCCCAAAATTCATATCTGTTTCAGACCCATACCAAGTACCATAGTTAAATCTAGATCCAACGTCCTTCCAAGCGCACATCATCCCAATTTATTTTGGAATAAAAAAACGTCCACGAATTGCAAAAAAATCTAACTAACAAAACCAATAGTAAAAAGGAGGAATCTCGTTACCTGCTCTGAGGCGTACTATAAAGCGTGCCAATTAGGCCCAAATCCTTCAATGGCACCCGCGGACACCCACACATAGAAGTATGGACAGAGCTGGAAAGAGATGTTGTTCTCCAGTGCGCTTCATGATCTGATCGGCTACCAAACACAATGCAAAAAAGTCATGGTACACCGCTCTGTCGCTGTGGCGAACTCCTTGCGGTGTGGGAGACACCAAAATGAATCTAATCTAACACCACCTCAAACACTAATGCCACCCCCCTATGGGGCAAGCCGGTTTTTTGCTCCGGGGCTAGACAGCATGCGTATTAAATTTTAAAATGGACCGCAAGCAGGGTACAATCGATTAAGGATCTAGTTGGGGGTAAAAGATAGCTACAAGACGTTCGATATGTGGATAAAGACGAACAAAACTACCAAAGTAATATTTAGATTCTCCAGTATCCTGGCATTTTTAACAATTCCCCGGTGTATCCCGCACGAATAATTTTTGAACAGCTGTGTTCTAATCCAACGGACAGAAAGGGGACTGACTTCTCGCATGTACAGGAGGGTTAGTCTTGCCGGAAGAGACAAAACCCCCCCCCCCCACCGACCACGTATACATGCGACAATGGGAGACAGCGTAGGGGACCACTTAGAGACGCAAAGAGTGGACTACATATGCGCAAGCGCCGCTAAAAGCTCAATATGTGTCACATTTGTTAGGTTAGGATAGAGATGATATAGTGTTCTTATGGGTGTGGTCATACCCCAGCTAAATTATCAAATTTGTTCAGGGGTGATCGCCGTCTGGTCCAAACTCGTGACGGGGAATTAGCTGACCTCAACACATGCTTGGTCGTGCCAAGGGTGTGCCCGATTTGGGAAAAAATTCGAGGCCTGGCTGCAAGGGATGCTCGACCTTAGAGATCCCCCTGGACCCGTGGCTGTTCCTTGGGGCAGGCGGCCCCAGGGCATGTCTAGAACGACGCACAAACTGGTCATGCATTTTGCGACCGCCACCCGTGTGAGATTGCGGCATTGTGGAAGCAGAATGAGATCCCAATTCTCCCCAAATTAGGAACCGAATTGGCACGTTTGCCAGATGGAACAGTTGACGAGTTGGGTCCAACGACTCTGGCACTAAATTTCTAAGTCTGGGGCCCATGGCTGGAACAAACCAAACATCCCAGGGTGGACGCCGCCTCAATTTTGCACTATAATAAGAAAATCGTTCTCCTTGGAGGTGATAGCGGGACACGGCGTAGGGAACGTTAAGTAGAGCACCCAATAGCCACGCCGAGCAGCAGGTTTGTAGAGTAAATAACCCAGCCACTCGTCGCCGCTTCGAGACCCTTCTCCAGAGCTTCGTTAAGATCGCCCTCCCCCCCCCCCCTTCCCTTCACCACAAGTGTTCCACCTCCCAGTCCTCCATGTCTGTACGTCTTGTCTTACATCCCTATATTGGGATCGTTTGGTGCGGCAGTCCCGTGATCCTCGCCCCTGGGTATTCGGCGGGGGGGGGGGGGTTTCCGCTCTCCCTCTTGGCTTCCCTCCCCCTCCGGGGGGGGGGGGGTTTCCGCTCTCCCTCTTGGCTTCCCTCCCCCTCCCTTGTCGCCCAACCCAACCAAGGGACTTTGTCGGACTCCACTAGCCTGAACCCAGCCAGTCCCGACTCGGAGCACATGTGGAGATCAGGGCAGGTCTATACCCCCCCGCCCCTCTCCGGTTACTTCCCGTTATCCCTAAATGAACGAACAACTACAACTTTAACTTCTACTAATAACCCCGTGTTGCACCTCACCCCCAACCGCTTGTTCTGCTCACTATCTGACCCTTCTCCTTCCTCTCTCAACCTATGAGGACTCCCTGTCTCTACTTGGCTAACTTCACTCCCACTGGCTCAACCTGTCACTCCTTTTTGTGCTAGCTTGCCCCAGCGTGTGCCGTGCCTCACTCATCCTAAGTACTCTGCTCGTCTACAGCTAATTTCCGTGCGCTCCCTGCTGTCCTCTAGCTACCCCTCTCTCCTCTTTTTCCTCTACTTCTATCTAAATGCTCAGCCGCCCTTAGGCTTCCCCTCACCTCTCCTCTTCTCTCGCCTCTCCTCCCTAACCTTCCCGCGTCCTACAACTTGCCTCCTCCCTGTACACTTACCTATACCCCAACTGCTTATCACCTACTTTTCCTTCTTGCTCCCTTCCCTTGCGTCCCCAACTCCTCCCCTTCTACGCACACTTCCCCCTGCTTTTCCTATCCCATAAGCTCCTAGCTCTAACCTCTTCCTATCACTTACCATGCCATCTCCCTATCAGCTCAATACTTCCACTTTCTCAGACTCCTTTCTTCTAAACTTCCCCTCGCTACCAACTACTCTACCTATTCAACTTCCGGTTACTCCTACCTCCCTTACTCCCCTTGTTAATTTTCTACTAGAGCCCGTATAGTCCGTAAGTGACTCTTCCCTCCCCCTCCCTCCTGCTAAATGCTGTATTATGCCGCTCTTCCCTGCGGCTCATTGTGGCTTGCTGCGCGGTCTCATCTTTCCGACTGCGCTCCACTCTCCGAATCTCCCCCCTCTCTTTGGAAAACAAACTTCTTTAAAAGATTAATGAAGGCTTCAGCATCATGAGTACTTATATTGTTTTTCAGTGTTTACTGCCTCACTTGGTATTAATGTAGCAAATGGAGCATATGATGGTGAGAAAAAACAGATACAATTGGTTATTGCCGCATTTTCTTTGACGTGTATTGTACATTTATGACAAAAGTTGAACTTGAGTTAAACTGCATTATTAATTTCTAATAGTGTTATACCGGGTCCATTAAAAAAAAAAAAAAAAAACTGGTAACGAGTACCCGGATAAAATGAAACATTTTACCTGGCCGGACAGCACTTACAGTACCTTCAGGGACAGAAGACCGGTGAGGAAAACCGCGGTGACATCTGGGACCACCAGAAGACGTTCTGGTGGTGGTGGAAGCAGCTGAAGGTCTTGTAATCCGGTGGATGCAGCAGGAACAGAGCACACAGCTGATGCCTGTGTGAGCCTGGGAAGCATGTGACCAGAGCACGAGCGTTCCTATTGGACAGCTGGCTGTCCAATCCTCCCGCCGGATTAACAAGGACTTCGCGGCTGCTGCCACCTCCACCAGAACTTCTGCTGCTGGTCTCAGATGTTGCTGCGGTCTTTCTCACCAGTCTCCTGTCGCTGGCTCCAGGTAAGTTTTTAACTGTTTAACTATTTTCAGCTTCCCTGAAATTACCTGGTGCCGGTCCCAGCCCCCGCTGCTGGGTCCGGGTAATTTCTGGGTAGCTGGAAAAGCGCCGGGTACCGGGTATTTTTCAGGTACCCGGGACATCACCAATGTCTAACATCATCACAGTGCCCTGGTTTCTCTGGAAAGAAAAATGACTACTTCAAACACAAAAACAGTAGGAAGGATCCGAAGATTCCAGCGGTGCACAGCTTGTAGAGATGAGAGACCAGCAAGGTGTAGATTAAAAATGAAATTTTATTGAAAAAACATATGGTATGGGGGACACACTCTGACGCGTTTCGGACCTGCGTGGTCCTTAATAAGGGACCACGCAGGTCCGAAACGCGTCAGAGTGTGTCCCCCATACCATATGTTTTTTCAATAAAATTTCATTTTTAATCTACACCTTGCAGGTCTCTCATCTCTACAAGCTGTGCACCGCTGGAATCTTCGGATCCTTCCTACTGTTATATTGCACACCGAGCGTGGATGCACGCACAGGAGAACAGCCATATGTGAGTATTGTATGTCTCCCTTCGTTGAGACTGGATGAACGGTAACAGTGCGGCAACACAAGGGTCATGTAGGGCGCAATCCTACAAAGTAACGGTACGTTAACCCTCATTCATGTTATTTGTCATATGTGATAGATTCATGTACTAAGCACTGGGTCCAATACCTAAAAAGTTATGGTTATAGGCTGACTCCACAACAAAATAAGGATTTTTATTGTCTACTGAAGTTCTGAACGAGATTGAGCACTGTTTTTGGGACTCTTGCCCCATAATTACATCAAACACAAAAACATTATAAAATTGTACTAAACAAACCAATTCAGGGTGCTCCCAGTAAGGTGGACAGTTTCTTGGTACGTCACCTTAATTGTTGCATTGGCTTTTAGGTGTTATAATGCTCTCAAGTGAACTATGCACCACACTGTTTCTGAATGACACAGCCATTTCTGACTCCATTAATATGGAAGATTTCAGCCAAATGCTTTTAAACGATAGCTTTTCTTTATTTGTAATTTCAGACTCTATTGATTTCCTTCTGTTCCCTTCATTATGATTTCAATTGATTACCTTGGCAACTGCAATAACAATGATTGCACTTGACACTGTCTGAGACTCTTGAGATGGTATTTGAATAGAAATGGTATAATTTTGGGGAAAATGCCTGCAAGAACCTGACATTAGTGTTTGGTGACCACCTGTTCTGTTTAAGTAAAGTATTTTTTTCTGTTTTTATTTAGCATGTTTCTTTGTAATCTCTTTTCTTTTTGTTTTGTCCGGATAATGTCTATTTCTATCAATCATGTTTTAATGTTCCACCTATTTCCTTGAAACACCAGAGAATAAGAAGAAATTCTTGGAAACTAATTGTCAGGAATAAGCATTGGACACCAATTGGTTATGAAATCAAAAATACAGAATGGAATAGGAATGAGTAATGATGCAAAACATTAAGAAAAAAACAGTTATCATGCCACTGATTGTGCACAGATGTACAGTCGGCCAATGTTTACGTTTATGTTTAAGCAGTGCTTTGCAATTAATGCACCTTCAGGCACTGAAAGACAACCTACAAAAGGGGACTATATTGATTACTATCTTCACAACAAAAGTGTACAAATTTCAAATTCTTAGTACCTTCTCACAGAAAATAGAGATTTTTTTAAAGCAATGATAACATAGATTTTTGAAGTGTTTTTCCAACACATCTATAGAAATCAAGTGAGAAAGATTGTTTAATTTGTATTTATTCCTTACATCAGATGCAGATTCCATAAAAATTGGTATTCAAATAATTGTAAGGTAAATATAAATATTTACCAGAAACATTTTCTCTCAAAAAAGAGTACAGTGCAAAGATAAAAGTGTTTTCCAGTGATGTTGCTAATGTGTAGTGCTACTTAAAAGACAGAGATATGTATGCATTAAGCGGTGCTGAGCCGTACAGCACCATATGGTTTTTATACAGTACTTCCCTGGGCTGTAAGGTTTTGTATGGTTTAATAGTAAAGACGATCACTGCTCCACAAGTTAACATAAATCTAATAGTCCAGAAGTAATCAGAATTAAATTACTACATTTGCCTAATTACCACTAAACAATAGCGGAGTGGTTCTACCTATGAACTGTTAACAAATACTATGTACTATGTAGTAGAAAAGAGTCAGTGATAAGGTACCCACTAAACTCTAAAAAAAAAGTGCACTTATGGAGCACACACAAGAGCTAATAAAACTTAACATTTATTTAATCTTCATAAAAAAGAAACTCACACAGTAACACAACATTAAAGTGATCAATAGAGCATGAATACAAGTGTCGGGAGGGTGTCAGAGCAGCTGGATGTAATAATTAACAACCCAGGAGATAATCTCTATATACAGAGATGAGGTAATTTATATTATAGCCTTTAGATACAGTATGTGTACTGAAAGCTTCTATTTATTTATCATTATAGTGTCTTACAGATGGACTTCAAAGTTGTAGAACAGTTAAATTCACAACTAAAACAGACTTGATGTGTAACTACAGAGTCTGGACAAAGAGAGGACCAGAAATTATAATAGTAGAGTCTGGGAAAATGTACCTCTTTCACAGCAAGGAATTGATAATTTAGCCATGTCTATGAAGCTGGTCTCCTGTAGCTTTACATCTACATCTGCATCACTCCAAAGGCGATGCCTGATGGGGTTCCCCAAGAGATGCTCCCCTCAGCACATAACCAGCGTGCTAAGGGTTAATCTCTGCATTTGCTTACGGCAGTGTTTCGTCAGCCCCACCCCTCTGGAATGCTAATGCCCTGGAGGATAAAAGAACTCTGAAATCCCAGCTGCATACATTCTGAACCCCTTCAGTCTATATCTGTGTCACTCCAAAGTTGTGCAGCCTTATGCACAGCCGAAGGGCAGCAAAAGGGTGTGAGCCGTTTGCTGCCGCTCGCTGATGTTTGTTGATGTTAAAATTGCTGTGTTTCAAGTTGAAACTCTCCAACCCTTTTATCCCCTGCACCCAATTTTCCAACTCTAACTGTCCATGACATGTCTGTGAATTGACTGTACTGTATAACCCTGTTCATTTAATGTCAAAATGTATTGTTATTAGTTTGTTCCCTGGACTTACTTGAAAATGAGAGGTACAGTAACTCTCAATGTATTACTTCCTGGTAAAACATTTTATAAATAAATAAATAAATAAATGTACTTGAAACCTCTCTTATGCTCAATCACTTAGGGATCAATAGTGCTCTACAGAGGCGGCACATTTTATTTGAGTGCGGCTAGCTCTGCAAGCCTGGGGATGCCCCGGCATGCTAGCCGCACTCCCTCGGCGTGCCGTGCGTCATCGACGCGCGGTCACGCGTCATCGGGTGCCTGCGCCCCCTGCACACGCGTCCAGGGCTCCCCAAGGGAGCCCTGGTGTCTCGCGATGTGGGGGACGGCGGCAGGGGGTTCCGGGGGACCCGGCGGACCTGGCAGCGGGAGGGAGAAAGCCCCGATCGGAGGGCGCTCCTCCGTGTCTTCGGCGCGCGCCCGGCACCCTCCGGCGCGCGCCAGGTTACTGCTGCGGCCGAGAACGGGCAAATGCTCGAATAAACTCGGCCGCAGCAGTATGTGATGGGAGACTAGTACTTTAACACCAAAAACCTTCCGGGATCACTATCACCAAGCACAGGACAAAGTAATTGAATAAACAGAGTTTATTCTGGCAGAACCCACAAATACACAGAATACACAGAAATTACAAACACTCACAACTGGGGACCTGGGGGAAGATACTAGCCTCAACTAGTTGCAGGGACCTGCTTCAGTAGGTTTACCCTGTCTGCTTCTTCTCCAGGAATCCAAAGTGCTATTTGCTCAATAGGAAATTTCAAACTGCCGCCAGCTGTAGCTCCATTAAGCACGTAGGACCACTTTCAGAAACCCACTAACACACAGCTCTGATCAGGACTCTGAACTAGTTATGCTGTGAGCGCTGGCTCCTTAAATAGCTCCCCATAGCTATCTTTAACATCCCTGATGCCCTGCCAGCAGGTGCCCCTGGGCTACCTGCCATTACTGTTCTGTCTACCCAGGGAATCATAAGCTGACTCCTACCTGTCCATAGTCTGGCTGGAGCACCTGAGGCTTGTTCCAAGTATTCCCCAGGAACCGATCGGACACGATCTCAGAGACAGTCTTAGCCGCCTGAGGTCTCCTGCACTCCAGATTGCGGTCCGACCACACTAAGACCTGGTTCCGCTCACTGAGAACCGTCCGTTCGCCCTTAGTCACTTTGTCATGGGAATGGTCAACAGGTATGTCAGAACAGAGATTTGGCTGGATCTGGCTTACCTTCCTAGTCTCCTCTGTGACCCTGGAACATTATGACTCCAAATGCAGGAGAGCGGTGATCAAGGTGGTGGGTGGCTGTGCCAAAGGCACCTCCGGCAGAGCACCTGCCCGACCTTGGCTCCTTGTGAAATCATCCACATGAGCATCTTCCTTTTCATAGGAGCACACCAAGCGCCCCAGGTCACTGCCAAGCAAGATGTCCATGTCTAGTACAGGTAACACACTCCAAACACTAGCCCCTGCAGGATTGAACTTCTTTAGGCCTGTTTAGATTGTAGTTATATCCTTTTTATCCCAATTTGGACACTACTATGTCTGTATTTGTATATAGCGGTCGTCTAGGAATTAAGGGTTTCACTCATAGAGATAAGGGTCAAGGAGTGGGGACCTAAACCCCCCTTTCTTGACCCTACTCATGTGTCTCAGCTAGTCTTTTTTTAGCTATAGAAATAGAGGTTTTTTTTCCTCTATACTGTTTAAATCCATGGTAGTAGAGAAGAAAGTGGTGGAGCACTGCTGAAAAAATGAAAGGGCTGGAGGCTGCTTGCAAATTAAAAAATGCTTTAATTTATGGCATTAGTATACCGGGCTACAAATAAGGTACCTCTGACGCGTTTTGCGCTATAGGAGCGCTTTATCAAAGAGTGACCTACGTGTGTATAATGTCTCATTTATATATGCAGGAGCTGGGTAGCCAGTTCGCGCCAAAACGGGCCCCCCCGATCACACGGTCGGGTATAATTACGGGTGCCCGTGAGGTATGGACCACTTCCCCCGCTCGTGCACTAATAATGATAATTAAAAACAAACTCTAATTAATTACCACTTAACTGAGTCTCCGTCTGCAGAACCGTTTCTCTGTCCCTCCTGGTCTCCTTCCTAAAACCAAGATGGCGATCGGAACTAAAAACTACGGAGGCCCTGGATGGCCAAAAAGACACGCTCTGCAGAATGGTGACTTCAAAGCAAAAATAACTTTATCCCTTAACAAATCAACACAGAAACAATGTTAAAAAAAATTGAAAAACAGAAAAATTAAAAAAGAAAGAATTAAAAACAAATCTAATGATAAACATGAATAAACTAAATTATAACATAAACAATAATATTAATATGATATATGAATAAACACACTTATATTAACCTCCAATAGTGAACGATATATAAATAATATAGTGACATAAACAGAATAGATCTAACTAGGATACCACTGTTCCACTAATGAGAACAACTGTACTCATATGCATATATATATGATTATCCTAAATGTAAACGTATACATTATTAACTAATACTCCAAATAATAAATAAATATATATAATATATATAATAGATCTATACACATGTAAATAATAACCTAACTACATTTACTACATATTGTTAAATATCTATATAAAGTGATAAAATAAACCATCTATTGACTATGTGATTAAATACATCCCCGTATACAGTAGAAAATATCATATTTATAAAAGTATAAACTCCTACAAATTTATAACAAAAATGAAATTATAATTAGATGAGTCATAATACTAATTAAATAATATATAATATAAATAATTATATTTAAAGAAAGTGAACCAATTCCCAATCCTGATTGATTCCAGATGGAAAAAGAGTATCCATACTGAATATCCAAAACATCTCTCGTCTGTTGAGCATGTTCAGTCTGTCACCCCCTCGTTGGGGCATGGGAACATGCTCAACAGCCGAAGAAGAGAAGCCCTGGATACCTCCCCGTGGACAATCAACAAAGTGTCTAGCTAAGGAATGGGCAATGTTGCATTTCTTAATGGCCCTCACATGTTCCATTATTCTTAATTTTAAAGACCTGATGGTTCGGCCTATGTAGTCTTTCCCACAACCACAATGAATAATGTAGACTGTGTAACTGGTGTTACAATTAATGAATGATGTTATCTTTACATTCCTATTTGGTTTCACTGTGGTGATGCCAGAAATAGGGGTCGCATACTGGCAAATCACACAGTGACCACATTTGTGGAAACCCCTTGGGATACTAGTAATAAATGATTGTTGGTGTGATTTATACATACTGGGGGAGAGAAAGCTGGCCAATGATTTGGCCTTTTTGAATACAAATCTCGGTCCCTCACTCACTCTAGGCTTCAAGTCTTTATCTAATTTTAGCATGTCCCAATGCTTTCTGACGATCCGTCTAATAGAGTCTGCTTGCCTAGATTGCTGAGTAATGAAAAATGGCCCTAATTGACTTTTGTTCTGAAAACAATCCACTTTATTATTTCTATTCTTGCGTGTTTTCTTGTTAGCTTCAATCGAGAGAAGGTCTGTCCTATTGGTATTTTTAACTATATCCAATGCTTCCTGAATATGTGAATGTTGGTAACCCATTTCTACGAATCTGTTAAATAAATCTCTAGACTGGTTCTCGAAAGACTCCTCTGTCGAACACAGTCTTCTTAACCATAAAAATTGACCTTTCAAAATGCCCTTCTTCAAAGGCCTAGAATGGTCGCTATTGGCCATGAGGAATGCATTGCGGGAATTGGGCTTCCTGTACATGTCTGTTTGTATACTTTTGTTGGTATCAACATTCAACATTAGGTCCAAATAACAAATCTTTTGAGTGTGAAAATCATAAGTGAAGGTTAAATTATACTCGTTCGTGTTTAAAGTGTTAAAAAAGGATTCAAAAGAAAAAAAATCACCATCCCAAATAAAAAGTAAATCGTCGATATATCGCTTGTAGTATTTAATGTGTTTTCTAAAGTGATTAGAAGCACCATAAATAAAAGTGGATTCCCAAAAACCCATAAATAAATTGGCATATGAGGGTGCAAATGAGGTCCCCATAGCCGTGCCCTTAAGTTGTAAATAAAAATGTGAATCAAAACTAAAATAATTGTGTGTCAATAAAAAAGTGATGGCATCAATCAAAAAAGTGCAAAGTGTAGTGGGTAAATCAGATAAATGGAGAAAATGTTGTATGGCCGATAGACCTTGATCGTGTATAATGTTACTGTACAAGGACACAACGTCCATAGTGGCCCAACAGTAGGTTGATTCCCATTGAACATTTTGTAAATCAGTTAACAGATGATTTGAATCTTTAAGAAAAGAAGGTAAGGATTGGACAATAGGTTGTAGGAACCCATTCAAGTAACGTGACACACCATCTCCCAAAGATCCAATACTCGCCACTATAGGCCTGCCAGGTGGGCAGGTCAGTGACTTATGGATCTTTGGGAGATGGTGAAAGATGGGCACTATTGGGCATTGACAACACAGGAAGCCCAATTCTTTATCATTTGGGACACACAACAACTTGCCCGTATCAAGAAGTGATCGTAGATCCCTGTTGAACACAGCTGTTGGGTCCCCCGTTAGCTTTTTATAGGCACTAACATCTCCTAATTGTCTAAGAGCTTCCTGTTTGTAACCAGCAGAGGACTGTACTGCAACTGCACCCCCTTTGTCAGCATTTTTGATAACAATTGTGTGGTCTTGCTGAAGATTGAATAATTCTATTTTCTCATCTCTTGATAGATTTCCATGGGGTGCCGGGTTGCGTGCACAGTCCTCTGCTAGTTTTTTGAGGTCTTCCTCAACCAGTCTCTCGAATGTGGCAATGAATGGCCCTTTCGATGTATAAGGAATAAAAGTGGATTTTTTCTTGAATTGTGTATGTCGTTGAACAAAGAAGTTACTCGGTATAGACTCATCATTGGAACTCAAATTATCTTGTTCCAAAAGTAACCCTTCCATATCTGATATGGCACATAATTCTTTAAACGATGTTAATGTGTGGCGTGGGTCAGGGTCCAAGACCTCCCTAGTCCCAAAAGGGGGCTGGGAGACCGAGGAAACCTCAACCACGTCACCTCTAGAGGTAAAGAATTTTTTAAGGCATAACTTGCGTATGGAACATTGTAAATCAATCATGGCATTGAAAAGTTTGAAATTATTGAGGGGTGCAAAGTTCAATCCTTTGTTGAGGAGAGATAACTGTCTAGGGGTAAGCGTTTTGCCTGAAATATTTATGACGTTATTTATTTCAGATTTTAGAAATATTTCTGTCTTTTTATAGCTCCACGCGTGTCCCCGCTTCTTCATTTTTGTTATAAATTTGTAGGAGTTTATACTTTAATAAATATGATATTTTCTACTGTATACAGGGATGTATTTAATCACATAGTCAATAGATGGTTTATTTTATCACTTTATATAGATATTTAACAATATGTAGTAAATGTAGTTAGGTTATTATTTACATGTGTATAGATCTATTATATATATTATATATATTTATTTATTATTTGGAGTATTAGTTAATAATGTATATGTTTAAACTTAGGATAATCATATATATATATATATATATATATGCATATGAGTACAGTTGTTCTCATTAGTGGAACAGTGGTATCCTAGTTAGATCTATTCTGTTTATGTCACTATATTATTTATATATCGTTCACTATTGGGGGTTAATATAAGTGTGTTTCTTCATATATCATATTAATATTATTGTTTATGTTATCATTTAGTTTATTCATGTTTATCATTAGATTTGTTTTTAATTCTCTTTCTTTTTTAATTTTTCTGTTTTTCAATTTTTTTTAATATTGTTTCTGTGTTGATTTGTTAAGGGATAAAGTTATTTTTGCTTTGAAGTCACCATTCTGCAGAGCGTGTCTTTTTGGCCATCCAGGGCCTCCGTAGTTTTTAGTTCCGATCGCCATCTTGGTTTTAGGAAGGAGACCAGGAGGGACAGAGAAACGGTTCTGCAGACGGAGACTCAGTTAAGTGGTGATTAATTAGAGTTTGTTTTTAATTATCATTATTAGTGCACGAGCGGGGGAGGTTGTCCATACCTCACGAGCACCCGTAATTATACCCGACCATGTGATCAGGGGGGCCCGTTTTGGCACGAACTGGCTACCCAGCTCCTGCATATATAAATGAGACATTATACACACGTAGGTCACTCTTTGATAAAGCGCTCCTATAGCGCGAAACGCATCAGAGGTACCTTATTTGTAGCCCGGTCTACTAATGCCATAAATTAAAGCATTTTTTAATTTGCAAGCAGCCTCCAGCCCTTTCATTTTTTCATCATTTTTTCAGCAGTGCTCCACCACTTTCTTCTGTACTTGGATTCATCATATCGGAAGGAGGCACGCTACACCTGTCCAGGAAGGTTTTGTGAGTTACTTATTTCTGTGATTGCAGTTCTATCATTTATGGCTTTACTATGTCTCATGCCTATGGGTTGAGGGGTGCTGTCCCATAAGTGGGTGTGGGGTGTGCTCTCTTCAGAGAGTGTACATTTCACACACCCACTGTGGTGCCTGCATACCACTCTTTATATTATCCTATTATATGGCTATCAAGTGAGCACTCAATGCCTAAATATACTGCATAAGAATTTAACTCTTGCCTGGACTCCTATGCTATATTGCACAATACTGCAGAGACATTCGTAGCACCTACAGGGATTTATTTCCCACACCTGCTAAATCCATGGTAGGTAGAGGTTTTGACTGCAGTGTTATATTGCCACACTAATAAGGTATCTTTTTGTGGACTTGACATTTCTTTTCCTTTTATTATTATATAGAAGCCTTTACCTCTAAGTTTTATGATAGGCAAGGGTTAAATTTGTTGTTTTACCATCTGCACATCTGACCCCAATAATAAGTTTCCTGACTATGGGCTCTATGCAGTAAGCGGCGAAAAAGTGTTTTCGGCAAGTGTTGCCGATAGGCATGATTTTGGCGATTTGCCCTCGCAGTATTCAGTAAGGGCCCAATCCATGCTGATCCCTGCCGAATCACTGCGAAAGCAAAACTGCCGATGAGCCTGTGCCGAAACAGCCTGGCACCCGATAACCTTTCGATAAGCCGTTTCTGCTGATATGTGTTTGCAGCAGAGAGAGATCAGCCACTCTCTCTGAGCAAACATCGGCAACATATAAATTATTTATAAACAACTTTGACTCCTAGTGTACATGTGCAGGGGGTCTCCGGAGCTGAACCACATTGGTTTCATGTCCGGGGACCCCCTGCTTACCGAGATACAGGCCCCTTTATGAGGTGCCGGTATCCCTCTGCATTTAAAGAGGAACCCATAAAATAACAGGAACCAATAAAATAACAAACCATAAAATAATAAACATTAAAATAAAAATCCAAAACAATCCACGGGTCTTCTATTTGTAATCCATCTTCATCTGTATTCTTCTTTCTTCTATCTGCGGCTCTCATCCGGGGTCTTCTTGTCTTCTACGGCCACGCCCTGGCCTTCTTCTTCTGTAGGAGGTCCTTCCTCCTCGGCGTCTGCCTTCAAAATGAGACGACATAGGCTTATAAAGGCCTTTGACGTCACATTTTCATCATGGATCCCACGGCCCTGATCGGGCCGTGAAATCCATGTGTTTTGGCCGAGAAAAAAAAATGATGACGTCACTTAAAGGCAATGAAAGCACAGCCAATCAGAACGGCTTTGCTTCAATTGCCTTTAAGATAACGTCATTAAAATAAACATGGCCGTCCTCACATGGTACGGTAGCCAATCAGAGCATGGGAAGTCTATCCCTACTCTGATTGGCTCTAGTACCATGTGACAGGCTTTCAATGACGTCACATCCGTTTTCCCCCAAGCCTCTGTTACATGGTATGCTAGAGCCAATCAGAGTTGGGATGGACTTCCCACGCTCTGATTGGCTACCGTACCATAAAATGTATTTTATTTAACTTGTTAATTTTTTTAAAAGCTTTTTTAACATGTGTATTTATTTATTTTTGGTATTTCATTTCTTGCCACTGTATGTATGTATGTATGTATGTCTAGATCGATATATACATACAGGGTAAGAAATGATGTTGTTTTAAAAGCTTGATTTGCTGTGTTTTAAATTAATTTGGCTATGCTGCTATGCATAAATGTGTGTATAATGTATTTTTAAATTAGATAGATGTAATTGTTGCTATTGTATGGTGTACTTTAGGTCAGGGTTAGGCTTGCTTTTGTATATTGTATTCTTGTTGGTACTTATATTTTTTCACAGGATAACTTGTTCTGTTCAACGCTTGAATTAGTTAATTGTTTAATTGTTAGGGATGGAATGTAAATTGTTTAGGGATGTAATTAATGAATGCTAATTGATTTATGTTTACTGGATTGGTTTAAATAGTATACTTGTTTGGATGTATTGGTATTTTGTTTTGAATATGTTATTGTTAACATTCATTTGCAGAATGTATATGGTGCATAGATTGTATGCATCATATATAATGTAAATACAATGTTTTGATTGTCATTTAAGGTTTTTGATTGGCATTTGAGGATTGTGATTGGGAGATCAGATTGGATAATTAAAGGTAATGGATTTTATTGTAGTGTGTCTGTATGGAGAATTGGTATTTGTAGTACAGCATGTTTTGATAACCCTTCTACATTTATTTGTATATTGGTTCATCATGTGTGAGTTTTTATCTCTCTCTCTCTCTCTCTCTGTATATATATACTGTATATTGTTGCATGATGAAGTCACTGTACAAATGAATGGGTGAAGGGTGGGTATCGGGCCAGTGTGGCTTAACCCCTTTATTACCTTTGCGGTTATTATCCGATAAGGTGTTTAAGGGGTTAATTGATATCTGAATGTAATTGCAATGTATTGGCTTTGTATTGGCTATGTATTTTGTGGGCAACGAAAGACAAGGATGTTGCTGGCGACGGGGGCTTCTTATTGAGAGGTCAGTAGTACTTTATTTTAATATGCTAGTTTATGTGTTTAATAATGGGCAAATAATCTATTATCCCTATCTGGATAATAGTTATTTTGCACATTATTTTACTGTAGGTGTTGGGGGGGGATGTATGTATTGAATGTATAGGCCAGGTTATTTTTTTTACATTCAGGGTTGGTTCCTTGGTTCTGCGTGAGACCTCTGGAGACCACCAGCGGTCTCCTCGGATATCTCACGGGTATCAGGCTGGTGGTTCCACGGGTGACACCTGTGGGGATGAAGCGGTGGCCTCACATCTGTGGGGGCACCACGGACCCATAGTCTGTGGGGATGAATCGGTGGTCCCACATCCGTGGGGGCACCGCGGACCCATAGGTGCGGGGATGAAGCGGTGGTCCCACATCCGTGGGGGCACCGTGGACCCATAGTGAGCACTCGTGAGTTCCCCAGACCCCTGTGGGAACCACCCGAGGCCCCGCAGACACCTGTGGGTCTGACCCGGGGCTCCCAGACATCCGCGGGCCTACCGTGGGGACCCAATTGTGGCCCATGGTGACCCAAGGAGACCACCTGGGGGCCATGGTGCTTGGCGGGACCAACCAACAGGCCTCCAGAACCTGTGTGAAACAAGTTGCTGGTACCCTGTAGGTCTGTCAGGTGCCCCGCCTGCCCGCCGGGGACTCGCGTGGGGCTTGGGTATGAACCCTGTATGTAAAAGGATAAATCATGTATTTATGGGGGGGCACAGGGGGTGGGTAATGTATTTAATAAATAGAATGATGCTTATTGTGGGGCTGTGTATTGTTTTTATTGTGGGTACTGGGGGTGGGGGATGGGGTATTGGCCCCAATGTTATGTGGGTAGGCCTCCCTTGTGGGTAGTGGGTGAGGGTAGTTAGGCCTCACAGGGTGGGGGGTTAGTGTGGGAGGGTATGTAGGCGTCCCGAGTGGTGGGTGAGGGTGGGTTAACCCCTTAATGACTGTAGCGGTTAATAACCGCTATGGTGATTAAAGGGTTAGGGGACATTACATTGGATGTTTTCATTCTTGTGTCGGTTTTGCTGCAGCAGATGGGGCATAGGCAGGATGAAGATGAGGATGGCCTTCATCATGGCAGCCGGACATAGGTGAGTACTATATGTATTTAATGTATTGATTGGTGTTTATGTATTTAAAATGGGCACATTTACTATTATCCATTTGTGGATAATAGTAATTGTGGCCATTACTATACTGTATGTGTTAAGGGGGGGGGGGGTTATTTCTTTATAAGTATGTATGTGTTTTGACATTAATTTGGGGGGGCATATAATTGGTACTGCAGGCCTGCGGGTAACACCCGAGTGTCCCCGCCGGCCTATAGTATCATTGATGTGCATATATGTGTATGTTAGGGGTTGTTGGGGTTATATATATATATCTATATATATAAATATCTATATATAGCAAAAATTGGCACTGTGTGCTCATTTGCATGTCATTTCCCAGAATCCCTTGCTGCAGTGGAAGTGCTGTGCGCTGGGTGATAATGGGGAAAGGCGGGGTTGCAGACCTGCCTAAGACATGCAGATGAGCATACAGTTGTATTTACATTTACATATTTGCTTTGCGGTGGAGGGTTTTTGTCACTTTTTTTACTCACCATAACTTAACTCAGTATTATGGTTGGCCCATCCTTTAGCTTCTTTGCATACCCAGTTAATCAACCCCACAATGATTAGACCCATTAAGGTCCAAACAGCTGTCTGTGGGTGGTTTTCTGGGTATGCACCTTAACCCTGGCTGTGCTCAAAGCTGTGACCATGCAGCAAGCTTAAGCCTATAGGGAACCATGTTAAAAATGGTTTTGTAGCAAAACGTGGCACTGTGTGCTCATTTGCATGTCATTTCCCAGAATCCCTTGCTTCGTATCATTGATGTGCATATATGTGTATGTTAGGGGTTGTTGGGGTTATATATATATATCTATATATATAAATATCTATATATAGCAAAAATTGGCACTGTGTGCTCATTTGCATGTCATTTCCCAGAATCCCTTGCTGCAGTGGAAGTGCTGTGCGCTGGGTGATAATGGGGAAAGGTGGGGTTGCAGACCTGCCTAAGACATGCAGATGAGCATACAGTTGTATTTACATTTATATATCTATATATCTATATATCTATATATATATATATATATCTATATTTATTTATTTATATTCATTTATTTATGTAGATATATTTATTTATTTAGTGTGGGGCTGGTGTGTGTGATTATTTTTTATTGGGGGTAGTGGGTGTGGGTGAAGGGGGTATTAGCCACAGCGGTGGTTGTTTAGGGCTTGCGGGTGGGTAGCGGGAGGGCTTAACCCCTTCATGACCATAGCAATATTAACTGCTACGGTCGTGAAGCGGTTAAGTGCACCCGCAACCCCCCCGCAAGCCCTAAACAAACAACAAGGGCCAAATACCACCTTCACCCACCCCCGCTACCCACAATAAAGCTGGCACGGTGGGTTAACCCCTTCATTGCCTTAGCGGTTAGCCGCTAAGGTAATGAAGTGGGCTTTACATGCATTTTTCCTGCCTCGGATGCATGCCGGGGGGCTCCGGTGCGGGTTTCAGCTCCGGAGACCCCCGGCATCAATCACAGACAGGAAAAAGGGCTGATTTTTTCTAAGTGTCGCCCTTGCCGATGCTTCTCTTCCACCAACTTGCCAACTTTAGTTGGCGGGACGAATTGCCGAAAAACTCTCAATTCTGGAGTGCCGATCAGCAGCGAAAAGCTGATCGGGCCTACCTGAATTCAGCCGAGTTCAAAAAGTGCCGATAAGTGGCTTATCGGCACCCGGCTGCCGATAAGTTTTTATCGGCAACAAAAATTGCCGATTTTTCCCACTTATCGGCTCTTACTGAATCGGGAGGGCAAATTTGGCTAAAAAATGGCAATAAACGGCTTATCGGCGCTTACTGCATGAGGCCCTATGTCTGTATATAGAGGGTTAAAGATTTTTCTGGACCCAAGTAGACATATAAGTTACTCTAACTCTATATATGCTGCTATGTAAGATCAGTAGCTGACATATAAAATCAACCCTTTGAATATGTGTTTTGTTGAATATAGCAGAGGTCATTTATATATAGTTATAATGTTTTTCAGGAATAAAGTTAACAAAATTACATAGTTACTTAGTTACATAGAAGATGAGGTTGAAAAAGACATACGTCCATCAAGTTCAACCTATGCTAAATTTAGTCAACAGATACTTTATCCTATATCTATACTTACTTATTGATCCAGAGGAAGGCAAACAAAAAAACCCAATTAAGGGGAAAAATAAATTCCTTCCTGACTCCAAGAATTGGCAATTGGATTAATCCCTGGATCAACATTCTTCCCATGTTTACTTATTTGGTATATCCCTGTATACCTTTCCTTTCTAAAAAGATTTCCAACCTGTTTTTGAACACATTTATTGTATCTGCCATAACAGTCTCCATGGGTAATGAATTCCACATTTTAACTGCCTTACTGTAAATAACCATTTCCTTTGTTGCTGGTGAAATCTCCTTTCTTCCCACCTAAAAGAATGCCCCTGTGTCATTTGTACTGTCCTTGGGATGAATAGTTAATTTGAAAGCTCCTTGTACTGTCCTCGAATATATTTGTATATAGTTATCATATCCCCTCTTAGATACCTCTTTTCTAATGTAAATACATCTAATTTAGCTAGCCTCTCCTCATAAGATAGACTGTCCATCCCATTTATTAATTTAGTGACTCTTCTCTGCACTCTCTCTAGTTCCATAATGTCTTTTCTAAGGGGTGGAGCCCAAAATTGTACTCCATATTCAAGGTGTGGTCTTACTAATGCTTTGTAAAGGGGCATAATAATGTTTACTTCCCTTCCATCATTGCCTGTTTAATGCAAGATAAGATCTTGTTTGCCTTTGCAGCTACTGCATGACTTTGGGCAATGGGATTCTTTCCGACGTGAATTAAAGAAATTAAGGCCTGGGCGCTCAGGAGATGCCGGATCAAGCACGCAGGATCGTCCATTAACATGGCCCTTTTTTTCTAGTATGCTCTTCCTGAGGAGCAGAGGACACCTGCAGTGACTGATTGTGATCTAAATCGACCTTACAATATAATTTGCGCCCCAAATTTATGCAGCCTCATCATGTACTCCCTCAACTACCTCAACTCTATCTCAAGTGCTTGCAGAAAATTTAGAGGAGGTTCCCCAATGTTTGCAGGCCGTCTTTGACACAACTGCATTAGTAGAATTAGAGGATTCAGTATGTGAAACTGTTATTAACAGTGAACCACCACTCAAAATGAAAAAAGTAATGGACTACAACAAGGAGATGTTGGCCCTGGAAAACAAGAAGCTACAGGTGATAACGAATGTGTTTCAGGGTTCCAACGATTCAGACATGGATTTTCTAAAAAGTCTACTTCCTTTTTTAAAGAACATGAACCCTGCAAAGAACTTAAGAACAAGGCATGAAATGCAAACCGTTGTGCTTAGGGCAGTAGAGGAAGAGTAATTGTCTATTCTTTACTAATGTATTCCCCCCAATATTTTTGTGCTGGTTGTACATTGTTATATGTCAGTTTTGTTACCTATCTAAAGTTTACAGTTTGCATTGTTGGTTGCACTTGTTAATAAATAAATTTTTTGTTCACTATACTGCTGAGGCAGCTTTTATTCTAACAAATCACCGGTTTTTCCCTGGCTTGTTCCTGGAATGCGACGCTCTTCACCTGGCGCATGCCGCATTCATTTTGCGTTCCCAGCCACGGGTCATGCCTGGCTGACGTGCGGTTGATGCGTTTATTGATAATGGTTCAGATTTAATAGGCTGCAATGCTTCGCGTGTCCGCCAGATGGGAGATATTCATGAATTATAGTGCACATGCGCGTCAGTCAGTAATGAGTCGACTTGCAGGTGTTTTGTTTAAAAAAGATACCACAGTGTGCTATTGTAACTTGGCCTTGAGACTGAAGGAAGAGGTTGCAAATATGTATCAATTTAGGCTTTTCATATTAAAGAAAGACAAAGACCAGTTTCGGTTACAGTATTCTCCAGAGACCCGCCCGCCATGAGTGTTCAAGTGCAGCCCGCTTTCCAAAAACCAGACAGAAGTTACGCGTATTTGATATGTGCCGCGATTAATGCAACAGAGGATAAGATGGCAACAATTGTTCAAATTTATCAGTATTTTATCGAAAACTATGACTTTTACAAATTTTCGCCAACTCCTCATACGTGGAAGCGTGCAGTAAGGAAAAGGTTATGTAGCGATCCCTGTTTTCATCTTATTGAGCTACAATTTGTTGGAGGGTATTGGTGTGTATCACCGGCTTTTTCCGGTATCTATGATCATGAAGGCGGCAAAAGGCGAAGGGTCGTCTTAAAACCAACTAAGAAACGACAGTCGCTGCCAAGCAATGCACCAGCACCGGCTTCCAATGACGGTCCCGCCGTCAGTGACAACCCTGAGCCTGAGGCTGAGCCGGATTTCGCGTGCAGTTTCGATAAAGCTAGCATGTACCTAAGCAATTTCCAGCCTCACCAGCTGACTACAGGTGGACTAGTCCCGCTGCAAACTATCGACGTGGATGATCAAGAAAGCTGGACTGGCAGTTGACCGGCGCCGGCGCCAGCTGAATGGGAAATACTATGGTGAGTATTGTTGCCGTATTATTTTCTGTGTTTTTTTTATTTTGACAATACAGTATAAATATCGGTGCGATTCCAAAGTCAAGCGATTCTCCTGTAAGCAATATCATTGGCTGAGCGGCTTCTACAGTACTGTACTGCAGATACTGAACAATTGGTGGAACGCTAGGCGCATGCACATGTGAACAGGAGAAAATTATTGGTGGGGCAGGCTGGGTACTTCTTTAGGGGGCTGAGCATTACTGTACATTAAAACTTTTCTTTTTGTTTTTCCTCAGAAAAGAAAACGGCTAATGGAGGGATTTTGATGGATAATATCGCGTTGTGTAACAATGCCTGCACATTGCTGAATCGGATTTAAAACCCCACGTCTACAGTTTTTTTGCCGATGTTATTGATTAGGATAGAATACTGTACCTGAACCAGTACTGTATGCTGATGTTTTCCGGCCGTACAGTATACTGTGTAATAAACCCGAAAAAAAATAAAACTATGCATTTATTCTACATGTACAGTATCACTTACATTATGTGTCTTCTACAGTATACAGTGCCAGTACATACAGTACAGTACAGTTTGTGTATTTCTATTCTTCTATTTTTTTTAGTACTCTTACAGTATACTGAGCATGTCTACAATATACAGTACAGTGCAGTATGCCTCGACATTCTAGAAACACTGTATTTTGTTACACTATCAAAGGAGCAAATGGAAACAATGTAAGACAAATCAACATGTTCTTTTATTGGTGGAGTAAGTACAAAAACATTTATTTACAAATACTGTACAATGTTGAAACATTTTAAGTGCACAGCAATTCAAAACATCAACAGGTGTATGGTTTACTGCTACATGTGTGAAAACATTTGTCAGTCAGTATGGTTTACAGTCACATGTTTTAAAAACAAATTCTTAATTCACAAAAAAGCAAAATGCAATATCTCCTTTATTAAAGAACGACAAGTCAATACATACTGTATACTGTACAGTGGGATGGTGTGCAAAACAGTCTGCACCACTACAGTCCTCGACCCAAAATACAATACATTCTTTAATATCTTTAAAATATAAATATATAAATATATAAATATAATTTAAAATAATCCGTTCTGTGGGTCTGAGCGGGTTGAAATTTGCCTGGTCCTCATGCGGAAGGACCCTTGCCATAGTGGCCAAATATCAGCCTTGCACGTCCCCCAGAACCGGAGATACAAAAATACAGTCCGCTATTACGGTCAATGGTAGGACCCTCCTCGCCGACGTGACCCTTTCTCGTCGCCATTACCGGTCGGACCCTGTTGGGGTCAAGTGAGGGGGTTCCTAACATCTATGGGAACTAGTTGCCCTAGAACAGAAGTTCCCACGCCAATTGGCCGTGAACTTGACAGAGGCCCTAGTTCCCACGCCAATTGCGCGATCATAGCTCTTTTTTGACAAGTTGCCGATCTTGCGCTTTGCGGTGTGGCAGTTTAAAAAAACACACAACAACCTCTCCTTTATTATGTACAGTACAGCAGGTCAAAACATGTTACAGTTACAGTAGAGTACAATACAGTCCAGCACAACAGTATGGTCTTACCTGTGATACAAAAAAAATGTTATCTTCTATGCAGAATACAAACAGAAACATCTCCTTATTAAGAAGAAACATACAGTACAGTACAGTGATGGTGCGCACACTGTCAGTCAGACCTGCACCAGTACAGTCCTCGAGGCAGCAAACAGGGCAGGTTTCAGGACAACCTTTAAAACATGCCTGTTGAGGCCACCAGGGACGGATTGTGCATGTCCTGTGTAAAAAAACACACAACAACATCTCCTTTTTTAAGTACAGCAAGCATCACAAAACATGTACAGTACAATACAGTTCAGCACAACAGTATGGTCTTACCAGAAAGTCCTCCACATAGTCCGTCCATGGTGATTCCTTGCATGGCGCAAAAGCCATTAATGCAGTCTCGAACGCCTTTCATACAGGATCTGTAATTGGATAAAGCGTCGCATTTCATCCAGAATGTTTTTTCTTAAATTGGCAAGAAGCGCCTTTTTATGCGAAATCCCATCGTAGTTCCCTTTGAAGGCCCGTCGCAGATACAAAGAGTAGGGAACAGATGCTTAAAAATGAACAAGGCATACTTGTGGGGTGACAACTAAATTCACACACTACTTCTCGAGTGCAGTGGGAGATGACAGGGTGTGTGTGCACCAATCGATTTGCAAGCGGGTTGTAGGTCTTTTGGAGGGGTGTGCTTGAGGTGACGGGCGATGGTAGGTTGGTGTTGGGAGGAAGCTTTCCTCCGGTCTTGGTCCGTGTTGTTCCTGGCGTGGTCTTGACGGGGTGTCATGTCCTCCTCAACGGCATACATGCCACACTACATCTTCTGGTAGAGGGGGTGCGCTGGGTCCATGTCACCCCTGCTCCGGCGTCGGTGGGGTGAAACAGGGGCATTAGCACCGGGCAAATAATGTATGCCGCTATAGGTCAGCCTCTATCTTTCCATCCGTCGATCCCAATTGATCCATTGTAGTAGTCCGTTGCGCCACATTTTGCATTGTCTCCAGAATCAGATCTATCTTTGAGCACATAGAATTCCCGGGGAGATCCACAGTAATCCATTCAGCACCGGTCTAACGAGCTGCTTCTTGTGCATGGCGTCTGGACATCTGGGGGGATGGGTGCAACGGAGGATGAGAGGGGGTTCCATGGACAGAAGCAGCCCGACATCGAGAAGAGTGGAGGAGGTGACCTGTGGATACCCGGTAGAGGAGAAGAAGCGGCAGGCAGCGTCGTCAAAGAGGGATGGAGAAAGTGACCTTTGGATTTCCGGGCAGAAGCAGAGTCGTCTAAGAGCAAAGGAGAAAGGGACCGTGGATTTCAGAGGCTGGTGGCGTGTCGTCGGAGGAGAGAACCGGAGAAGATGGGGCGGAGAAGACGGGCTGAAGATTTCCGGGACAAGCTACAGCAAGGTCGTTGAAGCGTATGCGGAAGAAGTGGGTCTGCGGGTTCGATGGGTTGGACTACCAATGTTTTGTGCGTCGAGAGTGACTGCACCGACACACTTTATTCGAGCAAATACCCGGTATGTCACTGGCAGATACCTGGAATGCGCCACTCCTAACCTCTGACAAGCCCCTTGCATTTGCCTTCCAGCCTGGGTTCATGCCTGGCTGATGGCGGCGCTGATCTGTAATGTTAATGATAAATGATTGGATTTAATAGGCTGCAATGCTTCCGCGTCTTACCCAGATGGCATAAATTCAGAATTGTAATGCCAGTATATATTATACTGTGCAGTTATTGCAGCCAGCGGGGAATCAAAATGCTTCAATCCCTGCTTGGAAAAAACTCAATGTACTCGGGCAGAAAACAGTCATCACACCTATAATACACCCGGGTATACCCGAATTCGTTGGGACTAGCCAGCTTCGAATAAAGTGTGTCGCAGTAGGTACATCACCGTATATCTTCTGACTAATAAGGCTTACAGTACGTCTAAGAAACTCCTAAGCTTTGGGGTCAGCAGAAGGTTTCTTTTATTGGCCTTAGCCTGTCGCTTTGGCCTTGGCGTGGGAAACGGACAACCGCCTTTCGCTTTTTCAGCTTGACAGGCATGGCAGAGGCGAGTGGGTTCCTGCATCATAGAATCGGGGTTGCTCCATGGAAGTAGGTGGCATAATGCAGTATCTGGACAACGGGACAAGTTCAGATACAGATCATCGAGTGGGTGGGCTACAGGTACAGGCGGTGTTGAGTGGGCGTACTCTAATGTGAGTCCATTACCGTATAAAGACACCATCCATTTTGTGGATTGACTGCAATTGAATACACATCGACTAAACATCGAAATATAAATCTTTTGTGTTTGTATTCTTTCAACTCGCAGCACTGCTCTGTTAAAAGATTTCAAAGGAGCTCAGCATGCGAATTAAAGAGATGTCACACGAGCGGACAACGAACATACTGCTATCAACGCTGTTAGCTACTTCTGGCATCGATAGTCATGTGCCAGCACACCACCGTGTGCTTAATGCTATCGGAAAAAACAACAGAGACCGCCAAAAGGGCACCAAGGGTATCTAACGGAAGTATATTTATACAACTTAACAAAAAAAAATATAGAAACTTGTTCTGTACTGTTCATACATTCTCACCAGTACAGTGATCTGTATCTTGTTGTTATTTCTGTGATTTATATTAAACAAAGCGGCTCATGCAGAGAGCAGCGCTATTTAAAATTGGAGAGGGAGAATAAAAGTAGGTTTTAATGGAGATTTTATTCTCATATGCAGAAATTGGGCGAAAATCGCCTATTTTAGCATTACTGCATGTGGAGAATTGTAAATGAGGAAATGCGCGCAGCTGAAAGGGAAAAAAAAATCGCGCATTTTTTTTTCCCCTATATAGCCAGCGAGCTCCGTGCTTCTTGCCAACTTTAGTTGGCGGAGAAATTGAAGAAAATGCGAGCCAAAAAAGAGCCACTAGATGGCGAGGAGCGCCTTCTGAATTCGGATATTTTCAGACTGCGAGATGTAGTTTCTCGCCAGCCGCGCGGCGAGATTTTCAAATAGAAAAAAAAAATGGCCGTTTTTCACCCTACCTCTCCATTTTCAGTGTTTTTTTTTGCGCGATTTTCTCCTGAAAATGGCGAGATTTTAAATAGCGCTGCTCTGCATGAGGCCCATAGGTTGGATATTTTTGTATTATATTACAATGTTATTTTTTGTATATGTGTATTTATATTACAACAGTATATATATTTTGATATTTATATTTATAGTACAGCAGTATATATTTTTGTATATTTGTATTTATATTACAACATGTATATATTTTTTTTATATTTGTATTTATATTACAACAGTATATATATTTGTATATTTATATTTATAGTACAACAGTATATACTTTTTGTATATTTGTATTTATATTACAAACAGGTATTATATTTTGTATATTTATATTATAGTACAACAGAATTATTTTTTTTATTTTATTTATATTTATATTACAAACGTATATATTTTGGTATATTAATTTATAGTTACAACAGTAATAATGATGTATATTTATATTTTATATTACAACATTATATTATATATTTTATGTGCATATTAATTAAACAACTATATTTCTTACATTGTAGGGAGACAACTCTTCTGGTGGACAAAATAGTGAGAGAAGGATGAGATTGTTGCATTAAGGGTTTTAAAAACACTCTGCAGGAAAAGCACAATGTGACTGTATCCAGGAGCAGCATAAGAAGATGAGAAGCAGCATTGGATGGAAATATGGACGTGTGTGAGGTTAGTACTGGACAGTACAAAAGTGTTTGTTTAGGAAAACGTACTGACTGTACTGTGCCAGCTAAAAAAAATTATTCCTTGTCATTACAGAGCGTACCCCATGATATGGGACGCAACAAAATCAAAAGAGTGGTCCAGGCCAGGCATGGATCGGACAGTGGGGAGACTTTCCAGGATTGCATCTTCAACGATGAGTCACTGTGTCGCGGAGAGATTTGCAAGTTTGCGTTCCACAAAAAGGCGCATATCTTTGAAGCCGCGGCCAAAACACCCTGTGAAGCTGCATGTGTGGGGGTGCCATCTCTAGGGTGGACGGGATGATTGTCATCTTTGAAGGTAAAATGATCAATATTAATGTCGCCTAATGCACTGTACTTACTAGTTGTGCATTACTGATTGCACTGTACTGTACTATTGTGCAGTTTTTTGAGCACTTTTCTTTTCTTTGCATAGGATCATGAATAATAAGCTTTTTCAAGACAACATTGTGCCCGAGATAGTGCAATACATCACACGCGAGTTTCCCCAATGGTCACCGCTTCTACCAGGACAAGTCCGAAGCACACCGCATCAACAGCGCATATCCTTGAGCGTGGCATCAACTGGGTGAAGACACCAGCGGTAAGTAAGTGCGGTAGACCAGTGTCCCATTTTTGTTCCCCATGTTTTTAGCTCTTAAACAATTGTCCTTTTTTTCAATGACGATCGCCAGACTTCAATCAGATCGAAATGATATGGCCACAGCTGAAGGACCATATCCCGGAAAGTGGCGAAACCCTCCAAAAAGGACGAGTTGTTGAAAGGCATTATGAGTTTTTGGAAACGATTGTGTACTCACTGTGGAACGCTTGCAATAAATATATAGACCATATTTCCACTGTGTTGCAATTGTCATCGCGTGTATGGGTAAGCATCCAGGAAGTAGTACTGTGCTGTAGTATTGTAAGTACAGTATGATACAGGTTAAGTATGGCACAGATTTTTCTTTCCCAATAGTTCAGAGTACAGTATACAGTAGTTACAGAACAGTTTTTTCTTTACAGAGGAGAGCAGCACCAGCCATCGGTTACAGTGCACAGTATTTAACAGTAGTCACAGTATACAGTGTTCCAGTATAGACTAGTTTGACAGTACCACAGTGACTGCTACAAGTACAACTGCACTAATTTTTGTTTTCATGTCGTTTCAGGAAAAAAAAAGGGTGGCCTGGGGGGAGGTGGGGTTTTGTGTCCAGTCTAATCTGTTGTCTACAGTAGAGTATTGTACAGTATATAAACAGCTGTATTGATGTATACAAAACCTCTCCTCTCTCAATGAACTACTGTACTGTTCACAGAATGATGAACAAGATACAGACGGAAAAAATAATATTTCTATAAATATATATATATATATATTTATATATATATATGCAAATATAACTGTATGCTCATCTGCTGTCTTAGGCAGGTCTGCAACCCCGCCTTTCCCCATTATCACACAGCATACCGCACTTCCACTGACAGCAAGGGATTCTGGGAAATGACATGCAAATGAGCACACAGTGTCACTTTTGCCTCAATAACCATTTTACATGGTTCCCTATAGGCTTAAGCTTGTGCATGGTCACAGCTTTGAGCCAAAGCCAGGGTTAAGGTGACATACCCAGAAAACCACCACAGACAGCCGTTTCGACCTTGATGGGTCTCATCAGTGTGGGGTTGATTTTAAGGGAATGCAAGGAGAGCGGCTATGGATAGGCTAAACCATAATACTGAGTTAAGTTATGGTGAGTAAAAAAAGTGACAAAAACCTCCACAGGAAAGCAAATATGCAAATATAACTGTATGTCATCTGCATGTCTTAGGCAGGTCGCAACCCCGCCTTTCCCCCTTATCACCCAGCATAACAGCACTTCCATTATATAATATATTATTACAGTACATATGTAGTATATTAAATTAATATTCATATAAATGTCCATTTTCATGTATCTCAGTTTACAAATGTTTGTAAATGTTTCTCGATTCAATCTTAGAAATGAGTAAAGCAAAGGATGCCAATGAACTGGATGACTGTATGAAAAATGTGGGGCCAACTCAAAATAAAATCGAGGGTTATTATTTATAAACTCACACATGGGTGTGTACAGCAGCCGCACAACGCGTTTCGTCAATACAAGGACTTTATCAAGGGTACACCTTGATAAAGTCTGTATTGGACGAAACGCATTGGTGCGGCTGCTGGTCACACACCCATGTGTGAGTTATAAATAAATAACCCTCGTTTTATTTGGAGGTTTGCCCCATATTTTTTCATACATCATCCAGTTGCAGTGCATCCTTTGCTTACTTCATTTCTATGGTTTCTATTACCAGGAGTGCACGCAGAGGAACCTTCATTCGGTTTGGCTTCCTCGTTCCAGTTTCACCCCCAGGGCAGGTAATGGGCACAAGCCCTCATTTTATTACCTGTATTCATGGGGTACTTATGCCAATTTGGGGGAGTGCAATACTGACCATATTTGCGGTAGTCACGCAGACTGACGCTAGGTCATTATGTTTGCCTCCCTGCATAGGATTAAGTTTTTATAACAACCTAAGGATTTATATAGTGTTCCTTCTCTGGACTTATGTGCTTATATATGAAGATGTTTGTGTGGACACACAGTATTTGAGCATCGCTCTATCTACCTTTCTCCGATTTCAATCTGCCAGAAGAATTTAAAAGGCTGCCTTGCAGTATTATTAGACATTATTTTTATCTTTGTATTTTTTTTTTCCTGATGAAATAAAATAAATATTTATTCACATTCTGGTTATCATAATCATTGACAAACAACCACACCCCCTGCCCCCCTGACAGTATAAGAATGAATTAAAAAACAACATGAATCAGTTAATGGTTTTTTTTACTCTCAATTCTCACAATGCCATGCAATCAGATGTCACATTTCAAATCGAGAGAGGATTTTCAAAATCGTTACCATAAACAAAGCCTCAAAGGGTTTTGGGGGGTTGGGTGAGTCATGCGAGCAGTAGCAGCTAGCTCTCATCTCAAAGAGGCTTAGATAAACGCAGGCGCAGTCAGGCGATTGACGGCTTGGCTAGGGACGGATTTAAAAAACACAATGACTAACTTCAGAAAATGAATGACTCTCTGGAGGTGTCTGGCTAAAATAACAGTAGTTTGTGTGTGCATGGGGGAGGGATTAAAGGATTAGTTGTGCTGCAGTTTCAAAGAAATTACATATGTACAGTACCAGCACTGTTATTTCAAAGGAAGTTCATCTCAAATAATTGTTCAATAAACCCCCAAATTACAACCCCAACTACAGTACAAAAAGCAAGTCACTTTAACTCCTGTGCCTCAGGCACCAAAAAAACAAACAGTAGATTGTAGCTCCACCGGACAGGCAGGGACCTGTGGCATGCAAAATGTATATGCAAAGCGCTACGTATACTGTACACAAAAAACATCTCCTCTCTCAATAAACTACTGTACTGTTCACAGAATGATGAACAGATACAGACGGAAAAAAAATAATATTTATATGATATATATATATATATATAATAATATATATATATATATTACAGTACATTACAGTATATAGATTAATTAATATTATATAAATGTCCATTTGTCAGTATCTCCATGTTTTCAATTGTTTTGTAAATGTTTCTCCGATTCAATCTGCCAGAAGAATTTAATAAAGGCTGCAGTGTATTATTACATGATTATTTTTATCTTTGTATTTTTTTTATCCCTGATGAAATAAAATAAATATTTATTCACATTCTGGTTATCATAATCATGACAACAACCAAACCCAGCCCCCCCCCCCCCCGACAGTATAAGAATGAATGAAAAAACAACTGAATCAGTTTAATGGTTTTTTTACTACAATCTCACAAGCCATTGCCACATCAGATTTACATTCAAATTCGACAGGGGATTTTCCAAATCGTTTACCATAAATAAAGCCTCAAAGGGTTTGGGGGGTTGGGGTGAGTCATGGCGGTAAGCAGCTAGCTCCCATCTCAAGAGGCCTTAGAGTAAACGCAGGCGCAGTCAGGTGATTAACGCTTGGCTAGGGATGGAATTAAAAACAGAATTGACTAACTTCAGAAAAGATGAACTCTCTGGAGGTGTCTGGCTAAAATACAGTAGTTTGTGTGGGGTGGGGGAGGGGAGGATGAAGGATAGTTGTGCTGCAGTTCAAAGAAATTACAACTGTAGAGTACAGAACTGTAATTTCAAAAGGCAGTTCATCATAATAATTGATCAATAAAACCCCCAAAATAAACCCCCAAAACAGTACATAAAAAGCAAGTCACTTTAACTCACTTGTGCCTCAGGCACCAAAAACAAACAGTAGATTGTTAGCTCACCGGACAGGCAGGGACCTGTGCCGCCAAATGTATATGCAAAGCGCTACGTTTACTGTACACAAAACTCTCCTCTCTCAATGAACTACTGCTAATGTTCACAGAATGATGAACAAGATACAGACGGAAAAATTATATTTCTATATATATATATTATACAGTTACATACAGTAATATTATTAATTAATATTTATTCACATCCACAGATTGAATATCGTTTACAGTAATAAGATGGTTTTTGCAGGCTTGGGAGAAAGAAAAATAAAAAAAAATTACCATAAAAAAATTTTATTTTAAATTTCTTTTTGGTCACTCACTCAGGTACAGTAAGCAAGCAGTGTGGGCGAAGTTACAAGTGCATGCGCAGCAAATAATGCTGTCAAGAGGAATGTGATTAAAACCAGACACACGTTCAAAGGAATGGTGTGGGAGGATGTAGTGTGTGTAATGAAATCAAGTTAAAAACAAATTTATTGGGGAGAGATCCTCAATTAAAATATACGGTCCCAATACATAAATCCTATGTTAGCGGTGAATTAAAAATAAGGTGGAGGAAGGGTAGACCAAAAAGGAGTATGTATCCCAAATAAATTTCAGGCTACTGTAGCTCTATACCCTCTAAAAGGGCAGGTAAGTATATGCAATGATACAGTGTATGGTTTCTAAATGTTGATACAGTGTGTGAGCACTGACATGTGAAAGGAGGATACAATATGCCAAAAGGGGTACTCAAAACACTGTCAGTAGCGAGGGTTCCCTTACAATGCTACAGTTCTGTACACGCCTATGCATTTCAACAATTTTCAAATGAGACATAGAGTACAGTAACGTACAGCGCACCAGACACTGCAAAATGATGTACTTTAAATAGCAATTTACAATTACTGGCCGCGCCGCACAGAATGTGATACTGAGTAGGTTGTGAACTGCAAAGGCATTAGACTTGCCAAAGACAAACAGCTCTGCAAACGCCCCATGAGTTTTTACACGGCATTGCAGTATTGCAGACAGCGAGAATAAAATGCTAAAATAAAGGGCGCCGAAAATAACGCAATTCACTCCGGGCGAAAAAAGAAAACACATCAAAACCGCACATAACCGGGATAATCTGAAATTCGCGAGCTAGCCGAGTTAGATAAAGGTTGTCGCCACTGTATTCTACATCTATGTTGAATCTCTTAACAATTAACAGGTGTGAGTATATAATATTATAATAAATTACTGAAAATTAGACATTATAAGTGTACTAAAAAAATATAAAAGACGCTTATAAAACAAATTTGAAAATAAAAAAACGTTATTAAATAATAACAATATAAACATAATCCAATTAAGCATAAGTTATTACAAAACCCACAGATATACCCCGGTATAGATATCAGAAAATGATTAAATAGCATACATTTCTCAATAACATTTTGATTAACAGCAGTATTTGAATACAATTATTGGGCTTTGCGAATTTATTCATTATACATAAAGCACCACATGTGTATGTCAACATATTTGAATTAAGTTATTACATAATATATACATATGCAAACGGTTTGTGATAACTTAAAACATCACATTATAACACGCTCAGAGAAATAAGATATATAATGAATATTTAAATACCATGTTGCCATGGTACAGCGCCACCATTAAAATATTCTTTTAAAAACTATTGCGAATGTTTTGACATAGTAGCTGTGTGCATTATTTGACCACTATTCTGTGAAGCTGATTAGTAGCAGTAGTAATGCGTGCGTACGCGAATTAAATCATGATGGCTTCTAAATCGATTACAAATTTTGTAGTATAGCAACACATTTACCATTCTTTTCGCATAGGCACACTGGTCTCAATGGATTTAAGCAGGATTCTCCATGTCATGGAACAAGAAAGAATAAGTTCTGTTGACCCCCAGTCTGTTGTAGCTCCTTAAGTTCAGCTGATGCATTTGTTCCACATAACACGTGCTGTGTGATGTATCATTATGTTGCCCTTTCTGCCTCTGAGAATGTAGCCAGTGAGTTGCTACAGCAACCTCTGAGATCTTGTCTCAGAATGGGCTGCTCTGCCCTCCCCCTGTTTTGCTGATAGTTGGTCTGTCCACAGACTATTGCTATTACCCAGATTCCCTCACACTTCCTTTTCCTTCCTACATTGGCTGAGTGAGTACGTATTCTTGTTACCCTCCACTGGCAAGGCCCAATCTTTTTCACCTGCCCTTAATTACAAAACACTCATAGAGAAGCACTCTCTCACAACACCATTACATCCACAAGTGCCTGTATATACTGCTCCTTTCCTAATAAAGTGAAGAAAATATAACATGACTTGGTGTGCTTTGGTAAGGGGGCTGAGTTGAAGCTATCTGGGTCCATTCATACCCTAGACATGACCTTGGGTCCAGAATACTCAATTTTGCGGTCATTATGCCAAAGGCACACTCCACACACCTTTTTGCCCTGGAAAGCCTATAATTAAAGATTTCTTCTTCTTTGGACAATCCTTGTCTGCTGTAGGGCTTCATCAAGTAAGAGAGCAATGGATAGGCCTCAGCAGCTAAAAGTACATGTGGCAATTTGAGGTTTGTTTTACTCAGTGGCAACATTTGGTCAAAAGGTAGCTCTAAAGTCTTGTCTTCTATTAGCTTGTATAGTGAAGATGCTCTAAAAACAACCCCCTCCACTTTGCTTACCAAATGCACCAACATCAATAGCAATGAAGTTATATTTTGCATCTGCTACTGCTTGCAAAACTATTGAATGAAAATGTTTATAATTGTATGTAACGGTATTTCTGGCCCGGCCTGACCCACCCAATCTCACATTGGCCCCTGTGGTCTAACCGGTCCCCATTACAGTGTGGTAGTGTCGGGTGGTGCACCTGTTGGCTACAGGACTCCTGAGTCTCCCGCATGATGGTGTATGGGGAGGACCCGTCCAGACAGGCAGCTGAGGTAGTGTGCTGAGTCTCACCTAGTTCCAGTGCAGCGCCTCCACCTCATCAGGGTCCCTGCGTCTGCAAGGGGATGATCCTGTTGAGGAACTCCTCCGTGGTGCAACCTCCTGTGTAATCATACTCTCACACACAGGAGTCTTTCTGATCAGCTCCATCTTTATTGTACAGGTGGGCATAGCTGCCCTCCACAATGGGGTGTACTCAGCCAATCATTTTCCAGCCACTTCCCTTTGGTAGGTATGTCTCCTAGAATAGGGATTCACTGCTCTGTGCCAGGTCCCTGGACACAGACTCCTATATCAGCTACTATAACATAATTGTCCACTAGTCTCTGAACTCTGCAAACACCTTGCAAGAACTTGAACTCCTTCCTCAACTAACGGTTAGTCACAGTGCTGTGCCTTATGTAACTTCTGAGGCTGACACACCTCTGACATCACTAACCATGGATTCAGAGCATGTGACCAGTCCCATCCATACACAGGGCACCCCACCAGGGTGTGAGGGAAAACCTCCATGATTACTGCTGGCATGCCCACACTTACCAGGCCTTGCTGCCAGCAGGAGAGATGACTGTAGGCATTTTACATGACCGCTACATGTAAAACATAGATCCTGCATTTTTGGGATTTTTAATGCGAATGTGATTCCCATCAATGCAACCAACACAATTGGGGAAATTCCAATTGCTCTGAAATTCGTTTACCAGAGTGCTCAAGCGTTCGACGGTGGAAATGTCATATGATATTCCTGTAATGCATTATGAATAGCACTACTATAGTACTACATCGTTCGTAAAATACAGGAAACCTGCATACAAAGGCTTAGTGGCGTCCCTTATGGTAATGTGTATTGTGTTAACAGGTGCAGTAACGTCTGCTACATCAGCATGTTATACACAAATTTTTGGATGGTTTTACTACCCATCATAAAAGAAAATGCCAATGCTTGAAATTAAGTTCCAGTAGACAGAAATCTGTAAAAAATAAAATTAAATACAGTATTAAACTTTATTGACAATATCTAAAAGATTAAAATGATTTTTTTTAAATGATTTAGTTTTTAACAATTATGTTAAGGGGTGGGGAAGAGAGGTGAGGGGGAGAGAAGTGAGGGGGGGGGGAAAGGTGAGGGGGGAGAAAGGTGAGTAGGGAGATATGTGAGTGGGGAGAGAGGGGTGAAGGGGGGGAGAGAGGGGTGAAGGGGGGAGAGAGATAAGGGGAGAAACAATATGCATTTACTGTTATAGCTGTCTTTACATATAATTACATAGCACAATTGTAGTACAACAACAGTAAATAAACAAACCTCAATGTTAACATTAGCCTTTATTCAGCACGAATAGTCATAGCACAATTGGTCTGAATTTGGTTTATTTTGTCCTGCATTCTTGTCAAAATATAATCAAAAGTACCTGAGGACATTCTCATGTATTGAAAACATTTACGTTTATACTTGCGCAGAATAGGGTATAAAGTTGCAAATTCTCCTTTTTTTCTCTCTCTCTACATTCATTGGGTGCACATTAGTCTGTCTCCTGGACATACATGTTGTTTTAAAGTGACTGTTTTCCATTGAAAGCAGTACAAGCAGTTTCTGCTATGTTGACATCGCCATTTTGAATTTGTGCTGAAATGGAGGATGAGGAAGTGACATCAATGTCCCGCCTACCAGTAGCTAGAATCTGTCTGCAGATGGAGAGACAGCTGCACATAATGTAGCAAGCAAGCGCTGCAGCAAGTAAGTGGCCACCATAATCTGGGCCTAAGAGGTCTCAAGCGCAGGCAAAGAGAAGGAGCAGTGGAGAGGAAGCAGCATCTTAGGACAGTTCTATACTTCATGCGAGCGCTACACCGTGCGCACGGCAGTTTTAGTTGGCTGAGGTTAGTCAGCCATTTTATAATGGTGTCGCACGCGCAGGGCAGTGAGAGTGGAACCGGCCGACAGGGGAGAGGATGAAGAAAAGAAAGAATCCACACCGCTACCGCCGCTGAAATGTGTGTATGTATGTGTGTATGTATGTATGTGTGTGTGTGTATGTATGTAAAATGTCGTTAAAAAAATTATTAAAGTATTTATTTATTTCAAAACTTATTTAAACATACATACACATATACATACACATACATACAGTACCTCACTCGCTCACAGCATACACACAAAAAGCGTGTGCCACGTGCACACGCATTCACACAGGCACGCGCGGCTGCACACACTATAAAACGGGAAAGGACTGGGGTCTCACGCTAAAGGCAACTACACATCAATCACACTACCTTTGTGAGTGAATTTTATTTTATGTGTTATTAAATTCTCATTCTATGTCTGCGCCCCATATGTTATTCTTTTGATTTTATAAGAATACAATAGGGATTGGACCAACAATTTTGGGATCATAAACACCAGGCAAAACACAGGGAAGTTTATTAGCACAAGATAACAGTGGCAACAAGCACGGTAACACAGTAAAAATCTCCAACACGAGGGGTAATTTACCACATCATAACTGGCTAAGGGCAAGGAGCTGCTAAAGCTTACCCTGGATGTCTATATTCCCTGATAGAGTCCTCTGTACAGGGTTGTGTCCGCAGTCCTAAAATTCACAATATGGGGGGTCTCTAGGCACAGAGACTAACCCTCACAACTTTGAAAGTTCAGGTCTGCGCCGGCTTATATACTGTAGTTATGGGTTGCCATGGAAGTCGAGTGCTAACTAATAAGGATTGTCTCTTTTATCAGGTCCACCAATCAAGACGTAGTGGATGGCCAGAACTGGACAATACAACAGGAGGGTGGAGATACAGTATACACCAAGGATGGACCCAAGGGATGGGTACTCCTGGCGCTTGGAAGAAGAATAGGCCTATGGGATCAGTGTCAATGGGGCTAGGCCAGTTGTCGATGAAAACAGTTTCAGACAACGTCAAAGTCTGATGTCAGGATGCCGGGAGAAGGAAAATACTCCTTCTTTGGAGTATATGCTTTCGCTGCAGGCAGGCACGTCCCTCTCAACACTTCTATTGTCTCTGGGCCACAGCACTGAGCTCTACCATAAACCTACCCCTGTTTCAGTGTATGCCTGGTACACAGCAATTTATTTATTTATTTATAAAATATTTTACCAGGAAGTAATACATTGAGAGTTACCTGTCGTTTTCAAGTATGTCCTGGGCAAAGAGTAAAACAAATAATACATGGTTACAAGTACAGTTACATAAATGAACAGGGTATACATTATATACAAGACATTGCGTGCACAGTTAAAGAAAATATATATTTTATAAATATATATATATAATTGTTCCTGGCCCAGGCATACAATGAGTTCCATACAAACTATACAAATGGTCAATGTATAACAAACATAATAAAGGGGACACAGAAACCAGGGCGTGGAAAGTTAACCCTTGCAGTAGGGTAGCCCTGTTGACAGGCTGAGACAGCATGCAAGCTTAACTTATTGTGCATGGCATGCTGCCCCAGATATAACAGTGACCTTGTGAATGATTATTAAAAAGTGTGGATTGAGAACTATAATTTCCTTTTAAATCGGAAAATAAACCGCCTGAAGGCGAACTTTTAGAGATATGACACCCCAGCCTATTTCTACACTGTACAACATTAAATTCACATCATTCAGAAGACTGCAAGTTAATGACCTGTTAAAATCAAGGTGCTACTTACATGCCTGAAATAGACTTTTCCATCTAACTTTTGTCAGGAAATGCCTATAAACTGTCAAATAAATATTGAAAATGCTTTTTAATCTGGGGATGGAGTTATCTATAAAAGATGAAAAAATTGAAGAAAGTATAGACTTTTATAAATACATAAATATGAAATGTTCTCACTTATCCCTGTAGTCTGTCAAGAAATTGTGTATTTAGCTGCAACACTTTCAACAGCTTTGAAAAGGGACTTTGTATCTTGTGATCTGATTTAGTAAAATTTTCCAGTTATATTTAGGACTGGTGGGTAGCAGCAGATTTCATTTAGCACAATAATGATTTGCATTAGAATAACATCTTCAGTTTACAGTCAGAAAAACCCTTTAAAGATTATTACCATTATTGCATTAATATTGACTGTTTCTTACCTGCATATTGTTGTTTATGATGTATATTTGTTTTCTTCTTTTATTTATACCACTTCTCTGCATAAGGACTTGTAACACCTTGCCCTGGAAGAAATGCATTCAGGCCCCTGATTTTGGTAAAATGGTGGGGGTAAAACAGATTAGTCATATAAAGTCAAATCAATCCAATGTTATGAGGAAATTCTGAATTGCTCAAATGAAAACCAAGAGGGCTCAATGGAGCACACTTATTAACTAAAAATAGTAACAACTATAGGTGCTTTCTGACACCTCAGAAATCCTGAAACAGTACTGAGAACACTGTCAAAATAAAACATTAGGCGTGGACACTACTGATAATAACAAAAAATATTTACTTACAGTACTTGTTTTGCCACAGGAACGGAAAGACCCCAGCACAGCAAAATACGCACCAATGCATTTCGGGCAGGTTTCCCTTTATCAGTGAGTTTCTCATTCCTGTTATTTTCTTCAGAATATATTATATATTGGACTTTAATTTGAATCTGGGGAGGTGTTAACTGTGCCACTCAGGTTATTTGTGTTTACTGCCATAGGCAACACTAGGCACTAGTCTCCACTTTATTTATGGAATACTGATACTGCTATCAACTCTGACAAGAAGTTCATAATTATGAACCAACTTATGCTTAAATGGACAGTCGTTTCTTTATGCACCAGATATACCTTGCTATTGTTACTCATAGGAGCCTTTTCTACTAGGTTTGATAACTTTGCTGCCATCTTGAATGGTGTGGCATATTCCCCAGGAGAGCTGCGGGTGCCCTTGGCCTGTTGTGACGGTCCATGGACCATCCTTCAGTGGTAGCTGAGAGTTACTGCATCGGGCAGAAGCCTACTGTGCTGTACAGAAGAGATAATAAACCATTCCTGTTATTCTACCTCCTGCCTGGTGTGTGACCTTACTGGAGGGAGGGAGAGGTAATAGTTCTGCCGTGGGAGATCACCTTCAGTTCCTGAAGCCTATGGCAGATGGAGGTGCTGCACTGCTAAAGAGATATGTAGGGTATGAACCCCAGAAGCCTAGTCCTGTGTCCCCACTACCACCGGCGGACGACTCAGCCCTCCTGTTACCAGCAGGTATCATGCACTACAACATCTGTAATGGCCACATCTCCCACCGGGTGGGGGAAACACAGTTACATAAGCACTCAAAACATTTAAATATTACAATGAGGCATAGTATGGCTTGAAGATACAACACCTTAAAGTGAAACACCCATAATGTTTTATCTGCTGGAAGATTGTAATAGAAACATATTCTAAACTATTGTTTTCATTTATCTTTTTACCTAACGTAGAATGGTTATTATGTAGAAAAGTTGCAAGAAAAGTTGTGGCACTGTATGGCTTATTCCGGGAAGCACTGAAATTTATGTTGAAGACAAATCAAACTTCAGGGGGAAGGGGAAAGGGAGCTTGCCTTCACATGAATGAAAGCCTGCAAATACTGTAGACAGGAAAACACAAAAAGGTTTTGGCTGTGAGCTCAGCCACTACACTCATGAGGGGTGTGGGTATTAAATAGACTGGGTAAGGACAGTGGCCTCCCTGATATATTGAAATGAACTAATTAAATTGTTTGACAGTGTTGGTGCAAAGAGTGTTAGATTTAGAGTACTCCTGGTGTGTATACATCTAATCTACTTGCTCGAACCTTGAGTGAGTGTAGGCTAAACGAAAAGAACACATGAAGTGACCAAGAGAGGTCACTAAAAGTCCCTCTTAATTGCACTCATACCTAAGTCTAATGTATAACTGAAAGTGCCAGTTTAATAAACTGGTACCATTGATATTTACATAGTACGTAGACCAACAGGACAGAGAACCAGTAAACTAATCTATGGTAGGACAAACAGTAATGACAACTTTAATACAAAATAAAACACGGCGAAATGCATAAAATTACAACTAAAGTACATAAACTATTACCTAAAAAGATCCCCTCATGGGCAAGCTGGGAGTAGTGAGGTGATGATAAGGGTTAACTGGACCTATATATTCTATTATAACCCCAAAGAGAGTATCTATATGAGGAAAGGTCAGAATATAGTTAAACCTGCTGAATAGCCTCACCTGACTATAATGCAGAAATAGTCAGTGTCAATAGGTAAATTACCATATAGAGAAGTATTGAACACACTGAATAAATTGCGCTGCTAACACACCAAAAATATATATACAAATATATAATTAATCCTATAGTCGTAGTAAAGTGCCTTAATTAGAGCCCAGAAAGTAAAGCATACATCTATGATAGATGGCAAACACGTGTATAGTTGATGGCTGGTACAGTATATAGAGACAGTACAATATAGGTAAGTATATGGGCGTCCGCAGAAATGTTTTCAGGGGGGGGCATAATTTTAACTAGACAGAGAGACCGAGTGGTGTGGGGGGGGGGGGGGGTTGGGGGTGACGGGGTGGTGACTGACACCTGGGTGGGGTGACTGACTGACACTTGGGTGGACTGACTGACACTTGGTGACTGACTGACACTGGGATGGGTGACTGACTGACGTGGGTTGTGTCGATTCATTCACAGACAGACAGACACAAACACACCCCCTCCTCTCAGACCTCTCCCTCTCAGTCCTCTCCCTCTCAGACTCTTCCCTCTCAGACTCTCTCAGACTCTCCCTCTCAGAATCTTCAGACTCCCCTCTCAGACTCTCTCAGACTCTCCCTCTCAGACTCTCTCAGACCCTCCCTCTCAGACCCTCCCTCTCAGACTCTCCTCTCAGACTCTCCTTCAGACTCTCCCTCTCAGACCCTCCCTCTCAGACTCTCCTCTCAGATTCTCTCCGACTCTCCACTCTCGACTCTCCCTCTCAGACTCTCCCTCTCAGAGACTCTCCCTCTCTCAGACTCTCCCTTCAGACTCTCCCTCTCGGCTCTCTCAGACTCCTGCCCCTCCAGACCCTCTCTCCCCCTCAGACTCTCCCTCTCAGACTCTCCCTCTCAGACTCTCCCTCTCAGACTCTCTCAGACTCCCTGCCCCCTCAGACCCTCTCTCCCCCTCAGACTCTCCCTCTCAGACTCTCCCTCTCAGACTCTCCCTCTCAGACTCTCCCTCTCAGACTCTCCCTCTCAGACTCTCCCTCTCAGACTCTCTCAGACTTCCCCCCCTCAGACACTCCTCCCTCAGACTCTCAGCCTCTCTCCCCTTCGACTCTCTCAGACTCTCTTCCCCTCAGACTCTCTCCCCCTCAGACTATCTCCCCCTCAGACTCTCTCAGACTCTCTCCCCCTCAGACTCTCTCAGACTCTCTCCACCTCAGACTCTCTCAGACTTTCTCCCCCTCAGACTTTCTCCCCCTCAGACTCTCTCCCCCTCAGACTCTCTCCCCTCAGACTCTCTCCCCCTCAGACTCCTCCCTCAGACTCTCTCCCCCTCAGACTCTCTCAGACTCCCCCCTTCAGACTCCCTCCCCTCAGAATCCTCTCTCACTCTCAGACTCTCTCTCTCAGACACTCTCTCTCACTCTCAGACACTCTCTCTCACTCTCAGACACACACACACACACACACACACACACACACACAACACACACACACACACACACACACACACACACACACACACACACACACACACACACACACACACACACACACACACACACCACACCTTGTCTGGTGCCACTCTAATGCAGATAGTCCCAAGGTGTAGCCCATCTTTTTCTTACCAACCTCTCTTCATTCACTCCCCCCCTCACGCCTCTCTTCCTCACTCCTCTATTACACCCTCTGTCTCCACCTCCCCCCTCCATCATTATCCCCCCTGTCTCAAACCCACCCCGAACCACCTCCCACACACCCTCCCCCCTGTCACAAACACACACACACAACACACACACACAACACACACACACACACACACCACACACACACACACACACACACACACACACACACCACACACACACACAACACACACACACACACCACACAAAACACCACCACACACAATCAGACACACACGACACACACACTCAGACACAACACACTCAGACACAAACTCAGACACTCGCACAAGGGGGAATCGGAGCAGGGGGGGGGAAACGGAAGCGGGGGGGCCGGAGCAGGGGGGGAATCGAACGGGGGGGGGACCGGAGCAGGGGGGAATCAGAACGGGGGGGACCTCAGCAGGGGGGAATCGGAAAGGGAAGGGTGGGAGGACGAAGCGGGGAGGGAAGAGAAAGGGGGCGGAGGAAAATGTGAAGGGGGAAGATGGGGGGGGGGGAATGCAAGGAGGGAAGGGGTGCGGGAATCAGAGCAGGAGGACAAGGGGGAAGCGAGAGTGGCATGGAGCAGTACTCACCTGACTTGCTCCATGCAGGAAAGGGCGGGCCTCGCTATGCAAGCTCAGATAGAGCTTGCGAGGGCCAAAAAAAAAATCCTGGCAGCGTGCCAACACGGCGCCAGCCAATCAGGAGACAAGGGAGGTTTTTATTTTTGCAGAGACGTGCGTGCTTCCTTGCACATTGTGAGCGCGCTAAATCCTGTCACGCAAGTGCCCTCTGTCCCCCGCTGTTGGCAGCCCTGGATCCAGGGGGGGGCAAGCGCCCTCCCTTGCCCCCTCCTGCAGACGCCCATGGGTAAGTATAAGCAGGTACAATACAACCTGATGCTTTGCAACTGTAGAAAACGGCAGTGTGGTTAGTGCCCAGTGTGTGTAGCTGTGTGTTCAGCGCTCCTAAAACTCTCCCAGTAGTGGGGGCTGCAAACGAGCTCCGTCAGCGCCCACGTGACCGTCAACGTAATGACGTCACTGTAGCCCGACGACCGTTTCACGCATGCGTGCGCTTCTTCATGGGGAGAAGGGCTGTAGGCTACACTTATTGTATATTGAAGCACAGTATTGTGTAGACATGAACCACAATGTCCTCACCTCAAGAACAAGGCAGATGGTATAATTACCAGGTTTACAATTTTACCGTAATGTATGCAACCTTTCCCAAAATGATGTAAATGTATTAATCACTTCAATTGGTTATTGTGCTGTAATGTAGCTCAAGAAGCAGAAAAAGTCCAGTCCAATAAAGTTCACTTGCAATGGTTGCTGCCCCAATGAAAGGATAACCAATCCGTCAACGTAAACCTAAAAAAAAAGAAATAAAGCGGGGTGCAAGTGAGGCAAGCAATTCAACTTTATATAAAGAAGCAATAGACAACAATGTTTAAAACATGTAAAATAAAACAGGATAAATTGCCTGAGTATGTAATGATGCCCGATTCAGGGGGATTTGTTGATCCCTGCAACATTTACAGGCATCCTCCATTGGTCCCTGGAGTCCGAGGAGAAGTGGTGGGTCAATGTAATACCGCATTGTCTCCCTGCTGAAGCACTGATCTTCTGTGTGATAAGCGCAGAGGAGTTGCTCTTGTCGCTGGAGATCTGGCTACTACAGCTTGCGCGCTCTTCATTCTCAGATGCACCTGGAGGTGACGTCAGGACTTGTAGGAATTAGGTCACATCAGTAGGGAATCCCTTGTCTGGATGAGCTCAGACAGAACGCGATGTGACGTGCGCACGTTCGCCACTCATTCGCTGTGTTCTGTGGAAGTTTTCAAACAAAAAATGACCCCAGGCGGCAAAGTGCTGCGTTGTCGCGGCTGTAGCTCAAGCTTTCAACTGAAATTAAAATTTCAAGCAACAGCTGCGTCACGTGCACCTCTCCAGCCAATCAGAAAAACGCACACTTTTTTTTAAGTTACGCCCCCAATCGCCTCATTCTGACTGCTGAGGATGTTCACACATCGCCCATCAGACAGAGGCTCGCAAACGCTGATGTGTGAATGCACGTCCATGTAGCAGCCTGTCTGAGCGAGGCCTCATGAGTTCCGTTGACCGCTGTACCAATCAGAGCTGAAAGTGCAGAGCAGAAATCTAGCGACGAGTGTGACTCCTCTGCACTTACCGCACAGAGGATCAAGCTTCAGCAGGGAGACACAGCACTGTGGTATTGCATCGGCCACCACTTCTCCTTGGACTTCAGGGACCAACGGAGGATGCCTGTATAGGTTGTGAGGGACAATAAATCACCGAAATACTCTAGAAACCTTTGTCACTGTTATTTGCCATGCATGTCTTTGTTTGATTTTACTGTAGATGCAACCACTGGAGATTAGAGGGATGATGAGGCTGGGAATGGTATGCACTCTTTTCCTATAGTAGAACTTGACTATAATGTGCAAGTTATAGTATACAAGTTAGGTCAGTATTTTGTTCAAATCCCTAAGTGTTTCATTTTAGTAAGCACTAACGTACAGTATGGCTTAAAGATACAGTGCATTAAAGATTTTTACAAGCTTAAATTAAGTGAAACACCCATCATTTTTAATCCGATGGACGATTGTAGTTGATTATCTTTTTATAGTAGATTATCTTCTTCTGGTGGTTTCTTGTACAATTTCATTCTGTAAAGTAATTAATATAGAAATAGATTGCACTGTGCTCCTGTATCTACTGGTACGTGAACTGTATGGAACGCATATGTGGTTCATTGAATTTGGGCACATGTGCATACTACTGGTACATTTGTGGGCTTGCATATTGTATGTAAACTGACTTTATCTTAATTATCCTTAGGGTAGAGGCATACAATTGGGTGTCATAGTTGTAGTTCAATCTATTGTAGAAGTTGAAAGGGGTGTGCTGCTCATTGTTGCAGGAGTCATTGTATGTGCTGCTCATTGTATGTAGTCGATCATACGGTTTTCGGAGTAGGTTGGATCATATTCATACTAGGGCTGCACATACTAGAATGGGGCAGATAGGTGGGAAAGGATAGGAAAAGTCTATTCAATGGCTTTCACCTTCTGAAATCTGTCAAAGAAGGGTGTAATGCCCAGAACCGGCTTCTCATGTCGTCTCGTGATATTCTAATAAAGCACTGTCAAGTCCCATTGTTGTGGCCGTTTCCCTTTGGCACCAACACATCTCTGAACTACTTGCCTCTACCAAGATGGCCAACATCAGAATGTATTTACAGTAGCTCTGACCAAAGATGGCCAAAGTGGCTTCATTCCACCCTCATCCTGGATGGAGGTTGCTATCGGATGTGGCTGTTCCTAGCCTTTAAATGGGAGCAATTCTCATTCAGCCAGCACAGAGCAAAGCTTCTTATCGCTTGTGCTCCATCGGGTATCTTGCTTCATATTGCCTTTGCCAAATCTCTGCCTGCAGTTTGATCCTGCTTGACTCTCTCCTGCCCTGACATTAGAATCGTGACCCGACTACGATGCTAAACCTTGCCCCGACCGTGTCTTGTGACCTACATATTCTCCTCAATCTGACTCAGTCCCTAGGACTGTGGTAAGTTCCCATATACTGCCTCAACTTCGCGGGTCAGCTTCCTGGTTAGAGATGAGCACTGTCACTCATTAATGCTTAAATCGTGTTGACTACAATTCTTCCATTCTTTTTTGCTGTTGTCGTAGAATGTGTACTTGCTACTAATATACTGATAAATCTCAGAGAGGGTTAAAATCTTCTAAAAACTTTCCTGAATGGCAAAATATATCAGCATCAAATAGCTGTACGGTGGTCTAACTAGGGATTTCAAATTGCATTTCCCTGTCATGTTAAAAAATTTGAGAATAGTCTAGCTTATTTTGATTAAAGGTATGCTACGGACAAAGTCGAATATCAGTGCTACAAAATTTCCAGTAACATCTCATTCATAGAAAAAAAGACATTTATAGAAAATGCTGTATTTTGAAAGTCTCCACATATGGGTAAATGCATGTTTCCATAATAAATTAAAGAGACCATGTCAGACTCACCAAGAATCAAAGTCAGGAATGTCTTGTTTATTTGCAGTGTCAGGTTGCTGTTCAGGCAAGTAAGGGAAGGGAAACAAGGACCGCTGGAGCATAACAGTCCTGAGAAACACATCTGTCACTTCTCCCAGCAACACTTGGCACTCACTGCATGTAGTCACAGAATTCTTCAATGTTTATTCAGAGAATGAAGTATATCCATGGTCTTGCCTGGGTAACAGCAGCAGCATGCTCGCTGCCTCATACAGTATAATCTAAGGAGTGTGGAGGAAAAACAACCTCAATTGGCACAGCTGTTAAGCAATAAGGGCTGGAAAGTGGAGGGTTAATAAAAAATGTATTGGGCACAGGTTACAAAAAGTGGAGGGTTTTTACCTCTAAAACTTTTTACGCTAAAACAACACTTTATCAAAAAGTGCTGTTTTAGTGTACAACAGGTTAAGGTAATTATCCTCCACTTTTTGTATCCTGTGTCCAATAAGTTGCTGTATTGTTATTAACCCTCCACTCTCCAGCCCTTATTGATTACTAGCTGTGCACTGCCAATTGAGGTTGTTTCTCTCTGTGCCCAGGACCTACTTTAAACCGAGAGGCAACTCTCAATGTAACTGTAGGTTTTGTTTTGGTGCAATACGACGTCAGATTGAACAAAGAAAAACTGTCTCAAACCAGACATTTTTTGTTTCTGTGATGTTATATTGTATCTTGCATAGAAACACGTGTGCTGTTTTTGATAGGTGCATGGGTAAAGATTCTGTATTCAGTGCGCCATTTGATGCATGCAATAAATGAATGATACAGATCTTTCCTAAAACTTTTATTTATTTATTTATTTAACTGCCTTCTTGGCTTGCAGAAGACCTGGAGTGGGAGGGGAACTCTTCTTTTGATCTGAGCCACAAGGGGGTCAAGTACAGGCTTCATCTGGGCAGTGGATGAAAACTCCTCCTTGTACTGTACTACTCACGATGGAATAGTTGGATACAAAATTCTTGCTGTAGTCTTAAATGAAAAAAAAGTAATGTAATAAACATTCTGCATCTGCAAACAACACTTAGTACAGTACAACACACCAGCTATACTCACGGGATCAGTATAAATAATCTGCCTGTCTCCATCCAGCCCCTCATAATAACCTTACCCCTCCACCAGCAACCGTGGGAGGAAATGTATTTATTTATAAAATGTTTTACCAGGAAGTAATACATTGAGAGTTACCTCTCGTTTTCAAGTATGTCCTGGGCATAGAGTTAAGATGACAAATAATACATGGTTACAATACATAGTTACATAAGTGAACAGGGTATACATTATATACAAGACATTGCACACTTAGAGATAATACATATTATAGGCGTATGTAACAGTTACATTTCCCTGTTGGTACCACAGCAGTGTAAGGTAGGCCCTCCCTGCGTCTCCTCTTTTTGGTCGATGAGCCGTAACAGAAGGAGTGGGTTCACTCAGCCAGTGTCCCTCTATAAAACAAAGTAATAGAGAGTTTAAACCTCACAGTATATAGTATATATCATTTGTACATAAACACACACACACAACATGCAAATATTAGAGTACTGTAGATACTGTATTCACACACTCTGGTAGGGAAAAGTACCACCCAGATGTGGTCCATCTGGTCCCAGTACCGTGGGAACTCCCAGCAGATGAATGTGGGGATGATTGGTGGGGTCCCGGCGGGCTCTGTGGGACAGCCAACTCATCTGGCTACCATCGTAACAATAAAGGGTTTATAGACATGTCTTGTGACATTGTTACATTGTATATTGTATAGAAACATGTGTCGTGTCATTGTAGACAACGCATGCGCAGGCATAGGCAAAGATATTCAGTGCACCATCTGCTCGGCACATACTGAATTACAATTGCATAAATAACCTCACAAATAATTCTGCTGGCTGACTGCAGCACGCAAATGAGCCTGGTGAACAAATTGTTCACACACCTGTAATCTCAAACCTTGTTATGGTGCCAAAAACAGTAAGTCTTACTATATATGCACACCACTACTCCAGCACACTGTTCACCATACTACAACAATTTGGCACACGCCCAGTTTTTCTTTGTTTATGTATCATGCTGTAAAATAAAATATGTTTCAAGGGTCAGTGATACCCAATTGAAAAGATATTGATGCCTTCTGCATCTTTTTTTTAAACCTTAACCTTGGTAATCCATTAACAGTGATTTTACCCTTTCCACATGCAAATTCCATGGAAAGACAATCATATTGTAATGTTTCTACAACAACATCTTATACAGTAGATGCAAGTACTGTACTTCACATGCAGCTCATGCCTCCTATACTGTCTTAAAATCAGAGACCTCTCAACACGCCTTCATCAAACATCTTAGATGACAATCAACCGGTAATTAATTTATTCAGATTCCGGAAATATGTTTATACAAAAGATTATGTAAACTGATTTTTGCTAGCCATTTCCCTACCTTCTCCTCAGGACCCCCAGTCTCACCAGGTTCTACATGTATCCAATGCAGTAGCAACCAAATGAATGGAATACATTGCAATGTAGGTGCTTGGTTTATAAACCCTGGCATAAGTGAATAAATGTAATTTGATAATGAACATATTGCTAGTTGTTTGTTTGAGAAATCAAGGCACACGGTAGCAATTCATTAAAATGCATTTCTACAATGGTTTCTCAGCCAACCAAATAGCAATATTTTCCATCTGAAAGTACATACAGTCACCTGAGCTGTGGTTTCTCAATGCAATGCAGATTTTCTGCATTCATTTGGGTGCTGCTACATTGAATATTTCTTAAACCTGGCGTGGCTGGCTGTTCCATGGGGAGAGGATTAAAAACATGTTAATGCAATTTTTAAGGTTCTTACCTGTGCTTGTCATCTTAACTATATACTGTAGGTAAGACTAAAAGCGAATCAGGCACTTGAATTAAAGAACATGATAATAATATTTAAAAAAAAACGCTACAATACATTTACAAAACAATAAGAAGTTGCATGATGTAGAAAAACATTTAGGTTTATTGGCCTTGAACAGCTCAATCTAAATAAAGGAGGTGGAGATAGAGACACAATCCTAATGCAGAGAGAGCAAATCTGGATATATGAAATCTGTACTAAAACACCACTGGGTCTTAATGAACAAATACAGCTTGTCCTTTTTTTTTCTTTTTTAAATATGTGTGTTCTACCATGTAATAGATCATAACTTACCTTTTGGTTCTCTGTAATTACAATATTCCAATTGCAATAGTATTGTAATACTGTATAATTAGTTGATTTTAAATTGTACTAGTTGTTTACGTATTATTAAAAATGTATTCTTAGAATATTCTCAGTAACATTATAACACAGGAAGAGCTAATTACACCATCTGATCTGCCTATTATTCAGTCATAGTTACGGGTAGCTATAGATTCATGGTGTAATTGTCCCAAGCTTATCTAACCATATGATTTTAGGATCAATTGATTTTAGCTAAATCAATCTGTAATATGGATCACCCAGCAATTGGTAGTTTTTCCTATCATATATAACTAATGACTATGCATATTATTTCGTGATTATGATGGATTTTTCCTCTATGGTGCCATTCCGGTTTGAAGCAACTGAGACTAGCCTTTATTATATAATTTATGTATACGTGCACTTTATGAGAATCACAATTAAAGCTGTGAGGAAGACAATTATGATAAGGGTATATGTGAGAGTGAAGAGTTAAACTCCCTTTTTTCTTTCAGGAAACTACACCCTAGTGTCAAGTTTCTGGAACCTTGGACATGCTGGAGTTCAAAGCCAGCACCAAGCTCCAAGTCTGAAGGAACCCAAGATTCTTGTTCCCAAAGGGATTAACCTGGGAACAGTGGGGACCTAAAAACCCCACACCACAGACAAGCCTGCACAGAAAAAATGACTGGAATTGTACCAGAGTAACTTCCTGGGAACAGCAGGACTGCAAAGCCTGCAACTGAACATTACCTGAAGAGTCCAAGGAGTCTAAGCAAGCACTTCCAAATAAGAATAAGATATTGTTCCCATATATACAGTACGTTGTGTTGTTTTAGACTGGTAACTAGCCAAGCTAGCCAGGTGGGGTTAGCTAGGGCCTAATCGGTGTAGTGAGTCTCCCTAAGGTGGAGTAGGCTTTATTTTGTATGTTTTGTTAGGCTTAAAGGGATGGTGAACCAAATATGATATGTGTACTTGTGTTATAAACAAATCCTGAAAGCTTGTTTAACCACAAGTACAGCATGCAGATGTTTTACTGACCTCACCCACAGGCTGCTCTGTCACAGTATGTAAGGGAGAGGAAGATATGGAGCCCCCATCCTTTGACGAAGCTATAACTAGTGAAACGTGTAGAGTGGTGACGCCATCTAAGGCTACGGATGCGTATTGCGGAAGCGAGTGGTGTAACAGGTTGTGAGCGGCACAGATGTGAATGTGCGAATGCTGGAGGTTCCCTACTAGATAGTCCAGGCGGGGGGAGTACCTTAAAAGCCCCCACATCAAGACTATCAGTTTCAGAAGTGTCTTCCACAAGCACCTAAGGGCTATCTATGTGAATCTACACACACAACACAGCACCGCTACACACACAACACAGCAGCTCTACACACAACACAGCAGCTCTACACACATATGCTACACCCATAAACACTGCTGCTGACTCACACACACATAGTACCTCTATACACACACATCAGCTCTACACACACACAAACTGCTGCTACACATACAACAGCACAACACACACACACTGCAGCCACAATAAAAAATGCAGCCACTTACAGTACTAAACTTTGCACTCTCCCCACCCCCACCTCTACACACAACACAGCACAACACAGCACCTCTACGCACACCCCACACACACACAGCACTGCACCTCTATACACAACACAGAACCTCTACACACATAACACACACACACACTGCACCTCTATACACACACAAACTGCTGCAACACACACGCTACACCCAAAAACACTGCTGCTGACACTGACAAACACACACACTGGAGCTCTATACACACACACACAGCACCTCTACACAGATATACAACACAACAGCACACACTCACACACAAACTGCAGCCACAAAGAAACTGCAGACAGCCACTTACTTCTTTGCAGACTCCGCTCTCCCCCTACCCAAATCAACTGAATCTGTTCAGAAAATCTGTCAGCTTGGGAGGGGGAGGAGTTAACCCATGGCTGATACGCCCTGACCAATCCCCTGCCCTGTCTCAGAGCTTTTACTTCATGCAAACCAATTCCCTTCCCTGTCTCAGCTGTTCTGAAAGCTGATTGGCTGGAAATAAACACATTGAAAACTGCACTTTGCAAGCTGCTAAAATTCTGGGCATTACTGATTGGTTAAAATTCCGGGCAATATCCAATCAGAGAGCAGGGTTTTCAATAATGCCCGGAATTTTACTACTTTAGCCTATAATAGCAATTACTATATTTTTTATCAGTGGTTGTGCTTGTCGGTTCTTGGTTCCTATTTTTTTTTATGAATAGATATATATGTATTCTAATGTTTACATTTAAATTAAGGTGAGAAAGCAAAAGCCACTATGAATTGGAACATCCATTTTGAATCTAGAAATATGGGGCAATTGTAAACATCCAAAAACCCACGGCAGAAATGTTGTTAAGTAGCACAACTAGTACAAGTGGTGGTGCTGTCCAGTATGTCGTTTTGGCAGGTTAGCAGTGGCACAGCCCTTGGTTTGTAGATATCCAAATGAGGGAATTCGTACAAACTTCCCTGTGAAGGTTGAGAACTTTTTTGAACACTCTACATATTATTGCGTGTATTCACTATACTGTGTCTCAGCGCCTTCTAAATCACTTGGGTTAAACAGCCCTTGGTTTGTCATGTTTATTAATATATGTATGTTTGACTACTAAACCAGTTACTGATTTATCTATTACTAACACATGGGTGGGAGGAAGTACCCCCAAACAATTGGCATACTCCTTTTTGTGAACATTTCGCTTACAATAATTAGCAATAGCCTGAGAACACTGAGTCAGCACTATTTTAATTGTTATATCTGTGTGAATCAATGTATTGTCCACTCCACTGCCACTAGTCTAATAGCATTGAGTGACTGTCTGACTCGGAATAAATTGAGTAATTCAGAAGCAAAACAATATTTAACTAACACAATCGGTCAGAGAGGCTAACTTGTCAGAGGTAAACTAAATGTAGCTAAGCTTTGCAGCTGCATAATTAGCCATTGTCTCAGACTGATACTGTATGCCTGCTAGTTGCCACAAGTCTGTAAATGTCCCTGAGTGACTTGTTGTGTGTTGTTCATCTCATCAACTCCCACAGGACCACCACCACCATCATCCATCATCGTCATCATTATCTTATTGGCAAAATAGGTAGGATATGTCTATCCTACATCTTCTAACACAATTTTAATTCTGTTTATAAATGGTTCTTATGCCCATAATCATACTGTAGCTCTGACTGTCCATTAAATATCTGTCAACTGAATATTTATTAACGTTGTCATTTAATGCAACCATTCTAACTCTGGATTTTCCTGTCTGTCTCTTATGTAACAAAATTATTGTATTTAATGTGTAGTTATTCACAAACTGACTGTAAATTATTGTGATGCCCCCTTAAGTGGAGGCCTGTATTTACTTAAAAAATAAAGGATGATGATTATAATGAGGATTATGATGATGGTGTAAAATAAAACTTGTAAATATAGCATTATATTAGTTATATATTTTTTTGACCACCTAGTTGTGGTCCCAACAAGTCAACACCAAAACCCCTAATTTTGCAATGAAATCCAGTGTGGAATGGAATGGGGACAACTCTCTGGTGCAGTATTCCTAGATTTTGCAAAGGCTTTTGATACAGTTGATCATGCTATCCTGCTTAACAAACTCCAGAGCTCTGGAATAGGGAAGCATGCTTTAAACTGGTTTCAGTCCTAACTATCAGGAAGATCCCAACATGTGTCCATCTCAGGCTCTAACTCCAAACCCCTGGATATCACCTGTGGCGGCCCGCAAGGCTCTGTTCTGGGGCCCCTACTCTTCTCAGTGTTCATTAATGATCTTCCCACAGCTTGTAAGGAAGCCTCAATACACATGTATGCAGATGACACAATCCTATATGCACACAGCCATAGCCTCTCTGACCTTCAACACATACTTCAGTCTGACTTTTTCAGACTCGAAAACTGGATTTCCCTAAACAAACTGTTTTTAAACACTGACAAGACTGTAACAATGGAATTTGGGACCAAGACTACATTTTTAAAGCTTCCCGCGACTGAGCTCCAGATTAGAACCAACGCTAACACCACCCTAACCCCTGTCACTAGTTTTAAATACCTGGGCTTATGGTTTGACTCCCACTTAACATTCGGAATGCACATTGATACCCTGACAACCAAGACGTATGCCAAACTAGGGGTACTTTACAGGAACAAATCCTCCCTAAGTTTCCTGGTCAGAAAGCGTATCGCACAGCAGATGCTAATGCCAATTATTGACTATGGAGACATAGTATATGGCTCGGCATCTCAAACCCACCTTAGCAAACTTGACACCCTCTACAATTCAATTTGTCGTTTTTTTCTCCAATGCAACTACAACACACATCACTGTGAAATGCTCAAAGAACTAGATTGCTCATCACTAGAGTCTAGGCGCAAAGATTACCTTTCCTGTCTTGCCTTTAAATTCTTTATGGGCAAGCTACCCAGCTATCTGAACAAGCTCCTCACCCCTACCACATGCAGCACCTATCACCTGAGATCAGACTCCAAAAGACTGTTCATGGTCCCAAGGCTCAACAAAGTATCCGGCCGTTTCTCCTTCTCTTACTGTGCACCCTAAAACTGGAACAACCTACCAGAGACTCTCGCATCCACCACCAGTTTAAGTTCCTTCAAATCTAAGGCTGTCTCACATTTTAATCTGGTCTGTAACTGTTTCATACGCCCTTAATATATATTATCTTTAACTGTGCATGCAATGTCTTGTATATAATGTATACCCTGTTCATTTATGTAACTGTATGTGTAACCATGTATTATTTGTCTTAACTCTGTGCTGTTTTCATACTTGAAAACGAGAAGTAACTCTCAATGTATTACTTCCTGGTAAAATATTTTGTAAATAAATAAATGCCAGGCAGGCAGTGCTACACCCATCCCTAACATCTCTGTCAGAATTTCTAATAGACAAATTGGCACCTGGTAATGCAGAACAGCCAGCAAACAATTACAGTACTGTACGTACTAAGTTAGCATTGACACAAACAGTGCTTGGTTTTTGTTGTGTTTATATATGTCCTAAACCACAGTTACTTTGTCATCTCTCAGTAATGCACAGGTGGGACAGAAAGTCCAAGGAAAAACTCCTTTATTATTTTTTGACATTTTGCTAACAATAATTATTATTCTTTGAACATTGTCAGCACTCTTTGTGGCCTATTCGATAAGCTTCGATAACTTTGCTACATTCCAAGTTTTGGCATGTTCCCGCCGAACGGTTTGTCATTTGTGTGAAACCCTCTCAAAACGGGAGGGACTATAGAAAAATGCCATAACCATTCGGCGTAGCAGCAAAGTCATCTGAGATTTTTTCCAAGTACTCCCCTTGCTATTTTATCGCAATCTGAGCTGCACAGGGAGATCCGCATCTCCCTGCACATCTCTCGCAAGCAATCACAGTGTTTTTACTAACATTATAATACTAGTCTGCATGAGCACGGGGTCTCCGGAGAAGAACTATGTTGATTTCAGGTCCAGGGAACCCTGCTTCCAAGATACAGGCCAAGATATGGGGTGACGGTACCTCATATGCCATTAAATGTCCCGGTCACATGACTAGGGACATTATTCACATTGCCGAGTGATAGCGGCAACCCATAACGGGGCCTGCATCTTGGTAAGCAGGGTGTCCCCAAAACAGGAAATCAATGCGGTTCTGCTCCGGAGACCCCCTGCTCATTTACATTAGTATTATTTTTTTTATTAAAACACTGATCGCTGGCGAGATATGCGCAGGGAGAGACGGCACACTATTACAATTTTCATAAAAACAGCTTCATTACCTTAGTGGCTAGCCGCTAGGGCAATGAAGGGATTAAACTTGAATAGCCTGTTTATTGGGGGCAGTGGGGGTGGATGAAGGGGTTTGTTGCCCCAGGGTGTATGGTTAGGCATGCCGGGAAAGTTTCAGGAGTGCTTAACCCCTTTACTACCATAGCAGTGGGACCGCTATGGTAATGAAGGGGTTAACCACTCCCGCTACCCACCTGGTAGGCCTAACCACCCACCCTTTGGGAAACTACCCTCTTCACCCAATCACTCTACCCCAAGTAAGCATAGAAACACAACAACCCTAATACCCACCGTCTCTACCCCCAGCAGCCCCCCCCTAACTCATACAATACAGTAATGGGCAAAATTACTGTTATCTAGATATGGATAATAGCTCATTGGCCATTCAAAATAGAACATTAGCCAGCCAGCAGAAAGTAAATAAAACTTCTACTTAACCCTGCCAGGATGAAGGACGTCCTCATCACCATCCTGCACATCCATGTCCTCCTTTGGCAGGAACAGAATAATAAAAAATACAATCTAATGACCCCTAACCCCTTAATCACAGAAGAAAGAAGATTCACGAAAGAAATAGATAGAAAATCGAAGATTTTCTAACCTGATACGGAGGATCATGGAGCATTGCTGAGGATTGTGAAGGATGGCAACGCCGATCGAGAGCTTCCTTATACGCCAGATTTGGAGGGTAAAGACTTCTAAGGGTAAGTAAAACATTGAATGTACTGTATGACATTTTAATTTTTCAGGTTTTTTATTGTATTTTTATGTTTTTGCTTGCCCATTGCAGTTAATGTATTTATCTATGCCCGTATAGATATATACAGATATATATATATAGGTATAGATAAATACAGTGACGGGCAATGATTTTTTGGGGAAATGGTTGTTTTGAATGAATTGTTATGTTTTCTATTTCTGTTTATTCTTTTGAGTAAATTGTTATGTTTCCGTAGGGCTTGTTTTTATAAAAAAAAAAAAAAATTTAATTAATTGTTCTGTTGGTTAGAGGTTTGATTCATTTTATTATTCTGGCGATTTGGTATTAGATTAATTTGATTCTTTTGGAGTTTAGGTGCTTTGGTATTTCTTTTATTGTTCATCTTTTGGCACTGTGGTTCTTTTTTTAGGTTGCCCATGGCAGCTACAGTATGGGCCATATTATATAATCCAATGGGCCATTATGTCTGCCCCGGCAAAACTAGTGAATATATCTCAACCTACACGCGGCATATTCGAACATTTACCTGGGTAAATGTTGCGTTAACGGCCGCTACATCTTTATCTAATTATTTATCATTGTGTGGATTGTTTTGATGCACATATTAAAGGGCAAAAAAAAAAAAGAATCTTAGACTGCTGCTTCAAAGCCTAAAACCGAGAATAACAAAAAAAAGAGTAAAGGATTTCTTTTATTAGATCATTTTATATTCATTTTATTAAATCATTTTATAATAACATTTAATATAAGTCTAGCCCATCTTTCCCCCCCCACCCTTAATCGCAGATCGGGTCCCCTAAGGTGTTCTGGGGTCTGGCTAGGTGTCTCTGTGTGGTGCATACCTGCTGGCAACAGGAGGGCCTGAGTCTCCCGCGATGACATGGGGGATAACAGGAACAGGTTACTGGGGTGGATGCCTTCATCTTGGTTTAATGGTGCAGCACCTCCATCTATGCGGGAATGCGGGTGGAATCCCTATCACAGAGTTTCCCCACAGGGATGAGAGATTCCAGTCTCACACAGGGTTATCTTTAAAATCAGCAGTCTCTTTCTTCTCTTGGGCAGCAGCAGCAGCAGCCGACAGGTACAGTTGATGCACAGTCTACTAACTGTTCTCCCTTGTAATGTTCCCTGCCACCACTCTGGACCAAAGGCATCCAGAGTGGGGCTAGCTCTTCCCTCACCCCCTACGCAGGGTGAGAGGTATTTGGTTCCACCTCACTAACTGTAGCTAGATCAGCTCTACTCATGAGCTGATCACTCCTCTCCTCCTAACTCACTATCACTACTGTCAGACTGACAGAACAGACACTCTAAATAGGAACTGCACTGCTCTTTTATGATCTCAGCAGGCACTGCCGCTATCTCTTGCTTTGACACAGGGTCAGGGGACCTACCTCCACCACTCAGGGCAGTGCTTGAAGTGGGGAAACCCATGATAACTCCTGGCAACCTGCCCTTACCAGGGATTATACCAGGAGGAGGATAGAACTATAGCCCCATTTCTTACCAGGGCTACACTCTCCCTCAGGTGGAATCCAATGGTCCCCACTTGGACCTAATTTGCTGGACCATCCTGCAGGTGAAAAATCTGTGAACATACAAAACATAGTTAATCAATATTGTGTACACTAGACTGTAACACACATGATGGTGACATAACACAATGGGAAACTCCCAACATGGAGAGCCCTAACTCAATAGTAATGACGGGGATCAGCTTCTTTACTTCCCGCCTGTTGTGATCCACAATTTTAACAAAGAAGGGTTGTACAGGCCCATTCTCCAGTCTGTACAGGATGTTATGCATAAATATATTCCCGTCTGTACTCCAAGCCTTTATCACAGAACATATTTATCCTCCCTTATGTAGGTAGTGTTACCAAACTTAATCCTTGGCTGATTGGAGGGTGGCAACCTCCTACCTAATTGTAGCTCACCCCCTCCCACATTTAAATGGTTAAGGGCTCACTCCATAGCATCTTCCAC